>CM035350.1:8684764-8699764 GCA_020137815.1 Hormiphora californensis
CCAAAATTTAAAAAAGGGGGGAAAACCCCCCCCCCCCCCCAAAAAAATGCGAAAATTTTTAAAAGGTGTTGCAACCCCTTGGAGAGGGAAAAATTTTTTAAAAAAAAAAAAAAACCCCCGGGCCCCTTTAAAAAGGGGTTTAAAGTCCGGAAAAAGGGGAAAAGGGCCCCCCTTCCAAAAAATTTTCAAACCTTTCCCCAAAAGAAAAAAAGGGGGGGGAAAAAATAAAAAAAAAAAGAAATAAAAAAACTTTTTTTAAAAAAAAAAAAAAAAATAACCCCCCCTTCCCCCTCCCCCCTCTGGGGGGGGGGGTTTTTTTTTGGAAAAAATTTTTTTTTAAAACCCCCCCCCCCTTTCCCTTTTTCCCTCCCTTAAAAACCCATTTTTAAAAACAACAAACAAAGGGGGGGAAAAAAAAAAACCCCCCTTTTTTTTCCCTAACAGGAAAAAGCGGGAGGCCCCAAAAAACCGAAAAACCCTTTGGGGCCCCCAAATAAACCGGGGGGGGGAAAAGGGGGGGGTTTTTTTCCCCCCCCCCCCCCCCGGGGGCCCTTTTAAAAACCCCAAAAAAAGAAGGGTAAGGGGGAAAGAATTAAAATGGGGGAAAACAGGAAAATGGGGAGGGGGAAAAAGGGGGGGGGGAAAAAGGAAATCGGGGAAACCCAAAAAAATTTCGGGCCCCCGCTGAATTTCTACTTTCCCCCCGGGGTTCCCCCCCCCCCCCCCCCCCCCCTTTTTTTTTTTTTTTTTTTTTCCCCCCGGGGGGGTTTTTTTTGGGGTTTTTTTTTTTTTTGGGGGGGGGGGGTGTTTTGGGGGGGGGGGGGGGTTTTTTTTAAAAATTTTTTTTTTTCCCTGGGTTTCAAACCCCGGGGTTTTACACTTTAGGAGGGGGGGCCCCCCCCGAAATTTTCCCCAAAACCGCCCCAAACCCCCGGGGGGGGTACAAAGGGGTTGTTAAAAAACCCCCCCCAAATTTCAAACCCCCCCAGGGATTCACTATTTTAAAAAAACCCCAAAAAAAGTCCCCCCAAGGTGTACCAGGATCACTTGGGGGAAATACGGGAAACCAATTTTCCCCCAAAAAAAAAGGTGGATCCAATGCTAGACAGTCTATTTCCTGTCCTGGGCATTGCGCGTTCTTCCCTCACTTTCTGTCTCTCTCTCCTTCTATCTCTCTATCTCTATACTCCCCGGCGCCACGAGACCCAGACTTGGCGGATATATGCCCACCAGACGAACACAGCGTGGCCGCCAGAGATGAGGTAGGAGTGAGGGGGAGAGAGGGGAGAGAGAAATGAAAAGTAATATATATATGGTGAGAGAGATCCAACTAAAAGGAGCATTACTCAATCCTGCCAGACTGGTTTGTGACACTTTCAGGTCCTTCAGGGGCGGGTCCTCTATGGGCCAACTATTTCCCGCGCTAACCTACCACCATGTACTGGCTAACTTCCAGAGCGGGGATCTCACTAGACCGTACGTGTCCTAAAACCAACAAACCACACATGTGTCATATGGGGCCCACCACTGTTATTACATCTGATTAGAAACCCAACAACATGGTCCCACACCACGTGTGTTGATCCAGGATACACGTGAGAGAGAGATACAGACACAATTTGCCACAATGGTTTTCCTGGTTCTAAACCCATGGTGGCATGTCTTGTACGGGTTCTCCTAGATATATCTCCTGACCAGCTCAGATCTCTCCTACGGTCTCCCCTGACCTGATGGGGGATACAACACGACCTATAGGTTCAGTAGACAACTGCCAGGGACAGAGATTGATAGACACGAGAAGGAAGATGTAAAACCACAACGACATGGCGGACTGAGTGGGGGAGAATATCGGGGGCCAGACGTGAAAAGTGAGGGTTGCCGTCTAGTTCTCTGAGTCTCAAAACGTGATCCGGACACTACTTGCAACATTCATGTCTGATGCAGTGAACTGTAAAGAAGTGCAGATGTTGAGCAATAAATCACACACCAAAATATGAAAAAAGAAATGATATTATACGGGTGCTTAATTAAGATTTTATACAAACAAATATTTCCTAAATCGATTCCTTCCTAACAAAAAGAGTTCCTAGCATTTTCAAAGGAAAATCAACTTTCTAATTCTCAATCTGATCTGAAAACACCAGTTCTCACTATATCATCTCTCTCTTTCTCTCTGCAGCTATTTCAAAGGCCCCAGCACGTGAGAGATGGATGGAGCTGGGGTAGTAGTTCATTGTTGAATTACTGGGGCGGTTGCCCCAGGGTCCTCTCCTCCTCCCTTACCATAATCCAATCTGATCCTTCATTGTAGAGGAGAACTCAACCTTCCCTCTCTCTCTCTCTCCACAAATATCCCCCTCAAGAGAGCTATCCTTTTGGGAATCTATTTAACAGAGAGAAAGCTGCAGATCTCACAGTAGCAATTCACACCATTCAGGTCACAAGTGAACCAATATCTATCGTGTGGCAAGATAGCTCCACTGTTTCTAGCACAGATTAAACTCCGACACCCTTCTGTTGTTCCGTGCCCCCTTAGCAGATCCCCCAGGTACTCCCACGCGGGACCTGGTGGCACAGGGTTTGTGTTCGAGAGAGTTTTATCGTTTTTTATTTCTGCTGTGTCACGTACGTGCCCCGCATCAGAGAGAGAGATATAAAAAAGGTAAACGAGGCTTATCATGCACACTTAGAGAGATAGAGATATAGGATGCACGCGAGATAGAGAGAGATCAGGGACATGGTGATGTGTGTTTGCTCTATAACGTGACTTCATACTTCGGGGTAAGGAACCAGGACACGGTGTTCGCTTTTCGCATGCGTCGCTGAGGAGGGGGATGTTGAGTTACTCAACAATGAGGGGGATGTATAGGTTTTCAAGAGCGATGTAATGTTTAAATATAATTTCTTTAAAATGCTCTGTGCAAGGGGGCTCGAGTTTTCACTATGCACAGGCCAGCTGGGAGGCTGATATGTATAATTGTTAAAACGGGGGGGGGCCAACGCTCATTTTTTATATATTTTTATATATTTTATATACCTTTTTTTTGGAAAAAAAAAACATAATTTTTTATATATATATAAAATATATAAAAATATATAAAAATACATATGAATATATAAAAATATATAAAAATATATAAAAAATATATAAAAATATATAAAAAATTGTGCCGAAAGTGTGAAAACAGAAAGCTGTTTTTCGCCATAGCGGGATCCCGGATCAAATATCATTCAATTGATCTCAAACTTGGTCAGTATCTTCATCTAGATAATCCTGATGATTTTCCGTCATCAATGTGACGTTTGTAACATCGTGACGTCGCGTCAATAACGTCAAAATGACGTCAAAAATGATTTGTTTTTTAGTTTCGCGATCCCAACCTCTCTTCACCAGTTCTAGTACATCTGCACGGATCAACATACAAAAAATGATTGAAATCACACCAAAACTGGTAGATATTATTAGGCCGGAACCTCTCTTCACCAGTTCTACTTTTGACAGTGCATAATTCACTTTTGAACACATTCTCAATTATGTAAAACAGCTATCACCCTCTCAAACACTTAAATTAACTCTATGAAACATATTCAAGTGAACAATAGATGGAAATAATCCCTTTTTTTGAAAGTAAAAGGGGTGAAAAAAGGGTTTATTTTATATATTTTTATATATTTTTATATATTTTTATATATTATTTATATAACTTTATATATTTTTATATATTTTTATATATTTTTATATATTTTTATATATATATAAAAAATTCCAAAATTAAGGAAATATATAAAAAATTCGTTGGCCCCCCCCCGTTAAAACAGTACCTTGTTACTTTGATTGCTGCCGGGTAGTTCTGGAAGCTGAAACACAAGCTCCTACTGTTAATTTACAGGGCTCAATATGTTATATAGGAGCTCAGTATATTAGGAGCTACCATTGAGAGACGGGGAAGGAAGTCTATATTGGTAAAATAAACACTAGACTACCCACGAGGTAGTAGGAGCTGAGTTATAAGGGGTGGGAGCTGTTATAGAGTTTTCTGAGACACGTACGGCGGGAGGGCTTGAGCAAACACCATGAACAAGGGTTGTTGAGTTGTTGTTAGGGGTGAGGAGCCCCTTACTTGCAACAAATGAAGCTGAGAAAAGGGCGGGGCAATGCTACACGTGTTAGGCTAGCTAAGGTAAGGTCAGCTAATAGTATGCGCCTTCCTGATTCTGCTGTGTTGCGAAGGTGAGTTCGTGGAGCTGATAGTGTTTCGAGTAAATAGTAGTTTTAAAAGGGCCGACTAGAATACTAAAAATAGCTGAATTGCTGTTATCGAGAATAATAGTTAGGATTGAATGGACCAGTCTAGAAACTTTCAGAATAACCTGCGCTAGTAAAGTAAAGGCGTTCTACTACACAATAAACTTGTTCAAGTATTTCGTCACAATAATTAAAACACTTCTAAAAGGGCGGGGGATAGTAATAAAGACTAAATGATAGGTTTAGCCAAAACAGTGTCTACAATAATGTCTGACTGGCTAGTGGCTACTGCTGTTACTGCTGTCTATACAGTGGGCCTGGGTGGCTGTTTTTGTGTCATGTTTCAAGTAATGTAATGTTAATGATTATTGATTGAAAGTTCAAATGTGCCATGATCGTGGGATTTGGGCCAAATCATGCAGGTTGGTAGGCACTAAAGTCGAATGGCGTCTTCACCAGCTGAAGTACATAGAGTCTCTGTCAGAGACTAACGAAAAAGAGTGAAAATGGGAAGACGCGATCCGACTTTGGGGGAAATATATATTTGAAAGAGGACGCAAAATATTCTGGAAAAAAAGTAACAATCTCTTACAACACATCTGTACACTATAAAGACGTAAAGATGGGGAATACCATCAACAATTCACTCACAATATTTTTTATTTTTAGAGTTTTCAAAAACTTGACACGGTCACGTGGGATTATTTACACTGTTAGGTACTGTCTGACACACAAACACATGTTCTATTTACAATTGTTATACAAGCTGACTCTACTTCGTGTTGATCAAGAATTGTAGAAGAGGGAGAACTAACACGCCCCCGAGTACACTCAACTTCTCTCTCACCCTTTCTCTCACCCTCTCGTCTCTCCAGGTATATATTGTTTGAGAAACACAGACAGACAGACATGGTTCATTTAGCCCGTACCTTGTTTGTTGGATCGGGTTTTGATAGTAATCCATCCTCGCTGTTCGCTGAGATCATGTCATCGTCTATGTGCTGCGGGGAATCAGAGGGTTAGGATGGTAGTACATAGGGGCCGGTTGGCTTGAAGAAATGAATATGGGCTGAGATAATGAACGAGGAGGTATTAATGTTATTGCGAGGTGGAGAAAGGGGACTTGGAAGGAGTTGTATGGTAGGCAGGATTTCACACTGTGTGGGTGGATTTAGCTTGTTCATACTCGGAGTTACTATACACGTGACAGGGTTTAGCACAATACTGGGTGTCCCAAAATAGTCCCAGACGGAGCTGTCAGTATGGTGAAGTAGCACTATACTATTACATATTATAATGACATCATCTATCTACTACTATCATAACAGCTGCTAGCGTCCCATCACCAACATTTTAGGGCGGGGGTGTTGAAATGTGTCGCATCTGGTTCTGCATCTATTATTATCATAGGGGGACACACATGTGTGTTCTGGGGGCTCATATTGCAGAGCCATGAGAAGCAGAATATTTCTAAACAAGCTTCCTATCAAGTTCTATCATGTGTCTTTCTTTCTTTATTTCTCTCTCCCATAGTAACGTCATCTAACTATCCACCTAACTGTCCTAGTCGATCTAAAACCTAAAGTTGAGTATCAGATGAGACAGTTAAAGGGGCGACCAGTATTATAGACAGTGGTAGACAGTTAATAAAGGGGCGGCGAGGAGAAAAGGGTGTTCTCGAGAAGGAAACAGATGGTGTGGAGGACCCCCCTTGAGAGGGAGGATGGGGGAGGGGTTATCACTGCCAAAGAGGACGTTGAGAACCAGAAAAAAGAGACAAAAGTGAGTGAAACACCTGTGACCCCCATCATGTACCTAATAACATACCCCCCCCCCTCCAACATAACCCAGGCAAATAAAAAATTCCGACCAAATGAAGATCAGAAATTTTAGGTCGATACATCAGGTGAAAAGTTAGATGATCAATTAATCGGGACCATCATGATTCCCATCGCTTACCTTTGACCAGGTCACTCCATGTTCCAAAGTAAAGGTAAAGTGATCCTTGGTGCTGTGGATGTGTTTCGGCTTGGCGGTTGTCCCTGTTGGTAGTGGGTACACCAGGACTGATTCACTGATTGGCGAGCCAACCCACTTCCGGTTAACTGTAGGGGTAGTGTTTAGTTCATGTTCTGTTCATACGAGAAAAGGAACGGGGATGGATTGGAGAGTGGGAAGGGGGTGTGGACTGGAAGATGATGGGCAAGGTGCGGTTATGGATAGTGTTATAAACTGTTTTTAAATCACCGTAAAGCATAAGCCGTATTAGCGGTTGTCATGCAGATGGTAACGAACGAAAGAGAGAGAGAGAGAGAGAGAGAGGAGAGAGAGAGAGACAGAGAGAGCCGAGATAGAGGAGAAGGAAGGAGGAGGTTGAGCGCAAGAGAGGGGAAGAAGGGCGATGCAAGGACTGAGGAGAGAGGACTACTTGTGAGACGCGAGAGAGGAGAGAGAGGGTGGAGAGAGGAATGAGAGAGAGAAGATATTGAGAGAGAGGAGATTTTTTTTTTTTTTGCGAGACGAAGAGAGAGAAGAGAGAGGAGAGAGGCAGAGGGGAGAGATGCCACGAGCGAGAGAAGGGGAGAGAGGGGAGAGGGCGAGAGCGAGAGAGCGGAGGGAGGGGAGGGGGGAGAAGAGGTGGAAGGAGAGGAGACGAGGGAGGCTGCATGGAAGCAGAAGAAGAAGCGGACGAGATGGGGGAGAGGCGGGAGAGTAGGTGATGGGGAGTGTCGCGGAGGAGAGACGTAAGTGAGAGATGAAGAGGGATGGTTGCGATGACACGGGACGAGAGATTATGAGAGAGAGGAGAAGAGAGAAGGGAGAGAGAGGTGAGAGAGAATGAAGTGAGAAGAGCGAGAGAGAGCGTGAGAGAGAGAGTGGAGAGAGGGATGAGTAGATCAATGAGAGGTAGAGATTTAGAGAGAGAGAGATGAGGAAGAGAAGAGAGAGAGTTGAGGAGGGAGATATGAGAGAGAGAGGGCGGGAGAGAGGGGGAAGGAAGGGAGAGAGGGACGAGGGGAGAGATAGAAGTGAGGGAGAGTGGAAGTATTGGAGTGGAGGAATAGAGGAGGCGATGTCGAGAGATCCAGAGGACGGGGAGGTGGAAGTTGATCGAGAGAAGAGTCGAGAGGAAGAGTGAGATGGACAGGAGAGGAGGAGAGACGAGTGAGTGACGTACAGAACGAGGGAGAGAGAGAGAGAGGAAGACTGGGAGTGGGATAAGCAGGAGGGAGAGCGGAAGAGGCGAGACGGAGAGCATGAGAAGGTTGGAAGAGGGATGAGGAGAGGGAGGAGAGGCGTGGAATCTGAAAGGGTACGAGCAGAGAGTATGAGAGTGAGAGAGGTGAGTAGAGATAGAGAGTGGCAGTGAGAGCGAGTGAGGAAAGGAGAGTTGAGGAAACGAGGAAGGGATAGGAACAGCGAAGGAGTGGAGAGAGAGTGAGGGAGTGAGGGGGGCGAATGGAAAGAACCTGTCAGAGAGGGTGGACGAGATGTGAGGAGAGGAGTTGAGGCATGGAGGGAAGTGGGATAGCGAGAGACGTATTTTGAGCTAAGAGACAACTATAGAAACAAAGGTGCGGTAGCGGGGAGTTGTGGTTTCAGTGCATGACTCGAGTTGCATGAGGAGATATGTTGGATGCACGCCAATGACCTTCAGTCTCACTGACTCTTTATTTCTCTGTCCCCCCTCTCTCTCTCTCTCTCTCCCTCTCTCTCTTATCCAGGTTCCCCATGATGGGACCAAAGTGCAGCATCCGTAACAGTGCATGTAACCTAACCAGGACTTCAGGGAGAATATAAATCATTCCCAAACTGTAACATAACACACCCCACGACCGTTACCTGACGGCTTCACCGATACGAGGTAACAATCTCTCCTGACTCTCTTTAGTAAATGTAACAATCTCTCCTGACTCTCTTTAGTAAATGTACCAATCTCTCCTGACTCTCTTTAGTAAATGTACCAATCTCTCCGTGCCGTACTCTCTTTAGTAAATGTAACAATCTCACTTTTTAACTCACCCTTGTGACACTTGTCGATCTGTACAATTTCTGGGGGACACCCCTTACACGTGCTCAGCCGGGTAGAACCGTTGGCACTCAACTGCTGGTTTGCGAAACCTGGCAGGAAAGAAGCATGTTTTAAAGAAACTAAATAGTTGGTCAGAATGGATGGAATCGGACTCGGGGCTACTGGACTAAAGTGAGACCTAAACACAACTGGCGTACGGAAAATAAAATACAATTTCAGCACTGTAGAGATCTCGAATTATCGCGCCCTCCGTCAAGTCGAGATTGGGATCTAATTGGGTACACTCACACATCTCCGCTCCCCTATCCCTGTGATCCGCTGACCGGGCTCTATATTCTCCTTGAAGTTGGCTTAGCCTGAGCCCTGATCTTGAGAAGGATTCTCTTTAGTTTCATTCATTCATTTCATGTCTCTCTCTAGTCTGCCATGAACTTTAGGTCTTGCAGTTGGAGAAGGGAAATGAACACAAGCTAGTTTTGCAGAGAGATAGAGAGAGATAGAGATAGAGATAGAGATAGAGATAGAGACTGACTGAGATAGAGACTGACAGAGATAGAGAT
Organism: Hormiphora californensis; assembly: GCA_020137815.1. Lineage (NCBI taxonomy): Eukaryota > Metazoa > Ctenophora > Tentaculata > Cydippida > Pleurobrachiidae > Hormiphora > Hormiphora californensis. The sequence goes on from CM035350.1 coordinate 8,693,604, forward strand.
AGAGATAGAGAATGAGAGAGAAAGAGAGAGAGAGAGAGAGAGAGAGAGATTGAGAATGGGAGAGAAAGAGAGAGAGAATGAGACTGAAAGACATAGAGAGAAAGTCAGAGAGATCATAGACAACGATAGATAGAGATAGAGATAGGTGCATTGTAATTATGGGATTATATGAGAAAGAAACTAAGAACGGAGAGAGAGAGAGAGAAAGAGAGATGAACATTGAACAAAGAAATGGAGAGAAGGGGATAGAGGGAATAAAAAAGTACAATCAATGCATTATAAGCATACAACTCATTGAACAACACAAGCAGAAAATGTTCACTTTACGGTTACTTCATTTGAGATTTAGGTGAAGTCCAGAAAATCCAGGTAACATGAAGCCAGCTTCCGTACCCGGAAGGGTGTACAGTGTACATCTTTGTCACCCCTGACCCCATTAGCAGCCCCGGAAGTCACCTGATACCGGCTTCCGTACCAGGATCAATAATGTAAGGTCGTCTTGTGTTTCATATATCTCTTTTTTGCAATGATAAGTAATATAAGTTCAGTTGGTATTTGTGGAAAGTTTGATTTGTCTAAGAAGTTTTGTTGACTCCGTCTACGAGTAGAAGGGCGCGGCTCAGTCCCCTGAGCGCGTTACGCAGCGCCCTCGTGCTGAAATTGTTTGCTATTTTCCGTACGCCAGTTGTGTTTAGGTCTCACTTTAGTCTGGGGTGGCGGCTACCTCAGACTAGCTGTGGGGTAGTTTCCCATTGTTATTACCTGCGTAGTAGTTACGTGTTTCTAAACCGGTTTTACTAGCTGTTACCTGCGTAGAAGGGTACCAGTTCTTTAAGAACCATCTTCTGCGCCTCATCGTAGTGAGAAACATCCTTATCAAGATGGCCTCCTGGGCTGGACAACCTGCCACAAATCTTCTGTCCTATATCTACCGTTAGATCAACCTGTTGTGTGATATGACGTCACCACGGTATCTTCTTTTGTGATATGACGTCACAGACACAAATCAAGTGAGATGATGTGAGGAGATTACAGGGTTGATAGTCGATATTCTTTCTCATAAAGTAAGGGTACTTGCAGTTCAATGTGAATTGGAACTTGGAAGTGAATTGGAAGTGGATCATGCCTCAAATAGGATAGTGATGTGAGTGGGAGGTGATGTGAAACGTCATAATGATCTCCTGAAACTGAAGCGTGAGCTTTTAAAACAATGAACTACTGTATTAGTGGATCGAGCGGATAACAATAAGTCAACAACTAGATAATTAGAAGATAACAAACTAGTTGTTAACCTGTTTCCGTTGTGCCCAGGGCAACTTCTTAGTTTTCTCCGTGCTGGTGATATCAACCTTACTCTGCACTGGACTGTCAGGGTTGCTGCTTTGACCCTTTGATATCACCGAGGGTGTGGGGGATCCGGTTGGGGACCCCAAGTTCACTGGCTGAAACATGGCGTGTGTTACGAAATAACCCCTTTGTGTGCTGCCAAGGGAGGGGTAAACCTTCGTTATCAGTTGTAATAAAACTTGAATATTTTATGTAATGATAACCTTTTTTTCAGAATCTAACAGCAGCACTGCTACTGCAGCTGCCCAGTCTAGACAATGGTGTTATATTGTTTAAAAAACAAAAGTTTTATATTTTAGAGGCGCCAGTTCGACTGTTATCTGACCAGCCCTCTCCTCCCTCTGCTGATAAAATGCAGCCTTTCACCTGACCAGATGTTACAGAGTCATGCCTGGGAACATTGCATACCATAGGGAGAGAGAGGCGACACACACATGGCAATATGATGCACAGATAAAACTGGGTCAGAAACTTCTACGGACGAGTATTTGGTATTGCCTGAATGTTTCTAGGACTTGCCTCGCTCTGTCTCACCGCACATGACAATAAAGGCCAGAGTTAACCAGAAGGAAGTATCATACTCTGAACTTGCCAAACACTCTAGCAGAACATGTCTAGCAGAACATGTCTAGCAGAACATGTAACCTGTACCAGGTGGTCTGGTGGAGGTATACCTTTTCCTGTGTTGGTTCAGTAGGTATCTGAGGGTCTAGGTAACAGTCGACTATTGCCTCTAGTTTCCGTAGTATAAAATCAGGATCAGTATCTGTGTGGTGCATCTCCTTGAATCTTTGCACCTGACACAGGGATATTCATGGTTCACTGTTTGTTAAATTTTGGCCATGAATAAAAGGGTCAATGACTATATCATATAGTATATGTATATTGATTGTTACAATTAATAATTAAGAAGATTTAGAAGAACCCACCTCAACCCAAAAGTGTAGATCATTGATAATAAAAGGGTATCCGTCCTCTGCCCCATGCTCTGCTAGATACTTCTCGAAAAGTAACAGTTCCTCTGGCCATGTGCCAGACACGCTCATCAGCAGATTCAGCAGCTTGTGATATAATTCTTTCGTAGGTGTAGCTCTCCCTGGCACCTAGGAAGGGAGGGAGTCAGGAGGTTTCAATCACACTGTCTATTCACACGACACACCCACTTTCTCTCTCTGTGGGGTATTGTTGCCACACTGGAGAATGTGTCTGAAAACTAATCACACTATATCCCCCATTGCATGTGTGTGCTTGTTGACTCGGCGTCTCCAGGGGGGATCGAGGGATGGTTCAGCGCCGCGCACTGAGAGTCCATGCATCCATGCACCCTGCCGCGCGCTTTGACATCGCTGTGCTTTCATTTGAAGCGAGTGAAATTGTATCCCGCACCCTCCGTACCTTCTTATTCTTGCCTCTACCTCTCCTTCTCCCTCCGATAACGAATGATTGCTGACTGAGAGTTGAGTTGTCGTCGGAAGCACTTCTCTTCCGTATAGCGGCTTGTGTTAGGGGTAGGCTCTGGGAATGTTTAGGGTTACATTTTCCCAGGGAAACTCAGACAGGGACTATTGTTTAACTAATTAATTACTGCTAAAACCTGATTGATTGAAATTCCGTACACTCACATGGACATATTCGTTGAATGACTTCTCTATAGCTGGTTCACAGAATGTCAGAGTCTTCGTGAGAAGTGGAGAGGGAGGTCGGGCAGTCTGATCTCGACTCATCTTAGTCAGGAGTTCCGTGGGGAAATTATACGGCCTGGGGGTACTTGGTTGATAGGTTTTAGCATTAACAATAACGTCAGTGAATCACACTCATCTCCAAACACCAATAAATCTCCCAAAATGTTACTTTTTGTCCTTGTAGATGAAGTGTGTCCTGTGGATATGTTCTGCTTGTAGTGCTCTGAGTTGTTTGTTTGATTGTTTATTAATCTCAAAGAATGAGGTGAGATCTCTCCACAGCAAATATTGGCACATCTTCTCTCCTGTCAGGGCGTGACTTGCCCAGTTTCCAAACTTGTCCATTGCCCTGGAGGGGTGGTGTAGGGTCAGGGAGATAGTAGGGCTAGGGGGAGATAAGGGGAGGTATTAACCAGTCTTTAGGAGAATAAATCTAGAAATAAAAAGATTAATATTATCACACTGATGGGATGAAAGGAAATCAGCGGGACCGTGACACACAAAGAGGATAGTAATCCAGGTGCAGAATTTTAATGGTTAAATTGTTTTAAGTTGCTGACTTGACAGTTATCACCGGCCCCCATTATCCCTCATTGTCACTCCCTCCACCTGTCAGGACACATCTCCCACTATAAAACCCCCCTCACCACCCACTTCAAACCAACCCAACCAACCAACCAACAACACAATGAAGCTGTTCCTGACTGTTCTACTCGGCCTCCTGGCCTGCAGTACCTACGCTGCCCCTGCCCTCTCGGCTGAACAGGAACTCCAGTCTATTGCTGACTTCCTGGAACGAGTGAAGGAGATCTATACCACTCTGAAGACCCGAGGAGCTGAGTTCGTGTGCAGTGCCAAACTACAGGAATTACTGGACATCCTAGGCCTGCCCAATGAGCTAGATGGAGCCGTCCAAATGGCCCAGAGTTGGCTGTGTGGAGGTAGTGATGATGTAGTGAGCTCTGTTGCTAGTGCTGATATCGCCCTCCAGGGATGGACTGATAAGATCAAGGAGATCTACAACACCCTCAAGACCTACGGATATGATCTGGTCTGTGGTGCCAGCCTCCACGAGCTAATGGACATCCTGGGCCTGCCCGACCAACTTGACGGTACCGTCTCCATGATCCAAGGATGGATCTGCTCAGAGGAGGAAGCCAAGATGACCAAACGGGAGGTAGCTATTGTTGGAGGATTTAACGACTGGTTCTGGGATACCGTGGCCAAGCTGAAGGAGTATGGAACTGGAATTGTCTGCACTGCTAAACTCCAGGACCTGATGGATCTTCTTGGACTACCTGATCTCCTGGATGGAGCTGTCAAGATGGCCCAAGAGTATGTGTGTGGGGGAGAGGACGAGGAACTCAAGACCACCTCCCTCCAGACCATCTATGTGAGTGGATTCATCGATACAGTCAAGAGGATCTTTGCTTCCTTCAAGAACTACAGTTACGAGCTGGTGTGTGGTGCTAGTCTCCACGAACTCCTTGATATCCTTAGGTCTAGCCTGACCAGCTGGATGGTGCTGTCACCATGGCCCAGGGATGGTTCTGTGACGAGGAGGTAACCCCAGAGAAGAGATCCCCCCTGGTTCATCACCCCCGCCATGGAGCTGGCATGCCGTCCAAGGATTCTACGATACCGTCCAACACATGTACCAGCTGCTCAAACAGTACGTGGTATCCTTCGTGTGCAGTGCCAAACTTCACCAGCTCATGGATCCTCCTAGGAGTTCCTGACTGATCTCGATGGTGCTGTCAGCATCGCTCAGAAGATGATCTGTGGGCTGACCTCCTACAGCTCTTGCCTCTGCTGATGACATGCGAGGATTCTTTGATACAGTCCAGGAGATATTCTACAAGCTGGTGGAGATGAGCAAGGAGTACTGTCTGTGGAGCTGACATTCCTGCCTATTGTTCCAGGAACTTGGTCTAGCCTGATTCCATGACCTGGGCCGTTAATGTCGCCGTCGGATGGCTTTGCAATTAATTGTATAACATTGTGTTAACCCCTCAGTAAATCATATTGAGTTTTTAGCTTGTTACAAAGAAACACCAGTCTCATGTCACACTCCATACCCCAATCCATACCCCTTTTCTATCACACTCCAGTCCCCCCTTCCATACCCCTTTTCTATGACACTCCCCCACTCACGTTCTGTTATTGATAGACTCTGTAAAGGTTGCCACATATAACTCACGTTCTGTTATTGATTGACTCTGCAAAGGTTGCCACCTATAACTCACGTTCTGTTATTGATTGACTCTGCAAAGGTTGGGATGTGCATGTTCGCAAGATCCTCATCTTCCAACTCACTCTCATTGTCACTATCAAACACCGTGTGTAGCTTCTTCTTCTTTCCCTTCTTGTGCCGGTATGCACGGTAGCGCCTCCTACTGCTGGGAGGATAGGGTGTGTTAGTATACAGGAAGAGACCCAAGAAAAATATAAATCACGTACATCTAGACTCCCACAAGAAACATTGGTTAGGAACCCAAGCAAAATGGGATCTAACGACTCCCACAAGTAACACTATTCACAGACTCCTAGTCACACAACTCCCCACTACTCACTGGATGTTACGTTGTCCCTGCATCTGTTTGATTCTGTTCTCAGTTATTGTCTTGATCTCCTTCATTATATCAGGACGGGACTCTAGATACATCTCATAATCCTCCTGTATATACTCCTTCCAGGCCCGCCGCAGGAACAACATCAGATTACCTGGGGATAAAGTGTGGTGTTATGTTCTAACCCAGCGGGGGGGGGGGGGGGGCCGGGGGGGGGCCGGGGGGGGGGGTTTGAACGAGGCAGTGTCATGAATCAAGACAGTAGTTGAATAAGTGGGGAAATTTGTCACATGATATCCTATATCTCTTTTCTCCTCACCCTTTGCGACATCGAATACAGAGCTAGGCACCACATCCTTTAGTGGCGAGCAGTGCAATCCTAATGTCAGAAGTCACAGCAGGACCCAGTTCCAAGGACTGTGGTGCACCAGGGGCCATGAAACTATGCCAAATCTTCCATCCGGCCCTCTTTAGAATACCCCGGTCTGCCTTCCTAGTTTCGTATGCCTTGTATTGTATCACCTCCTCCATGAACGTCAGGATTCTCATCAGACCCACGTTA
>CM035350.1:8704764-8877264 GCA_020137815.1 Hormiphora californensis
GAAAACAATAAAGCTGTCTGATTTTCATGATAAAAAAATGGAAAGCACAACTTGACCAGTATCACAAATAGTGATTCATTCCAATATTACCTGTCCATATGGAGACTACTCTGGGTACCATCACCAGGAACAGTAGAGGGTGCGGCACTGCCCGGTATGGAGGGTGTGGGGGGCTGTACGAGAGGCTCCTGTAACCCATCCACTATACTCATCTTGGAACTCCTCTCAAAGCCAGCCAGGTCCATAACATTTCGCTCCTAGGGGTGGGTTGGATTTGAAACATCCCATTCTATCTCAAACCAGTGGGAGATAGATGTATTCTCACAATCATTATCTGTCCCTCTCTTTAGTAAAAGTAACAATCTCTCCCACTCTCTCCTTAGTAAAAGTAACGATCTCTCTCACCTTTACAGCATGTTCCCCATCCTCACTAGCATCTTCACTCTCACTCTCAGTCAGCTCTTCCTCACTGTCATCTCTATCTGGCACCGCGCCAGAGACCCGCAACAACTGCTTACACAACTGGTACTCAACGTACAAACTTGTCCTGAGAGGAGAGGGTGAGAGGGTGGAGGAGGTGAGAGGGTGGAGGAGGTGAGAGGAGGGGTGGGTGAGAGAGAGGGTGTCCTGAGAGGGGAGGGTGGTGAGAGAGGGGCGGGGCCATATACAGGATGTTCGTTTTTTGGCTAAGATCCAAAATGAACACCATGTTGCTCAGAAATATACAAGGGGAGAAATGCAGGGTGAGAGGGTCTATCTGGTCTATATTTAGGGAGCAGTAGGACAATTGCCAAATAATAAACCCTGAGGGTCGGGGACCCCCTTCATACAATTACCTCAGGAACAGGGGTAGTCGAGTTTTTAGAAGCCACGTCTGGAGGAGCTCCTGTATGTCATTACCGGGCATGGGAGCCTGGATAGTTAGCCCCACTACTGGCACTCGACAATCCCGGTACACCTCGAGGAGTCTGACCGTCTTGCGATCGTAGTAAAGGGGTCGGGAGAATGCCTGAAGAAGAGGGGTAAGGAGAGAGGGGGGGGGGCTTCATAGAGCTGGAGGGTTGGAAGTTATTAGGTGACTAATGACTAAAGATGGAGACTCTATCTCTCTCTGTCTGTAGTTGAGGGGCATGATAGGTAACTTGCAATTGATTTACCGGCAGGGAGAGAAAGGCATTAAAATAGTCACAGAACGCCGGATCTCTCTTCAGTATTTTGAGGGCGGTCTTGTAGTTGATTGGTAACCCTGAAACAAAAGAATCAAATGAGGATTATCGAAACCATAGTACTAGGCTCTAAAACTCAAGTAAAGGCACGGTTAGGGCTAATATGATAAGATTGGTTGGTTAGGCCCAGATGTGTGGAGGGGGAATGTGTTACCTTGCCATAGTGTTTTGAGTTGCCTTCTCAGGACAACGTGTTCCAAACTTCTTTCACTCATAATGATGACTTCCTTCTTCCCATCACTATGCCTATTAGAAGAAGAGTGGATTCAAACAACTGATAATATCCTGCTATCAGATAGAGTATAGTAGTGACGTCACTAATGGTGTCATCATCAGGTCTGGTGTTTTTGTGCTAGCAGATCGCGTAACACACCATTTCTACTCAGATCTGTGTTTTGTGTTGTTCACCCTCTATCATCATGGATACAACCCGGACAACTACAGCAATGGCAATGTCCCTTAGACGTCGCCACAAAACCTGGTTCATAAGACGGCCCATACTTCTAGTGCTAATGTGTGGGCACGTGTTTGAGACGGCGATCTGGTGGGCGTGTATCCTCTCACCGTTCTGGAAGGAGGGGCCCTTCCCACAGTTCCAAACTAACCCTCGGGAGATCTGGGAGTCATTTGTATACTTTGGACCCCTCATAACATGTCGGAGGGCTATAGTTTACAACGCCTACCTGGCTTGGGAAGATGACCCACCTGAGTGGCAGAACCGGTTCAGTTCAGCTACCTTTTGTTGGCCCACAGCTAAATACGTCACTGCGGTACCACCCTACAACTATCTGACAATTGGTCTCCTTCTCTCTTCATTCATAGTCCTGGTCCTGACTATTCTGGTGTCCATGGCATGGTTCATGTTGGTCGTTAAGAGGCGCTACACCAACACTCTCAGAAGGAAAGTCCTGCCCGCACTGAAATGTATCCAAGTTGTGTTCTGCTTCGTCCTAATCATCTGTATCGAGTTAATGACTGGTAATGCCACTATCTACTGGACATATTTCATCGCTATGGTCAACTTGGTACTCATGACTGCTCTGATTGTGCTCCAATTAACTGTTTCCTGCTGCGGAGAGAAGCTGAAACTTGTGTCAAGGGACATAAAATGAACTGAGTTATTTTTTCAGTGTCTTTGAACCTTCATCGTTTTTCTGTCTCTGTTCTCCTCGTTGATTTTGCGAAATACCAACAAATTAAGGTCAAATTACGATAATGGCGGCCAGGGACGATTATTTTGTAAAAAATCGATAAAACCTCATTTGAGCTCACCAAAATCCAAAATTCGCTTACACACTCCCCTCCACGGACCCGTACGGACCCGCACACCCAAACAGTCAAGCAACCGGGAGGAAAGAGCTTGCTTTTCACGGTTGTTTTTTCACTTGGCAAACGTTGCTGGCCCCCGCAGCGCGGGATAAGGCAGCGCTTTTCAATTTTTTCACTTTTTTAAAACTTTTTTTCGCAAACGACAAGTGCAAAAATCGCAAAAACGATTCGATCCCTGCAAACGCGCGCGTACCTGCAGCGGCTAAAGTGAAAGCGAAACAACAACGAACTGGCTGCGCGTCGCGCATTCGTTGCGCATAACGATCTCACCGGAGAGATTCACATGCGCAACGTTGCGGGACGCGCAGCCAGTTCGTTGTTGTTTCGCTTACACTTTACATTCTTGACGCGACTTTTTAAATAATGCCCTGCTTTCGTGACGCGCATTGTTTTTTATCGATCACGCTAAAAAAACGTCAGAAAAAGGTTGTTCCACTTTCGTTTTTTGTGGAAAAATTCGAAAATTCCCTCCATTTTTAGCATTCTAGGGGTTTAAAAAACCCCAGGTAAAGTCCATTTTTTTTCAACTGTTCACCCAAAATCTGAAATTTCATGAAATTTAGAATTTTTGTGGCGCGCGCTACACGTTAACATGTGATAGACGCGCAAAACAATTCCGCGCACGACTTTGGGGGGTGAACAGTTGAAAAAAAATGGAGTATATGTTTAAGAATTAAGCTGCTGGATGCACCTGAACAATAGTAAAATCTCAGTGCTTTTTCATTTCATATACTTTATGCTTTTGCTTTTTTTTTTCAAATTGAATTCCTTCGGAAATCGGAGTTCGGTCTTTGCAAGCAGATCAAATAGATTTAAATGAATTCAGATGTCGCGATGCTTACCCCTTACTGTTATTTAGGTCGAGATATGGAAGTGGAACTGGTTATCGGGCACCGCTCTTTAAAAGTAGACCGAAAAATACTCGCCAAATACAGTGATTATTTCTTCGCCATGTTTTCATCCCCATTCGCAGAGAGTTCATCAGACCAAATTCCACTGAGGAATATGAACTTCAAAGCAATGAAAGTCGTGATTGATTACATGAACACTGGAAAGTTGGCTATCACCGAGGGCAATATTGAGGAAGTATATTTGACGGCAGACTTCCTCCAGATAGAGATTATCAAAAGGCGCTGTCAGGAGTTGTTTGTCAAACATATAGGATCCAGTAATTGTATTAGGATGTACGAGCTAGGTCAGCAACATGGCATGCCTCGTGTCGTGGATCTGGCACGTAAAATGATGCTGAAATGTTTCGAGCAAATTTCAGAGGATCTTGAATATTTTGAGTTCTCCTGTGGACTTCTTGTATCACTCCTCAGTGATTCTGACCTGAACATTTCCAAGGAGGAAACACTTATAAATGTTGTGAGAAAATGGGTATCGCATAACCATGACGAGCGTTCTTCCTTTAAAGACGATCTTGTTCAATGTATAAGACTGGAACTTCTACCTGAAAAGCGGTTTGAACGGTTTCTACGGAGTGATTTTCTGTGCTACGACGTTGATCTGCGACGTCGCTTGATTGAGAGACGTAAAGAGCGACTGGAAATGATACAAACACCTAAAGTAACAAATCGAAACACAAAGAAGCTCCCAAGGATAGGTCAAGAGCGGTTTGGGATGATTCACAACCGAGTCTACTTGTTAGGGGGTCTGACAGACACCACTACATCTCCTGGAATCGAGGTTTTCGGACAGGATCAGTTCCCTACCGCTCTTGTTAGTGGCCACTTTACATCGGAGAGACAAGGGGAGACACTACCACTCTGTAGCTACGGTGGGGGAGCTGTAGTTATAGATGGAACTGTGTATTTTGTTGAGGGACGTAGTGGAGGGGCGACCTCTAAAAATAGACTCTTCAAAGTACATATTCACTCCCACACATTCGAATTGATCAGTGAGTTGCCTGTGTCAGTTGACCAAGCTTCAATTACATGCTCTGACGGAAGGATCTACGTGGTAGGAGGGTTTGTGACACTCGATAATTCTACCAGCCACTCGCCATGTTCCCATGTCCAAATCTACGACACAACCACAGGGTGTTGGGAGTCGGGGCCTGATCTGGCCATACCTCGAGCACACGCTGCTACTGTGGGCCTCAACAGTGGCGGTGGTCTCACCTCTCGTGTATTGGTTATTGGTGGTTACGGGCAAAACAAACTGAAGTCAGTGGAACTGATAGAAAATGGAGTGTTGAGTGATTTTCCTCACATGATCAGAGAACGACATTCGTTTGTTGCAGAGTTGTTCGAGGGGATGGTTTATGCAGTGGGAGGTTGGAAGGAGACTACAGCGGAGAGATATGATTTCAGGGTCAAACAGTGGAGCCTACTAAAATCCTATCCCAGCATTCACCGGGACTGTGTACAGGGTGCTGTGTGTGATGGGCAGTTTTATGTGTTCGGGGGTGTGGCGAGGAACCGGAATGTGGCATCAATCGAGCGGTACGATGCTGAGAAAGATAAATGGAGTCCAGCGGGAAACCTCATTTACCCTCGCCTTTATCCAGCTATTGCAGTAACGTAGAGGGAGATTAATTAATAAATTAATTGTTTATGAATGTGTGGTATTGTGACGACTTTTTTGTAAAAATATTCTGTTTCTATTGGGGTTCATTTTCATTAAAAAGCTGTTGTTCTATTTCCTTCTCTCTCTCTCTCTCTCTCTCTCTCTCTCCAAATATTCGGCACTATACAATATCTTGTAGGGGTCCAATGTCCGCCAAGACCCAAAGGACGACCTCCAGTAAGAGCAGCAGACGGGTTGTGTTTGCTGCCGATGCTCTCTCTGCCTCTGATGGTCATGACAGTCGGGTTAGTTGGTACCAATCAATGTGTCTCTGGCCCTTTACAGCTTGTAACCATTGTCAAACATTAGTTTATTTTTTAAAAGTATTCGATCTTCCAATATTAAATCTGTATAGTTTCCAACCCCCCTTACTCCCCAGATGGAAAGTGCGTTGTCCCTGTGTGAGGGTGAGGAAGATGAACTACAGCTGATGGACCTCCCTCCCCCTCCCACTACAGCAGGTAGTGAGGGGTTGGAGTCTGCTATCACAATCTATACCCCGGGGGAACACCTGGTACATGTAGCCAACCTGGGTGGCCTCAGAAGGGACAGCTGCCAGTGGACCAACACTAATGTTCCATGTATCAACAAGGTAAGGACTCATCTTGCTCCTTCATAACTCATGTTGGTATTTTATGTTTTTCTAAAGTTAGACAAGTTGGTCAGTTTCTTTTTCTGCATGCCAAGAGCCTGTTTAATTTTCATGCAACATATTTACTGACGCCACGACATTGGGTCAATCAGCTGCTACTTAGTGAATACTTTGTGACACTGAAGTAGTTTTGAATTCTGACTCTCTCAGTTTAGTTTCGTTTTGCTTAGTTTTTCATCCTGTATATTTGTTAGGTAGCAGCACATCTGGCAGCGTTACAGCGGCAGATTGAAGCCCCATCAGTCCAGACATTTGACAGTACAGCGGGTGGTAGAATGGATAGTCTGATAGGACCCACCCCTGGATCACCCCCTCTCAAAATCACCTCTCTTACTTCTAACCCGGTAAGCACCCCTCTCACTTTAAACTCTCTAAACTGTTTCATGTTCTAAACAAGTAAAACCATTTTAACACCTGTTATATAAACAGAAACGAGATGCAGCGGATGCGGTCCTAACCCTTCTAATTGACATTTTAACACCTATCTTCCTCAGAGTCTGGAGGTGATAGATGAGGTTAAGACCCTGATAGGGAGGTTAGAGAGCGACAGGAATCAGACCATTAAAGCCTACCAAAGGGAGGTAGAGCGGGTTAAACTGTTACAAATACAGGTGGACAAGGTGGAACAAAAGAGACTTTACATTCTCCCCAAGGCAGTTCAATTAGGTACATTTCTAATGGCTCATCTCTCACCCTATTCGCTATATTTACCACAACTGTACTATTCTACCCCCTTCTAATTCATCCCTTTCCCTTCAGAGCACGAGGCGTGTGCCCAGGACATTGCAGAACTAAAGTGGGATCTGGTATACTGGCAAGATGAGAGGAAAACTCTGGAAGGAAAAGTAGAAGCTGCTAAACTGAAGAATTTGGAGTTACAGGAGACTATCGCCAGACTAACTGAGCAGTGGTTAGTGTTACAATAATTCTCATGTCTCATGTGTAGCAATACCTCATGAACACATAGTGTTGGAAAGTAACACATGTTAATTCCCCAGTCCAAATATCAAGGAAAAGCTTGATGTGGATAAGAAGAGTTTGGAGGAGATTACTGGCGAAATGAAAGAAGTAATTATCACACCCCTCTTTTTACTAAAAACTATTGTGTAGCTATGTGTGTTTTATTGTTCCCATTACTAACCCGCCCCAATTTAGAGCAAGATGGCACTTGATTACACACAGGGAATTTACAATAGGACAGTGCAAAAACTGGAGAAGGTAAGAGCGAACTACACCGCTGAAACTGATTCCGCTTTTAGGTCAAGGCCCAGCTAGAGGCCGTCCATGTTGAAATGAATGAAACATCCAATAAGTCGAGTTTGGTATGGTATTCTCTCTCGTATCTCTTAGTGCTGCCTAGTACATGCATGTGTCCCATTCACACAGTGTGAAGTGTAATTGTGTGCGTGCTATGTAGTAATGATAGCAGAGGAAGGTAGTCTTCTGAAGAGACATGTATAGAAGTTACTATTGAGGGGCTCCCTTAGTAACAAGTCTTATGGAACTAGATAGCTCTAAATACTAGTAACCATGGTATCGTGATGCAATGTAATAACAACGTGAAGCAAACATATTCTGCATCCCATAGTAATTGGCACCCACCCAGTGTGGAATGTGATCATGTCACGACTATTTAATTCAGAACTGAAAACACCACCTTTCCAGGCTGATGGCAGGGCGGAGGCTGAGAGAGTGCAACTGAGAAAGGAGCTAGCTGATATAAGGGGCACCCTAGAAAATGTACAGTAAGTATCACAACTCAACAGATATCTGTATTTCCATTATCCCCCTGTTCTAACATCTTATCTCCTTCAGGAACGAGTTGAAGGAAGCAGAGGATGTCCATGCTGTTCATACTGCAGATATAAATGAACTGAACAAGCACATTGCCGACGCAAAGGAAGAGGGCGAGCTTCTAGGTAGAGAAACCACACCCTTACATGGGAGAGGGAGGCTCTCCGGATTATTTCGTATTACTCCTTATCTTTTCCTAGATAATCACAATCTGTCTCCCCTCAGATACGCAGATAGCAGCAGCCAAGCGGAATCAGGATGACGCCCAGAACAGGGTAATTCTTGTTGTTGTACCGGTGCAGATGGGGTCTACTCACGTTGTCATAGCAATGATCGCGCGCGCCCTATACAAAGTTGATTTCAGCACTTGCTCCACGAGCGAACAGTGCGCGGCGTTGTCAGAAAACTGAAACGCGCTGACAAGGGCCCCGTGACCGCTGGCACCAGTCCAAATCCCGCTAATCAGCAACTTTCCTCAGGTTAATAATGCCAAGATCAACCTCCTCGAAGTTGCAGAGAATATCAAAGCACGGAGACGGGCTAACAAACGGCTTTCAGAGCAAATGGCGACCAAGGTAAGTGGAATCAAATTCGGGGCCATATAAGTCTAGAACTTTTTCACTTTATAATATCTAACCCCCTACCCCTATTAGCATCTTTTTGTGGTAAGGTTTCTGTGTGTTTTATTGCAGCTTTACTGTGTTTTAGTAAACAGGTGAAGCAGTGTGTTTATGACATCATTACAGTTTCACTACCAATTCCATTTCCCAACTTCAACGCATTTTCATTTCGCCATTCCCTAGGGCTTCTACCTAAATGGTGGTCTTGACAGATTCCTTTTTCTTTAGAAAACCGAACTTGATAACAGAGACAAGAAGCAACAGCGGACCCTCCGATATGACAAGAGCATGCTCCGTGAGGCACTTCAAACTACTGTCAAAATGGAGCGAGAGATAATTGATTTCAAGAAGGAACTTACTGTTAGGTAGAATCCCCCCTGATAGAATTTAGTCCTGGTCTAGTCGCCCCTCGGTAAAATTCATTAATTTTCCATCTGTCATCTCATCCGTATCTTATCTGTCAGTATTAAGAAAGCGAGAGATGACGAGAAAGCGACGAGTCGAGCCCAGGCAGAGTTGAAGCATTTAGATCAACAGTTACAGGTTAGCTCCGAGAACTAGTTGGTAATAATCTGTCATCTTGTCATCTGACTTGATATGTTGAGTGGGGCGTTGAGTGGCCGGATTTACTTGAGTCACCTGCCCGCGTTATGTAATTCAAGGATATACCTCTGAAACCCCCTCCTAGGTTGTTGTTGAAGAGGTTCAGAAGTTAGCCGAGTTGAATGCTCGCCTCACTCTAGAGGCACATCGAACAGACGAGGACATCATAAACACAGAGACAGCACTGAGAAACAATCTGACCATGCTACGGAAAACATTACAAGATGAAATCCAGGCGAAGACATCTCTCAATAATAAGATGGAGAGTGAGACTGATGATTTTGATAAATATCAGATGGACTCATCAAGAAAACTAGCTAGGGTAGGTTTGAGAGAGTATAGAGATTCCTGTCATATTGTTTCCCAAAATATAAAATCGTGACTTGAGTTTTATTTGAAATAAAACTCCTGTCACAATTTGCTATTTTGGGAAACGATATATGTCAGGAGTTCCAACTAATTCTGAATCTTCAACCTCCCATAATACCCTTTCTTTCTATCTCAGACAGAGAAGAAGAAGAACGATCTGGAGACTATCCACACCAAATATTCAACAAAAAAGAATGAGCTTGACAGCCAACTCGGTGTGATTCACTCCGAGAGAGATGAACTGAATGCCACCATAGACAACACCAAAACAAAGTTTGATGCTGAGAAAACTAAACTTGATAATGAGATCGCGACCCTGAAACCAGAGTGTGCCCAGGTATTTATAGCCGTTCCGTTGTTTGGCAACCGACTTTTTCCTAATTGGTGCCGTTTTGCAATCATTTACATGAACTATTCGCAATAACCCAATCCCATGTGACCCTGTTTAGGTGAAAGAAGACGTGGAAGAAACCCAGAAATCTATTGACGACCTGCAATGGAGGAGTGATCTGGTATCCAAGAAGATTCAGGAGACTGTAGATGCTACTAAAGTGGTGCTAAAAATTCAGAAACAAACAGACGATAGCATAGATGATATCTTGTATGTTATAGTCCCCTCGGACGAAATTGTATTTGACTACTATTGCCATGTTTAGACTTTAGTCTCACTTATGCGACACAAGGTGCTAATTTGTTCTCTGTTTTTAGGAAGAAAATAGACGATCTTGAGGAGGAACTGGCTCAAGGCCAAGAAACCGAGAAACATTTGCAGACCAATCTAAATCACATCCAGGATAATCAGCTGCTCCTGAGGAACCAACACAGAGCTCGACTTGACAAGCGTCTTGGACTTTTCCGAGAACTCAAGGTAATACATGTACTCTTTTCGTCTCCATGTATCTGTCAGATTACCCTTAAGACGGAAATTCTGTGTGACATCCGTCTCTCGTCCGCGACTCTTTCTTGAATTTTGATGGCATCTCGGAGCCGCCATGTAATAATTAATAGGAAGGCGGAGGCTAGAAATAGAAATCCTAGGACTCCAACATGAACCCGCCATCCATAGTGTGTCATATCAGTGTCAGAAATAGTGGAATTTTCAGACAACCGAGGTTCGGGAAGAAGTATGGTCATGGTTGCAGTGATAGTCCAATATGCTCGTCTGGAGAGCTTATTTGTGCTTACTCCTTTATCAAAAAAGCCAGTAAAAGCTCATTCACGTGCGTTTTTCCATAATTCGTTGTTAGTCAGCATATCTCCCCAGATTAATGAAATGTGCTGTACCATGGTCCCCCCCCCCCCCGGGAAGTTAACAAAATAAAATGGTTTCGTTTTTGTACACGAAAATATAACATCTAACACAGAATATAGTAACATGGACGGGGAAATGAACGAACAACACTCAATTATTTTCTCTCTGTACCTCGCTCGCATATTTAGATATATTCTGCTACTTCTTACAAATATATTGTTCTCAGGAAAGTGTGGAAGAACTGATAGAGGAGAATATTGTCAGCGCTGAGAAATACAACCAGCTGCAAGCTACACACCTCAAAGCGAAGACGGACTACCAAACCACTCTTGATACGAAACTAGACCTGGAAACTAGCGTCAAAGAAATTGTCAAGGTAAGAGTGGAAATTTCTAACATCTAGCCCCATCTCTCTATTAATTAAATATACAGTCACAATCTATTGCAATGTCACACTGGTGTAGTATCCTCGTCTTTGAGCGGTCTCCTAATATTATCAGCCATCAGAGTCACCGGACTGGACACCGTTTCCCCCACCTTGGTCACCTGCTGTCGTTTAGAGGGCTTGAAGCTCTGCTTCCCGTGACTAACGGTACCATTCCTGAAATTGTAGAAGATCTCTGTGAAGTGGAAGGAGCGGCGGTGTGCTATATTGTCCACTAGCACCGCCAAACTCTGCCGAATTGTGTGCATTCTAATGAAGTACAGCAGGGTATTGACAGTGGCATTCAGAGGTATACTCATGTAGTATATAAAGTTCAGTAGGTATCCAGTTGGCTCAATTTGATCAATAGCATTAGTCCAACCAAACATGCTTATTGAGGTGTTTGGGATGTTCAGAGCAGCGTATATCATTGTAAACACAACAATTGTTACAGAGGCATACTGTTTAGTTCTTCTCAGGCTGTCCGTCAGTTGGGCCGCGTCCCTCCTGATTATGTACACAGAGATGATACAGGATAGCAGGATGGGAAGGATGGGCATTGAGTAGGTTATCCTGCTGAGAACATTGTACTCAGATTCAAACCGCTTCTCAGGTGTATCCACAACTTCGCATGTAGCAAAAGCAGCAATGTAGATGAACTTCCCTCCCTTCTCCCAGAAAGGGATTGTAACAAACACAACCTGGGACACAAAGTGGATGGCAACCACAACTTGAACCAGGAACAGGTTTAGTTTAGAGAAGGGCTGGAGGAGGACATATGTTCGCGATATGGACAAGACGGCGACATAGAATATAGAGAGAGATGATAGGAGTCGGTGTGTCATACCCCAGATATTGCAGAATACCACACTACCAAACATGAAGGCAGTCCGACCGAGGAAGTATGTTAGCGCCACAGGGAGGGCGTTAACACATATAACACAGTCCACTAGGGTGATACAGGAGTAGGTGAATGAGCTGACCGTCCTTCTTTGGTTGAGAAATGAGAGGAAACAGAAGAAGTTAGCAGGGGCTCCAACGAGGAAGAATATTAGGCACATACTGCCATAGAGGGCGTCCACTCCCGGGCTAAACGGCAGGGCAGCGGCTGTTGTGTTGTTCATAGCTACAATGGGAGAAGGGATTGGTTAGTGTTTTCGGGGGAGATGTGTCTGGAGTGGGTTATTAGGGGAAGGAATGAAGAGGGATTAACGATAAGACGAGCTAAAATTATACACTTTGAGTGTGAAACAATACAAGATATTGCAAAGGTCCGTTAAGACAAAGGTGATAATTATAAACTATAATGGGGGAATAATTATCATGGCCGAAAAAATGCCATAATATGCATCTAAAACGCAGATAAGTGAGAGAGATAGAGAGAACGAATCGAGGAGACATAAGTATATTCACGTCGTGTGACTATTTATGAAAAGGGAGGACAAGAAGAAACGAAACGTGTATAGGCCAGAATAGAATATAGCCAGAAGATAAAAACCGTAGTAGGTGGTCTGCAGTGACCAACAATCACTGGTCACTGACCAGTGGTCAGCAACGTGGCAACATGTGGAGAGAGCGAGAGAGAGAGAGAGAGAGAGAGAGAGAGAGAGAGAGAGAGAGAGAGAGAGAGAGAGAGAGAGAGAGAGAGAGAGAGAGAGAGAGAGAGAGAGAGAGAGAGAGAGAGCGAGCGAGCGAGCGAGAAAGAGAGAGAGAGAGAGAGAGAGAGAGAGAGAGAGAGAGAGAGAGAGAGAGAGAGAGAGAGAGAGATAAAGAGAGAAACCTTTATTAGGATACAAGGCCAAGGTGTGGAATCTAGAATGCCGCTAATCAATATAGGACATGTTGAGTGAACTAACAACCCAAGCTGGTATGGGTTGTTGAGTAAGGGGTATGCAGGTTATTCGGTTGTGCAATACCGGCCCTCACTCCCCATCTTGGAGAGTGATCAGGGCCAGTATGGCATGTAGCCGGAGTCCAAGCTAGCACGTGCTAGCCTTGTACGAGATGTTTCATTAGATAGAGTACCAACAATTCCCCTTCGCAAGGGGTCCCATCATACTATGTGGGATAGATTGAGAGAAGAAGGCCAGAGGTGCTAGCTAACTATTCATTAATATTAACAACATCAATTTATAGGACTGAAAGCTCTACAGAGAAAGCATTATGTATACAGAATGCTTTCTCTTATAGTTCCCAATTTTACTTGAACTCAATGCAAATGATTATACAGTAAAGTTTCGATTAAATACGAACACTACTAAAACATATTACAGTCGGACCCCGATTTAGTGGCCCCCGATTTAGTGGCACCCCGATTTAGTGGCAGGATTTTTTTCCCCCGAGGATGCCACTAAATCGGGGTCCGACTGTATATCGATACAAATATGAGACTAAAGTATTTAAGATAAGTAGTTCAAGAGTAGTTACTGATACTATATCAGGTAGCATCTCTTGTCAATTGAATTGATCAGTATCAGTGATAGTGATCAAGTCAATTGACAGCAAATGATTTATTAAACCAGACAATTTGCTCTTATAAGTCATCATCGAGATCAACTCTTTGATTAAATCATATTATTTAATTATATTTTAATATGACAACATAGCTAAAACATGTTGACAACTTAATTTAATGCTTCAGATCCGACATATTATTATTCTTTGATCATCATATTTAATAATATTTTAATAAGACAACACAACTAAAACATGTTGACAACTTAATTTAATGCTTCATTTGTAGTATACAAAACTCCCCCAAACTTATTGACAACTCAGATCCGACATATTTTTACCAGACACCCAAACTTTATCAGGTTGCAGCTCTACAAAAACGGATGCACAAAGCCCTGATCAGCTACTACATGCACAGAGGATACCACAACAGAATTGTGCTGGCTGACTTTGGAAAAGGAGCCACTGTTAACCTGCTACAGCTGGAGAAGATTCACAGGAACCTCCTGGACGTGATAGGAAAGACTGATGTAAGTAGAAGCTTGGCCAAGACGACCACTAATTTAGGATATATTTCAACTAATAAAACTAGCTTGAAATATATGTTAAACTAAAACTAAACGTACCTAGCTAAGTATAATTAGAGTATTAGACTAACTAACTAACTAACTAACCCATGATGATGGGTAAGCTCTCTCAGTCTCTCACATGCAAAGAATTGTGTTTGTGACTGGCTCCCAGCATCACAACAGCAGTTGTGTGAGAGACCAAATTACACCTTTCATCGATAGTTATATCCTAGTGCATCTGGTTGCTCAGACTATCCTCCCACTCCGACCCTTCACCGCCGCGTCTATCTAATTCGTATTAGTACATGCTAGTTACCCCTAACTTACATCTCCCTTCCCCTAGAACTATCTTCCCCTAATATGTCCCGCTGGTTGCGGTGGGGGGATTCATGATTGTAGGTTCCCATGTTGTTTCCGTTGATAACAAATTCAAAACTTCAGAGATACGGGGACCACTAACGGTATATCGAACAGGTTGTACAGAATCTTAAAAGTACATTGCAATCTGAATCTTCTTGACTTCATCTCCTTAAATATATTCCTCTTTCTCTGGCATTCTCTCACTCTACACTAAGGTATCACTCTCACTCTGACTCTCTCTATCTCAAACACATTCTCTCTCTAAATCTCTCCAACTTTCAGACTCTAAATCTCTCCAACTCTCTCTTCTCTCATCATCATCTAACTCTGCGCTACTCCTCGCGAGACTCACGGACTGACAGTTAATTCATGTTGCCACACTAACTGGTAGGAGCTACGCCTATTAGGGACCACTCCAAACCGGACGTAGCGTCTCACCACGACTTAACTGCCAACCGTTCTCTCTCTCTCTCTCTCTCTCTCTCTCTCTCTCTCTCTCTCTCACTCTCTCTCTCTCTATCTATCTCTATCTCTCTCTATCTCTATATCTCACTCTATCTCACTCTGGCTAAGGCTTGTTCTGTGAATGCAAGTATGAATATGTGACGTTATGACAATACAGATAATATGACAATAAAGATACAATAAGAAGCAAGCCCTAATATAAAGAGAGTGCACAGGTGCACAATATCCCTCTTTCCCTAGAAATATCTCTCCCTAACATCTCCCCATTTCCCCCAGAACTATCTCGGGAAGCACGGAAGTGGAGTGGTGAGAAAGCAGCCCCGAGTTCCCTCACCCGATCTCTTCAAGGCGCTAACCGATCTTAGCAGACTACCAATATTAATTGAGACGCCACCGCCAGTTAGAGATAACCGTGGCCGGCAAAACACCGCCACTGATACAGAGACGGGAGATACGAGACCGAACACTAATTTTACTGATAGATAGTTGATAGAAATTGTTTGATAGACTGCAGATTTTAATTAGTCATTACTAATAGTTTTGGGCGTGAGACCGTAAAAAGAGGTCTGTGAAACAATGGTTTTATAATTAACAAGTGAAGAATGTGTGCATAATTATGGAGTGCTCAGTGCAAGAGTGATTGAAATCTTAAACTGATATCAGATTGTTATTTGAACGAAATTCGTTGCAATAGTTTTAACCAGTTGTTTTTCATTTGATTCCTAGGTGGTACCACGGGGCACTTGCCAGTGCTAAACGCGACAGATATAATGCCATTGTTCACATATTGAATCGTTGCCAATGGCAACGGGTTATATCGGAAATCAGATTACCCACGTGTCTAAAAATTTACAAACCAAATGAGTCATGCAACTTTAAATTTGTGATTTTCGATTTGCATTTGCCATGTATTACCAGGCCACTGCAGTTACAAACACATAGTACCAGTGAAAAACTAAATTATAGCCACTATGTACTATTGTTCTAAAATATGCCCAGTTCTATTTTATTTGAAAAAAGCAACGTCAAGAAGTCGAATACCATACCTACTACAACTTGAACTACAACTTGAGCGGGTTACTACGTGGCAACACACGCGGTAGTTAGTTAGACTGATAAGCTAAGAATTGTCTGACTGGGCAGAATCATCCTAAAAATATCCTAATCTCTGGTATTACATTTTGAACCCTAATTAGAAAAAGCCCACGCAGGAGCGGTAATTTTGTATGTCTTAAAATGGCTCTGAGTCTGAGATTATTATAGTGCAGTGTCTCGATCTTGTCATTGAACTTTCTATTTCATCTGATATAATAATAATCATGTTACAAGTCACATCTTAGGGTGCGCACAGACTGTTCATGCGTGATCATGTCCATAAGTGGACTGAAAACTGAAACTTATTCATATAAAAGCGAAAACCACTGTACCCGACTAATTTTGATACGCTGAATCACGTAAGCAACTTTTCCAATCTGTCTGAGATCGGGAAAGTGTTCTAATTGGGCATAATTGGGTCTTGCCCACTTATGGACATGATCACGCATGAACAGTCTGTGCGCGCCCTTAATGTTCTAAAATATCTGTATTACCGCGTTTTCCAGTCTAGCATATTACCGACACCATGCCACCCACATGTTATTTGCCGTCAAATTACCAAGACAAAAGATCTCATAATCTGCACCTCTAATTTCTTGATCGGCTGAAAGTGAAAGGAGAAAATGGAAGGAAGAGAGACGATCAGAGAGAGGCTGCTTGTAGTAGTCAAGCCAGAAGCCATACATAACTAGTTTTGTGAATTTATGACTGTATATTTCCTTGCAAATTCCTAAACACAGTACATATTACGTGGGTTCTGAAACACTGCATTCACATCACGTTTCACTGTTGTTCTCTCCAGAGAGATAATGTTTTGTGCCGTTTCGTATTCATGACTATCTTGTCCCACGTTCTCCGCTTTTTTAGTGGTGCGGCCCTTAGATCGGCCGCCGCACTGAGATAATAGTTATAGCTGTCTCTGTCTCTGTCTCTGTCTCTGTCTCTGTCTCTGTCTCTGTCTCTGTCTCTGTCTCTGTCTCTGTCTCTGTCTCTGTCTCTGTCTCTGTCTCTGTCTCTGTCTCTGTCTCTGTCTCTGTCTCTGTCTCTCTCTCTCTCTCTCTCTCTCTTTATCTTTCTCCCTATCTTTATTTCATCTATTTTTTCTGTTCCATTGGTCCAGGTGGATACCATTGCTGTACCAGATGTGACCAATTCAGAGCTGGAACGATACGTCAATTATCAAATTAACTTGTTTTCTGACGTACTGGTATTTGAGAGATTCTCCCCAATTCATTATTGACCACCCAGCAAGTGTGTACGTATGTCGACGTATATTGTTGCCAAATTTGGGGCGAATTCCTGTCATTTCGCCAATTTATGTTTTGTCATGTGTACAGTTTTTAGGTACGGCCTGTTCACTAATTTTCCTACCACCCCCCTCTCATCCCCTCCTCACACAGAGAACGGTGAGAATTAGTGAAAGTTTCGACAAGAAAGAAAGGGACAGAGAGAGAGAGAGAGAGAGAGAGAGAGAGAGAGGGAGAGAGAGAGAGAGGGAGAGAGAGAGAGAGAGAGAGAGAGAGAGAGAGAGAGAGATAGAGAGAGAAAATAGTAGATAGATACAAGGAGCCCATGTCGTGGAAGATAAATAGAGAATCATAAATGTTTCTAATTTTATTGCTAAGACTTTTTTACGTTACACCTCAACTTTTCATTCACAATTGTTGCATCCACATGCAGGTCTCCTTCAGCTAACTTCCACTTTCTCTCCCTAGATGCCAATTATTCACTCTCTCTAAAAGTGAGACCCAGATTCCCAATTCATTGAACATGTCAACACCTGAATTGCCTGGATCCAAAGGGTGAATATGAGAGGGAGGGAGAGAGAGCAGAGGGAGAGGGAGGGAGTGGATAGAAGGAGAAGAGAGAGAGAAAGAGAGGTAGTGATAGAGAGAAAGGCTATGACGCAGTCTAGGCGAGAAGCAGTGACTGACAAGGAGCTACGCCTTTTTGCGTCACAACCTGCTACACATGACCATCACAACTCAAGCTGTATGATTTATTGTTTAGTATCCTGTATGATATTCTTGCTCCTAATTTGTTCAATAACTACATCATTGGAGGACTGTCTGGCGGCGCCCCATTTTGATTACTTAGGTCGGGGTATTTAGATGCAGTGCCAACTGAAAGGCGACGTTAGACTGGTACTGGAGAATTACAGCCAGCTTATAGTGGCAGATATCTGTTGAATTTTGTCGAACAAGTTTGCTAGTGTTGACAACCGATCATTTCTGCAGTACGATCACTGTCTTGTTAATTCTATAGTGTAGTATGTTAATGTAGTAGAATGATCTAGTGTTGATCTACCAATCGGCAATCCTTATGGAGTATTTTAGAATTTGTGACAGATTTGACTGACACAAAATTATTATTACAGCGTGAGTGGTTGTGGCTTGGTCAGCCAGCCGGGTCTGTGGTGGTACTTTTGAGTGCCAAATCCGCTAATTACAGACCCAGTTAATCAAAATTCTTGCCACACACACATCCACATACATACAGTGTAGTACACATGTTCTACAGAGAAAGCTTATTGTTGAGCTTAAATTAAGTTTTGTAATAGCGTGGTTTAATCAACACCGCCATACAAAATTAAAATTGCCCCACCATCCATCACTGTACTGCTACTACTCTGGTTCTCTACCACTGTCATAGTCAGCAGCTAATACTCTCTAGTCTCTAGCTTTCATATCACTAGTAGTGATACTGTCACTACGTAATGTGGTATTTACTATTTACTTTTAAAAGTTCAATAACCTGAGATTTGAATTAAGCTTCTTTTTAAAAAGGAATAATAATCTTGATCTTTTAAAAAGTGTCCCAGAAAGATTTTACGTCAGAACACATGAGCTGATATTATCAATGAAAGCATAGTATATTTCTTAGTATTGTTGTTTCCTCGATATATTAGTAGCATGGTAGTCAATAGTAGCCCAATATAACTTTATGGGCCAATTAGGCACCTCGGCATGGCAAGCTATCATCGGACACAGCTACATAAAGTATCCTCCTCCCTTCTTTTGTACAACTATACATGTCGAGGAGGGTTGTCATTTCTTTGAGATGATTTTATTGCACAACTCTTAATTAAAGTATCTGAGCTGAGCTGCTTGGGTGCGCCGAGAGAAAGACACCCTCCCTCAGAGAGGCTGGGAACAAATCAAACTGACAACCACGACGGGGGAAGTTGACATTTGATTGAGAAACATACTTCCCTGTGATATATGTATCTCTCAAGTTTTAGTAGTAGTCAGTAGGTACGTCATGCGGATTATGTTTGCAGATCAAGCACATTTTACCCAGTCTCTCTCTAGCAGCCATGTCAGTGTCATATACCGTAGGATTTAAAACATTATTCTGCCTTTGTCACGACTTTTCTAGCCGTTAATGATATCAGATATTATTTGATTGTAACAGCTTGCAAGAGGATCGAAATTGACGCCCAGTCATTAAAGATCTCATGTTTCTAACATTCTAGTTCTTACAACTAGATGTCAACACTCGAATTTCCTTTCCTGCATGTACACATCTGTGTTGCCTGTAACTGTCCTGCAGTTTCAGTACTAAGGGAGGAGCACATTACACAATTATTATAATACCCGCTGGGAGGGATGTGTAAATCTGTTGTAATCCACTTATCGGTGTTGTGGGGCACACATATCCACATATTGTTCGTGTGTGCGTCATTTGTGTTGTTGTATAATACTTGGCAGTGCTTCTTGGTCCGCTCTCAAAGTCTCATAGTGCATTAGTATTACTGATCTTCTAATCTAATAGACCCCCTGGAGGCTAGAAATGGACAACGGTAGAGCAAGGATATGATGACTTTGCAGTTCTCTGACTACACGTTCATGCGGCGATATGATACAGTCACGCTGTGAGCGTCATTCGCCATTGTGTATGATTTTCTGGGGCTCTGGGTCTGGGGTTAATCTTTAATTTGTGATGTGGTATTACATCATTAATATTACAGTGCGTGGTCCCCTCTAGTTCGTGGTAGGAATATGTCCTCTTCCCGTACTGCGGGGGGGGGGGGGGGGGGGTAATGCATAATATAATATGAGCTGGACTTGGTGGACCACTATATCTGTACTAGCATGACGTGTTGTACTACTAGCATGTAGTATTGTTATTAGACTGTGACAGGCAATTCATTAAATCAGGGGCCCTCGCTGGGGGGATTTGAACTGTTCACGTTCAGATCAGTATTGGGGGCTTCAAGTGATCAAATCCTAGTCGAATGACATAGACTTCATGAAAGCCGTTTTGTATCCGAGTTCCCCTTGTGTTTTCGTAGTTGGATTAAATCTAACAAAAACTTAAAGATATTTTTCTTTTTTAGAAACTAACTTCTTTTCCACAATTCTGCGTACTCTTCTTTCTACTTTTGCTATTCTTGGTATGCCAACTGAATTGCATTGGCCTACACAAGTCACAACGCGGGTTTTCATCAACTTGTTAATCATGGCCTGCATGCTTCTTTATATTCATTATTCATATAGCTACAAAATTCTTTGTATAATCTCCTGCACATGTACATTGGGAACAATGGCTTCTTGCTTAGGACAGATTCAACATGCTGATGCATGGTATTTCCATGAATAACATTTCTCGTGGGGTTTCCCTAAGTCCCTGCGAGGACAACGGGAAGTTTTCTAAAAACTTTGAATATTTTGTATAGGAATGTTACGCCAGGATCCATTGCGGAAGCGGATCTGTACAAGTGATCAAGAACGGTTTACACCCAGTCCAACTAGTGGAAGTTACAGGCTGAGAACTCAACCTACTTGCAATGAACAAATCTTTGATCTCTTCAGGTCCAATGAAAAGTAAGTGAGATAAGATCTTCTTCTGTTTTCATGAACTTCGAAGCTGTTCTAATTGATTTGTATACTAGGATTTAGGTTTTCAAAATGTCTTTAATCAGGTTGTCTGCAGCGGACTTTAAAAATGTTTGGACCTACTACGATTCAGATATGAATGGCTATATCGAGGCAGACGAATTGACATCTTTTCTTAACGATCTGTTCACAGCACAGGTATCTGATCCTGATCCAATCTGCATTTTATATCTTTTGTGTGATCTGTTTTAATTGTTAGATAATTAGTGATTAATTGAAATTACAGCATGTTGTGACAGCTGCACTGTTCTATTGTAATTCTAATGCACATTCAGACAGCCCTAATGGTACCTTGTGTGTACTGTGTGTGCATTATTAGACGGCCACAGATCTTAGTTGTACATGTGTGTTCATCATCAGATGTCTCTGATCTCTTTGTCTGCAGCTCCTCCCGTTCCTAAAATCGATGTGTGCGATGTGGTTAATAACGTTAGATATTGTTGTTGTTGTCACACGTACCACAAAACAACTAATGCCACATGGAATTTGAAACTCTTTAATATAATACAGTGGTGTTTTTTCTACTCCAGTTGCTTTAATTTTCCATGTCTATTTTCCATACAGTATATTTGACTTGTACAGTGTCTCCAGCCAATTAAACTCTCCATTAATTTAGAAAGGTTGCTGCCAAGTACTTCCACCTGGGGAGTTTATGTCACCTAATTCCGCATTAATTATGCCTTAATTTTCGTATTACTACTTGTACTGTACGTCAGCAGTTCGGCGGCATACAGCAATGACCTATGAGCTAGAAGCAATCTATTTTTTCTCATCTTGTGCGTCAGAAGGGACTGTGAAAATTGGAGTGAATCTAGGCATGTAGTGTATCCATGTCTTGATACTAATTAGCGGGCTAATTATGAATTTTGTCGACTACCACGGTGCCTGCCAGTATACAGCTGCCACCATGAATAGCTTTCTGTATGTGATATTTGTAATCCGTTATTCTTTGAGGTTGTCCCCCTGCCATGTTAGGGATACGGAGTACTAGTGGCTTATGCATATAACATTTGGCTTGCGATAGGGTTCTCAGCCGTGATTCGTGACCTACTAGTGATTTTTGGATAGAGCTGTTGTAATTGTAGTGACTTTTTGTAGAACGTGTCATGGTTGTTTGATGTATTGTTTTAGTCTGTTAAATGTGGTGCATTTTGTTAGTTTGGTTTACAGCTAATGGATTAGACCATTTCTAGTTAGAGCGTGCCCTGTTAGTTTCAGAAAGTGGCTTGCCAAGTCGTTTATTGTATTTGTATGTCAATATAGTTTCTGATCAGGTCTGTGTCCAGTGGCAGTAGGCTAGATTATGGTCGTTGGTATTACTTATATGTTCCCTATGCTATAGCATACTATGGCCTATCAAGATTATATAGTTTATTTTACTAAACCTTTAACTCGCATAAACTCTTTAACTCTTATAAACTCTTTAAAACTCTTAAAAAACTCTCCAAAGCATAATAAATCAAAATGCCCAAGGTCTAATTCTAATTCTGATCTTGATAAATTGTTCTAGAACAAATGCACCCCAATGCATGTTATTTGTATGACAGCTGTACTACTACGAAGCACTATCTCACTAACAGAAAATCCAGAGTGGCCTGTTACAGGGCCAGCATATGAGCAGAGGCAGAGTTGGAAATACTAAGAGACGCCATCATTGAATGTTATGACGCCTAATAGGGACGGAAGGATCGAAGTAACGGAAATGACAAAGTTCCTACCGTGGAGAACAACTTTCTCCTTCACTTCAGGTACACTACACTTAACACTACGGGTACACTACGTACTATAATAACAGGTACACTATAGTCGAATTTTTTATTTAAGCGACAAGCCGCCACGCACTCAATTAGTTAATTTGTCATATCTCCGGTTCCTGATAAGATAAAGACTTGATCCTGGTTGCGTTGGAAAGATAAAATTTTTATCTTTCCAATGGCACCAAGAAAAAGTCGCTAGCTTATCAGGAACCGGAAATCGATTTCAAGCGCTGCATTTTGATGCGCGGCGCTGCATTTTGATGCGCGGCGGCCTAAAAAATTGGACTTTACACCACGGGTACTGCACCACACTACAACAGGTACAGAGGTAGAAACTGTACAAGTAGAGTGTATGTAACAAGCTATAGTGAGGGAAGGATAAGTTAGTGTAACTGTAAACTATTGCAATGGAGGGAGCAAGTTATCTGATATCTAACAGCTCAGTTAGAGGGGACAATATCACTGAAACAATAGCAAGGCAATGGATCCTATATGTACAGTAGTATGTACCAATGGATCCATTGTACCAATATAGGCAAGAGTAAGTGAGAGCATACCACCTTGATTTTGCCCAACAGCTACTATATAGAGCGCTCTCGAGTAAGTAAGCCATGGCTAGCCTACGGCATGGCTAGCCTACTGCATTTTACAAGAGTGGTTCTTACCAAACAATAAACAAATGTTGTGCTGCATAAAACCACTCTGAGGAAGCTTTTATTACAAGTTTTAAGGGGGCAGCTTAAGAAAGGATCATAATGAAGAAAGAGAAAATAGAGACATCACGTGTCTACTTTGTCTGTATAGCCATAGGCTACAAACAAAAACTCCCTCTCCTCCCCATCTGTCGCTGTCTCTCTCTCACTCTCTCTCTCTCTCTCTCTCTCTCTCTCTCTCTCTCTCTCTCTCTCTCTCTCTCTCGCTATCCCTTTCTCTCTGCTTCCTACTAGAACTGCTAAGCGAGCCACAAAACATCTGTGTTCATTTGTCTCACATGTTCACATCTAATTTCTCACTCTCAACTTTATACCGAGGGAAGTAACAGGTGTTTAGCTGCCCCTAAATTAAGAAATTGCAAATGTGTCTTTTATGTACGTAGTTAGTGTCACACGGGGAAAAAGAGAATAAGGGATCAGAGAGAGATTTAAACATGTGACAAATGAACGCAGATGTTTCTCTCCTAGACCAGAATACAGAGTTATACAGCGAAAGGGGCTCCGGGCTGGGGGCTATTTCATATCTCTAAGAATATATCCCTAGCGAGAGAAATGCGATTGAACATAAGCAATGATATTGATGGGGCTCATAATTCATATCAAGGAGTATCTAAGAAGCATTTTCAACTGCTTCAATGAATTTCAGCTGAGATTCTCGGAAAATTTGATTGAATTGAGAAACTTGGTACAAATTGTATGAAAGCTTAGAAATTCACAGAGGATTGATCAAGAGAGGCGTGATCACATGATCACATATTTTGTGAGGCTCAATATCTTGATGTCAAATTATAGCTCAGCTATGCTACATCAATGACTCCTTTTCACCTAGCTAACTCTTCTTCTCTCGCAGAATGAAAGGGGACGGTAAGATGTCGTGTGCTGATTTCATTGAGATATGGAGGTACTACGATACTGATAAGAGTGGATATCTAGAGGAGAAGGTATGGGAACAGTATCTTTATAGCAATTAATCTCACAACCTAGTGGGATTAATTGCTTTGAAATGAGGGGCTTGTAGTTTTGAGGGGAAAGATCACAGGTAAGTGTTACTTCACGATGATTTACCACAGAGCAAAGATGGAGGTATTTATGAAGAAGCGTGATATATCTCTATCTCTAGAGTGGGAAGAATAATCTTACAATTCCATAGACAATGCAAATAAATTATAGTTGTCTCGACAGAATAATAAGGCACAAAAGGAAGTTCCAAGCAGCACATGTCAACTTGTTCAGACTCTCGTGCTGTATGAACAATATAAATTCCAGAGCGAGGGATATAGAAGTACGTTAAAATATAACAAGAATAATTGCGATATGATGTCATATCGCCTGGTTTCCCCGCCAACCATGTGATCTGGCATGTGCCAGTTGCCACACCTGCTTGGGCACTGATACGTGAGCCGGTATAGCTGATGGGTTGCCTGAGCTATGTGATATCCTAGTAATAATAAGTCGCAGTTCCGATCACAAATGCAGAACAATGTTCATTGCACAATGACGTAGGGCGCGATGACAAATCTATGAACAATTGTAATTGCAAGTGCAGCATAAAGGCGCCGCGCACATGCGCACGAATTTCCTGTTGTGTTCAGTCAGTAAGTGACAGCATTCCGCACTGGATAGTTGCCAACAGCAACTCAGGAGGTTACGTTACATCAAAGCGTGACACCTCACTAGTATGTAAAACTAAAATTGTCGAATCCTAAACCCCTATGCCTTTTTACAAAAGGCATCCGGGTGAATGCCTTCGGCATTCACCCGGGCGGGGAAAAAATGTGTTGAAAGCATGTGTTACATTAACAACCAGTACCGTATTACCACACTAGACTTTTAAAATTAGACTCCTCATACTGTGTGATTTTAAATGACTGAGACTGCTCTATCTCAAATTGTGTAAAAACTACGGCATCTTTCGACTTCAAATTTTGGGACACGATAAAACATAATTTCTCATTTATTCTCCCAGATTTTCAGAAAATTTCCTTGTTCCTGAATGAACTTATTGCCACAAAACCTCCTCCAACTTTACACAGTCATATCTCTGGAGTCTAATGAGATAGAGAGTTCAGATTTTTAGGAGAGACAGCTAAGACGATTTTGAATGTTTTGTCTGCTTTACGAGTTGATAACTTGTACCGTCTGTTCACAGGAACTGTTTAAAGTGATGTAACACGCCCTAATTAGGCCAAATGTAGGTCATTTTACCCCTCAAAGATCACATATCCAGCTGCTTCTAGTGGGCTAATGAGGCCTCTTACACGAATTCGTCACGTGTTACTGCAAGGATACCGCTCTCCTTTTTCACCTTGACCAAGCGGATATGATCATGGTGTCTGGAAGTGGTAACAAGCTGTAGGAACCCAGACAGATGCTGCTCTCTACTTCAATCACTCTCTCGTTATAAGGTCACGTGACTGGAATTGGGATCTCGACATCAGACATGATCACAATGTCTACAAAGCGGGAAGAGAGAGGGAGAGAGAGAGAGAGAGAACGCTTTGTAGACATTGTGATCATGTCTGATGTCGAGATCCCAATTCCAGTCACGTGACCTTATAACGAGAGAGTGATTGAAGTAGAGAGCAGCATCTGTCTGGTTTCCTACAGCTTGTTACCACTTCCAGACACCATGATCATGTCTGCTTGGTCAAGGTGAAAAAGGAGAGCGGTATCCTTGCAGTAACACGTGACGAATTCGTGTAAGAGGCCTCATTAGCCCACTAGAAGCAGCTGGATATGTGATCTTTGAGGGGTAAAATGACCTACATTTGGCCTAATTAGGGCGTGTTACATCACTTTAAACAGTTCCTGTGAACAGACGGTACAAGTTATCAACTCGTAAAGCAGACAAAACATTCAAAATCGTCTTATCTGTCTCTCCTAAAAATCTGAACTCTCTATCTCATTAGACTCCAGAGATATGACTGTGTAAAGTTGGAGGAGGTTTTGTGGCAATAAGTTCATCCAGGAACAAGGAAATTTTCTGAAAATCTGGGAGAATAAATGAGAAATTATGTTTTATCGTGTCCCAAAATTTGAAGTCGAAAGATGCCGTAGTTTTTACACAATTTGAGATAGAGCAGTCTCAGTCATTTAAAATCACACAGTACTATGGAAAGAATTCTGAAACAACTAAATGAGATCTGTCTCTGTATCTGTCTCTAGTGTCTCTGTCTACATATGCATATATGTCTCTAGTGTCTCTAGTGTCTCTAGTGTCTCTAGTGTCTCTATCTCTGTCTCTGTCTCAGGTCTCTGTCTCTCTGTCTCTCTGTCTCTCTGTCTCTCTGTCTCTCTGTCTCTCTGTCTCTGTCTCTGTCTCTGTCTCTGTCTCTGTCTCTGTCTCTGTCTCTCTCTCTCTCTCTCTCTTTTCATTTTTCAGGAGATAGGAAGCTTCCTGATGGACTTATTGAAGGTGAATCAGGATATCAATATATCTGATGGAGAGCTGCTGAAGATGGTAGACGAGGTTATCAAAAACTTTGATGACAACAACGATGGTAAGACCGATCAGATGTCAAATTTTGTGTATCTTAGGTAAAGGCAAATTATAGACCAGAATGAGAATGGCACAATCGGTTTTATAATTTGCTCTATCTTTGCTCAAACGCAATTATATGAATACCGATCGATGAACCGGAATGATGAGAAAGAAGCTGCATATAGAATCAGTTCCAATCATTCCAATGTATTTTCCCAACCCTTCCATCACAGGAAGGATCGAGTTTCTGGAGATGAAGAATCTTCTAAATATCGAGGGAAATGTACTGACGGGACTGAGCGTCAACAAAAACCTAACCGCCCAGGAATTTAATACAGTCTTCCAGTACTATGATCAAAACAGTAAGTGGGAAAGGACAGACCTGGGCGATTGAATAAGCTAAACAGACACGCAAAACCAAAGAGTTCATGAAAAATGACAAGCTGACTGATTGGCGGGAACTGGAACTTTGTAAAATGCGCGCGCGTTAATTTCGACTGATTTGAGTCGTCGCGTGTTCCGTTCATGTAATTTCCTTGCCATAATTCATTCAATTACATTCGCACTCGCGTTAGCCGATCACAGACTGATAACATATCAATTATTTTCGATCACATGACACTCACACCTAAACGGTGGACAATAGGGTGGATGCGATACAAACAGACGTTAATTGTCTGAAAGTAGCCAAATAATGAGCAGCCAACAAATTGAATTGTCCAATGTCCGTCGGACACTGTGTCAGGAGAGTTAATGATAACTATGTTATAACCCCTTTTTGTAAAAAGAACAAGGTGTGTCAGCTTCATTTGTCAACTATTACTTATCTATTCTTCTCTGTCAGCGAATTTGTCTGGCCCTGGTCTGAATTCTTTCAAATAAGAGCGAGAACAGAGACAATTAAGCTTAGTACCAAGATATATTCGTCTCGAATATATCTTGGTGCTTAGATGCTCATTTAGCTACTTAATAGTTGTCTCGCCCTCAGACTGAATATCAACTGAAATATGAATATCAACTAAATATCAGCAAGAGACGAATAGATGAAAAACGCATATACTATTGCAACAAGAATTAATATGCATAGATTCTGACTAGTCAATAAAATAAGTTTAGTGTAGTTTACTTCCTCAAATGCAAGAACACTTTACTAAATCCCCCGTGGTACTTTAATAAATTAGATGCATGGTGAACTGCGGGTTATGGTCGGGTACCCCTTTCCCTAATCGGGTGAAACGAGACTAGTTTATGAAGTCAAATTGAGACTCATCGCAGGTGTCCTCTAATCCCTACAGGGACCCATCATGCGTAGCACTTCAGTAATTTAGAAGTTAGACATTGACACGATCAGAGGCTCTTATCTTCATCGAGCACTCACATATCATATCATAATTGGACACTTATCATAACATGGTTTCAGGAAGTAACCCTAGCTTGAGGAACCGAGGAAGACTGAAATTAATTAATTAATTTATTGTTTCAGGAAGCAACTACTTAGAAGAAGATGAGATCAGGTTGTTTGCAATTGACCTTATGGAACGAGCATGGAAGCCCCTGGACGAAAAACAGAGGTTGTGTGCCCCTGAGGTAAGTTTTCTTGTTGAGTAACCCCTTAATCTTCCATTTATTTCTTGTTTCTTGAGTGACATAACTACTCAAAAAATGTTTTCCGTTTATGTCTTGTTTTCTATCACAATAATAAAGTTTATGCCATTCCAGATGGTACATCATCTGGTGCAGAACATCATGTTAAATGCAAAACCTCTTAGCACACATCCCCCTTTAGATTGTTCTCAAGATGGCGGATAAAGATGGAGATGGGAAGTTATCTAGAGAAGAACTCGCCTCCCTCCTTTACACTGACAACACGGAATTCGTTCGGTCGCCATCGCAACGCCGGCGGACATTCAAGAAGAAACGAAAGGGAAGCCCGGGGGGAAGTTGTAGTAGCGATTCTACATCCCAGGGGGCCCACCGACTAAAAGATATGATTGAGTCATATGGTGCGATGGGCGGTATAACGCCGTGAAGAAGTTGTTGTTGCCCTGACAACCATCTCCAAGGAACATTGTGTTGTTGCCCTGACAACCATCTCCAAGGAACATTGTGGAATTTAGGGGACTGTGTGACGTCACCTCTTCAAGCAGTGGCACGGTGCGGCTACAGATCTAGTTTGTGTAAACCAGTGTTGATGTGCCTGTGTAAATTGGACAATAATGCTCCATGAACAACGTTTTAGTGTGTGAAAACTATGGGGCTCTCTCTCTCTCTCTCTCTCTCTCTCTCTCTCTCTCTCTCTCTCTCTCTCTCTCTCTCTCTCTCTTTCTCTTTCCACTCCATTGTTAACGACACCATGGAACAAGCGTGGGTGTGTAAAAGGAGAGAGAGGGGACCTTTAGAGGGACAGTCTGCTTGTGTGTAATAGGAGCGAAGACCTCTAGTTATTTGAGAGAGAAAGAGAAAGAGAGAGAGAGAGAGAAATAGAGAGAAAAGAGTCTGCTTGTGGTGTGTCCTTTTGTTGTAATATATTTCAGTTTTGTACCTTTACGCCCTCTCCTCTTATTTATATTATATTTGACCAGTCCTAGTTTCTTTTGTAATGAAAACGGAATGACCCGACCGCACCTGAACATTCGAGGGAAACTCCATTATCATAAGGTAAGAGTTGGGGGAAATGATCTATACGTCGTGAAATCAGACTCCGTGGTGCAGTACTAAAGCAAGGCAGATAGGGATCTCAGATCAGATATGAATGTCATCGATGCAGAATTAAATGGTGGAGACTCCAACTAACCATTACAGACTCAATGGAAACTGCCACCACAAATACTAAAATCATGTTCCTATCGGATGTTCATAACGTTTTTGTGCCACACGCGTTATATCCATGAGCTATAGCAAGTGCCAAGCCACACCTCGATACGTTTGGACTTTTGCATCTTTTGAAACGATTTGCGTTCTTGAACGCTTTTTAAAAGCCTGCTAATAGCAGTGCTATTGCAGTGCTATTGCAGAAACGAGACGACATATCTGACAGATCACATTTGATTTACGTCACGAGTTGTTATATCCAGGTTTTAGGTACCCGCATATATCTCGAGGTTAATGACCTAAAAGGGTAGGGCGACCGAGACATGGTTTTGCCACAAGATATATAGCAGTCATATGATACATGGTGTCATGATACACATTGCATGTTGTGACGGCTGCTGAGTGCCGATCGCTCACTAATGAGGGTTAGACTGCGGCTCAGGTGAAATTGAGAACGTGTAAATTCCATCAAGCTCAATACACATCACACACACACAAGGTAGTTTAGATCCAGAATCTTGAGGAAACCCTTGATACTTGTCTCATCGCTCTTAGATTCTTATGGTTTTGTCTTTTTACTGTCTGGAAACTCTGTGATACGCTCTATTTCGTTGAAGGGTCATTTGTAGTGGGATTTTAGGACCTCGGTAGTCCCAACGTTCGAACAGCAAATCCCTGTGACAACTAGGAAGGCTCCTTTAAAACACAGCTGCAATGGGAGAAGAAGAAGGAGGGGACGCAGCGGCTCAGTCCCCTGCGGAAGCTGTGGACGATGATAAATTGGTGAGAATATGATATCTTCTGAGTAGTTAAACTGCAAAAAACATAATATATCACGGGTTAAATTTGTTCAGAGAAGCACATGTGCCTGTCGTTGTTTCGTCACCTTTGTGATCTGCCTTTACATTAGTAATCTAGATGATATAGATCTGGAATCTGAATGTTAGAACTCCGAAATTCTCTGTGTTTCTTTGTTAAAGCACAGTCTGTGTGTACATGATGGGAAGTAAAGACGGGAACCTCCCTCACTTCATTACATGGAGTGCTGCTCACAGCTCCAGGAGATTGTTTGACTGCCCCGCTCCCAATCCAATGAGGCTCACCACTCTGTTATACTCTCCCACCTTTCCGTTGTGCGTTTGTCCGTTCCAGAATAGTGAATATAAATCATGGGGCGGCGCCGTCGCATGTTACAAAAAATAAAGGTAAAACCACCAATTTGATCGTCCTTTATTAGAAACACACAGAGAGAGAAGCGTAGGGAGGTGATGTGCATTACGTTTTCCATGCGGTGACTCCCTATTGCTGGGAGGCCCCTCTGTTGAGCTCTGTTTCGCAGTAACATATATCTACGGTCTTTTCTAGAATTTCTACACTCTTTAAACTCTCTTTGTCTTGATTACACGTCTGAGTATTGTATGTAGTTTGAAGAAGTATGCTCAAAATGGTAGGTACTCAATGCACCTGGTACACACTTTAACACACGTGTTGATCACACAGTCGAATTGACCCTAACTAATTTGTCTTGATGGCTTGTTTATACATTAGGACTAGTGTAGATTACGTTGCGTTGGAAAGGTCCTATTTTTCTCTTTTCAACGCAATTGAGATCAAGTTATCAGGAACCGCAAATACGATTTGTCACGGTCAATGCATGGAAATAACTCTTTAAGGGTTCTTTCCATGCATTGACAGTGATAACTCTTTCAATATTGCCAGCACTTGATTTGATAAATGAAGTGCTGGCAATATTGGAAGGCTCCCTATTTCGAACTTTGAACTACATACCAGACAAAAAAATTCTGAAAAATGCTTAAAATTCGTGAAAAATCAATTTACTACGATATCATGTCAATCTTTAAACAAGCCGTTAAACGTAAAACAAGACTAATCGTAGGGTATATCAAGTATCAGTATCAAGCGGCTGATCGTGGCTTGATCGCGTGGCAAGTATGTGTTGTGTGCTATGAGCGGCAAGGTAATCAAACAATTGACTTAAGTTACTTACTTGACTTGACTTAAGGCGGGTGGAATTCCCGAACGCCTTGAACAAGTTTTCTCCACGCATCACGTTCCTCCATAACTGAAGCTATCTCCTTCACGTCTCCTAGACCCGTATCTTGCCGTAGAACATCCACAAAGGTTTTCGAGGGCCTGCCACGTTTACATTGACCGTGAGTAGGCTCCCAAAGAAGGACTTTGTGGAGTGTCAGCTCTGAGTGTCGTTGTGCATGTCCGGCAAGTCGTAGTCTTCGTTCCGCTATTTTAGTGCTGAGAATGGGTAACCCTCCAATACCATACAACGTGCCATTAGTCATGCGGAGTTGCCACTGGTTCTTGTTAAGTGCCATTCTCAACATACGAGTATAAGCTCCATTCAAACTCTTCTCCATTTGTTTGGTGAGGGTCCAGGTCTCACATCCGTATAGGAGAACGGTTTCGACAGTAGCAACAAATAACCTACACTTGAGTTCGTCTTTAAGATCTGAGTTCCAGACTTTCTTCAAGCCGTGGCAGGCAACCCATGCCTTACTCTTCCGGTTCTTGATGTCCTTGTTCGAATCTCTGATCCACGAACCCGAGGTATTTGAAGTCATCGGTTGTTTTGATGGTGTGTCCGTCACAGGTAAGAAGCGGCTCTGGATCTGGGATGTTCTCCACTATGAGCTCCGTTTTGTTCTGGTTAATAGCCAGACCAACCTCCTTACATACCGTTTCAACCTCACGAAGTAAAACCCCTAACTCCTCAACCGAGTTTGCCAGCAGGGCCACGTCGTCCGCGAAGCCAGTGTCAGTAACTCTGGATGCCCCAACTCTCCTACTCCTAGCAGGTCTCAGAGTGAAACCGATCTCCGGGTGTCTACTGAGTGCTATCCGTAAGCAATAGTCCAGCACTATGATAAAGAGATACGGGGCTAATGTGTCGCCTTGTAAGACACCAGCCACGATCTCAAATATAGCAGTAACGCCGTCAGCTGTAAGGATTTGCGCTTTGGTGTTAGTGTAGAGCCATTGGATAAGATCGACGATAGCATCTGGTATGCCGTATGCCCTTAAGATTTTGATCAGGCTGGAACGGTTGATACTATCAAAGGCTTTAACAAAGTCGATGAAAGCCATGGCTACCGGGAGTTGTTTCCTCCTCGCACCCTCCAGTATCCTCCTCAGTGTTAAGATGTGACTGGTGGTTGAGCGTCCCTCTCGGAATCCGTTCTGGGAGTCAAGGAGTTTAGTCTCAATATAGGGCCGGATGCGATGTAGTAGCATCCTGTTCAACGTTTTAGCAACTATTGAAGTCAGTGCAATACCACGGTAGTTCCCAGGCTTGGACAGGTCGCCCTTCTTCGGAACAGGAATGATGTTACTCACTGTCCATTGTTCTGGAATACCTTTACCTTCTAAAGCACCGTTACAAAACCCCAGCACTATCTCATCCAGATCACACCTTTTCAGAACCTCAGGAGGGATGCTGTCATCCCCATAAGCCTTCCCCTCCTTAATCCTCTTCTTGGCCCTCTGATATTCCTCAAGAGTGAAGCTGCCAGTGAAGATGTCCGCCGGGGGGAAGAGCTGTTCGACTTCCGTGTCTGATGACCCTGATGGTGTAGACCCTAGTAGGGTTCGGAAGTGATTCAACCATATATCATTCCTCTCTTCCGGTGAGCCCCCCTCCAACTGACTAGCTGTCCTCAGGTTTCTACCAGAGACCTCGTTAACTATCCTCCAAACTTCTCGTGACTTAGCATTCCTAGCAGCATCCTCTACCCTCCTAATCTTACCCTCAATAATCTCCGACTCAACCTCTCCATAGGCCCCCGATAACCCCTCCTTCGCCCTATTTACTCTGGTCCTCGTCCTCTCGTCTGGTGCTTCGTGATACTCCTTACTGGCACACTCCAACTCTGTCCTCACTCGCTTAACTCTATAGTCCTCTGCCACAACGTCTTTCAGACGTTTTCGCTTCTTCCCAAGGAGAGCTTTACTCGTTTCCTGTACTGCGCTAATGAAGTGACCATAGTTCGTAGTTGGGTCGTCTTCAGCAGTAGATGTTAGACAGGAAAATCGGTTGTGAACCTCAACAGAGAAACGATCCCTCAGGTCCGGGTCGGTTCTGAGAGGACCATAGTCGAGATTCGGTCTTCCTGGCAGAGTCTTCCTCTTCCGTAGGGTGAGTTTGACCTTGGCGATAAGCAACCGATGATCAGATCCAAGGGAGCTTAACGCCTCGGACGTCGTGGTGTCCTTAATACTATTCCTCCATTTCTTCCTTATTAGTATATAATCCAGGGTGGCTTTCCGCTGTGTCCCGTCCGACAGGAATGTCCACAAACGACTCTTCTTCTTCCGGAATCTAATGTTGGTGGCCTCCAAGTTGGTTTCCTCCATAGTTTCCTTCAGAAGGACACCGTTACGGCTGGTGGTACGATGATAGTACCATCCAGAACTAGTTCCTTCCCAACCAAGGCGAGCGTTGAAGTCGCCACAAACAATCAGGAGATTGTGAGCAGGTACTTCGTGTAGATATTCTCTTAGCTCGTTATGGAACTGTTCTACTTCTTCAAATTCGGCACCCTCTGTCGGTGAGTATACGGTAACAAGCGTTAGCTTGGGATTGCCGGCGAAGGTGACGGCCAGGATCCGATTAGAAACCACTCTTGTCTCAACAATGAGCTTCGATGCATTGGTCCCCATTAAGATTCCGACCCCTCCAACAGACGCTCCCATACTATTCCGCCAGGCTGTCGATGTTAATAGGATTGAGTCTGGCCCAGCCTGGGTTCTCTTAACAGTCTCTGGATGGACAATTCGGTGCTCCTGAATACCCAAAAGACCAATACCATGTTTAGAGAATTGATAAGCCAGCTCGCTGACTTTGTCAGCTGTTCGGAGTGTTCTGCAGTTGAAAGTGCCTATGCGTGTTCTGTGTATAACTTTGTTCATATTGTTTTTCTTTGGTTGCGGTTACCCCGTCCGGATCACCACTCCGGGACGGCTGGATCTCTCTAGAGTTAGCCAGGACAACATATAATAGGAGTTGAACTGAAGGACTCTGAGTGCATAATTTACCACTGGTTTGTTCCACTAAGCCTATAGAAGGCAGAGTGGTGCATGCTCAGTGGTTCACTACACACTTTAGCCCACGTTTGCCACCGTACATAAAATACAGCCAGTCTTTTTAGGACTCGTGGTTAACCACCCCTAGGTGTTCTGTCATTACTCAGCATCGGACCTATGTGCCTCTTCCCCTATGACATGCAACAATCAATAAGGGGAAGATAAGAGGGGCAATTATAGGTCAATATACAATCCAAATTATAGGTCAATATACAATCCAAATCAATGATGGTGTGACTTAAATGGCGAGAGAGCTGAGCTCTTAGAGCTCTCTTGAGGATCTCTAAGGGATAGAGCACTCTCGAGAGTGCTCTATCCCTCGGAGATCCTCCAATACGATTACTTATTTGGTATTGAAATACACTAGGTGTATGCTAAACTAACACTACATTATATTATAATATCGTGTATTTCAAGATTAAGTTAGTGAGACAAAATATATTAGCAGCAAATAATCCCCACTAACTACATAGTAATTAGTAAATAGTCAACTGTGTTTTTCAACCCAATCCATGGTTATACTAAGTAGTATAGTTTACGTGCATCTCCGTGAGAATTCATGCTGACATGATATGCCTCATAATGTTATTTAAACCACTAGCGTGAGCTCCATAAATTATACTACTGATTAGCCGTATAAATATGTGGTTAACCTCTCCACACGAGCTAAACTACTTACTAACGCGATACCCCTTTTAACGTGTGTGTGTACAGCGAGTAAACACGATGAAATCACAGAACTATGATAAGTTAAACGATGCTGATGAATGGATACTAGCTCTGTATAATTAGTGGTTTTATAAAGCTCGTCCCGTGTTTACATGTGTCCGGTCTGACTACTTAAATGTAATTGCTTTCCAGTCCTAAAGTCATGTGAGAGAACCGCATCGCTGCATGCATATATCGAACCCCGATTTACCGAGATGCTCTTCAGGGTAACTTTATCCTCTCGGTAAATCAGGAGCCCGGTAAATCAGTGTCCGACTGTACCATCATAGTGGGTATAAAACATGTTGACTAGTTCATGCCTAATGGAGCTTCATGTTGACACTTGAGACGTACACGTGCACAGTGCTTGTGTCTGTATCTAGATATATTCCACTGGAACGTGCAAGCCAGATATCCAAACACACTGTGAAACATTAGAGAGTTGTGTAGTTGTGTGTATTATGTCTTTTTTGTGGGAGTCGAACAGGGTTAAGGAGCTCAGGCACCTTGCCCACAAGGGAACGTCAGACAAGGCAGAGCAGCGCAAGATAGAGGAACAAAAGAGGAGGGAGGAAGAGAAGGCAAGAGGATATGAGAATGGCACATATATTCGTTACATGTGCATATTAATTTCCTGTCTATTTGTCAAATATGACATGTTTGCCGTCAGACAGACCTATAGGATTCTAGAATTGTATAATTCATTTCTAATACACACGCACGCACACCCATTATTTTGGCACCGCATTATTGACGTAGCTGCACACTGCGAACATCCTAGTCCAGGACTTGTATTCCGGCATACCACACCTTCCCGCTATTCGATAACCGACAACAAATCATTTTCAAAACACCCCTACATAGGTAGTATTTAAAGGTGTAGTAGGCTTACCAAACACCCCTACCCACTACCCCTACCCACTACCCCTACCCACGGGTTGTCATAGCGAGTATGAACAAAAGTGGCTGATCTACAAAATATATCTGTAACCTTTCTAAATACCCTCTTTTTCAGGCAAAAGCGAAAGCTGCTGATGCAGACGGGGGCGGGTCCTCAGACGAGGAGGGAGAGGGAGGAACCAAGAAACGAAACGCTGACTACTCGCAGGATGTTGAGTAAGACATACAAATATTATGCAGTATATAAACCACCCTCGGGGTGATCTAGGTTAAAGATCTTGGGCTTCTCATACGCTAATCATAGCGTTCAAAGTCAAGTTATTTCACTTGTATTATTTAACTATCATAAATTCATATTTAACCCCTCTTTCCATCCTCTCTCTAGTGCGGCACATGAGAAAATCAACGTCGAGCAACTGTCAAAAAAGGAAGAGCTATTTCAGATAAGGTTCATTGTTCACAAAGCTCGTAAACTAGCAGGGGCGATCCAATCTCCCTTGGTCAGAATTCACCTTGATACGAAGGTTCTTCGGACGAAACCTCGCAAAGGAAAGAATCCCCGCTTCAATGAGGTATGTTGCTTGCTGATGCAATTTAATTATTGATGCATGGTTACCATGGTTACCTAACTCTACTCTATCTTTCTAGACACTTCTGTTCTCTGTTACTAAATCTGAGGCGGAGCTGGTCGAATGCCCTGTGGAGATAAGGGTCATTGATTCGGCAAAGAGCGTCCAATATTCCCTTATTGGTCTATACAAGGTATAAGGATGAATAACTCCGGGCTGTAGGGCCACGCAGCCTTGCAAATGCAAAACATAATAAATGAAATTGCAGTTCGCGTCCTGATTTTTCATCACATGAATCACATCTCTTGTTATGATGATCACAGATCAACACATGAAATTGTAAAGGCAGGGGTAAGGCAACAGCAATGCCAACTATATAACAACTCTCCTCCTTCTTCGCAGTGTGATCTATCCATTGCCTGGGTAACCAAGGACAAGAATTTGTTTTTCAAGTGGTTTGCACTGTCAAACCCTGATGAGCCGCAGGACGGCCTTACGGTAAGTAAAGGACAGCTTGAGCCATGCTTCAAAGAGCTTGTTAATTCCTTGCAACACATTTTGGATAACATAATTCCAATGCAGGGATACATCAACGTATCAATACAAATCATCCCACCGGGGGAGTCGGCTAAGGACGCCCCCCGAAAGCGGGACGATGAGATCGACCGCTCAGATAATGTCTTTTTCCCACCCGGCATTTCTCTACAACCGGGTCGTTTTATTGTGAAACTCTTTAACGGAGAAGACATGCCACAGAGTAAGTGTTAGATTATAAAATAGGCGATTACACCTGATAATAAATCCAAGAAAAGATCAAGAATGAGTTAGGCTATATTATAATGGAGTTGTTAGCCTGGTTATGCTACCTCATTCCCGCAACAATGTAAATCTAGGGGTTGACACTTTACCAAGCCATTGAAACTGATAGTAATCACGTCATATTAATTGTGTAGGCCATATATATATATATCATTATTACACGCCAGGTGACAAGAAACCTCTCTCGTTGTTTGGTGAGAGAAAGCAAAAACCAGTAAAAGAGGAATTAAAGAGAAAGCAAAAAGAACAAAGAGATAAAGGTTCATGAAAAGTTGCTTCAAAATAACGAACATTCAGCCCATACCTGAACTAGATATCATTAAATCCCCTTTGACCCCTAAAACAATGCTTTGAGCTAGAGAAATTTTGGCGGAAAAATAATGCACCGAGAATATACAAGCAGATTTCTAGACCAGATTTTAGGTAAAAGCAAATTTATTATAGACCACACTTTTCAAGACTGAGAGAGATGGAATTAATTGTTTGCCGGGAAAGCGAACGGGCAATGGTTTTAGTTTCATTCACAGTGCAGGTTTCATGGGCACAGTTTTTAAAAGCACTATATAGCTTATCAATGGTATAATGTTATCCAAGAAAACCAGATAATTTAATGTAATTTCCTTCCTTTTAGTGGATGCTAACTATTTACCTGGGTTAAAAAACCTTCTGACGAACGATCCAGCGCCCACAGACGAGGTAAAATGAATATAAAGAACATTCGAGAAATTAACTTTCCGGCTACATTTAATAGCTCACTCAGCCGGAAAATAAATGGTACCTACTTATAAACCGTTACTTATAAATCATTACAGCTATATAAACCGTAATATTTTCAGGAGGGCAATTCATTGAAACCGCAACTAGTCGATCCCTACGCGATAATTCAGTTTGCCGGAGTGTCCGTGGAGGGCTCTGTTCAATACGAAACAAGTGACCCGGTATGGAATGAACAGATAGTCATTGAAGGGGATTTCCC
Organism: Hormiphora californensis; assembly: GCA_020137815.1. Lineage (NCBI taxonomy): Eukaryota > Metazoa > Ctenophora > Tentaculata > Cydippida > Pleurobrachiidae > Hormiphora > Hormiphora californensis. Next base: position 8,743,295 of record CM035350.1, read on the forward strand.
TAGCATGGCGGAACACATCGTCCTCAAACTATATGACAAGTATGTGACTTCGTTAAAGAATTTTCGTAAAACAACTTTGGAATCTATAGCGACGTCATACTAATCATAAATCACAATCTTTCTTTTTTAATCAAACTGTAACAGCTTTACATAACTAATACAGTAGAGATGAAATGATCACTAATAATATAACCAATTAACTACTCATTAGCGTAGTTTGAGAATCTAGCCGTGTATGTATGCGTTCCAACGATCAATGAAATCCTGTGCAGATCCTGCTCCTGCCGCAGGAATTGTAGTATTTCTTCCAGTAGTCCTGCCTGTCCCCTAAAAGGAACAAAAGTTACAGATCTCTCTCGACCTCGAATTGGTCATTTAAATGAAAACATGAGTGTTTGTTGACAGTTTCGGCATCTAAAGGCCTTCTTCAGAACTCACATTAACGTAGATCTGAAGATCAAGACCATTTACCTGAAGACTAGAAGGAATTTGTAGTGGGATGTTGGAGATGAACATTCGAGAAGCTATTGCACTGTAAATGGGCTTTCTTGCATCTTTCCAGTCTGATGTCATCCAGTCAATCCCGTATAGCGAGCTTAATTTTGACCATCTTTGCTTTGAGCGCCGGGTGAGCTCTGGTGTCTTGGGTAGATTTGAATCCAATACGATCAACTTGAAAGATTCCACCAGTAGTATCCAGCCCTAAAAGTACCAGGAGCTCGACCCAGGCTAGGAGATGAATTGAACTTTAATACTTTGCTAGGGCTTCCATACAATATATCGCACGATAATATCTTACTTTGACTCAACCACGGCAACTTTCTTAAGGAACTGCTTCGTATCTCCGATGATCCGTTCCACGGAAGCAATAACTTCATTGGATACCCGCTCTCCCGCAGCTTTATCTGTCCATGCCTCCTTACTCAGCCTCTCGGAAGGTCCTAATAAGTGTGTAGTTAGCATTACTATTGGTTGGAGTGTCAACTAATCGCTTACCAGGGGAGGTCATCTTAACCAGGACAGGGTTAGCGTAGAATGAGCTAAAGAGCACTAAAAAAACCAAACCAAACAACATTATGCAACACAATATATTTTCCTTCCTATTATAAACCAACCATAGCGATTGCTACTCAAAAGCCAAAAGTCACAACCTTTCAGCTAGCAGAATCACCCTACACGCGTCCTTGGTTACGAAGTTACCCCTTGCCAGCGCACGCGAAGGTCGCCCGGCGACCTAAGAGGGGTTATTTCGTAACCAACACAAGTCCTGCATTGGGTGGCCGATGCTCTGACAACTAACAGTTCAATTTCAGTGACGAGTTTGCTATCGATGACCTCATCACAACGAAACTCCTCCACATGGATGAAATCTCGTATCCTTCCTCCGATGCAATACTTGGCTTCTCGCCCACTTTTGGGCCAGCTTATGTACCCTTTTACGGGTCCTTCAGAGAATTTTCAGATGTCTATGACTCCTTCAATGAGCTAAACTTTGGTGCGGTAAGTCTTTAGTGTTTGAAAAGCTCTGAGTCACACTCTCTCATGAGGATTGAGGACTAAAGAACATGAGATCACGGCATCATGTGTCAGGGTGTGTACAGAGACTGGTACATTCCAATCAAACATCCAATGTTGATGTGACTATCGAAACACTTTATAGGGAGAGGGTATTGCATACCGAGGTCGAATTCTGGTCGAGATATCCACGAAAATGGGCGCTCAGGGTGAAAATGAGAAGCAGGTTGCTCCCCTTCACCCGGATGAACCGAACCAAGTTATGGTAAGTACACCATACCAACATAATACTGGATTATTAACGAAGGGGGGGGGTCGAGGGCCAGGGGTCTAAAAAGTCACTTTCGGGGTTTGGTACAATTAGGTCAGCTGTTTGGGTGTCACTGGATGACTTTTATTGGCTTTTTGACCTTGGAAGAACGGCTTTGTATTACCAACCAAACAACCAAACAAAAAAAAAATCTCTTTCGCAGAAGCACCTCGCCAGGCACAAGTATCATCTGTTTGCCTCCTTTGTACAAGGCAATATGATCATGGAGAAGGAGAATCAAGTTGAATTTGAAGTCAGTATTGGTGACTATGGTAACAAGTTCTCCCCTTCATCGCATCCCGCTCCTTCTACCACTCAACCTTGTAATGCAGGTAAATCAAAACTCGGTTCCTTTGACAACAACAAAAAGTATGTGAACAAGTTCTTAATTTATAACCTCCCTAGTGTTTGACGGTTCCAAGTACTTCTTTATGCCGTGGGGCAGGACCAAACCGACCGTTATTCTACACTCACAGTGGGAGGATATGACTTTCAGAGCAGAGTCCCTAAACACCTTAATCTGGATGCGAGAGTTTATGGTGAGTCTCACTATATTTCTCAGTGTGTCTGTTCGTTTGCAATTTGTAGGTAAGTTAGTACATAACAATTAATAGCAATAACATTTCTATAACTACCTAAATAATGACCCAAAAGCAGATCTCATTCATCTGAAAACTCCAAATTGCAGGCGACAAAGATTTACCAGTACGAGACGTTGATGAAAGCATTTGCTCGAGAGTATGAACTTCAGGACAAGATGGACAATGTCCTGACGGAACTGTACAATGCACTTATGTTAGTATTGAAACAATGTTGATCGGATAATATGAAATATGGAACATGTCCTAAGAGTGACAGAATTTAGGTTTGGGTTAACGAATAACTTGACTAACATACAATAAGACCGAGGATAACCTATAATAAAGCTGACGTTTGTGTATAATCTATCCCAGGAATTTGCCCCTTGAGCCCCCAGACGAAGACACTGCGACGGAGTTGGACCACAAGCGATATGCAGTGAGAAAATTCACCCTGGTAAGATCAATTGCTATCAGATTAATTAATTTGATTGAACATTGCCTGTGATATTACATATGTTTGTAAATGCTGATCAATATTGGCTATGTATCGCTATAACACTGCTGTGTATTGCTGCATGTGCTGACTGCTTTACTATAGGGTCACTGGGACAAAGACGATTTCACCCACCCAAAAAAGAAGAAGAAGCTGTCCAAGCACCGAAAACATCATCTGAAAGATGACATAACAATTGAGATTGGTGATGATTCAGCCTAAGTCTGTGCGAACCCCCGATATTACAACCCCAACTAGTGCCAGCACCCCCACCAGCGCCACCTCCCCCACAAGTATCTCATCTGAAAGCGGGGTGGGGATCGGAGGGAAAGCAGCGAAACTGGGCAAGAAGGCTAAGGAGAAGGCTCATAAGGCTGAGGAGCAGGCTCACAAAGCAAAAGAGAAGGCGATAAAAGCGAAGGAGAAGGCGAAGAAGGGGATGATGGAACTTGAGCACCAGCTGGACAAGATTGATGGGTTAACAGATGAGAGCATGAGCGAGAAGCATGCCGAGTTCATGAGGCAGAAACAGTTGGAGGAAGAGGCTGAGAGACAGAGGCTGCTTGCTGAGGCTGATAGTAGAGGATAAAGTAGTAAGTGCATGGCAAAATATTATTATTACCTACACTTTACAAGTTGCTAGATGAAAGCTGTGCATTATTATACCGATGGATATTTAATAACTATTCTATATAAATATAAATAATAATTTACCAACTAGAACAATATGATTGACGAGATAAAGAACATGGTTGATGGAAAGCTAAAGAGTATGTCCAGACACGACAAATACAAGAGATTGTTGTCAGTCAAGGAGAGGATGGATGAACTCTGTTTTGAGGTGAGTTTGGACACGTTGCGTTGTGTTAGTGCACGAATCATGTGTAAGAACATAGCCTATGCATAGCCTATGCTCCTCTGTGTTAGTGTTAGTCGTATGACCTACTACAAAGAAGAGCGGTTACACCGCCAAGGTCGCGGTCAACTGCAATGGAATGTGTACCATCTAACTCTATTTCCCCTCAGCCTCAACTGGGTGTTCCTGATGTGTTTATCTGGATGATATGCGGCACAAAGAGAGTGGCGTATCACCGTATCCCTGCTAATGAGATCTTATACTCCAAGAGCAAGTTCGGCCGTGGAAGGTACTGTGGAAAAACAGGGTCATTCTTCCTAAAGGTCCCCATGTCCGAGACGATCGGTGCCCACGTGACAATGTCGCTGTGGTTTGGGAAGTTTGAACATCTAAAGGATGATTTCAAGCCACCAAGGGGCTCTGAGGTCATTGTGTACGCAGAGACATACGAGAATCAAATGTCCGTGCTGGGTAGTTGGACCACCAAGTTACTTCCCCGACCTGTATTTTCCGATAGCACTGGAAAGGTTAGTGCGGCAATAGTATTGGTTTAAGAGATCACTTAGACGCTTGTATTCACTGCGAGTACTGGGTTTCCCCGTGTAATTCACTCTATTTAAGCTGTATCATCTAATAGCCCTCCTCCTCCTCAGTTCAACCTACCCACGGAAGCATTCCATGCCCCAGCGGGCTGGGAGTTTTCCGGTGACTGGTTTATCTCCATCGACCGAAGTCTCACTTTTGATGCTGAGTCCGGTCTAAAAGGTAACACACAGGAACCGACCGAATCAAGTAAACAACCAATCACAACTCGTTATTTAGGTCACGTGACTGGTTATCAGCCAATCAGGGACCAGTATTTCCTGATTCGGTCGGTTCCTGACACATAGCGTCATAGCACGTAGGCACTAAGTAACACATATACATCTGGAGCTAGAAAAACACTCTACAATGAATGTGAGGGTCATAGCAAACAAAACAACTGCAGCATTATAGTAATGGCGTGTAACTTAACGGGTGCAGGGAACTGCTGCACCACTCTATGCAGTTAATAGAGAATGGGCCTCAAAGGGTTTTAATAGAGAACTATCTATAACAAAGCCATCACACTTTAACGAAGCTCTCCTCTCTTTTTACAGAGTTTGTGGAGGAGGTATACGAGGGAGAAACGCGACTTCCTGGCTCACCTTGGGGTGGTAAACTAGTGAGCAGGTGGTGGAGCGACAATGTAAGTGGAGCACTATGTTCCTAGAGAGTCTAGAGTCTCAACACAATGTTATATTCCTAGCTAGAGTCTAGTCATTGAGTCGCTTGACACTGTGTCCGTGCTCCTTATTATATGTCCGTATGAACAATTCAATCTAGTCATGATGTGTGTTTTATTGTTGTCGTGTTAAACTTCATTCAATTGTCTCAATACAACAGAAAGGAGACGAATGTGCAGCGAAGGAAAATGTTGAGTTGACTGAGGGGTGGCAGTGGATAGGAGAATGGGAGATAGACACCAACAGAGCAGTCGATGATCAAGGTACATCATGCTAAACTATTGCTCTCACCACGGGGTTAGAACATGATTATAACTAAACTACGAGTAACTCACTCCTTAACCAACTCCAGGGTACGAATATGCGTTAGATGCGAATATAGCAAACTATGGACCGGTACAGAGGAGTTACCACCTGTCTAGACGGCGGAGGTGGATCAGAAGAAGGGAGCGTGTTAGTGAGATCAACGTCATGGTATGTGCAGGCTATCGGAAATATCATTTAATCTGTCGAACTAGACAAATCGTTTCAGTAGAGAGCTAGTTTTTATACTTTATAGAATAACGCGGTACACCTAACGTTTTTATTCTAAGAAACTTCATATTCATTTTAATATGATCTCAATATATATTCACAGAAAAAGCGAGATATCGACCCAGACGGTTGGGAGTACAGTAAGATCTTCACCACCAAGTTCCACCCCCGGGAGAGGAAGTTTGACATGGTGAGGAGGAGGAGGTACAACCGGAGGCTGGTCAGCAATGTTCCCAAGCCTGTAGTGTTCAAGATCACGGAGGAGGAGGCCAAGGGGGACAGGCCGGCCAAATTCATCAACATGGCACCTCGGATAATCACTGAATATGAGGGTAGGTTCATCATCGAATATTAGGGTATGTTAGAGCAATCGATATTGTGTATCAGTATTGTTCGATACTGAGTGAAAGTCGTAGTTGGATGAAATACCAGCGACCTCGAACTGTATGCACAATTAGATGAAAATACTCTTGGTTACCCACCTCCCCTTTCAGATCGACAAGTACACAAGTACCAACTGAGAGCGTATCTGTATCAGGCACGAGGCCTTCTAGGGGCAGATACTTCTGGTTACTCTGACCCCTACTCTCGGGTCATCTTCGGGAACAGAAGTGCTACAACTGACGTCATCTTTGTAAGATCTAAATACGACAAATATTGTAAAGATTGTCATGGTGACACAAGGTTGCCATGGTGATTGGTGACATAAGATTGTCGCTCGGGTCATCTTCGGGAACAGAAGTGCTACAACTGACGTCATCTTTGTAAGATAACAAACCGTTTTAAACCACGCCCTACGACAAATATCGTAAAGGAGGGTTAGAACATGACAGGCATAATGGTTAAACTTATCTTACTTTAAGCAGCATGACAGCTGATTGATCGTTATTGCATTGAGTCATAACCGGTTATGACTCAATGCAATAACGATCAGCTGTCATGCTGCTTAACATAAGAGCATTATTTGTCACAAAATTATTAAACCACTTCTTTAATCTTTATACAGGAAAGCATTAGCCCACTTTGGGATACGACGCTAATTTTGGATACGGTGGAAATCTGTGGTCACCCGGATGACATTGCCTCAAACCCACCCTACATTGTGATAGAGATCTTCGATGAGGACGTCCTGGTAAGAGCTGAAACCACAAGATTGTCATGGTGACACAAGGTTGTCATGGTGACACAAGGTTACCATGGTGACACAAGGTTGCCATGGTGCCACGAGGTTGTCATGGTGATACAAGGTTGTCATGGTGATTGGTGACACAAGATTGTCATGGTGACACAAGATTGTCATGGTGACACAAGGTTGACATGGTGACACAAGGTTGTCATGGTGATACAAGGTTGTCATGGTGACACAAGGTTACCATGGTGACACTAAGGTTGTCATGGTGATACAAGGTTGCCATGTTGATCCGACCTAACCATACCCCCTATTTCAGAATCACGATCAGCTTGGTAGAGTTGTCTGCAAGCCCAATGTCTTTAACGGAGGTGCGTACAAGCCCAGCAAGCTAGAGTGGCATCCGGTAGGAGGGGTGAAGCGCTCCAAGGGGGACATCCTGGCCACATTTGAAATGTTCCGTCTGGGCGCCATGGAGATGCCTCTATTGCCCCGGTTTGAGGACATGCGATACCTCGTACCACAGGACATTCGCCCCAAGCTGCAGCTACACAGGGTCGAGGTGCTCACGTGGGGTGTCAGGCTAATGAAGGACTATCACATGATCCCCGTGGACTCGCCCAACATTGATATCGACATTGGGGGTGACACCCTGAAGATTGAGAAGATACATAGTCTGAAGAAACATCCTAATTTCGGTGAGCCGTATCGGTATGTAGATGTGTGGCTGCCTGTAGACGAGGAGTTCCTACCTCCTATCAACCTTCGTGTTATGGACAACAGGTAGAGTGCACTGGATGATAATGTGAAACAATTCTCATTTTGTGTCAATGACAAGCGGTCCTATGCTATAGATCTAAACATAAACCCCAGACTAACTAACATCTGTTTAGGACATTTGGTTACCAGCCGCTGGTTGCTGTGGCAACGATAACAGAGTACGGTCACTATAGGACAACATACTCTCTAACGGAGCTGAGCACAGAAGAACAAAAGGATACCAATGTGCTGAAAGAGATCATGGCTGATGACCTGGGAGGAGAGGTATGTGTGTGATATTGCGTGGAACTATATTGTGTGGAACTAGTGTGATATTGGCTGGAACTATATACAGGGTGTCCCATATATTCTGTGGGTCGGTTGGCGAGCTGTCACGCAAAAACGGTGATAGTTGTGTGAAAACAAACTACGGGAGTGTGCTGGATTAATTCCTTCCTAACTGATGGCTTTGTTTTTAAATTAAATTTCAAAAGTTCATTTTTCATGAATGAACATTCCTGTCATTCATTCGTGAATTCTGAAATATTGTTTACCTTGAGTAAAAAACTTTTCTTTGGCTCGAAATTATCTTTCCAATGAGCACCATAAAAATCAAATTGAAGCACCGGATCGCATGGCAGGTGAGAAAATGCAAATGCATGATTTTGGCCATTCCTGCGACTTTCAATCAGCTGTATCGCCGCTACTTTCAGTTCAATCCTTTTAAAAGTTTGGGTGAACATTGGTGAAGATAAGATCTTTGCTCACAAGAAAAATCAAGGTCAAAACTCAAAGTTCATTTTTCATTTTTGGTAGTTCATTCCACTCATTCAGGAACAAACATCCCTAAAGTGACGAAAAGGTTTGGGTTTTGTTTGGCCCATGTCCTGAAACGACAGAGAGGTGTAAAAACGTGTTTCCGGGCTAGTTAGTGGGTGTCCATGTGATCATTATGATATCTGACACCTGTGCTGACCCATAATTAAGAGATTTTCTCAAATTCAAACATGGGATACGAGTATTCTGCGATTGGTATCGTGCACCAATAACAAGAGATCCCATAGCACCTCAAAAATTATGATTAGCTAAATGAAATGAGTTGATTCACGCTTGAAAATTTACATTGGTTTTAATCTTTTCAATCGTAAATCAACTCATTTTTAGCTAATCATAATTTTTGAGGTGCTATGGGATCTCTTGTTATTGGTGCACGATACCAATCGCAGAATACTCGTATCCCATGTTTGAATTTGAGAAAATCTCTTAATTATGGCTCAGCACAGGTGTCAGATATCATAATGATCACATGGACACCCACTAACTAGCCCGGAAACACGTTTTTACACCTCTCTGTCGTTTCAGGACATGGGCCAAACAAAACCCAAACCTTTTCGTCACTTTAGGGATGTTTGTTCCTGAATGAGTGGAATGAACTACCAAAAATGAAAAATGAACTTTGAGTTTTGACCTTGATTTTTCTTGTGAGCAAAGATCTTATCTTCACCAATGTTCACCCAAACTTTTAAAAGGATTGAACTGAAAGTAGCGGCGATACAGCTGATTGAAAGTCGCAGGAATGGCCAAAATCATGCATTTGCATTTTCTCACCTGCCATGCGATCCGGTGCTTCAATTTGATTTTTATGGTGCTCATTGGAAAGATAATTTCGAGCCAAAGAAAAGTTTTATACTCAAGGTAAACAATATTTCAGAATTCACGAATGAATGACAGGAATGTTCATTCATGAAAAATGAACTTTTGAAATTTAATTTAAAAACAAAGCCATCAGTTAGGAAGGAATTAATCCAGCACACTCCCGTAGTTTGTTTTCACACAACTATCACCGTTTTTGCGTGACAGCTCGCCAACCGACCCACAGAATATATGGGACACCCTGTAATCACGTCTTGTGATCAGACTGTCAATAAGATGATCGATCATTAGATCTGATGGATCTCTCACATATAATTTCCACATCCTATATCACAATAGATCTTCACTTTAATATCATGTCAATTCATGAAATACAGGGTGGTAAAGGCCCACAAAAGAAAAACGCAATAGACGCGGCTCTAGATGCGATTGACGACATCCCGGTGTATCTGCCTGGTAGTGAATACATCAACGAGCTGGACAATCCCTTCGCGGAAGAAGGTGATGGGCCCACCAAGTATTCGGGAAAATACCATGACAACGGTGGTGGGGAGTATGAGCCATTAGTGGGTAATGGTACATATGATAATGATGGTTACCATGGTGAGGAGGATGGTTACCATGATGAGGAAGATGGTTACCATGGTGAGGAAGATGGTTACCAAGACGATGATTACCAAGACGATGGTTACGGTGGTTATCGTGGGGATGATGAGTACGATAACGAATACTGGGTATTGGACGAATCACGAAGGGCACTGGTTTCCAAAATTTCATATTTTACAGCTCCTTTTCAGAACGTTTACGGCATTTTTAGGGCTAACACATGTTTCTTTCCACTGCATTGTACTCCATACTAAATGTGCCCTAATTTCTATCAGGATGACCAAGATGAATTGGGAGGGGCACCTGTTGCAGATGATGATCTGATACCCCCTCACCACCACTGCAAGCGGAGGGCTCAGTCGAGCTAAAGAAGGGCGAAGAGGTGGTACTTGATCTGGAGGCCTCTGAGGATGTTTCTGTAGAGATTGAACAACCATCTAGATCTGATTCGAGTAAGTTTGAGTGTTTTACTTCAGTAGCACTTGAATACTACCTATATGTCCCTACCTATGTTTATGTCACCTACCTCTATGTTACCTTTATGTTACCTCTATAATACTCTATGACATTTCTACGTTACCTATATATGTTATACTGCATTTATCTTTCTCATATCCCACAAATCACTGTCACAGAAAAAGGGAAAAAGGGAGACAAAAAAGGGAAAAAGGGAGACAAAAAAGGGAAAAAGGATAAAGATAAAAAGAAAAAGGGCGATAAAAAGAAAGGTCTATTTCCATGCCCAGTTTTATACCAAAGCGGAATTTTGGAATCACCCCATTTCAATCACTCTTTCTCTGTCTTTAAAAGCACTTCTTTCAGAAGCATACCTTATAGCCGAAGAAACAGAATGTGTCGATGAGATCATTTCAAATCCCGTCTTCTCGGAAACAAGTACAATCAGCGACAACGAGATGGATTTCAGTGCCGGGGATCTCCTGGCTGGGGATCTCCTAGCAGAGATAAAGAAGGATGCTAGTGTGACGGATATCACGATCAACATTCCCCAAACTACCATTGATGCCGCTAAAGATCCAACGGTTAAACCCGTTAAGGATAAACAGCTTGATAAAGATTTAAAGAGACAGGAGAAACTGCGGAAGAAGGAGGAAAAGAAAATGTCGAAAATGAAGAAGAGGGAGAAACGAGATCACGCAAAGAAGATGAAACTATTGGAGAAGGAAAGGAAGAAAGAGGCTAAGCAGCAGGACAAGGCCCGTTACAAAGCCGACCAAGAGAGGAAGAAGCAGATGTTAGCAATAGCAGAGCAGGAGAGTGAGGAGGATGATGGGGAGTTATACATCCCTGACGAGCTAGATACTAGACCGGTATCTCCAACTCCTATCGATCCAGAGAATGTGCCTGGGAAGGCAGCAGGCTTGTTGGGAATGTGGTATGGTAAGTTGAGAGAGCTGAATTGAGAGCTGCAGGTGATGGCTACTTCTTGCTTTTTATTGATACTGATTAGGGGTGATTGTGCATGTATTTATAGAGCTGTGCTGGAACTGAGAGAGGGGTAAAGGCCGCCAGGGGGCTACTCGCTACAACGCCGCCGCCGCCACCGCTACACAGGTAGGGGACAGCACTTAATGAAGCATATATCATCAGCATGTTTCTCTGCCTTCCCTACAGGTAGCACTGACATCAATTACAACGCTCTCACAGGAGCCAGCAATGAGACAGATGCCACTTCCGCCACCCGACTCTCCAGGAAGGAAACTAGGAAACTCAAGGCAGTGGTAGGTGTAGATTTTTATAACTTGTCGGTTAAAGAGTAAAAACTTCTTAGTTAGAATTACTCACCTTCAACTTGTTCAGTTTTCTGTAGAACAAGTTCGATCTGTTGTAACTGAGGGTTTTTATCATCTAACTAACTAACTTACTAATCATCTAACTAACTAACTAACTGAGCTAGAATATGCTGAAACGTCATGAATTTTATGCGAATCATGTTTAACGTTCCCAGGCCGAGGGAGATGTACCACCGCACCCTGATGATATCCTGGTATCTGACTTTTGGAGCAAGTACTACCAAGCCATTGGGAAAGATCCCCGATTAGATAAGATCTTCAAGGAGCGGAACCTGCCCGAGCTGACATTCTTTGACGAGGAACTGGAGAAGTCTTACAACAACTTCAGGGATCTAATGGAGGTGATATACCTGCAGAGGCCGGACAACGAACAGAGTACTGATGAACAGGACACTGACCTGGAGCCGGAGGATCACAATGTTGGTCTGTTCAAGGGAAGTTTCAAGATCTACCCGATCACAGAAGAACAACAGCTGATTGAGGAGCCTGTACTTATGTTCAGTAACCTTCCCAGCAATGCTTCACAGGATGTCTTGGTCAGAATCTACGTTATTGCTGTAAGTATAACACCGATCTCCGTACAACAACTCCGCGGCAGGCAACACAGTGAAAGCTGTCACATTTACACCTCGACTTGATACTTGAAGATGCTACTAACTATAATGCAGTTAACATGCAAGACCCCCTTTTATAGGCGGTTAATCTGACACCACTTGATTACGGTGGTACCGTGGATCCCTTCTTGTTGTGTCACATTGGAAAGCAGAAATTCGATGAATCAGCCAACTATCAGACGAAGAAGATAAACCCCGAGTTCGGAAAGTAAATTCATTTAAATTTTGGGTGCCAAGATCAATTCATAATTCGTCTGATAGTATGACGTAACTAAATAACTGTTCTTCAGAATGTTTGAAGCTCGTTGTTCGCTACCCCGAGACAGTCAGTGTGTAATAAAAGTTTACGATCACGACTTGATAGGAGCCAATGACCTAATTGGCAACACTACAATCGATCTAGAGGACCGGTATCTCTCCTGGAAAAGGGCTAACTGTGGTCTTTCTAAGCAGTTCATCGTGTAAGTTTGTTAAAATTCAGGACTTCAAATTAATGCAAATGACTACATTTTACCGAAACATCGAATAACTTTTTACCTTACGAGACCCTTTCAAACCATTGCTTTATTATTAATCATTGAATCTGAATCATTGCTTTAGTGATAAGGATGATAAGGATGTGTGGAGGGATCACTTGAAACCCATTGCCATTCTAAAGAGAGTCTGTGTGTTAAGCGGATGGGCCCAGCCCGTCTTTAAGGGGAAAGGATCCACCCTCCGGTGTTATGTCAACAACTCGGAATACAAACTCAAATACTTCGGTTAGTTTTCCCCCTACTACTGCAGGATGGCACAGCCATGCTATTTTGGATCTTTTCCTGTTTCATTTTATTATAATTGTACTTCTATCACGTTGTGTACAACCTCACGCCTGGGATTTTCAGCAATGTACCGGTTCTACCACCACATTTACTAAATCTCCTCAACTACAGAATCGGTAAAGAAGGAGAGGGATGGTAAACTGGGTTCAGACGAGCATAGGTTAGCTTTGTATGTCCTACACGAGTTGGGTGCGGTACCGGAACACTTTGAAGCGAGGACACTTTATAATGATGACTGTCCTGGTATACCACAGGTACATAATGTTATAACCATACATCGTCACCTTCAAGTAGTAAGGGTATATCTCAAGATATACCCTTCCTAAATGTTCACCGTTTTTGGACTCTTTGCCACCATGGGTCAACTATGCAAAAAACCGCATCAAAATTGATGTTATCGTTATGGAGAAATTGTGCGTCAAAAACGGGGTTTTACATCAAAATACACATAGACAAAAACAGTTTTTGGCGTTTTTCTCAAAACTATGTTTTTAGAGATACAGTCGGACCCCGATTTACCGGGATACTCGGGGGAAAGGGTTTTGCCCGGTAAATCGGGGTGCCCGGTATATCGGGGTCAAATACCGTTAATTTCCTATATTGGGGGAAATGTACCCTCCCGGTAAATCGGGGTTCCGTTAAATCGGGGCCCGGTAAATCGGGGTCCGACTGTATACCCTTTCTACTTGAAGGTGACGACATGCTCTGTCGAGAAACTAGCCCGAGAAACTTAATTAAAATAATGTCTCGCGATAAATATCGATTTAATCTTCTCGTGCCAAATAGTGCATACATTCCTGTCTAACACTGTCCCATGATATTTCAGGGAAAACTCCATTTATGGGTTGACATCTTCCCCTACGACAGGAACCTTCCCCCACCCATCGACATTAGACCTCGACAAACGGAATCATTTGTCCTCAGGTAAAATAAATAATTTTCTTGACTTCAAGTTTAAATCTGAACAAGTAAGCCGCTCAGAGGGAGAACTCTCATAATATTACTCCCCACTAAATACTTCACTTTTGAAGAACCTGCTATGAATATATGCTCGGAGCGTTGATTGCACCAAGACCCACCCTTTGTAAAGTGTTTCTTGGTACAATCATATATAACAGGTTGCAAAATGAACAGCATTCATTTTGAGAGAGGGGTGACATAATATAATGAGATTATACAAAATCAAACTGGTTTTCAAAACAAGGCAACACTCTTTAGACGAACCATATAAGAACCATATAAGAACCATCGAATTCAATCAAATAAGTTTCAACTACTTTACAAGTACACTTCAGGTTAATTGTGTGGAATACTCATGATGTTATCCTGGCAGACGAGAACATCATGGGAGAGAAAATGAGCGACATCTTTGTTAAAATGTAAGCCTTGTTACTCAACAACTAAAACCAGCCTTGTTACTCAACAACTAAAACCAGCCTTGTTACTCAACAACTAAAACCAGCCTTGTTACTCAACAACTAAAACCAGTATAAAATCCACACAAATACTGCAAACATTTGGGATACCAATGCAGTCAGTATTATACTGATCCCTCTCTCTATTACCCTCCCAAATATTTGCTTCTTCTGTAGAAGGGAGGTGGCGATAAAATCCAGGTCATGCAATATTTAAATACTACTAAATGCATTTGTGACGCGGACGGTTGGATAGCAGATCCGCGAGGTGACAAAACGTTTATGATGCTAACCCCCCCCCTTGACCAGTTACATGGAAGGTTTGGAGCGTTATGCTCAAGAGACAGACGTTCATTTCCGATCTCTAACCGGTGAGGGTAACTTCAACTGGCGAATGTGCTACGATTTCGACTACCTGAAGCCGGAGCAGAAAGTTGTTTCTTTCCAAAGGGTAGGTTCAACCCATCTAGAGCACATTATATAAATGCCTGTTGACTAGATCTATTGTTAACCGAGGAAATGTTAACTTTGCAGAAAAACTTCTTTTCTCTTGACAAAGAGGAAGAGAAGCTGGAACCAGTGATTCATGTACAAGTGTACGACTATGATACATTCAGCTCCAATGATCTTATTGGTCAGTAGAGCTGATGCTGCTGATGTTTAGCTGCTGCTGCTTTATTGATAATGTCAGCTGATATATATTCAAGTTCAGCTGTTTTTGTAAAGCTGAGCTGGATGCTAAGTTGCTGTCTCAGTACTACTGAGTTGAACTTGTTGCTAAATGTGTGACTGCTGCTATAACTGTTATCAATTAATTTGACGTGTTAGAATTTGAGGATAAAACCCTGAAGGGTCGTAGATCAGAGAATGACACACTTACTAAAAACATGGAAATTAAATCTAATTCTAATTTATTGACGTTAATTAACTATTTAATTCATTATGCATGGCTGTGACACAAGCTGTTTTCGTTTTAGGCGAACTTCTTCGACTTTGACAAGACAGAGTTTCGATTTGATGCTAAGCTCCACATTGAAATCTATGATTTTGATATCATTAGTACGAATGACCTGCTAGGTGAGCATGTGCTATACATAATTGTATGTGTGCTGGGGGGGGGGGGGGGGGGTTCCAACCTATTTTTTTGTATTTTTTTTGTACTTTTTTGTACGGACCATACACAAAAGTAACCAAAATTCCTGTTTTTTTTCATACAAACAATACAAAAAAATACAAAAAAATACAAATAAATTATGAAGGATGTGGGCGCCTGATAAAAGTATAAATAATACATAGCTGGGTTCCTTTTATGTTCATGTACCACCTAGGAACGTTTTTAGTTCCATTGTCATCCATTTTCCTGCTAAAAGTACTAAAAAAGTATGTAAAAGTACACGTTTTTGAAATTCGAAAAAGAAAAATCATTGATTCAGATTACGATTACGAGAAAATTTTCTCAGTTGGAGATTACTTTCTCGGTACTAATTTTGATTCGGGATAATTTTCTCGGTAAGAAATTGCGATTCGGGGAAATTTCTCGCTTAGAAAATACGATTCGAGAAAATTTTTCGGTAAGAAATTGCGATTCGGGGAAATTTCTCGCTTAGAAAATACGATTCGAGAAAATTTTGTCGGTAAGAAATTGCGATTCGAGGAAATTTCTCGCTTAGAAAATACGATTCGAGAAAATTTTCTCGGTAAGAAATTGCGATTCGGGGAAATTTCTCGCTTAGAAAATACGATTCAAGAAAATTTTCTCGGTAAGAAAATGCGATTCGGAGAAATTTCTCGCTTAGAAAATACGATTCGAGAAAATATTCTCGGTAAGAAATTGCGATTCGGGTAAATTTCTCGCTTAGAAAATACGATTCGAGAAAATTTTCTTGGTAAGAAATTGCGATTCGGGGGAATTTCTCGCTTAGAAAATACGATTCGAGAGAATTTTCTCGGTAAGAAATTGCGATTCGGGGAAATTTCTCGCTTAGAAAATACGATTCGAGAAAATTTTTCGGTAAGAAATTGCGATTCGGGGAAATTTATCGCTTAGAAAATACGATTCGAGAAAATTTTCTCGGTAAGAAATTGCGATTCGGGAAAATTTCTCTCGCTTAGAAAATACGATTCGAGAAAATTTTCTCGGTAAGAAATTGCGATTCGGGGAAATTTCTTGCTTAGAAAATACGATTCGAAAACATTTTCTCGGTAAGAAATTGCGATTCGGGTAAATTTCTCGCTTAGAAAATACGATTCGAGAAAATTTTCTCGGTAAGAAATTGCGATTAGGGAAAATTTCTCTCGCTAAGAAATTGCGATTCGATAATACTTTCTTGGATAGAAATTTCGATTTGGAAAGATTTTCTCTCTTAGAAATTCCGATTTTTTGTACAAACAGTACAAAAAAGTACAACAAATTATGGAGGTGGGTGCCTAGTAAAAGTTCATGGACGGGTTCCTTTTGTGCTAATGTACCACCTAGGAACGTTTGTCGTGTATTTATTATCTTTCATTCGAAAAAGTAAACATCATTGATTCAGATTTCGAAAATTTTGAATGGAATATTTCCTTGTGTTTGATAAAGAGCAATTAAAACATGATTAAAACATGTTTTTATCTTCCAATTATTAGTAAAATTTGCTAATTTTGTATGAAACCACAGTTTAATAGGAATTTATGACACAATTATGATCATAAACTAAAGTTTCAACGATCAGAAAAGCTTTGTTTAATCATTTATACCCCGTTTTATTTTTTTGTATTTTTTTGTACTTTTTTGTACTTTTTTGTACTTTTTTGTATTTTTTTGTTTGAAACAAACATACAAAAAATAGGTTGGAACCCCCCCGTGTGCTGATAACTGTGTACAGTCGGACCCCGATTTACCGGGCAAAATCCTTTCCCCGAGCATCAGCTGGTAAAGCAGGGTCCGACTGTATATCAGATCTTGTTGAACTCTTGACCATCTACATTTTGTAACAAACTAATATCAAAAACATTATTTAGGGTGGTGTGAACTGAGTCTGGTGAACTTGCCACCTCCCACAAAGACCAGTAAAGAGTGCAAACTTGACATCTTCGACACACCAACAAAAGACAGGATATCAATATTTGATAAGAAGAAGATCCGAGGTTTCTGGCCGGTATTTGATGACTCCATGGGCGAACAGGAGCTAACGGTAAGAAATTAATCAGGATACAAGTTGTACAGCTCCTGGTGCTAACAACTACTTTACACAGAAATAGTTCCGTGTCCCGATATCTCCAAATGTATAAAAGATATGATCTACATAACATTTACACAGGGTAAAGTGGATTTGGAGATTGAGATCTTGACAGGAGCAGATGCAGAGGAGAAACCCGCAGGCCAGGGACGAAACAGCCCAAATCAATACCCTACCCTTGAAGGACCTAAGTATGTCAAATATATTAGTTGGCCAATCGTTGGTCGAGTTCTGTACAAGCATAGCAGAGAATTATAGAGGTTCTAAGCAGAAATAAGTAAAATCCTAGCTGAGCGAACAGCATATTATACAGTGGCAGCCCTTGGAATGAACTTTACTTCTATCTATCTACAGAGTGCATGATCTTCAGTATGATCGATACAATCAGCATGGAGTCACGGACCATCTAATATTGGTTGCATACCTTTTCATATCATGCGAGATGGATTGAGAGAGAGAGAGAGAGAGAGAGAGAGAGAGAGAGAGAGAGAGAGAGAGAGAGAGAGAGAGAGAGAGAGAGAGAGAGAGAGAGAGAGAGAGAGAGAGAGAGAGAGAGAGAGAGAGAGAGAGAGAGAGAGAGAGAGAGAGAGAGAGAGAGAGAGGAGAGAGAGAGAGAGAAAGAGAGAGAGAGAGAGAGAGAGAGAGAGAGAGAGAGAGAGAGAGAGAGAGAGAGAGAGAGAGACAATTCATTATTTTATCGAAAAATAGGGCTGTATGGTTGGATCGTTGCAGCAAACAAAATTAATGAAGACTTCTTTTTCAGCCGGCCAATGACTTCCTTCAATTTCTTATTCAACCCACTGAAGATCTTCAAAATTCTCATTTGGGACAAGATGAAATGGAAAATACTCACGGGCTTTATCATCCTCCTTGTCATTGTCCTACTTGGACTCTTCATCTACACATCACCGGTAAGACTGCCTAAACACCCGATTATGTCGAACCTTAGCTATCAGGCAATATCTGACCATGCTATTCGTAACTTTCCAGTCATACTTATGAATATGAACGTAATGTAATGATTGAGTGGTGCTGATTTAAAAATGTATTGGTTGTTCAATGGTTGTTTATAACTGGTCAGGGTTGTAAAAAGTATGTATTGGAATTAATTTATTACCCTCAGGGAGCAATAACGACAGCTATCGTAGATTTAGTACTAAAATAACCGGTAAAATAAATTCTAATAAACTTGTTGAGTAACAACAATAACAAATGCTACCATGGTTTGCAGGGCGCAATAACTGAGGTCCTTACCAAAGCCATACTCGGCTAGTTACAATACCAAGTTACCAGAGTTGAGGGTGAATATTCTCACGTGTGTGTTACTCTCTACTGAACTCTCTACCACCCAACGGAATATAAAGTCGGATCTGAAACCTCAAATTTAGTATATCAGTCCTTTTCAAAGGAAAACTGAAGGTTCAAAATCTAAAAATTAAGGTTTCAGATTCGACTGGTTCCTCTTTTAAATGTGTCTTTCTCTGTACCTTAGGGATCTGGGACTAAATCCTAGATCTAACTCTGACAAAGCCCTAACAGTTACACTGTACAACTGTTTTCTTCTCGGTCATAGAATATTCTACTTTCCCTCGATTGTTCTCGAATCCAAAAGCAATACAATTCAATCAAATCAACTGAATCGTTTTTCTTCTTCAGCAAGCGTTCACTGACGCGGCATATGCAAAAATCTTTGGGACCTCTAGTGGATAAATATAATAACTATTGGTATAGAAAGGCAGCAGTGACATTGATAAGGCGTTTACTTAAAGATGGCTCAGTTTTATTAGCCGAGCATTGTTTCATAGGAATAAGTTAGGGGGTTTAGTAGGAACAATTGGCTTTAAAGCGGACGCTGGACAATTTCACTTTTTCAGCAAGCATTTACAGATGCGCTTTGGGCAAAGGCTTTCAATACCACCGGCTAGATGGAAAATGGAGGGGTCAGTGTTAATATCTTATGGGAAAAATTAAAAGCCTATTCGACGCCTTTTTAAATATTGAAAGCAGCCTTTATATCTTTACCCTTCCAGCATTTCATATTTTCGTCAAATCTCACTTTTTATCTACTAACATTGTACCCATTTTTCAGCAAGCAATCAACAACGCCATCTACAGTGCAATGGGCAAAAGATAAAAGACCTACACTCACGATCCTTCTTATACTCCTCCTACAAAACCCTCCTTCTGATGGTGCTCAATTGATTTGAGAATTAATGACATTTTGTAGAAAGAGAACTGCAGGGCACCATGCCCTACCACTATGACATTTTGTAGACATGAGTTATTGATTTTGAGACATTATATTATTTCGTTATGTGTAGATAAGTGCTGTAAAGTTAGCCGAGCAATTTCAAATGTGACTGACCCCGGCCGTGCTGTGTGAGCTGTACTCAGCAGATGTTTCAACTCAATTTAATATGAGTGGTGTTGTGAATAACGTTTTATTAAATCAATCAAGATTTTGAATTTCTTTCCTTCAAGTGAGCTAGGTGCACGAAAACGAAAGTTGGAATAATTTCTAAACAAATTGTGTGTAACATTCCTTTCATACGTCCATACTCAAGAATCAGGTCTAGACCCCCGCCTGCGTTTTTGCCCATCCCGGTTTTTAATTACGGCCTACAATATACCCTGGATACATAGGAGACATTGAAGTATTAAAAACTTCAATCAAACCTTTGATCAAGTTGCATAACCATGCATAAATATGTTACATGTACATTAGTCAAATTGTCTAATGGTGTATAATTTGTTTCGACCTTTCTTCTAATTCGCCCCCGGAAAAGCCTCTCTCTCCCTGCACGTTATACACATCTTCCTTTCTCAATTCGTTGTAAAGTAGTCCACTAGCCCAGGGTAGCCTATAAGTTGTTCCAGCCTATACCTGAAGGGCCCTTATCGAACTGTTTTATTGTTATTGTTGAACCTTTAAATCGTCTCAGTGAAGGTAGGTTTGAGGCTTATTAGTAAAAACGGTGTATTTTATCATCAATTCCATTCGTGAAACTTCCAGGCTTACCAACGAAATTTTTGGCAAATACTGTCGGAGACACCTGGCTTAATTAATAGATTGGACGATCAGCTCTGTCTATTTATATTACTACATCAGTGTTAGTTTGTTTTGTGATATTATGGGTGGAAAAGGCGAGAACTGGAGGTTCGTGATCGTAACTCCATGCTTTTCAAGATCTGAACGTGAAAGACTTTCCCAGTCTGTCGGATCTCACACCAGGCCTCTTGAGTCTTGTCTAGTAAAGTTTGCACGTCGCTCACTATTCACAATGATGTAACAAACTCTTTTTGTATATATTGTGCAGCTGTGTAGCTGTGTCACGCCAATATAGCTTCAACTGCTGACAGGCCACGTCCATAGTTCATATGGTTTCCCAAACAAAAAGAAAACTAAAATACTTCACATCTTCTCTATCACTCTGTATATTAGTATTCACGTACACACTACACATTTGCATGCACACTCCTCTGCACTGCTCTCTTTCTTCTCAGTTTGGGGCGAAGAAGGATCAAACCTGTTTCCGTTATGAGGAAGAAAGTCCTAAGCAGCTCCGGGGATTGCTCAAGTAGGTCGCTTAGTTTTAGATTGTTGTCTTGTCAAGTTGTGATTAGTGTTGTGTAGTGCTATCTAGTGAGTTGTAACAGTGTGATTAATATTGTCTAGCGACTTGTAACAGTGTGACACTTGATAAATTGCAGTGACACATCGTATCTTCTCCCGTGGGGTTTCCACCGGCTTCACGTATTGTCTTACAAGGACACTGATGAAATCATATGTTATAACAATATGTAGCTGCAGTGTTTGTCATCATTCCTAGTATCCTGGATCTGTCATCTGATTTAATTCTCCGAAATATGCTACACCAACTCAGGACCAGATGTGTCCTTCATAATACCATAAGATAATAAGATAAGTTCTTGAGTACCAGCACCTGCCCCTTTCGAATTCTATTCCTGAGTACACATGACGTGTTATGATAGCTCTTCATAAATTGCTAGGAGCGCTATTCTCATATTATATCGATCACAAGTTGGGTATCCGATGACTACCCGGCCACCAGAGAGAATGAGAGCAGAGAGAGAGTTAACTAAGTTGAGTACAACACGGTGTGTGCTGCATCAGCAGGGCATACGTCCTGAGCTGCTGTTAGCGGTGGAACGTCTAAAATTTCCCTACATTGCTCTCTCTGATTCTCTCCACATGTGTATGAAAATGGACAAAATAACTCGGCGCCTACTGCATATTGCCGGCCGAGCTCTAGGCTCGTCGACTTTCCCCGGCGTTTCCTGCATTTGTAGGCTTTTACCCTGAACGTAAATGTGTACATTTCAAATTTAAACTATCCCTACTGCTACAAGTGTGTACATTACTTTCCTGGCTTTCATTGATATTATTGCTTGACAAGCATTGTGTGTACAAAGAGAAACTACAAATTCGTGCATGTTGATTTGAATTAGAAGTGTTTGCTGGGTTCTACTTCCTCATACCTTCCTTTTCCAACCACTTGCCCCCCATTTGTATAGCTGTACTGTTTCTCGTTAGTTTGAGCTGCTGTTTCTCGTTAGTCAGCGGATATAATGCCTGACAGTGGGGACGAAGCAGGTAATTACACAGAGTATACTCCTAAACATGTCCCTTAAAACATGAGAGATTTGAGAAACACAATGGTTGTTGTGTTTTCAGGTATGCTAATCGAGGTCGCCAGTACATCACCAATGATCTCCTAGATTCCTAAAAACATGTTCCATTTCTTCCCTCTCTCTCACACGTCCCTCTCTCTTACCAAACACACGCCGGACAAACCATCCAGTGTGACTTCTCTCTCTCCAGGACACACATAATGTGATGACACGGCCGTGTCACGGATAGTGTACAGCGCATTTTACTCTCATGTGTATTTAGTAGGACTTGCTTCCTTGTGTTGTTTTGTCCCGCCATTATAAACTTGTTTACTCGTCCATGTTTGTCAGTTGTTGTGAATGAGTGACAATGACTAAGGAAGACGGTGAAAAGAAGTCGAAAAAGGCTGAAGATGTCTCAGGTCTGCGTATGACTGTCAGAGCATTGACCCGACAAGCGTATGAAGGAGCTGCTGATTAATCAATTTGTAGCTAAATAAGTTTCTATCGTTTCAGATAATATATTCGGCCCAAAATGCAAGATAGTGGTGAAACGAGCTACGAACCTCAAAAACAAGTTGAAAGTTGGGACGATTGATCCTTATGCAGTTATCACTTTTGAAAGTAAGATCTATGTTTGGTGCAATTTCCCCATGGGATTAATTGACAAGTTGAACTTTCCCACGCAGCGACCGCTTGTCAGTCCCACACTCTCACAGAATTATCAAAGCGAATGACAGTTCTAAGCCCCTCCCCCCACTTGCAGATCACACTAAGAAGACCAAGGTGAAGGATGACACAAAAGATCCAGAGTGGAATGAGGAGTTGGAGTTTCCTAGAGGCACGAGCGACACTGTCAAAGTTCAAGTCAAGGTTTTCCACGAGGAAATGTTTGGGGATGGAAAGTAAGTAAGCGAGTAGTGATCATGACCGAGACAGATTTGGGGAGTGACAGAAACAAGAGACAGAATGGCCAGAAGAAACATAATTACTAGCAGCTCTCCCAGCTAGAAATATTATATTAAGTTTCTAGCTGGCAGCTGCTAATGACTCAGTAAACCTAAAAGTGAGGTGTATTTCTTCTTCAGGCTCCTAGCGTATGGAACGGGGACTATCACCGGCTACACCCGATCAGAATGGCACGACCTTGACATAAAACTGATTGATTCAAAACAGAGACCAACAGAGGTAGGTAAAAGATCACATTTAAATTAATAGGACAAGTAAGGAACTATGCAGGTGCAGAAACTTAATTGACAAGAACATTTCATTTCAAACATCCATTCCACCTTCCACCTCGATATAACTAGGTGCATTTATACAAGGATCGCGGGTCCGGTAAGTTTGACTGCATGTTGGTATGCTACACTATCCCCTACAGGGAGTGCTATCATTGGGAGTGGGCGGGGGAGGAGCTGAGGGTATGGACGATCAAGAGTTCGACGAGGCGGATGAAGAGGATGAAGAAATGTCCGGAGAAACAGAGGTAGCAATAGCAAATATAGCAGTGGAGAGGGACAAGGTAGTACCACATCATACTAGTAGCGCTAGTGGCGCTGCACCACCTTGTCCCTCTCCACAGCGGGACGTTGTGGTGTGATGCTACGCATGCGTAGTTATAACAGTAAGAGACACAGTAGTACATGAACGAGCGAAAGGACCGGCAGCAAGATGAAACCCCAGCAACATAACACCTTTTATTTTCCTATAGATTGATGGTGACCAGCAACATAAAACCTTTTATTTTCCTACAGATTGATGGTGATGAAAGCCCAGTGACTGGCGGAGTAAAAGCTGCTAAAAGCAAGAGCAAGAGACGTAAAGGAGGAACAGGGAGAGGAGTCTCTGCTGCAGTTGAGTAAGTGTAGAATATATAATAACAAGTTTTGCCAGACAAGAACTCGTTAGTAAACATATTCACACATTCTCAGGGAATATATAATGACAAGTTTTACGAGACAAGTACTCGTTAGTTTCTCAGGGAAAATGGCATTATATGACAAGTTTTACGAGACAAGAAATTAATTAATATGATCATATCTCAGGGAAGCAAGAGCAAAGATAAACTTTAACCAGCTGTCAACGAAGGAGGAAACATTCCAAATAAGACTGGTGGTTCACAAAGCCCGGCAGTTGTTTGGGTTGGTTGAGAGGCCCCTCGTTAGAATCATGATGAATGGAAAAACACAGAGAACTGTACCCCGACATGGCACTACGCCCAAATTCAACGAGACAATAATCTTCTCCATCACCAAGTCTGAAAAGGATCTTCTAGATCTGCCTATTGAACTGTCTGTGGTCGACTCAGCAGTGGAACCTCCATACAACCTGGTCGGGTTGTATAGTTTCGATTTGACAGTCGCCTGGACTGAGAAAGATAGGCTCTTATCATACAAGTGGTTCGCCCTTACAAACCCAGATGAGCCTCAAGATGGCATGACGGTAAGGAAAATCTCAACCTTCATAATATGCGTTGTACATGGTGAAGGTTTAGTTTTTAACTAGACGACTTGTACAATATAACTAGTTCTAGAGAGCAGATTAATGCTAAACAATCTTAAATCCTAAATCTCCAATGACCAAAGGGTTAAAGATGCTATTTATTGATTATATAACTAGTTCTAGAAAGCAGCTTACTCTTAGCACTCTAACAGTGTAACTCGAGGGCACCCTCCCCGCGCCCCCCAACTAGACTGCAGGGAAGCTTAGTGCTAAACAATCCCAAATATCTGCTAGATGCACAGCTCTAACTCAGACTCTCTTCCTCCCCAGGGCTACCTCAACATGTCGATGCAGATAATCAGTGCAGGAGAGATGCACAAGAAACTCCCAAAAAGAAGTGATACGGAGATAGATGTTGCCAGTAATGTGTTCTATCCACCAGGGATCAGTCTACAGCCGGGGCATTTTGTTATCAAACTGTACACGGGGGAGGACATGCCGCAAAGTAGGGAGAGTTCACAAAGTCATATCCTTCTAGCACTCTAGCAGCTTTGTTTGTTAGCTATGGAGCTCGATGTTTTGCTAATAATGTCGTTTATTTTTCAGTGGATTCTGCTACGTTTTCCAACATCAAGAATCTCTTCGTGTCAGGGGTATTTTGAAACAACATAATATTTTATAGGCATGCTCTTAATTTTTCAGATGGCATACGTCTTTCTCCGAAAGCTAATTTTCGAGCACAGGCATTGTTTCAGGAAAAACCAGCAGACCTTGTGGATCCGTATGCCGTGTTTGAGTTCGCTGGTACAAAGATCGACTCCATGATTCAACATGGCACTTTTGATCCAACTTGGAACCAGAAACTCGTGATAAAGAGCCACTTTCCCTCCATGGCGGAGAACTTTGTCATCCGAGTTATGGACAGGTGGGTCAGTCACACACATCCACCACACATATAGAACATGGCTAGACGCACACAGCTGTGTGTGAGCTCCTGTGAGGGCGTGGTAAAATTACACCTGTTTTCATAGTGACGACATGGCCGTGGATGATCTCATAGCAACTAAACTCCTGAAAATGAACCACATCTCCTTCTCCTCAACCGACTCCGATCTGGGGTTTCTGCCCACATTTGGACCGGCCTACATTCCTTTGTACGGCTCTCTGAGAGAGTACAGCGAGGTTTTCAACAAGTATGATGACCTTAACAAGGGAGACGTGAGTGTGAAGAATACAAAGAATTTTAAGAAGAATGTTATTTAGAAAGTGCTATATAATGCGGATAATAAAGCAAGGTAGTTACTAAATAACACCCACGGTCAGGATGAGGGAATCGGTTACAGAGGAAGGGTACTAGTGGAGATAGCTACACACATGGGCGAACCGGACAGTGGACTGAAAACAAAATCAATCATGGATGACGCAGAAACTATCCCTGTTATGGTGAATTTCTGCAATTTCACAAGTTGATATCAAAATAATCTCAGATTCGATTGAAGTTAAAAGCTAACAAAAGACATGTATTTCAGGCATCCCTTATGCGGCACAAGTACCACCTTTTCGTCTCATTCGATACGGGTAACATGATCAAGGAAACGGATAGCCAAGTAGAGTTTGAAGTGAGCATTGGTGACCATGGAAACACCCTCTCCTTCCACGAGAGTTCTGCTCCTTCATCAACACAACCGTGTAACGCGGTCTACGATGGAACATATTATCACTACATGCCATGGACCTCATCCAAACCCGCTGTCATCCTCCACTCTCAGTGGGAGGATGTTGAGTTCAGAGCGGAGAGTTTCAACCTTATGAACTCCCTACTAGAGTTTATGGAGGAACGAGTTCGGAGGTGCAAGGTGCTCGCTGCAGCATACGCATCTGTGCCTATCTTACAGAACAAGATAGCTGAAGTTGTCAGAGAGATTGTCGAGGAAATGAGGTAGTTTAGAGTGACAAATTATGAACTCATTTAATTAATAAATTTCATTAAGACAAGCTGACGAGACAAGATGTTAATTATGGTGTTTCATGACAGGACTCTTGAGTTACCAGAGTTACCAGAAGCAGCTACTAAATTGGACAGGAATCTTCAAAAACTACGTCTTTATCAAATGGTATGAATATATCTCTCATAAGAAATGTCATGTTTGGTTACGAAGTCACCCCTAATATACGCTGGGTGAGCTTGCACAGAGGGGTAATCCGTAATTTAATTGCCAAATGTCATGTTAGGTATTAAATAATGTCATCCCTAAAAATAGGGTAAACTAGAGAAGCCGAAGGATGATGCACCACAGTTTGTTGGGATAGATATGACAGGTGGAGGGGATGTTCTTCTTGATATGGAAACAGACAATGAGGTACTGGAACATGTGTTCATATTTTAATGTGAATAATGTGTGTTACTAACTAAGTGTTACACAATTCACTTTCATAGGGTGACGAAGCTGAACCGTTGTTGAAGCTGGAAGCTGGAGGCGTTGAGAAAGAGGAAACTGATAAACAATTTGTAAGCCATTTTAAAACTATATATAATGAGCACCCATGGTATCCCAACTATTTCTATCTCCCAGGATAATCTAGTGGTTGAACTGGAGGCAATAATAACGGGCCAACTCAAGGATGAACGGCCCGCAGAGAAAATAAAGATGTTAGAGGCAATAACCAGCCGATTCAAGACACTATGCATTGAGGTAATAATAATGATGATCTACTAAATACCATACCAGCTGCATTATTTCCTGCCACTCTTAATAACACCTGTATGTTCCTGCCACTCCTTTTTATCAAATAACCCCTGCATTTCAGTCCCAGATTATTACTATTTATTAAAACCTGTATTTCAGTCCCAGATAAGTGTTCCAGATGTGTTCGTCTGGATGATGAGCGGGTCCACCAGGCTGGCCTACACCCGCATCCCAGTACACGAGATTATCCACACCAGGAACCCCCGTGCAAGGGGCAAACTGTGCGGCAAAAAGGGGAGTTACTTTCTTAAGAAACCCCTGAAGGATTCAATAGGGGCACATCTCTCTATGACAGTGTGGTTTGGCAAGTTTGAGCACGTCGCAGAGTCTTTCAAACTCTCATCCAACTCTGAGGTGACTGTGTACGCAGAGACGTATGAAAATGAGGCCTTCTTTGGAACGTGGGGAACTAAATTCTTGAAGAGCCCAAACTTCTCTGACTTGACAGGAAAGGTGACAGCTTTATAGCGATAGTGTGACGTGCGTTTTGCAGCATACAATAAACTTTAATAGCTTTCTTGACAGTCTTTTAAAATCTTTCGAGATATTTCAAGATATTTATTATTTCAAGATATTTCGAAATAAACTTTAAACTAGCAGCTAGTTACAAAGCTAATTGCAATTGCAACCAATACCATTTTCAGTATGAGATCCCAAAAGAGGCGTTTGCTGCTCCGACCGGGTGGGAGTTTGACGGTGAATGGACGATATCAGTGGACCGAAGCCTGGCCTTTGACAACGAACAAGGTCTTTCCGAGTTTAACGAGGTCGCATTTGAGGTGCAGCAAAGAACACCAGGTTCAGCTTGGACGGACGATGATACGAAGTTGTCCTGGCAGAACGAGGCAGGTGAGGATGGGGCGAACAGGGACGAGCTGGCCCCATGTCCCGAGGGTTGGGAGTGGAATGGGGAGTGGAGGATCGAGAAGAAGAGGGCGGTGGATAGTGAGGGGTGGGAGTACACCGAGGAGATAGACTACGAGAATTATGGTCCTATTGAGAGGAATTACCACCAGGCACGGAGAAGGAAGTGGACCTGCCTCCGTGTCCGTACTAACGAGAACACCAAGGTCAGTTATCACTTCGGAGAGCGATATTTTATAGTAGATGAGCATTTTCTTAAGAAGAATCTATGGAATAATATAAAATGAGCATTTTCTTAAGAAGAACGTATAGTTAACAAGACTAAATACCTTGCATGATCTGTCTGGCGTCGAGACTCCATCTGAGCGCACTGTCACACGCTCAGATTAGAGAATTTGACAATCAAAAGGGCGTCCTGACAAGAAGCATATAACTATATGAGCTAAATGAATTGATTCCCCATTTCCCCAGAAAAAGCAGCCCGAGGGTGATCCCGAAGGGTGGGAATACAGCAAGCTATTCACCACCAAGTTCCACTCTGTTAAAAAGCCCTTTGATATTGTTAGAAGGAGAAGGTGGAACAGAAAGCTCACAAGTGATGTACCCGTTCCTGTGGTATTCTCATTCCAGGTACATTCAGAGCTCTCCAAATCTTATCATCAGGAACCGACCGAAATACTGGTCCCTGATTGGCTGATAACCGGTCACGTGACCTAAATAACGAGTTCTGATTGGTTGTTTACTTGTTTCGGTCGGTTCCTGCTTATCATATTGCACCAGTCTTTCAACAATCAACATAACAAACATTACCCCCCAAAGGATGGCAAGAAAAAGGGAGACAAGTTTGTTATTTCACCCCGAGTAATGATTGAATATCCCACGGAAAATGTTAAAAAGTACCAACTCAGAGCGTATCTCTACCAAGCGAGAGGTCTGCTGGGGGCAGATCCCTCCGGTTACTCGGACCCCTATGCTCGGGTTATCTTTGGGAACCGGAGCGGCAGCACAGGGGTGGTCTCCCAAACATGTAGCCCACTGTGGGACACCACCATCGTTCTCAACAATATCGAGATTTGTGGTGACTGCGAGGAGGTATCCAGTAATCCTCCCCACATTGTCATTGAGCTCTTTGATGATGATCGGCTGGTAAGATTTTATTGAAAACCTTTATTGTTGCATGAGCCATGACACATGTTATCGTGCCGAACTGAATCCTCTTTTTTATACTCTCTTTTGAACTCTTGCACTATGTTTGTGGGTATTGTGGATATTCTTGTGAAGCCCAGCATGCACTCTTCTTATATTTTCTACAGAACCAAGCCCTGGTCCCCAGCAAGGGACCAAAGAAGAAAGCACCACCTGTCATGGGTATATCTCCGGTTATGATTGAGGCTAAAAAAGGAGCTTTTGTGAGTAGCATGTGATACTACACCACGATACTACAGACCATATAAACTACCTTATCGAGAGGCACTGTCATACTAAGGACGCATTGATGTTTCACTATCCCAACAACTAACTTAACCTCCCTATAACAGGTGAGCCATGATAGGCTGGGGCGAGTGGTCTGTAAGCCAATGATAATCTCCAGCGCAGAGGATAGTAAGAAGACAAAGCTAGAATGGTACCCTGTTTGTGGGACGAAACGATCAAAGGGTGAAATACTTGCAGCTTTTGAATTATACGAGGTATGAATGGTGGTACACACAACAGCCACGCGACTAGTCAGACCCCGATTTACCGGGATGATCTCGGGGAAAGGATTTTGCCCGGTAAATCGGGGTTTCGTTAAATCGGGGTTCCGTTAAATCGGGGTCTGACTGTAGTAGGATAGATATATCTAGCCATTCTAAACAGTACAAACTAAATTAAGCACGTTGTTAAAGATTTTGGTAAAGGTATGCAGAGATAACCACACCTTGCCTTCCACACCTTAAACTCAATTTAACTCATCCTTCTAATCCCTATCTATTATTAAGGGTACACCGACCGAAATTTTTTGTCGAGTGCAGGGCAATCTCTCACCGTAGGGTTGTAGGCCATGCCTAGGAGACCTCAAATATGCAATTTTAGCCCTTAAGTCGAATTCATATTTTTGCTACAGCTGTTTAAAAAATGTCCTGTAAATTCGTTTTTGGCATCTCAAAAAAATTTTTTTAAAGATAGGAGCATGAAAATTTGAGGATTTGAAGAGGACATGAAGGTGAATAACCACAAAAAATTTTTTTGCAATCCGAGCTGATTTCCGGTCCTGAGATGGATTTCTTTTTTTCCACTTTAACGCCCTATTTGGCAAAGTTCCGAAAACATGTGAAAGCTGTAAATTGGTGAAAAGTTGCGTCTAACGATTATCTAAGTGGCCATAAATTTTGGGCGTATCCTTATTTGATATAAGCTGTACAGAGTTTTTTTTGTGAAAGCCGTCATTTCAGAAATAAATAAATTCCCTGTATCTCAAAAACGGCTGATCGTAGAGACCTGAGACTATGCTTAAACGATTCAGAAGGTCCGATTTTGGGGGGGTCTTCTGGGAGACATTTTGCTCCTACTTCAACCGTTTTTGCTGTAATTGCGAAAAACAAAAATTCATCTTCGCCATCGTGGATTTTTTGTGATTTTGTTTTTGGTGATTATAGGGACCCATATGGACCAAATAGTGAAGGAATTAGCTTGTTACACATTTTTCCATCGTTTCGGTCCTTTCCTAGCCAAAATTCCCTAATTACAGGATATTGGAGTTTAGCTTTTGCCCTTTTCATAGAATTTGTTTTTCGCAGTTACAGCAAAAACGGTTGAAGTAGGAGCAAAATGTCTCTCAGAAGACCCCCCCAAAATCGGACCTTCTGAATCGTTTAAGCATAGTCTCAGGTCTCTACGATCAGCCGTTTTTGAGATACAGGGAATTTATTTATTTCTGAAATGACGGCTTTCACAAAAAAAACTCTGTACAGCTTATCTCAAATAAGGATACGCCCAAAATTTATGGCCACTTAGATAATCGTTAGACGCAACGTTTCACCAATTTACAGCTTTCACATGTTTTCGGAACTTTGCCAAATAGGGCGTTAAAGTGGAAAAAAGAAATCCATCTCAGGACCGGAAATCAGCTCGGATTGCAAAAAAATTTTTTGTGGTTATTCACCGTCATGTCCTCTTCAAATCCCCAAATTTTCATGCTCCTATCTTTAAAAAAATTTTTTTGAGATGCCAAAAACGAATTTACAGGACATTTTTTAAACAGCTGTAGCAAAAATATGAATTCGACTTGAGAGCTCAAATTGCATATTTGAGGTCTCCTTGGCATGGCCTACAACCCTACGGTGAGAGATTGCCCTGCACTCGACAAAAAATTTCGGTCGGTGTACCCTTAATTCTAACTCATCCTTCTCTTCCCCAGCTGATTAATTCTAACTCATCCTTCTCTTCCCCAGCTGATTAATTCTAACTCATCCTTCTCTTCCCCAGCTGATCAATTCTAACTCATCCTTCTCTTCCCCAGCTGATCAATTCTAACTCATCCTTCTCTTCCCCGGCTGATGATAAATTTAACTCATCCTTCTCTTCCCCAGCTGATGATAAATTTAACTCATCCTTCTCTAGATTGGACCCGATGGAACTGTAACAGCCCCTCCCACCCCTGATAACGGCCGTGTACCTGTGCCACAACACATCCGCCCCAATCTGACACCCACCCGGGTTGAAATCCTAACCTGGGGCCTCCGCAAACTCCTGGACTACAAGTTCCAGGCTGTCGATTCTCCTCATCTTGAGATCGAGATTGGTGGGGTTACCCTTTCTATCCACAAGATCAAGAGCGTGAAGAAACATTGTAACTTTGAGAACCCCCACAACTACATTGATGTCATGTTACCCGAAGAGGAGCTGTATATGCCGCCCATCAACATCCGTGTTTTCGACAACAGGAACTTTGGGTTCACTCCCCTGATCGGGGTGTGTACTATCAAGGAGTACAGCAAGTATAGGACCTCCCTGGAGGCGCTCCAGGATTTAAAGGAACATCTAGAAAGTAAGTTAGGGGACCACAGAGAGCACCATACTGGAGTTAGTTAGGAGGCCTAAGTGTAGGTTAGGTTTGTTGATAACCAGCTGGGGGTTTGAAGCGAAATGTTTGTTGATGATGAACCGTGGGGATTTGTAGTACACGTGTTTGGATCTAAACACGTGTTTTGATCTAACCTCTGTTCCTGCTAGAGATGAAAGAGAGGGGAAACGATCCGTTAGCTGCGGGGGACACTACCGAGAGTATAACAGAGAAGGAGGTATCTGATGGGGAGGACCGTTCCCTCATGTCACCCCTCGAGAAGGGAATGGATTTAAACGATGTGGACATGGCCATGGTGGAGATCAAACCGGCGACAAAAGGGAAGCTCTATAAGGGGAAATCAGCATCTAGTAAGGAAATTATTAGGAATTTAGATACTGCGACTGCATGGATGTCAACCTGTAATTTATTTTTTACAAGATGAACCACATGACAAGTTGCTTTATGAAACTGACAGAATGACAAAAGTAGGATGAGAATATATTCTCATCCTACTTTTGTCATTCTGTCAGTTTCATAAAGCAACTTGTCATGTGGTTCATCTTGTAAAAAATAAATTGTTTCGGCAGTCATACGCCATACGGGGAGGTTAGCCAATTTTGATGTCGTTAAATCGTTACATTTTGCACCAAAGTGTCAAAGTTTTCACAGCATATCTTATTCGTGAGTGTGAATGATCACTGTTTTATGCTTGTTTTCAGCGAGAAATTTGATAGAGAATGATGAATTAGGCGATCTTTATGAAACAGGTGGGTGGCTGAACGTTCTCTGCATGCTAAGTCGTTACTTAAAAGTCATTATTCTAGCTTATTCTAGCTTATATTCTAGCTTAGTAGTAAAATATGTAACAACGAATATGTTCCGAACAGAAAATTCTCAGAATTTATTCGGTTAGAAAGCACATTTCCTGCTGCAGCTACCTACATATAATAATATCTGATCCTTTTATAATGCATTTTAAGCTGCATATACAGTCGGACCCCGATTTAACGGCACCCTCGGGGGAAAGGGTTTTGTCCGTTAAATCGGGGTGTCCGTTAAATCGGGGTAGAGCATATTTGGCCCATAAAACCCTATTTTTGTCCAAAATGCTATACTGTACTAAAACACCTCTAATAATATAAGTGTTCTTCTTCTTCGAAGAAGAAGAAGAAGAATATAAGTGTTATATATGCAATATCCATGTATTGATGACACTTCTGATTAGAAATAGAAAATTATAAAATAAATTCTTCAAAAAAAGTTCTGAAAAATTTTCAAAGGTATACCAGCCACGTGCGATTTGCGTTTCGAATCGGTGCAGCTTACTGGATGTCCTGTCTAATTAGCGGTTTCAAAACGAACCGATACGTGATACCATGCCGAATCGGGGCACCCTAAGCGGGCGAGGAAGTATCAGAATTTTAAAATAACTTTTCTCTGAAAATTCATGGGGAGCATCGATCAAAGCATTGACAATCATTCTGTAAAAATTTGCAAAAAAGTTATGAAAAATTTTCAAAGGTATATCAACCACTTCCGAATCTTGTTCCGAATCGGTGCATGTTATCGCATGTGCTGCCGCTAATTAGACGGTTCGAAACGAACCGATACGTGATCCCCATCGAATCGCAATTTGGACGCTTGGCAAACTTGCAATTCAATGGGCCCCATGGGGATCACATATCTGTTCGTTCCGAACCGTCTAATTACCGGCAGGACATGCGATAAGATGAACTGATTCGAAACATGATTCGGACTTGGTTAAGAAAAAATTTCAAAAAAAAATTTCAAAAAAAAAATGTGGGGGAAATTTATCCTGCCGTTAAATCGGGGTGCCGCTAAATCGGGGGCCGTTAAATCGGGGTCCGACTGTACCACTAATGTGTGAGTCTAGACCTAGAAATTCAGCAAGGGTGTGTCGAGTTGAGCAAAGAGCAGCTGCATGGTGAGCACACGTACTAACAGCGTGATGACGTGATGTGTAATTGTGAATGAAAGCTCAGCTACTAATTGGTGCACACATGTGAAGTGTTTGTGAATCACAATACATTTAGCTATCAGCATTCAGCTATCTAAGTTTCCCTTTCAGCACCCAAGGCGGCGGTGGACGCATCACCACTAGTGGTAGATGAGATAAAAACAGACCCAGAGGATGTCCTAGTGTCTGATTGGTGGAGCAAGTACCACGAGAGTCTAGGAATGGAACCTAAACTTCAACGGATCTTCAATCAACGGAAACTTCCTAAAATAAGGGTAACAATAATGGCATAATGCGAATCAAGAATAATGTCAAGTCACCTCATTGGAGTCACCTCATTGTCCCTATTATAGAATATAACCCAGGAAACCCCAGAGCGTGCCGTCTAAAATGTAGAGAGCAAGACACAAAAAGATTTAGTTCAGCTAGACCCTATTGGCATGTGTTCTTACGAAGGGTCGAAGGATAAGTTCATCAGCGATATGAAAAACCCTTAGTGTCTTCGTCATATCTCACCATGTGCAGCAGGTCTCACTTCTATTAATTAATTTCAGCTATACGAGCGGGAGCTGGAGGAATACTTTGATGGCTTCAACGATCTCATGGAATCCTACCCGATCCAGAGACCAGACAATGAGATAAGTGAGGACGAAGGGGACAGTTCTAGCGACGAGGAAGGAGACGAGGAACAGAGGCACCGCGTTGGATTCTTTAAGGTTCTATAACAGCGCAGGGGATGATTAATTAGGGCCTTTATATTATATTGCAGTTATATTCTTCTTCTGTTCCCTCTATGACATACCATTCCGTCCACCTAGTACCCACCTGTCTCACTCACTCTCTCTCTATTCTAAGTAGGCGGTATTACCTCGCTGCGTCCTTCCCAGCTAGAATATAATTATCCCGCAGGGTTCTCTCAAGGTGTACCGTATAACAGAGGAGATGTATGAGGAGGGCAGAGAGGTGAAGGAACTACCTCAACTCCTCTTCTCCAATCTCCCAACCAATAACTCAGTAGAGGTGCTGGTCAGGGTTTATGTGGTCGCGGGTATTGGTCTCACAGCCCTGGACTTTGGGGGCACGGCGGACCCATACTTGGAGCTGAAGTGTGGGAAAACACAAATAAGTGACAAGTCTAACTACATAACTAAGGATCTGAATCCTGTTTTTGGACGGTAAGATGAACTATTTACTGTGCTGGGGAAGGGAGGCAGTTAGTGAGAGTAATTACTAATCAGTATGGCGGCACAGCAAATCGATAACATAATAGACATATTTCCCGTCAGAGCATTGGGCTGACCATATTCTCATTTCTATCAACGAGAACAGAGAGCGTTGACAGCGTGTTTCCCACAGGCTCTTTCAAATCAAGGCGAGGCTACCTCGGGACAGCCACTGTACAATTAAAGTGTACGACCATGATCTGATAGGAGCGAATGATTTGATTGGCCAGACAACTATTGATCTAGAGGACAGGTTCCTGTCTTGGCGGAGAGCATCGTGTGGTCTATCACAACAATTTATCAGGTAAACTATAGGTAGCATCGTGTGGTCTATCACAACAGTTTATCAGGTAAACTGCTAAATGCTTGTATAATGCAGGTAAAACAGGCAGCTGATATAATGTGACAAGGTAACTAGGAGTACTTAGCAGCATTAATAACTTGTTAAGCACACACCGCATTTTATTTCTGTGAGGGTTCGATAGATCGGTTAATGATTATGCTCATTATATCCGCCCATATAATGCAATGTGTCGATCGACAGGGCCAGAGTAGTTAAACACTGTCACTCTAAGAGATAATTAGTATAGAACAGTAGCACGTATGCTATGACAGGATAAGATAATCTGCTGTCAAGTGTCGCTCGACCTTCTCTAACCACTCGCCAAGGATGAAAACAAGTCGGCGTTATTAAAAATATAACCGATAACTGCTGCACAGGTCACGGGGTAACAAAGATAAGTGGAGAGATTATTTAAAGCCAGTTGACATTCTGAAGCGGACGTGTCTTCTAAAAGGCTGGGTGAAACCCTCTTTCCAGCGGTCTAGCTCAGGAAGTCTCAGCCTTATTGTCAATGGGGAAACGTTCACTCCTAGTAAGAATACTTTTACTATATGTAATTCGTTAAATTTCACTCGCTTTATTTCTCATGCATCTTTTTTTCAAGCGAATCCATCAAAACCATTTAAATCTTCAATTTCTCGCAGAGAAGGGAGCCATGCAACTTAGTGCAGGAGCTACGATCACGGATTCTAAAACTGAGAAGCAGCAGTTAGCCCTACAAGCTCTCCATGAACTGGGTGCAGTGCCCGAGCATGTTGAAACGAGGACTCTCTACAATGACGACTGCCCTGGAATACCCCAGGTAAATCAGCGTTGTGAGACTGTTGAGTAACTCATTACAGTTGACAATCAAGAGGTATAGATGACTAGAATCTAAACTATAATCTGTCAGGCCAATGCTCTCACGCTTATAGGCCAATGCTCTCGCGCTTATAGGCTGACTAGGACCTAACACGTATAACTTGAGTTGATTAATTGACGAAACCAAAAAAATATTCAGACTACTAGAATAATATGGTTATGATCCTCAGAATATATGTCTTACTCTTAGGGGGCCATTGTTGTATAATATTTGATCTAGTAGATTGTTGTCTTTGTTGTCTTCATAATTACTCTAGATGGTAGTATAAGTAGACATGAATGATATTGCATATCAACCAGCTATTAGCATTGAATATGCGATTAATTCCGACCAGTAAACAGCTGTGCAGCAGTTCTAGGTCACAAGTGAAACGTTAAGAATAATGAAGATAATATGGTGAAGGGGTTGTTATTAATGAAACGTCTGGGGCTGATTCAGTTCTCTACTTCTCATTAATAACAACACTGAAACACTTTTTAACTCTTCCAGGGAAAGTTGCACATGTGGGTGGATATATTCCCCTTCAGTGACCAGATACCACCTCCAATCTCAATCAGCCCCCGGGAACCACAGAGGTCAGTGTTTTACATGTTATTATACTCTTCAATGAATGATACTGTAGTACTGTAGTAGCAGACAGCAGTTATAGTAGTAAGGTCGACTGAAAGCTCGAGCCTCTATTACTCGAAGGGATATGGGCCCTAATGGTCTTGGTGTCAGTAACAACAGGAAAACCATGTCAACTTTGTAGGTACACTTTACGATGCATTATTTACAACACAGCGGATGTGATACTTGAGGATACTAACATCATGGGAGAACAGATGTCCGACATTTATGTTAAAACGTTAGTGACATCCTTAAATTTAGTGCCCAAGTTCCAACTAATTTGCCAATACGTCATTCCTTGTTGAGTAAGGGGGAAGTCATTCCACAAAACTTCTCTATTACAATTCCTTTTTTAGATATCTGGAGGGCCGTAAGAAGGAAGCCCAGGAGACAGACGTGCATTTCCGATCACTTACGGGAGAGGGTAACTTCAACTGGCGTATGTGCTATGATATGGAAATGATAGTTCAAGAGAATAAGATGGTCCAGAAGAAAAAGGTAACTATGTTGATCAGATCAGGTTCAGACTGGTATTTGATTTGCTCCGTTCTTACATCAAACTTCAATTTACAACATTTTGTCTGTACTAGGGATATAATATAGACTTGACAATCTTAACATATCTTCATAACTACAGGGAAAGTTCTGGCACATTGAGAAGACGGTGAAGAAAGTTGACCCCATGTTTTATATTGAAGTCTACGATAAAGATATTCTTAGTCGGGATGACCTGTTAGGTACGTGTACAATTGTCATGTCCTACCAAATAGGACTTGTGGGGTAAGGAGTTACTTGATATAAACCCTAGCATCCTAGGTCGTTAGTCGTCAGTCGTTACACGACAGCTGCCATACCCGTGCAAGGATATTATGTACTAATCAAATATCTGTTCCCAGGATCCACGGAGTTGGATTTGACAAGACTTCCAGCCCCAAGCAAGACCGCTAATGAGTGTACATTGGATGTGTACGAGAGAGACAACTACTTTTCTCTGTTCGAGAGGAAGAAAATCTCCGGATTCTGGCCGGTGTACAGCGATGTCATGGGAACTAGAGAACTAACGGTGAGAACTACTTTAGTCACAAAACAGAATCATTTTGAATCTGAATTTTTGAAAAGTCTTATTGTTTCACTGCCTATTTCAGGGAAAAGAGAATTACTGTTCACTACTAGTTACTACTATTCACAGAAATACTTGTTACTCGTTAGTTTTTATTCAACAAAGAAATACGGGCGACTGATCATTTGGAGAAATCTGAAAACTCTATTTCATTGTTTCAGGGAAAAGTAGAGATGGAGTTGGAGATATTAACAGAGGAGGAGAGTGTGGGGCGGCCTGCTGGACTGGCACGAAACGAACCAAACACCAACCCTACATTAGTACCTCCCGAGTAAGAGAAATTGATAACATGAAGTCAGAAACACGTTAAAGACCTGTCAGGCCAATGCTCTGACCACAGTTCTCGAGTCAGGCCAATGCTCTGCCAGTTACAGATGCTAACCCATGCATTTATTTCAGGCGTCCAGACACGTCCTTTAATTGGTTTACCAACCCGTGGAAAGTGTTCAAGGTGCTGATTTGGAGGAGATACAAATGGCACATCCTAATTGGTACTATCCTCATTCTACTGATAATCTTTGCGGTTCTCATGTTCTACTCCGCTCCGGAAGCGATAAACACCGCAATTTGGACCTAAATTATTTTTTGTTACGTGAATTTCGCATGCTGACTTGTATAATTATAAAATTTTAATAAATATTATACCAAAGCCTTTTTCCAAAATATCATGATCTATTGACTATTGTTTATCGACAGTCCAGCGGAAAAGGCAAAAAATCCAGCTCACAGCTCCCTCGACCCTCGCTATATAATAGAGACTCTAATATCTTCAAACGGGGTCTACTAGTATCTTCAAACGGGGTTTCAGAATGCAAGTCGTAGACCATGATTGGTCACAGAGTGAACCTACAACGTGGTACATTTTACAACACCGAAGTGTCGAAC
The DNA here is from genome assembly GCA_020137815.1 of Hormiphora californensis. Lineage (NCBI taxonomy): Eukaryota > Metazoa > Ctenophora > Tentaculata > Cydippida > Pleurobrachiidae > Hormiphora > Hormiphora californensis. Next base: position 8,782,625 of record CM035350.1, read on the forward strand.
GCCGGAACCACGCCGGAAACACCTGCAGCGTCGTTAAAAAAGGGCGCCGTTACGATCTGGGTGTTTGGTGGCCTGTAGTAAGGCAGCGGATTACGGGGGCCCATACAGGTGCACGCTGCCAAAAAAGTTGATTCACTAAAACGGCTCTAACCGCCCAACCACTCAACCGTTTTGGTTAATTCAAAGTTTATCTGGTAGGAAATGTCAAGGCCTAACCCCAGCCCAAACCCTAACCCTACTTTAGCCCTAACCCGAAAAAACCGTTTGTCAGCACTCAGGCCTTAAAAAATCGGGTGGTGCACCGCCCGGATTTTTTACGACGTGACATGACGTAACGCGCTGAAATTAAGTGACGCGCAATTCCGCGACGCGCGCGTAGAACTTCGAAATTGCCTCTTCGGTGCATTTCCACTTTCGGTTCAATATCATACATTTGTACAGCAATATGAAGCAGACCAATCTTGTGCCTTCTGGCGGCGCCGACTGCTGAGCCGCTCAGTAGCCGAATCTCTGATTCTGAATCAAAACGTGGTCTGGCACTGGCAGTGGCGGCGCCAGACAGATTGGGACAGTGACAAAATGAAAATCGAAATTTCTTTTTTTTGAAAATATATCACATGTGGTTTTCACGTTTGGAAAAAATATACAGTCGAATTTTGATGAAAAGAAAAAAAGCAAAATGAAATTGTGAGGTTCAAAAACGTCAATTTCAAGTTGAAATAAGGTATCCCGACCTATTTTCTAGCTTATATATAAGCCAAAAAAATGCCATTGAGATTGACACGCCGTTCACGGCTAATGCAGTAACGGTAAACAACAAATATCATCGGGATAGTAAAAGTATCTGGAGATCATCACTCCATGTCTCATTGCATCTCATTGAAACAGCTTTATTAACTGAACAACTACTGTCTACTACCTTAGCTGTAGACATGAATACATTGTATATTGCACTCTCTATCTCTCTCTCTCTCTCTCTCTCTCTCTCTCTCTCTCTCTCTCTCTCTCTCTCTCTCTCTCTCTCTCTCTCTCTCTCTCTCTCTCTCTCTCTCTCTCTCTCTCTCTCTCTCTCTCGCTCACTCTCTCAGTTTCTCTTTTAAGTCTCAGCTCTGAGTTTCGAACATCAAGCTCAAGTAAACACATTTCTAAACAACAATTTAAGTTTCTCTCGCATCTACTGTCCATAATATATAATCCTCTCTCTGTCATCAGTAGTAAATATTGTTGTTGGCGGAGCCAGGGGCGACGGATCCTGATCCTGCACCGGCAGCGCTGCTCTGCATCATACCATCTGACATGATGAACCCCGCAGATGTGGGTAACATGGCACACTCCACGTGGTAATTCCGCCCTGAATTGTTATCCCAGTACTGCGTTCCACCCTGTGTAGATACTAAACACAGCTCCACCCTGGCCCCCGGTGGTAGGGAGGGTGACAACTGTAACAGAAACTGGAACTGGTCCAGATCATGGGCCACGGACCGGGAATAAGTGGCGGCAACCTCCCCAAATGATAACCAGTAGTCGGTAGTGTAGCGTACACTGACCGTTTTCTCAAAGGACAAGTTCTGAACGAGAACTTGTCCTGTTAGGGTGAATCCATCCAGGAGCACACTCTCCAAACCAATGTGGTTCATACGGACTGTCTCCAGGAAATTAATTTGTCGGATCGGCTGTGTAGGGAGAGAGAGGGAGGAGTTAGGATTATAGGGGATCTGGGATTTAGGACACATAAAATAAGAGTTTCATGTCTGGCCAGATGAGCAAGTTATCATTACCTGTGAGAAATTGAGTTTCAGGCCCGGTTTGAGGATTACTGAGGGGGAGACGGCGGGCTGGAAGGATTTAAATCGGGGCGGCGGTTCCATCCAGTCGTCCTCTTTTGGTCGCACTACTTTCACCTGAAATAACGGGTTTGTTTGCTTTTCGGGGACAAGTGCAGGGTGGGTGGCCAATTAGTGACCACTAGCTCTGATCAATCCAATTAAGCTAAAACAAATAGGCGGACACACAGTAAATCCTAGTGAAACACCAACCTGAGTGAGAGGGAGTCCCAGAGTGTCTGCAAAAGTGACACCCTTCTTTGTACGGCTATCACACCTATTCAACAATCTCGGTCTGTAGGGTCCATCTGGGAATGCACGCTGCGAGGGAAGGCCCTTCTGGTCACGGGTAGTTGTGTGACTTGAGTTGTCCTGTTCAGGGGGGGGGGGTAAGTTGTACTGCAGTTTAGGTGGATGAATATGTTTTATCGCAACAGTGATTTTGCAAATCACGCCGGAAAACCGAAAAGTTTAAACCTTTACACTGGACATGCGGTGGAGTGTTTAAAAGTAACACACGCCTGATTCAGAAGTGTAACAGGCGTCACTCCTTCTCTGTCACATATGTCAAATATATAATATGCTAGCCAACCCCACCACACTACTAACTAAACAGTTAACACTCCCCCTGTAACCACATAGACCAGACATAAATATACCACGTTTGCTTTAGCCCAAAGAGAACTCTTACCTGACTGTAAAGGTCCAGAAAGAGGGATGGTAGGGGTGGTGAGGAGGATATTAGGACACTCATGGGCTGCAAGGGAATAGTATAATATTAGTAAATGTTAAACGATTAGTAATGGGGGGTTAGTAAAGGTAATGGGGGTAATGGGCGGGGTAATGGGCGGTTAGTAAAGTCATGGGCTTCAAGGGGGTAATGGGGGGGTAGTAAAGTCATGGGATAATGGGGGGGGGGGGTAGTCATGGGCTGAGGTCATGGGCTGAGTCAGGAAGGGAATGCGTAATTGGTTAGGATTTAGGGTGGCTAAGCAATGATGAGTAATGGGTGTCTCAGTCGAATCATTCATTTTACTGCAGCTCAAAAATAAGATACTTTTGTCTCTTTCAAGAGCTCAGAGCTGTATGGTAATGAAAGAACATTCTAGAACACGCTTCTTCTGTGTTCTATACATTAAAGAGAGCAATATCATGTTCTTTTATTAGCATGTAAAGAATACATAGCGAGCAATATCATTTCCCTGCAATAATGAAAGGAACAGAGTGTATGGAGAGATACGAGGAAGGAGATATGAATCAGATCACACCCCGGTTGAGCTCTGATCCTGATGACGAGTATCAGACTGGGCAAAGTGGGATATAATTTAATCAACTCTCAGTTAGGATCATATGCTATAAATCATTATGAATATCCAACATATATTAATATGTGATTATCTCACCGGATTGCAGTCTACGGAAAAATTAGAACTAAAGTAGGCTGCAAACTTTGTTAAGCAAGCTGCAAGGGCATATGCTGTGACCCAACTACTGCAGTCGACACAAACTGTAACCCATACACCCGTGAAAACCAACTAGAAAGAAGAAGAAACTAACTAATAAGAGTTATTTATGGCCAAAGGAGAGGAAGGCCTCTTGATTCTGAACAAACTTTGAAAAAGTTGCGATCTCTTTCAATTGAAAAACAGGTCGCTTTACAAGCAGGAGAGAGCGGCAAAGAAAGAAATCACGCCGGTCAAAGGGCCCATTTCACGCTACCTGTATAAACATGTTCCAGTATCACTACCACTCCACGCCGGTACCCGGTAATTGGTGTTCAATTTCAATCAGTGTGTGTTATAGGGGGAGATACATATCAAATAGGAGGTCTGCAGAGTAGGAAATATGTCAGACAGCAGCTATCCCACGTGATAGTACGTGCTATAATACTCGTAGGTAATCAGTTAATTAGGCAGTCGGGTGACAGGGCAACTAATTTGGAAACGAAGTGGGTGGGTAGACCGAGAACAGTCTAGAGACCAAGCTACGAGATATAGCTTCATTGCATAAGGGGCCTGGGAGGTGTACAAGAAATGGAATCAAACAATTCAAAGCAATGTGATAAGTGAGAAGCAAAGTGCCAGATAAGAGCATGATAAATAGCCTATAAAGTTTCTTTTATTCTCTCTAGTCTCTCCCTCTCTCTCTCTCTCACCTACATGCCAAGCCAGATAATGAACCATCACAAAGGTACGCGTCTTCTAGAACTATTGATTAACATTAAAATTCTAGAAGACACCTCCTCCCACCGGCCACCCCCCCCCCCCCCCCGCTCCTATTAATAGATTTATATTGTGGGATGCATGTGGTTGAGGAGTTAAAGTTGAAATGCGGTAGGAATCCAGTTACCTAAAAGTTTAAAACACTACATCGTCATATGAACCATATAGGTCCACTGCAGTTGCTGCGACAAGCCCTTATCTTATGATATAATTTGATAAAAATGCAGAAACCAAATCCACGTACAACAAGAGACACACTTGGAGCAGTCCTTGGGCATCCAACCAGGCTGTGAGGACAACTAGCTAGCTACGGGTCGCGGGGGGGGGGGGGGGACAGCTACTAGCTACTGTGATTTGGTGAGAGGTTGTTGCTCTTGGCCGGGTAGTAAAAACATTGCGGTGAGTATGAGCATAAACAATACAGGTCTGCTGCATACTCTATAGGAAGCAGGTGCTGGACGTGATTTTACCTACAGATAACCGAGCTAGAGAGAGAAGAGTGGAGACTGTAGGAGATCTGATAATAAACAAGGTGGAGCAATAATATATGATAGGGAACTATGAAGCTGGGTGGAGCAATGGAAGTATGATATGATAAGGAAGATAAGTTCGTTGGAAGCCAGGGAGTTGCGAGCAATGTGATAAGTGAGAAGCAAAGTGGAAGATAAGGGCATGCATAAATAGCCTATAAAGTCTCTCTCTCTCTCTCTCCCTCTTTCTCTCTCTCCCCCTCTCTCTCGTCCCCTCTCAGCTGCTGCACAGTATGCCAGGTGATATGTGAATAATCACAGACCACAAATGGCGTACAACGTACCACACCTCACCATATGTGACATGTGCTGCTACCAAGATGGCTTCAATCACATCAGTACAATCTCGATCCTTCTAGAACCTTCTAGTATGTGCATCCAATCACATATTATGAGTCGTATATAACCTAATGACCTAATAAGGGTACAATTACCTCTTTAGAGAGTTAGAGCCTCTCTAGACGAGACAAAATCTCGTATGAGGCTACTATAGGAGGCTCCTATAGTAGCCTCCTATAGTAGGTGGATACTCGTCTAGAGCTTCATTTCTACTCTAACAGCCTGTTAGAGTTTGAACCATTACAGCCTACTATAGGAGCCTCATACGAGGCTCGTCTAGAGATGATTTGGACCGTCGTATGAGGCTCCTATAGTAGCTTTTGCACGTGATCGTTGTCACGTGTGAACGAAATATGAAACGGGGACGTTGTGGAAGCCTTACATTCACACTTCACCCCCTGTTAACACGACCCATTATTTACCCAGGTATAATATTTCGTTCACACGTGACAACGATCACGTGTAATAGCTACTATAGGAGCCTCATACGACGGTCCAAATCATCTCTAGACGAGCCTCGTATGAGGCTCCTATAGGAGGCTCCTATAGTAGCCAGTTACTCGTTTAGAGTGGTCTTGCTACCTACTATAGGAGCCTCCTATAGGAGCCTACTATAGGAGCCTCATACGAGATTTTGTCTCGTCTAGAAAGGCTCTTATATTAATATGTAAGAAGGAGGCATGCTAAACACTGACTGTGTGAGACATAGGGATAGTGTCTGTTGCATATGAGAGGTTCGAATATCAGAAAGGAAAGTGTAAGGAGACTCACATACAAATTAACATAATGAGTAAAGGGAGAATAGAAAGCAAGGCAAATTATACGTGGCAAGAATATGTGGAAAAATCACGCACGATCACTGCATTCGCTCAGCGTATCTGCTGCTGCCCTCTCTCTCTCTCTCTCTCTCTCGCTATCATTTCTTTTACGGTTTATTGGGTTACAAAGTAGGGAGCATGGGGCATGAAGCATATAGGAAAAAAACCCCAGAAAGCGGAAGGAAAAAGGCAGCATGGACCTTTGCCACAAAAATCGAGGACATTCAAAACCTAGTCCCTAGATGCGGTCCAGAGAAGCTTCCAAAGAGGTATCGATGGTTCGATGGTACGAAGGGGCTAGACTACCTGAAGTCTCTCCAAAGAAGACAAGAGCGTTATATTGTGCTTCATATGTGGAAGCTATAACACACAAGTCAGCAATGATCTCCAGATACAGTTTAAAGACAAAGGACGGATAGGGACCAAAGCTACCGTACCACCAATGACCAAGACAGGAACAACCTAAAGTGACTATTAGGTTGCGAGGTCCTATTTGGTTGCAGGGCCAAGGCCCTATCTCTATTAGGTTACAAGGACCTATCTTTATGTTTGAGAAACAGGAACCTCACAAACACTAATAGGGTTGTAATATGTTACCTTTGATTCCGGGAATCTCAAATATATATATATATATATATATATATATATATATATATATATATATTAAACAAACAGCTCTAGGGAATAGCAAACGGCTCACAATATTAGGATACAGAAAAGAAGCATAGTCGGGCAGTTACTTGATCACATGGAATATGTTCATAGTAAGATTAGGTTATGTAAGATGCACATAATCACATGCAGGTATTAGAAAACAGTCGTATTTAGACACACGGTCACACATGGATAATACTCTATTTTAGACGCACCGGGATCAAGATTCTCAAGACATAACATTCATTATAAGGAACCTGCGGTACAACAAGCATGAACGTAAGGAACTTGAGACCCCCTTTCTGTGAAATCACATACTGCTACTTTCTATATAACTACAAGCCGGTGCTCCCATGGGAGACGTAGAGAGACGATGAATGAAGGGAGACTGAGAGAGAGAAAGAGGGAGAGAGGGAGAGAGAGAGAGAGAGAGAGAGAGAGAGAGAGAGAGAGAGAGAGAGAGAGAGAGAGAAAACGGCGTACAGCTATAATACGTAAGGTGGAATACTAATGCAATACAGATCGAATGATTGGAGCTCCAGTCGAGAGAACTATACCATCGTGTGGCACTGTAAATCAATTGGTGATTTCCAGATGATCATATAATATGGAAACTATTCCTACAGTTGCAACTCCACAGCGTCAGACGTCAGTATTACGTTAGTCACATAAGACCGGATAATTTGAGTTAAACGTGGGAAGATATGGCATTGACACTCTGATTTTAGAACAAGGGAATTTATTTTCAAACCAGCCGTCAATAATTTATTATCCTTATGTCAGCAGCAAATCTCTTATCTCTACATATTAATATGAATATTATTATGTTGAATATGACTAGAAAATTGGTAAGAACCGTAAGCAGTAAGGACACAAAGGAGAGAGAACAGAGAGGCATATTCTACTGGAGAAGAGAGGAGGTCGGATTGTTTTCAGGGAACGAAGCAGGAACCGCAACAACCAGCCGGCCTACAAATCTCACTATCATGGCTCTCTGTGTGTCTCCCTCTCTGTGTGTCTCTGTGTCTCTCTCACTCTCCGTGTGTCTATCTCTGCATCTCTGAACTCTAGAAATCTTTCCCTCTCAGATCCATCTCTCTGTCTGAACAAAGAGCTAATGATCCTCCCACGACGACCTCAAGTTGTGGATGACAGCAAACCCCACAGCAAACAAATTGCATATTGCTTACATCAAGTGACTGACCAGAGAAGCGATACATCTCCAGCACACAGTTAGTGGAACGATGAGACAGGGACCAGGGTTGAGCAAGGCAAAGTGAAACTAAAAAGCTACTCAAGTGATACTAAATAATAATTTCCATCTGGATCGAAACAATTGTCTGGTAAAACCACTTGTTTTCATTTGTTAATTTCTGCTTACCTCAAATCCATCAGAAGGTGATGTGCTGCGAAGACTCATTCAGATCAGAGAGGAAAGAAAAAAACCACGGATAGATATATGTTGGCTGCGAAGACTCATTCAGATCAGAGAGGAAAGAAGAAGCACGGATAGATATATATATATATATGTTGGCTCTACATCCCTCCCCTCCCAACAACACACGCATCCGAGGAAAGTTCTGGAACCACGCAGAATCGTGATGTATTCGATAGAATAGTGCTAGAAAGAGAGAGAGCGGAAGAGAGAGAGAGAGAGAGAGAGAGAGAGAGAGTTCCCCCCGAGCAACAGGATAATAAATTGGAAATTTGACAGAGAGAAGCAATGAGCGCGGCATGCTTAGTAATTAGCAGCCAGCCCAGGATGTGTCCCGTATGTTCAATGTTGGTCATAAAATATATGCTCATATTTTATGCACATAAAATGAAGCATTAAGTATTCCTAAAGGGGTCTCATGTGATCTATTTATGTACGCATACTCTCTTTCTCTCTCTCTCTCTCTTGTGATATAGTTAGGACCTAACTGTTAGGTACTCATACTCTTTCTCTCCTAGGCCCTAGCTGTGAGATATATTTAGGGCACACTCCAGTGCGTTGATCCACCTGGTGACAGCTTGGGTCTTGAGACAGAAGTTACAGCTGACCTCTTATCCTCCTTCTAATCTAATACATTTCCGTCCTCACTTTTAACTTTTCCACGATCTTTATTCTACTGGCATCACTTCACTCTAGTATGCTCGATAAGTCCCTAGCCCCCGGCCCCCTAACCTCTATCCGAAAGTCAGCGAGAGCCGAGAAAAACCTCGATTTCAATAAAATTCGTCCAGAGTTTATGTCACGGAACAGCTGTCACAATACAAGACTGTTCTCTTCAGTATCGGCCGTGTGGGTGTAACAAAAACCATAAGCAAAAAAAAGCAAAAACATCAGTAAAAAACCATACATCAGTAAAATCTAGTGAAGAAGTATCCCAAAACACTATAGCCACTCAACACACATCTCGTCAAAAGCGAATTACTACAGGATGTCAGCGAATGTCAGCGGTGACAGCGCATATAATATGGAATTCCAATTGACAGTGCGTTTATAATGTAGAATTGACAAGATAGTTGGACAGGACAGGAAATAGTTGAGGAACATGTGTGAGAGAGGGAGAGAGAGAGAGAGAGAGAGAGAGAGAGAGAGAGAGAGAGAGAGAGAGAGAGAGAGAGAGAGAGAAAGAGAGAGAGAGAGAGAACATTCCAGAACTTCTTCGCTACTCAAAATTCAACATTTCCTGCTCATCTCATCATCAGTGAGACCGAATTCCACAGAAACTCATTCGACATGTTCATTCTGCCGGGGCGAGGTCGGATGAATGTCTTCTCAAGACTCAAAGGAGCATCATGAAGTTATTCAAATCTGCTCAGATGACAGCTATCACTAGACCAATCACGGAGGGACAATGCCTACTAGTGGGAGACACTAGCGTGGTATGCGCAAAAAAATGCGCGCCACACCAATTTCGTTTTTCAAAAAACACGCAAGAAAAAGTTTTTCAACATCGACTTTTCACGTTTTGGCTCATAACTCCTGTTCCTGATAAGATAAAGACTTCAAACCTTCACCATTCGACGGGGCTTGAAATTCCCTTTCCAACGGTATGCAAACGGTTTCTGTAGCTTATCAGGAACCGGAGATATGATCACTTATGATAATAACCGCGTAAGTTTCCTTCGGTATTATCATGGAAACAGGGTCGAGCAAGGCAACTCCAGTCAACATGCTCTGAAAGTGATATATGGTTATTCGGGGTGAACCCTGAACAAGACTTGAAAAAGTTCTGAATACCCTTCATAATCACCTCCTGCTGCAGCAGCGGCTCATTAGTGCTACCAATAGACACAACTTGATGTTCATGACTCATACCTTGGTTACCATGGCAACCATTTGGTTTCCATATCGTATTACATAATTCACCCCCCCCCCCTCCTGGCCCTGTGTGACACAACGCATGCTCTCCTTCTTTCCTCCTTGGAGCTGTAATCCAGTTACTGGCATTGCTGCGCTACCTTTTCCCACAATTCCCCGGCGTTGTCATGGTGATTCCCCTCTTCACAAGCACATTCCCCCTGCTGAGTCCTCTTGTTATTGACCTCAGTTGTACTTAGTAGTAATGCGTGAATGTGTCATTGACTACAGGCATTACCTCAATAGTAGTGTGCTTTTAAACATCGGGGAGAGAGAGGGAGAGAGAGAGAGAGAGAGAGAGAGAGAGAGAGAGAGAGAGAGAGAGAGAGAGAGAGAGAGAGAGAGAGAGAGAGAGAACAGCGACAATTCTCGTGATTGCAGACTAGTGGCGGTGCAAAGTGTTTTAACCAATCACATGCTTCGATTTGTATCACGTGCACAGCTCCGGGACGTTCTTCAGCATCACTTTCTACAATTGGGCAGCACTCGTCTCTTTCTCTCTCTTTCTCTGATCTCCGTCTCTCTATCTCATTTTCTCTCTTAGTGGGAAGTCGTCGACGTGCATCACTTTTTCTTTGATCGGTCAAAGTGGGCACGCTTACAATTGCAAAACACACTTGATATCCCGCTTATTCCAACTATCCATTACATAGTGACATCTGATCTGCTTTGCGTTTGACACTCGTGGACGTGCGAAGCTTTTCTTTGATTAGTACAAAACCGCGGCAGATATGACAGTGACAACTCAGTTTAACCGGCTGCGAGGGCCGAGCGTCAATATAACTTTACCAAACAGTAAAACTAACCACTCAACTATAATATTGATTATTGTAGACACGATGGCAGATGTGTTTGCTAGGTCAAGTTATAACCACTACGATAGACTACACGATCGAGCTGGGAAACCTCATATAAATGGACATGTTCCCGGGTAAGTGGTATAGTGTGTGCTACAAAGTTAGAGGGGGAGAGAGAGGGCTATTACAATTTCCAGAAGGACTGAGGACATGCTACTAAGTACTCAGTGCAACCATTCAAACACATGCACCAGAATACGTGAATATTATTCATGTGCACAAGCTGAACACATGTCCCGGTATAGATACGTATCTAATTGGCAATACTTGGTGAGGTTATAATACACGTGTACTTGAGTCGGAGACATTGTTACATGTGTCCTACACAGGCTCCGAACCTATTGCGTCTAAACCTGTAGCACAAATCAAATATGTTAGGAACACTGCCTTCTAGAAATGCTAGAAAATATTTCAAATTCACATCATAATGTCACACTGCACGTGTTACGGATGTAACTTACACGTTCGGGACGCGAGAAAATATTAATGCTTGGTGTTACAGTGGGGGCTAAATTGCAGGAGGAAATGGGGCGCATAGTGAGAGAGAGAGAGAGATAGAGAGAGAGAGAGAGAGAGAGAGAGAGAGAGAGGGGGGGGAGAGAGAGAGGGGGGGGAGAGAGAGAGAGAGAGAGAGAGAGAGAGAGAGAGAGAGAGAGAGAACATATACTGCTGGCAGCCTGGATAAACATAGGTTTGATGAAGGTGGGCAAATCAGAGAAGAGTGTTTTAATAAGCCACTCATTCAACTCAATTCATTGGACAACATCTCCCATTCTAACTTTCAAGTTGTAATAACAAGTAAAGCAGTACTACACCCTCTCCTTGGGGAGGTTCAAACAATAGTCAGGGCTATATTGTACGGAGTAACAGTACGGAAGTTGCTTACAAACATCCCCCACTAACAGAGGTTCATAGATCCAGCATGTTATAGGACATGGTGTTACTGGTTCACTGTTCAGTAACAGAAGTAAAGAGGGAACAACCAATAGCAGAGAGGGCACGTTCAGAACAGGAGGGATAGACAATATTGTAGCACATGAATATACAGTAGAACATGTCTGCATCTAGGTGTGTTGAACAACACAAACATAGTTGAAGAAGCTCACATACACAACAATCACGTACACAGCAACCACAGAAGAGCAAACATACACAAACAAAGAAGTGAACATTAATATACACTATATTAGACGGAGAAATTGTAATATTTAGGTGCCGGCAGGCACCTCCGACCCGAAGAAAACAGCAAAAAACGAAAAAAAGAAAAAAAAATTTTTGCCCTTGCACAAAAACCCAAAAATGCCGGCCCTATTAAGAACAAAGAAAGGTCTTTTTTTTGGGGGGGGGGGGGGGGGCAAAAAACATGTCAACGATTGTGGCCACACCGTTTGAGATATCGACTTGAAATTTTGTAGGCATGTTCTTGTAGTATTCCTTTGTGTCATGACGTTGGCGGATTTTTGAATTTTTAATTAATTAATTAATTATAGGTAATTAAAAACGGTGCAAGGGCACCGTGCCCCTGCACATTGCGTGTTATGTCCCTTGCACCGCGCCCTTGCACCAAATTCTATTTTCCGTTCTGCTTAAAATATCGACTTGAAACTTTGTAGGAATGTTCTTCAATCATAAAAGATGATGTTCGAAAAGTGGGAATAGTCAAAATTAATTAATTAGTTAGTTAGAGCCGTGCAAAAAATGGAATTTGGTGCAAGGGCAGGCAATGTGCAAGGGCAAATGGTGCAAGGGCAGCCCTTGCACCAATTTTATGATCGAACTGTGTCCACACCGTTTAATATTTTGACACGAAACTTTCTATGCATGTTCTAGTAGCATAACTACGAGTACTAGAAGAGCCGTATGATTAATATATCAATTAGGTAATTAATTATAGGCAAATTAATTAAAATTTGCCCCTGCACAATTTGTGCAAATTTCCCCTGAACATGTGCCCTTGCACCATTTTGTTTGCCCATGCACTAAATTATATTTTCCGTTCTGCTTAAAATATCGACTTGAAACTTTCTAGGAATGTTCTTCATGCATAAAACATATAATATAATCTACAGAAAGTGGGAATAGTCAAAATTAATTAATCAATTACTTAGAGATTAATTTTGGGGTGGCCCCTGCACAATTTTGGCAAATTTGATATTCAAACTTTGAGCCTTTGTGAAAGTAATGAAAATTATTTATTTCAGGTTATGATGAACAATAAGCTATAAAAACGCCCCTTTTTGTTACACAAGCCTGTGCTTGGTATCGAAGACACCTCACACTCTGTCGCCGGGCGACCTTCGCGTGCACACGCTGGCAAGGGGTAACTTCGTAACCAAAGCCTGTGCATTGTGCATAATGAAATGGATAAATTTTCATCCAGTTGCTGGCGATAGAACTCGATAGAGTTCGATTGATTTACCATGACAACGGAGTTGGTTACCATACTAACCAGAGAATTCGTTGTAAAATAGTCCTTTCTTGCTATAAACTCGGCCTTTAGATAGAAAATTGATTTTATTCTACTCGCACTAATGCAAGGGCATTTCACAGTTTGGTGCCGTTATTTTTGTCTCTATTTTTAATAGGATTTTGGGATTAGACTGAAAGTATGGGATCATTTGAGAAGTAGTGAAGATTTGAAAATGTTAGCAACTTGCCGGTTCGACAAACTAAACCCATATGATTCCAACTTCGGGTCGGACGAGGGGAAGCTTGCCTTTTGCGAACATATAGTAATACTATACTAATAGTCGTAATAACAAGCAAGGTGGGCATGTAATATAGAGAGATGTTCTCCTCCTCTCTCTCACTCTTCCTTCCCCTCTCTCCCTGCCTGGCAATGTACACTAGTTATGCGACAAATTATCCACGAGTCAGCTCCTTCATAGTCATAGGTCCTATTATACACTACTGCAAATGAACAAATGAGATCTGGAGAGAGAGGGATAAACATTCTTTACAATTACATAACGAGGAAACAAAAAGAAAAACTTATCTGACAAAAGGCAATGAAAAGAGTTATGCCATCCAAATGACAGAGTTCAGTGAATTTTGAAGATAATAGAAGAAGATATATGCGGAGAAAATATGTGGAGCCTGTCTCAACAACGATAGTGCGCTCAGATGGGGTATGCGGCGCCAGACAGTGTGGAGCGGAGGATATGGGGAGAGGAAGATATGTTGCGTGGAGATAACAATCGGATCTTGTGGTTTGTGACTGGTAGTATTTACAGCTGTTATCATGGTCTGTGGGATATACTGGGGAACATGTGGGATTTGAGGGACATGTGTAATCTAGGCAAGAAAGAGGGGGAGGAAAAGGGAGATATGGATAGGAGAGAGTCCGAACAGATGTTAAAACCCAAAATGTAACAGCTGGAGATCTAGGAGAGAGAGATCCTACTCTCTCACATAAAAAGCTTGCATATTTGTCAAGCAAATCATGCCTCTATGATACCTAAGCAGTCTCTGTCTTCCTCTCTTTCTCTCTCACTCTCTCTCTCTTTCTCTCTCTCTCTTCCTCTCTCTAAATGTCTCTCCCATATCACTAAACCCACGTCTGACAGTACATGCTCATTATACTATTCTCCGATACAGGTACACTGGATATTGTCCTGGTAAGCGCTACCAGGAGGGCCTAACTTTTGGAGCAGCAACCGAGAAAATCAACTCAGTAAGTCCCGCACATAAACAAACATAGCGAGCCCAATTCTTGGAAATGGAAAACTGTGTAATTAACATCTGACAGCTCGCTTACTCCTCGCACAACTCACTAGCCTGATTCGCAGCAAACCTGCTACTGCACACGTGTTAATGAAACCGACACACACGACCCTCCATGTCGAAAAAGAAAAAGACTCGCCCGCCTTTATTTTCTCTTTGTCCTTTCACGTTATGAAAATTATAACTTTAATTATATGCTCATAAACACTGTGGCTAGTTTTCAAATTCCACTGGCACATAAATTTGTGAAATTTACAACGCAAATTAGATGTGCAAATCAGTGAAAGAAACTCTTTTGTTATTTTCATCTTCTTACATTCTAACTCTTTTCAGAAAATCAGGGAGGATCTAGAAGCTACGTTTGTAGAACCCCGGGGTCCCCGATGTACTGAGGTCCAACGGTACAGCGTGTGCCATAGCCTACCCATGACAAGTATAACAAGACATAATTAGGCGTGATTATGTATGCCTCTCCTTCACTATCTCTATCTCTCCTTCCCCAGTTTACAGAGAGAGACCGCAGTCAGCAGCAGTGTTCAAGAATGGTCGGGAGATGGACAGGCTTCTAGAATCTCTGACGTGGTACAGTGAAAGTGCCAAGGCCAGGGCGAGACTGGGAACAAACACAGGGATTAAACACCGATACAAACATAGAACATACCGGTCAACCTCTAACAACTCAGGTAGGACTTAATACACCAACAACGTATGAACAACAACGCCTGTCTGACCGCGGTTAAATGCTCTGACAGGGTAGGACTTGTGTGTGTGGTGGGAAGCAATACCATAATGACCGGGCTGGGTGAGTATGAACTGGAATTGGTAGTAGTAGGTAGTGGGGGTATAGGTTGTGGGGTCATTCAATATAACCCTCCAGTAACAGTAACTCACCTCCATTCCTCAGTAGAAAAGGAGAGTACCACGACATCATCCTGTGACCTGCCTGTCAGTACAGGAACACAATCAGAGTTCAGCTCTGTCCGCCGTATCAGCGCCCCAGCCCAACGTACAAGAAGGGCAGTTCCCCCTAAATCTGCTGCCGCCATGATGGCTAGAAAACATGTTAGGTTGGTGTGAGATTGAGGGAGGGACACTGGGATGTGTTTATTGAGAGAGAGGGCCGGGGGAGCAATTGGAAACAATTCGTTATTCGAAGTGGGTTCTGCTTTAGTGGGATATAATATTTTAGACAAGAGAGATATGTGATATGAGATATTTTGAACGTATTTAAATTCCCAATACAATAACAACAGTTTAAATATGCAGAAAAACAACAACAACAACAAAACATTAAACCGATATGTCTCACATTTGTACACAGGGGATTGTACGTGCGTCAGTACGAATGACACCCTTCAACTTTCATTACAACCAGCACGCCGCGCGCTCCGTTTATGTAGCATTATAGTCTCCAAAACACCGTACGGCATCTCACAGGCCCTACCACCCCGATCACGCTTTATAGTAGAAGTGTCACTACCGGGTCACATCACGTAGACCTTCTTGCACTGATCCAGCCAGAATACTTCCTCGGTTCGGGGGCATACAATAACACCTTCTGTCTCCATCATCTCAGTTAATGCTCTCTCCCCATAAACATGCCCATTTGGCAGCATTAGGGGGTGGTTGTGTTCGTTCATAACCTGACAGGGGGATGATATTTGTTAAATTGGGGGGGGTGTCAGTTAGAGCTGTTTGGGTGTGTGTGATTAACTACATGGTGTTTGTATTGAGACACACACAAACAGAGGGACGGTATGCTATTTTTAGTACACTTCAGGTTAATGAAAAACAAAAGAGCAACTTGGAAACATGCCAGAAACTCTTGTCAGCGGTAAAGGTGGTACATGCGGTGGTACTCGTGTGACAGTGGCAAACACAGTTGTCACACTGATATATTCATTAGAACACACATACAGAATAGGTAATTGGTGAAATGTGAAAGACACGGAATGTAAAACTCGTTATTGAAAAACATTATTGCCACATAAACTACTTACATCTCCGGAGATACGGCAGATCAGACGACTCTGGGTGCAGTGAGAGAAGGGAAGAGGGGCAGCTAGGGCATTTAGTGGTTCATTACATACCGGGCAGTCACCAGATCTTTCCGAACTGAGAGGAAGAAGAGGGTATAAATCTGTTTTATGTGTATTATTTCGGTTGTTATATTCTGTTTCTACTGAATTTTAATACATACTACTAAAGTCGGATTTTTTGAAACTGTCACCCCCCTTTTCGTGCGCGGAATGTTTTTGCGCGTCACGTGTGGTGTGCGTGTCAAAATTGATAAATTTCACGTGCGCGGTCATTTTGGGGTGACAGTTTCAAAAAATCCGACTTTAAACACCCCCCCCCCCTTAGTACCTATAACACTGGTGAGTTTTGATGACAGATAGGCCGCTCTGAAGCACAGTAGACAGAAGACTCTCTGTGTGTAGATGGTGTAGCTCGTAGTTAGTTCTTCTGAACTCAACCACCAGCTCCTCCCAACGGTCCTCCGAGAAATACCTCTTGTACTTTTCACACTGAGAGAAAGAGAGGTGTGAGGGGAAGATACAATCTGAGAAAAGGGGTTCAATTCAACTGACTTTCATCACAGTAACTGGCATGTGGATTAGACCATTTGTAATAGAGTAATAGAGTAATAGAGTAATTGGTATTACCTCTGTAGTTGGTTTGAACGCCAGGAGGGCCATTGTCTCCTGAAGTTTCAGGGGTGCCTCACCTCCATCAACTAGATACCTCTGAGCATACTGAATAGCCCCCTTGTAGTCCCCAGACCTTATCTTCTCTATAAAGTTCTGTGTGTGCAATTTGAACTCTAGATTTACCTGGGAAGGAAGTGGGAGATAAAGAGGGGGGTTGGAGATAGCGCTATAAATAGCAGTATGTGATAAGTAGTAGCACATACACAGTGAAACTGCTGCTGCAGCAGGTTTTTAACTCATGCAGTAGTTCAGTGTGAAGCTGATTGTGTAACTATAATTCTAGATCAACTGCTGCAGTAGAGAGGATGTCTAGGAACATTTTCACAAGCTCTTCTTGTCTAGGAAACACGCCCAGTTAAAATATGTGCGGGTTGAATTCCCTGCAGCATTGTGGCTTGTGCATTACATTATCAAATGTTAAAAGTTGCTATGTTCTAACCCTCCCTTTACACAGTCTAGCCAGGCAAGTTAAAAGATGTACCTTCGATTTCTTGAGCCTGGATCTGTTTTCATAGCACCATTGTAGACAGGGAGTTGTGTTGTGGGCTGCTAGACTCTGTTCTATCTCCCTCCCCGCTAGAAAGGGCTCAGTATCTACCTGGGTCTGAGATGGGAAGATATATCAATTCCAAATATCCAGTGATATCAATACAACAGATTGAGACCAACAATAATTGGAATATAGTTCAATTCAATGACCAATGTGTGGCACACTGTATAATGTGTTTACTAAAAACAATACCCACTTCAATCCCAGTTGCTTTGACAAGTTGGACTGCTGTCTCGTAGTTACTGTTCCGTAGGAAATAATCAACCAAAATCCGGTTTAGCCGCTTCTTCTTCCACAACGATTCAACTTTAGCCTGGTAACAAAACCAACAATTTATCGGCTGATTGTTACATCAGTAGTGTGACTGTGAGTTATATGAGAGAGTGTTGAACTGTTGTTCAGTTTGTACAAAGTGCTCAACTCACATCAGACTCGTCAATGTATTCCTGCAGGTAATCCAGTCTCTCACTACACTTATTAGCGTACCCTCCCTCTTTAGACAGACAATCCAAATACTGAGAGAGAGATGAAGTTAAATTGGAAACTGGCCAATTTTGGCGAACAATTAATGGAAGTAATGAATAATTCTTACCCTCTTTTTGAATGATCCCAGTTTTTCCCTTAAACTCTTGATGGCCTGTTCCTCTAATTCTGGGCTGGGCAAGCGTTCAATGTTTGATATCAGCATATTCAGTTGACTGATCTCCCTATCAATAATCTTCTGGGCGTGTCTGAACTTTTTATTCAAAACATCGTACGGGACCCGGACTGTTGAGTACTCAATAGCTGATACCTCACTGCTCTTGTTCCTCGCGGACGAGGTCATTGCGATGATTTCTAGGGACGGAAAGACAGAGGGGAATGAGTTAAAAGTTAGTGGGAATGTGGAGGGATGGAATAGAGAGGGGCAGAAAGAGGAATTGGGTTGGATAAATGAAGAAAACGAGGTTCATATTGTTGAACAATTATTGAACATTAGAAAATTAAACGATTAAGATAATAAGCGTGCTGTAATAAAGATATATACCGTGTCAGTTCAGTTCTACTGAGCAAAACAATTTAACACATAGCGGGGGAGATAAATAAGTTAAGATGGGCTGAAGAATCGGAGGGAGGGGTTAACTTTTCGGAGCCTCTGCTGTCCTTGTTGTACATTCTTCCTCTCTCTGTCCGTCATCTTGCCACGACGATCAAACTCCTGAGCGCTGGGCCTCTTGAAGACAATGGTACACACTTTGGTCTGTCTAACGGGTTCTGCACCGAACTCCTTCTTGTAATGAGAGAGGTACTCCTTCTTCTCGTATCGGGGGAGATCATACGAGATCTCGGACATAAAGTAAATCCTGCGGAGTCCACACCAGTAGCTCAGATCGTTGATAAGATCTATTCCCTTACTACGGACATGATCAATGAACACGACCAGAGCCCCCGGTTTAATACACTCTAGAACGGATTGGAGGGCGCTGGCAATGTCGTCTGTCTCAGGTAGTGACGTCATTACGAAGGGTAGGAGGACAAGGTCGGCCTGGGCCATGGCCTGGGAGTCAGGAGAGTAGGGCTGGAGGAACTGAGCCCTGTTCTTCATATCTGCTTTGTAATACTTGATACCACCGTCCAGTTTCTTCCATAGGCTCAGTAGATATTGCTCGTGTTGAGTTGCCTTACCCTCCTGATCACTAACATTCATTGCCTTGTAGAAACTGTTCATGGTGCGTTCCCAGGCGCCACATTTCTCTGCAATGCTAGCTGTCACCTTGGTACGGAGGCCGTGGCGATGAAGGAACATTAGCACACCCAGGATATCATCCCCTGGGCCCCCAGCCAGACTGAAGACGCTACAGCGGCCCCAGCTAACAGCAGACATGAACTCATTGAAGACAGTAGTACCGGAGGGGAGGTGGGTACAGGCCGAGTAGGCATCGGATAGCACTCCGTTTACGATATACGCGTTTTTGGCAAAGTGAAGGTAAGTGTGGGCCAGCCGGTTAGCATGATCCTCAAATGAGCACTTGACACCCACTGGAGCTACCGCTTTATTTGAGAGACGCTTCTTACAGGATTCCTGGCATCGCTTTTCAAGAGAGTCCTCATCCGAGCCTTCCTTGTTTTTACGGACCTTATCATCCAGACACAGCTTGTCTAGAACTTCCTTAACCAGCCAGTTGATGGAGGGACGCTCTGGTTCCGATTTAGTAGGTACACTCGCCTCGTCTACATCCGCTGTCGAAGCAGCCATAAGTTGTATACCTGGAGAGGAAGAATAGAAAGATTAGAAGGACGCACTCAGAGAATGAGACTGGTTTACTGAGAAAAAGGAAATCAAGTTTTTTATACAAACTTAGATAACTATCAGATAAGTTAGGAAAAATCACATGAGGGCCCTCAAAAAACTGAGCAATAATCTTAGTATATTTCTTTAGCATAAAAACTCAAAACAATAATTAAAAGTCCGACACCCGTCCTTTACGTTCCCAATCGCCAAACCGCGTCGGCTCTGGGCCTCTCGGACCACCCCGTTCTCCAGTATCAGGGTTCACATGTTCGTACTGATCCTCGGACGGCTCGTCGGTTACTTTTTCCTCGGCAGGAGGGGTATCTTTCCCATCGTTAGCCAAGTGGATGGTGGTGTTGCTGCAGAATCTACTGACAACCCTGGTCCAGGTGGTGCCCATTCGGGCAATAAGGAGCTTCCTTAACATCATACCTAGACGGAACATTTGTTAATCAATGTGTTTTTATACATTTCTCAATTTTAACTGGCAAAGCGGCATAATCAGATGAAGGCAGGAGGGCTGGAATATTTTGGGATTTAGGGGCAAAGTTTCCCATTTTCGACTGATCTGGAGAGTGGAGACTGGTCCTACTCAGTGATGCCAAAGTTCCAATTATTAACTTAATGAAAATGAAAATGAACTATAGCCGTGCAACCGGCAATGGCCGATTTGAGTATTATTATTATTATTATTATTAAATCTATATAATTTACACAATTTAATTGTATAAATAAGCCCCTTTTTTGTGGGCAAATACGGGTTACCGATAGATATTAAAGTTCATTGAAGATACCCATTATGAAAAGTCTATCACCCCCCTCCGTACCCGGAATTGGCCTCCAGGATTCGAGTCCCTCAACTCCTTCAACGTTTGGTGGAGTTCTCTCCTCTCACTTCTCTCTGCGAAGGACATATCCCTTGCAAGATATACACCGCAGTACGATTCTAACTGTTTTAGCTGCTTTGCCTTCTGGAGAAGGCTTAGCAGCATTTCCCTACTCTGTAGCTTCACAATCACTGGTCTCTCCCTTCCTCCCCGTTTCAAACCCACCCTTCTAGCTTCTATGGTCGGTTTCTCGCCTAGCTCAGCAAAAACATTTTCCACTTCACCCTTTAACACAGATTCAGTTTCATCCTCACATTCCGGTAGACCAAACACCATCAGATTTTTCGATCTGTCTGGGCCGGTATCAACTGGCTTGTGCGTGACCTTTTCCACGGCTTTCTGGATCTTTTTCGATGCAAACGCAGTCTTACAATTCTGTGTGACGACTGCAGAGAAAGTACGCAAATCTTTCTGTACCGTCTCGGTAACTCGATTCAGTTGCTCGCCCTGAAGCTCAATAACCTGCTCTTGTAACTTGACAGTTCTTCTCAAAAGATCATCACACTCCACTTTCAACTTCTCCTCCTGCTCCTGCAACTCGAGAGATTTTCTCAACAGTTCATCTCGCTCCTCTTTGAGTTCATCTCGCTCCTCTTTGAGTACCATCTCAGGGGATTTCTCGGCAAAGATATGACGCTCAAAGTGTTTTAGAACAATAAACGTTGCAAAGCTCATTTCTTCAATCAGTTGCTTTAGCTCATATTTCGTGTGTACAGAGTTGATTTTAACTGATGACGGTATTTCAGCATCGTTGAAATCTGGACTGCTCCTGCACTTTTTTAAGACATTGCCAGCGACAGAGCTCTCTCCACTTTTGGCCAGCGTCAGAATCCGTCTTACAGCAAAGTCCAATTCTCGTTGTTCGTCTGCCATTATCTTACGTTCTGCCCTTTGGGGCCGTTACATCGCCATGTTGCTCAAATTAATTTGTTTAAAGTAGTGTTGAAAAGTTTGAATAAACTAAACGGTACCTGATAGAGAATCGATAGCCCTAACCGATAGGTAAGCGGTAAAGGTGCGACGCGCAATTTGCGCCAATTTTCATTTTCTTGAGCTCATTTGAAAGAGCTCAATGTCCTCTTTCCAATGAACCCAAGATGTTGCAAATTGGTCAAGAAATGGCTGAGTTATTGCCAAATAAAATTAAAATTCTCAGGAGACGGGTCAACCTTTACCGCTTACCTAACCGGTAACCCAAAAAAACCCTAACCCGACCCTAACAACAGCCCTAACCCGTCTCGACCACCAAAATCGATGAATTGTTAGCAATGGCACCCAGATTTTAACGTTTTCCAGATTAAAATCGCGCCCTTCGCTTTCTTAAAAATCGGACGTGCGTGGACTTTAAATTGCAGCTTCGCGCGGCGCGGCACCCTGTCAAAATGCGCGCGTTCGGGACTGCAGCGCAAGCCAATAAAGTCCGTCTCTTCCTGTATGGCGGCGCCAACTCGGTCTGGGTGGCTTTTTGAGGGAGGGCGCTGTCAGACACTCGAGTACACTTTGCGAGACAAGATCAGGGAGGGCAGAGACAGAGTATCAGAACTTGCCCCTAAACAACTAGAAGTTTCCAGTTAAGTGCTTTTTTAGTTTGTTCATTGACTATGACATTAATTATAATTAACAATAACTAGGTCGGGGTTTATCACGAAAACATAAAACGTAACTTTACACACAATATCCAATTGACATAAAGGGTCACACACTTCTCCAAAATATACACACAATATGAAAAACATAGTGCTGGTAGACCACGGGTAATACAAAAAGCAGGTCACGAAAACATCATTGTATTTTAAAAAATCTATATTTTCTCTTTATAAAAATTGAGTCCAGTCCCTTTCTCAGTTGATCAACCTCAGTCTCAGTGAGACTCTCACGACACGAAACCCCCCTCAAATCACTGCAACTCCCAATCAAATCCAATTTACAGGGTCTGCAGGAGCTCAGGATCAGTTTCATTGCACACAGTGAGGTTGTAGCCTGGTATTCTCTCTTGAGTCTTCCTGATGGCCTCTTTAGCAAGGGGGTGTCCATCCCAGGCCCTCCTGTTGACACCATTGCTAACGTCCCAGTCCAACATTGACTGGGCCTTCTCTCCTGACTCCTCACTTCCATCAAGCAGCATTCCAAACCCTCCATTCATCACCTGGAGAGGGAAATAGTTTAAAGGGGGTTTCTTTCTTTGTCCTAATAGACAACACTTTACCTCACCTCACCCACCCTACACCCCGTTACAACTCACCTCACCCCACCCTACACCCCGTTACAACTCACCTCACCCCACCCTACACCCCGTTACAACTCACCTCACCCCACCCTACACCCCGTTACAACTCACCTCACCCCACCCTACACCCCGTTACAACTCACCTCACCCCACCCGACACCTCCACCATTGTGAATGCTAACGTATGTAGCCCCTCTGAGGGCTCCACCAATAACATTCTGCACCGCCATGTCCGCACACCACATCGAGCCATCTGTTATGTTGGATGTCTCCCTGAAGGGTGAGTCCGTGCCGCTCACGTCGTGGTGATCCCGAGACAGCACCTATAGGTTAAAGTTTGTGGTGAGTCAATTGACAAAGCCTTGTTCGGCACAAATGTAAAGGAGGGTTAGAGCATAATGAGCCTGACACTGTGTTCCGTGTGGAGTATATTTTGTACTTACGATTGGTGCTGAAATATGCCCTGAAGCGATGGCCTTGTTGAATGCCAGGGCTATACGAGCTCTCCCGGCTTGGTTGCTATACAAGATACGGGCCTGTGATCCCACTACCATCTGGTTCTTACCTGCCTCCTCGATCTACATAAAGAGAGCACAGTGCAGGTTATTGACAATCATTAAATCTGGTACTACATATCTACCGGTGCGAAATATAATACTATCTGACAGCGCCAACCTAATCTAATAATAATCAGAATAATCATTACCCATCGGAGGTTATCATTTAGATTTCCAGTTTCCTCAGGAGAGGGATTTTCCGAAAGTTGTTCTCTAATGACTTCGGCTGCTATTTTATCTGACTTCTCAAGATCTAGTGGATCACCTGAAGAAATTGTGTGATATGACCGTAGTAGATAGATATCCTTTTTTCCATGTCCATATCTCATTTCCAACTTCAAAAAGGACCGTGTTCAAGATTGAACTTGAGCCCCCTAAAACTGCCATAATTGTACCCACCACTTGTGCACACCCAACGGAATGGCCCAAATCCAAGAGAGAAGACGTCTCCCAGAGTTAGCTGAATGTAGGTTGGGTAGATAAAAGTACCGTCTTCAAACACCACTTCAGCACCAGCTCGACGTGCCTGCAGCGGAGAAGGGTATATATATGTTTTATAAGTCCCTACTACCCTGCTCTTGTTTTGTCCAACAAACACATAAAAACTGTTATCCCCATCATACTGAAGAACAGCCAAGAGATACATTATTTGTACCCACTACCCTGATATTACTATACCTCAAGAAGGAAGGCGTTTCCATAGTCCCAGAAATAAGTTCCTGATTCACACATGTAGTTGACTGCTGCCACATGCCGCCTCAAAGACTCCTGTACTAGCTCCTTGAACCTGGTCGGGTCGTCTATCATCATCTTGTTGCTTTCCTCGTAGGACAACCCAACGGGATAGTAGCCTCCATTATATGGGTTGTGGAGGGAAGTCTGATCACTCCCCAACTCGACCAGGTTCTCTCCTGTCTTGCAATAATGTTTCTTGAATGCCTCCCAGAGATCAACCACGTTACCATGGTACCTGGTAAAATGGAATTCAGGTAGTTACCATGGTACCTGGTAAAATGGAATTCTGGTAGAAACGTTACCATGGTATAGTACCTGGTAACATGGAATTCAGGTAGAAACGTTACCATGGTACCTGGTAACATGGAATTCAGGTAGAAACGTTACCATGGTACCTGGAATTCAGGTCAAATGTTTGAAAAACACGGGATCCCAATACAACACCTCGACAAGGAACAATCAATTGTAGGTTGGGTAAATACACAACAAACAGTTACCCGATGCTAAGTACGGCTTTATTGGACCGTGCCTCAATCACTGCTTCTATACACTCCTTGACAGTCCCACATGCCTTTTGGATCCACCCCTGGCGATGACGCTTATCCAGAGCTTCCTTTGATACCTGGGGTTATTTGATGGTAGATTCGGGTCTGAGTTAACAAGCGAGAACAATACAAGGGTATTCTTTTCAGTTAGACTGACTAAACTGACAAGCAGTAGACTGACTAAACTGACAAGTTAAAATATCAGTTATTTCATTTGTACCTCTGCAATTACTCCAATCATTCCAGCGATCACAACAGCTTTCCCCTGTGCTCCACTCATGCCACCCAGGCCAGCAGTCAAATACACTTTCCCAGCCATACTGCCCTCTCCTAGATACTTCCTGCTTGCATTCATGACAGTGATGGTAGTGCCATGAACTATACCCTGGGGACCAATGTAACAGTAGCTACCCGCTGTCATCTGCCCGTACATGGTACACCCCAGTGCAAAGAGCCTGTCATAGGTTGCCTTGTCGCTGTAGTTAGGGATTACCATTCCGTTAGTTAACACTACCCTGGGAGCACCAGGATGGGAGGGAAACAGACCTGAGTATGAATGTTGGAATCTATTAACATGGATATTTGATAAAGATTCTACCAGACTCTTCTGACTCGTTCGTCACGTTGCATTTCGTTTCACTTTTGCTTGTCTCAGACACCAAAAAGGGCTATTCTCATCAATAAAATGCAACTCAAATCTGTCTCTAGTTCTCATTTCCATCACACATGACCTCCCAGTTACCACTGAACTGTCTCTCGAGCCTTGCCTGGTCTCATTACTAAATTACAGCTGCATTATTGTCCAATATTAGCTCTTCCCCTCACTAAAATGCAACTTAAATCCGCCTCAAATACCAATATTTGAGAACATATGATCTCTCAGTCACCAGCGAGCAGTCTCCCCGGCAACGCACAGTCCAATAGTTAGTTTAGGGCAGCAATTTTGGCTAAAATCGACCAAAACTTTAGAATTTCGCATTTAATTAAATTTGGGAAACTTTGTACTTTGCCATTGCGTGTTTGATAAAGGAGCACTAACAAGTCACATAGCAGAATTCTATTCATTACTCGTTCGTCACGTTGCATTTCGTTTCACTTTTGCTTGTCTCAGACACCAAAAAGGGCTATTCTCATCAATAAAATGCAACTCAAATCTGTCTCTAGTTCTCATTTCCATCACACATGACCTCCCAGTTACCACTGAACTGTCTCTCGAGCCTTGCCTGGTCTCATTACTAAATTACAGCTGCATTATTGTCCAATATTAGCTCTTCCCCTCACTAAAATGCAACTTAAATCCGCCTCAAATACCAATATTTGAGAACATATGATCTCTCAGTCACCAGCGAGCAGTCTCCCCGGCAACGCACAGTCCAATAGTTAGTTTAGGGCAGCAATTTTGGCTAAAATCGACCAAAACTTTAGAATTTCGCATTTAATTAAATTTGGGAAACTTTGTACTTTGCCATTGCGTGTTTGATAAAGGAGCACTAACAAGTCACATAGCAGAATTCTATTCATTACTCGTTCGTCACGTTGCATTTCGTTTCACTTTTGCTTGTCTCAGACACCAAAAAGGGCTATTCTCATCAATAAAATGCAACTCAAATCTGTCTCTAGTTCTCATTTCCATCACACATGACCTCCCAGTTACCACTGAACTGTCTCTCGAGCCTTGCCTGGTCTCATTACTAAATTACAGCTGCATTATTGTCCAATATTAGCTCTTCCCCTCACTAAAATGCAACTTAAATCCGCCTCAAATACCAATATTTGAGAACATATGATCTCTCAGTCACCAGCGAGCAGTCTCCCCGGCAACGCACAGTCCAATAGTTAGTTTAGGGCAGCAATTTTGGCTAAAATCGACCAAAACTTTAGAATTTCGCATTTAATTAAATTTGGGAAACTTTGTACTTTGCCATTGCGTGTTTGATAAAGGAGCACTAACAAGTCACATAGCAGAATTCTATTCATTACTCGTTCGTCACGTTGCATTTCGTTTCACTTTTGCTTGTCTCAGACACCAAAAAGGGCTATTCTCATCAATAAAATGCAACTCAAATCTGTCTCTAGTTCTCATTTCCATCACACATGACCTCCCAGTTACCACTGAACTGTCTCTCGAGCCTTGCCTGGTCTCATTACTAAATTACAGCTGCATTATTGTCCAATATTAGCTCTTCCCCTCACTAAAATGCAACTTAAATCCGCCTCAAATACCAATATTTGAGAACATATGATCTCTCAGTCACCAGCGAGCAGTCTCCCCGGCAACGCACAGTCCAATAGTTAGTTTAGGGCAGCAATTTTGGCTAAAATCGACCAAAACTTTAGAATTTCGCATTTAATTAAATTTGGGAAACTTTGTACTTTGCCATTGCGTGTTTGATAAAGGAGCACTAACAAGTCACATAGCAGAATTCTATTCATTACTCGTTCGTCACGTTGCATTTCGTTTCACTTTTGCTTGTCTCAGACACCAAAAAGGGCTATTCTCATCAATAAAATGCAACTCAAATCTGTCTCTAGTTCTCATTTCCATCACACATGACCTCCCAGTTACCACTGAACTGTCTCTCGAGCCTTGCCTGGTCTCATTACTAAATTACAGCTGCATTATTGTCCAATATTAGCTCTTCCCCTCACTAAAATGCAACTTAAATCCGCCTCAAATACCAATATTTGAGAACATATGATCTCTCAGTCACCAGCGAGCAGTCTCCCCGGCAACGCACAGTCCAATAGTTAGTTTAGGGCAGCAATTTTGGCTAAAATCGACCAAAACTTTAGAATTTCGCATTTAATTAAATTTGGGAAACTTTGTACTTTGCCATTGCGTGTTTGATAAAGGAGCACTAACAAGTCACATAGCAGAATTCTATTCATTACTCGTTCGTCACGTTGCATTTCGTTTCACTTTTGCTTGTCTCAGACACCAAAAAGGGCTATTCTCATCAATAAAATGCAACTCAAATCTGTCTCTAGTTCTCATTTCCATCACACATGACCTCCCAGTTACCACTGAACTGTCTCTCGAGCCTTGCCTGGTCTCATTACTAAATTACAGCTGCATTATTGTCCAATATTAGCTCTTCCCCTCACTAAAATGCAACTTAAATCCGCCTCAAATACCAATATTTGAGAACATATGATCTCTCAGTCACCAGCGAGCAGTCTCCCCGGCAACGCACAGTCCAATACTTAGTTTAGGGCAGCAATTTTGGCTAAAATCGACCAAAACTTTAGAATTTCGCATTTAATTAAATTTGGGAAACTTTGTACTTTGCCATTGCGTGTTTGATAAAGGAGCACTAACAAGTCACATAGCAGAATTCTATTCATTACTCGTTCGTCACGTTGCATTTCGTTTCACTTTTGCTTGTCTCAGACACCAAAAAGGGCTATTCTCATCAATAAAATGCAACTCAAATCTGTCTCTAGTTCTCATTTCCATCACACATGACCTCCCAGTTACCACTGAACTGTCTCTCGAGCCTTGCCTGGTCTCATTACTAAATTACAGCTGCATTATTGTCCAATATTAGCTCTTCCCCTCACTAAAATGCAACTTAAATCCGCCTCAAATACCAATATTTGAGAACATATGATCTCTCAGTCACCAGCGAGCAGTCTCCCCGGCAACGCACAGTCCAATAGTTAGTTTAGGGCAGCAATTTTGGCTAAAATCGACCAAAACTTTAGAATTTCGCATTTAATTAAATTTGGGAAACTTTGTACTTTGCCATTGCGTGTTTGATAAAGGAGCACTAACAAGTCACATAGCAGAATTCTATTCATTACTCGTTCGTCACGTTGCATTTCGTTTCACTTTTGCTTGTCTCAGACACCAAAAAGGGCTATTCTCATCAATAAAATGCAACTCAAATCTGTCTCTAGTTCTCATTTCCATCACACATGACCTCCCAGTTACCACTGAACTGTCTCTCGAGCCTTGCCTGGTCTCATTACTAAATTACAGCTGCATTATTGTCCAATATTAGCTCTTCCCCTCACTAAAATGCAACTTAAATCCGCCTCAAATACCAATATTTGAGAACATATGATCTCTCAGTCACCAGCGAGCAGTCTCCCCGGCAACGCACAGTCCAATAGTTAGTTTAGGGCAGCAATTTTGGCTAAAATCGACCAAAACTTTAGAATTTCGCATTTAATTAAATTTGGGAAACTTTGTACTTTGCCATTGCGTGTTTGATAAAGGAGCACTAACAAGTCACATAGCAGAATTCTATTCATTACTCGTTCGTCACGTTGCATTTCGTTTCACTTTTGCTTGTCTCAGACACCAAAAAGGGCTATTCTCATCAATAAAATGCAACTCAAATCTGTCTCTAGTTCTCATTTCCATCACACATGACCTCCCAGTTACCACTGAACTGTCTCTCGAGCCTTGCCTGGTCTCATTACTAAATTACAGCTGCATTATTGTCCAATATTAGCTCTTCCCCTCACTAAAATGCAACTTAAATCCGCCTCAAATACCAATATTTGAGAACATATGATCTCTCAGTCACCAGCGAGCAGTCTCCCCGGCAACGCACAGTCCAATAGTTAGTTTAGGGCAGCAATTTTGGCTAAAATCGACCAAAACTTTAGAATTTCGCATTTAATTAAATTTGGGAAACTTTGTACTTTGCCATTGCGTGTTTGATAAAGGAGCACTAACAAGTCACATAGCAGAATTCTATTCATTACTCGTTCGTCACGTTGCATTTCGTTTCACTTTTGCTTGTCTCAGACACCAAAAAGGGCTATTCTCATCAATAAAATGCAACTCAAATCTGTCTCTAGTTCTCATTTCCATCACACATGACCTCCCAGTTACCACTGAACTGTCTCTCGAGCCTTGCCTGGTCTCATTACTAAATTACAGCTGCATTATTGTCCAATATTAGCTCTTCCCCTCACTAAAATGCAACTTAAATCCGCCTCAAATACCAATATTTGAGAACATATGATCTCTCAGTCACCAGCGAGCAGTCTCCCCGGCAACGCACAGTCCAATAGTTAGTTTAGGGCAGCAATTTTGGCTAAAATCGACCAAAACTTTAGAATTTCGCATTTAATTAAATTTGGGAAACTTTGTACTTTGCCATTGCGTGTTTGATAAAGGAGCACTAACAAGTCACATAGCAGAATTCTATTCATTACTCGTTCGTCACGTTGCATTTCGTTTCACTTTTGCTTGTCTCAGACACCAAAAAGGGCTATTCTCATCAATAAAATGCAACTCAAATCTGTCTCTAGTTCTCATTTCCATCACACATGACCTCCCAGTTACCACTGAACTGTCTCTCGAGCCTTGCCTGGTCTCATTACTAAATTACAGCTGCATTATTGTCCAATATTAGCTCTTCCCCTCACTAAAATGCAACTTAAATCCGCCTCAAATACCAATATTTGAGAACATATGATCTCTCAGTCACCAGCGAGCAGTCTCCCCGGCAACGCACAGTCCAATAGTTAGTTTAGGGCAGCAATTTTGGCTAAAATCGACCAAAACTTTAGAATTTCGCATTTAATTAAATTTGGGAAACTTTGTACTTTGCCATTGCGTGTTTGATAAAGGAGCACTAACAAGTCACATAGCAGAATTCTATTCATTACTCGTTCGTCACGTTGCATTTCGTTTCACTTTTGCTTGTCTCAGACACCAAAAAGGGCTATTCTCATCAATAAAATGCAACTCAAATCTGTCTCTAGTTCTCATTTCCATCACACATGACCTCCCAGTTACCACTGAACTGTCTCTCGAGCCTTGCCTGGTCTCATTACTAAATTACAGCTGCATTATTGTCCAATATTAGCTCTTCCCCTCACTAAAATGCAACTTAAATCCGCCTCAAATACCAATATTTGAGAACATATGATCTCTCAGTCACCAGCGAGCAGTCTCCCCGGCAACGCACAGTCCAATAGTTAGTTTAGGGCAGCAATTTTGGCTAAAATCGACCAAAACTTTAGAATTTCGCATTTAATTAAATTTGGGAAACTTTGTACTTTGCCATTGCGTGTTTGATAAAGGAGCACTAACAAGTCACATAGCAGAATTCTATTCATTACTCGTTCGTCACGTTGCATTTCGTTTCACTTTTGCTTGTCTCAGACACCAAAAAGGGCTATTCTCATCAATAAAATGCAACTCAAATCTGTCTCTAGTTCTCATTTCCATCACACATGACCTCCCAGTTACCACTGAACTGTCTCTCGAGCCTTGCCTGGTCTCATTACTAAATTACAGCTGCATTATTGTCCAATATTAGCTCTTCCCCTCACTAAAATGCAACTTAAATCCGCCTCAAATACCAATATTTGAGAACATATGATCTCTCAGTCACCAGCGAGCAGTCTCCCCGGCAACGCACAGTCCAATAGTTAGTTTAGGGCAGCAATTTTGGCTAAAATCGACCAAAACTTTAGAATTTCGCATTTAATTAAATTTGGGAAACTTTGTACTTTGCCATTGCGTGTTTGATAAAGGAGCACTAACAAGTCACATAGCAGAATTCTATTCATTACTCGTTCGTCACGTTGCATTTCGTTTCACTTTTGCTTGTCTCAGACACCAAAAAGGGCTATTCTCATCAATAAAATGCAACTCAAATCTGTCTCTAGTTCTCATTTCCATCACACATGACCTCCCAGTTACCACTGAACTGTCTCTCGAGCCTTGCCTGGTCTCATTACTAAATTACAGCTGCATTATTGTCCAATATTAGCTCTTCCCCTCACTAAAATGCAACTTAAATCCGCCTCAAATACCAATATTTGAGAACATATGATCTCTCAGTCACCAGCGAGCAGTCTCCCCGGCAACGCACAGTCCAATAGTTAGTTTAGGGCAGCAATTTTGGCTAAAATCGACCAAAACTTTAGAATTTCGCATTTAATTAAATTTGGGAAACTTTGTACTTTGCCATTGCGTGTTTGATAAAGGAGCACTAACAAGTCACATAGCAGAATTCTATTCATTACTCGTTCGTCACGTTGCATTTCGTTTCACTTTTGCTTGTCTCAGACACCAAAAAGGGCTATTCTCATCAATAAAATGCAACTCAAATCTGTCTCTAGTTCTCATTTCCATCACACATGACCTCCCAGTTACCACTGAACTGTCTCTCGAGCCTTGCCTGGTCTCATTACTAAATTACAGCTGCATTATTGTCCAATATTAGCTCTTCCCCTCACTAAAATGCAACTTAAATCCGCCTCAAATACCAATATTTGAGAACATATGATCTCTCAGTCACCAGCGAGCAGTCTCCCCGGCAACGCACAGTCCAATAGTTAGTTTAGGGCAGCAATTTTGGCTAAAATCGACCAAAACTTTAGAATTTCGCATTTAATTAAATTTGGGAAACTTTGTACTTTGCCATTGCGTGTTTGATAAAGGAGCACTAACAAGTCACATAGCAGAATTCTATTCATTACTCGTTCGTCACGTTGCATTTCGTTTCACTTTTGCTTGTCTCAGACACCAAAAAGGGCTATTCTCATCAATAAAATGCAACTCAAATCTGTCTCTAGTTCTCATTTCCATCACACATGACCTCCCAGTTACCACTGAACTGTCTCTCGAGCCTTGCCTGGTCTCATTACTAAATTACAGCTGCATTATTGTCCAATATTAGCTCTTCCCCTCACTAAAATGCAACTTAAATCCGCCTCAAATACCAATATTTGAGAACATATGATCTCTCAGTCACCAGCGAGCAGTCTCCCCGGCAACGCACAGTCCAATAGTTAGTTTAGGGCAGCAATTTTGGCTAAAATCGACCAAAACTTTAGAATTTCGCATTTAATTAAATTTGGGAAACTTTGTACTTTGCCATTGCGTGTTTGATAAAGGAGCACTAACAAGTCACATAGCAGAATTCTATTCATTACTCGTTCGTCACGTTGCATTTCGTTTCACTTTTGCTTGTCTCAGACACCAAAAAGGGCTATTCTCATCAATAAAATGCAACTCAAATCTGTCTCTAGTTCTCATTTCCATCACACATGACCTCCCAGTTACCACTGAACTGTCTCTCGAGCCTTGCCTGGTCTCATTACTAAATTACAGCTGCATTATTGTCCAATATTAGCTCTTCCCCTCACTAAAATGCAACTTAAATCCGCCTCAAATACCAATATTTGAGAACATATGATCTCTCAGTCACCAGCGAGCAGTCTCCCCGGCAACGCACAGTCCAATAGTTAGTTTAGGGCAGCAATTTTGGCCTAAAATCGACCAAAACTTTAGGAATTTCGCATTTAATTAAATTTGGGAAACTTTGTACTTTGCCATTGCGTGTTTGATAAAGGAGCACTAACAAGTCACAGAGCAGAATTCTACTTCATTACTCGTTCGTCACGTTGCATTTCGTTTCACTTTTGCTTGTCTCAGACACCAAAAAGGGCTATTCTCATCAATAAAATGCAACTCAAATCTGTCTCTAGTTCTCATTTCCATCACACATGACCTCCCAGTTACCACTGAACTGTCTCTCGAGCCTTGCCTGGTCTCATTACTAAATTACAGCTGCATTATTGTCCAATATTACCCCCCGCCCCCCCCACCCACCCTCCCCCACCCACCTCTCCCAATATAGCGGACATTGCTAAATACCACACTACAGAGACAATCCTTGTGTTCTGGTGCACTAAGTCGCTTATCGCGTGTAACAATTAACAAATGTTCTTATCTGTCCCGTCCTCATTGTCTTCTAGAACATTATACATTCTAGTGGTGTCACAATTTGTCTTACCCCGTATTTGTGTTTGATCGTATTCGTTTATCTCTATCTCAACTGAAAATGGACAGTGGACACACCACTCATCTCATCATCAACAACATCACGGTACCAATCATGCATCAAAATGCTGTAAGTTCAATCTGTCCGTATTGTCTGTCCATCTATTGTGTACACATTTTAAATGATATTATGTAGCATTGGGTTTGAAAAGTGGATGTGGCGATTGAGAGATTTGATTTATATTTTTATTTACTGTTTTTTAGCTAGCTATAGCGCCACCAACAGACCCACTCGCAAAGGCAAAACGTTACCTCGATCCAGACCAACTCCAAGTTACACGCAGAGGCAAAATGTTACCTTGTTCCAAACCAAACTAAACTCAAGACACCCTCAAAGGCAAAACGTTACCTTGTTCCAGAACAAACTGGGCCCAAGACACTCTCAAAGGCAAAATGTTACCTTGTTCCAGACTAAACCAAACTCAGGACTCTCTCAAAGGCAAAACGTTACCTTGTTCCAGAACAATCCCAACTCGACAGACTTTATGACTGATGCCATAGGTTCCCCCCATTTCATCAAAATCGAGAAAGGGGGGAGCTTAGCGCCATAGTTACCCATACCCGGGTGGTATGAGGTTTGCTCAGCGTGTGGCTAAGTGACCCAAAAAAAAAAAAAAAAAAAAAAAAAAAACCAGACTCTTCTTCTTCGAGAGTGATTGAAGGAAGGATACCGGGTCGGTCGCGGTGTACAAACTGTAAACAAAATGGGAAACTTTGCCAGTTGTTGGTATATGATTTAGCAATTCAATAAATTCGTACCAGCAGGATGACCCGACATCATGGAGAGAGTCTGTTCCTCTGTCATAGTGCTGAGATAGTGTAGAGTGAGCCTGAACTGTCCCCAGTTGCTAAACACCTGAAAGAAATTGTGTTATTACATAAATTGTCAGACTTTATCTGATCTCTCCAGACATCTTTAGGATGGCTATCGATAATGATAATGGTATATTAAATGCATATTTTACATTTTATATGAGATACTACGATGACTATCGCGATCGATAATCGGAGGTCTGATGGTCAGAGAAAATGAAAGCTCAAGGGAATTTGGGTTCTGACAGGGTTCACATGTTATGGTTGTTGCTGAAATTGTGTACTTTGCGCACACTGCAAGGGCATGGTGCTGCGCGTTACATATTTTACAGAGACGGACTGCGGGACTGATTGGTATGGGACCGGAAACTGAGTTTTCTGGATAACTCTGTTTATACAGGTCTTGTGTGACACGTCACCCAGGCCACAATAAACCGAGACAGGAATTGTGTGTGTAACAGACGGATAATGTTTCGATATTTAGGGGTTTGGTACTCAACCCAGAGTCCAAAAAAGGAAGATATCTCCCTCCCCTCACCTGCCCATTTCCTCCATAAGTAACGAGCTCCTCAGGAAACTGTGCAACTCGTCTGTCCAAGTTGTTCATGATCATGAGTATAACCGCGGCTCCAGCGGTGGTGACACAATGGGGAGTGTACTCAGAGATTGGGTAGGCTTTCATTAGCGAGGTGTCCGGCATAAACCTGGGAATGAGTAGTTTGTGAGAGAGAGGGAGATAGAGATAGAGATAGAGAGAGATAGATAGAGAGAGAGAGAGAGAGAGAGGGAGAGAGAGAGAGAGAGAGAGAGAGAGAGAGAGAGAGAGAGAGAGAGAGAGACACAGAGAGAGAGAGAATATGAAATTGCAAAATGAGACGACAGTTGTACAGTTGTTAGTGAGCATGTTCATATTTGTTTTGTTACTTTTAGCTCTCTCAGCAGCTATCGATAACTCAGCATCAGTACGGCGATACATGACAACGAAGGTACGGTTTGTTATTTTCTAACCCTCCCTTTTTACGCCCGAAACACAGTCCAGCCAGGCAAGGTATGGTCCAACCATGTAATAAATCATCATCATCATCATTACTTAATTGCCCTCTCCGAACCCTCGCCCAACCCCCTATTCCTACACCCCTGCCCTCTCCCTCGCCCCTCTCCATTTT
This sequence comes from Hormiphora californensis, assembly GCA_020137815.1. Taxonomy (NCBI): domain Eukaryota; kingdom Metazoa; phylum Ctenophora; class Tentaculata; order Cydippida; family Pleurobrachiidae; genus Hormiphora; species Hormiphora californensis. The sequence goes on from CM035350.1 coordinate 8,818,221, forward strand.
CCTACACCCCTACCCTCTCCGATCCCCCCCCCCCCCCATATTCCTACACCCCTGCCCTCTCCCTCGCCCCCTCCCCCAGCCCACTATTCCTACACCCCTGCCCTCCCCCATCCCCTATTCCTACACCCCTGCCCTCTCCGAACCCTCGCCCCCTCGGCCCTCCCCCTACTCCTACAACCCTGCCCTCTCCTTCGCCCCCTCTCAATATTCGTACACCCCTGTCCTTTCTGAATCCGTTGCAGATAGGAACAGTCTTACACCAATGGGTCTACTCAGATTCTAAACGTATGTTTCTGAGGCTGTACCGTGTGGGATGCATGAAGATACAGTATATGGCAAAGTCAACAGGGATCGGAGATATATTATCGTCCGTTTCTTAGGTGTTACATGCACGCCTGTTATCTGATGTCCTGATAGGTCTCAATTGCCTCACTCCAGGTACTGTGTGGTAGTAGAGATGGATGGATCAGCTACAAAGTAAACAACCTTCCCTCTCACACTAACATGGACAATAGGGAGCTGGAGAGTGCAATTCAGGATTCATTCAATGCCTGGACAAACGCCAGTTCGGACTGTTTTAGGTCGGTAAATACATTATACAATTACAGCCTGCATGTACTGATCAATTAAAAATCTAGATATTTTAGAACTCATATATCCTGTTTACAGGTTTCGACAAGAGACGGATATCAGAAAAGCGAACATCGTTATTTCCTTCCAGAGTGGCAAACACCGGTGTGTGGTCCGTCAATGTCCCTCAAACCCTGACCTAGCTCTGCCAGTTCTGGGTCACACATTTCGACCTGCTGACGGTTCAGAGATACACATGAATGACAAAGTGACATGGATAAAAGATTGTGATAGATATGGGGGAATTGTGCTTAGAAGTGTTCTAACACATGAAATAGGGCACGCACTGGGATTTATGTAGGTGTATATCACGCTCAAATTATTATACTACGACTGGCCTATATGTTTGTGGTCTGTGCAGCTGTTTGTCTTATCATGGTTGGTGATGACATCCCCTATTACTCAGCCTGCTTCGCAGGCTTCGTTTAGCTGCGCTGCACACGGCTAGTGTAGGGGTGGCTGCGTCACCAATTATCATGGTTAACTGTTATTCTTTTCAAACATCCTAAGTTTTTACTCCATTGTATTTAGTTCTAAGGATTTAATATACCATTACTTTTCAGGCATGTAGTGAGTCCTAAAACGATAATGAAGTCTGGTTATCAGTGTAAGGACGTGGATATCGGACCATTGGATTATGGATTCATGAGAGAATTGCGAGAGAGATGCAAAGCACAGAATAAACTTTACCTGTACATATAAATGTGCCCAAACGTATCCAATTCTTTAGCAAACTCTGTTCCTAGTTCAGCGTGGCAGGATTTAGGAAAATACCGTAGGGCATTTCGAATTGCCAACAACCTGAGATAACGGCTTATGTTATTTTTTTGTCCTTGAAGTGTAAATTAGCGTTTTAGTTATTTGTATCTGTACATGTTTGCAAAACAATGTATCTTATATTTTCTTACCTTTCCGTTCCGTTTAATCCGGTATTTCTGTTAGGTGCATGTGCAATATCAGGGCATCTCTCTCGTGCTGGAGGCAGAGGGTCAACTTGTAAACCAGAACATAGCTCTTTGAGATCCATTCTAAAACTTAAAGAATCAAGTGGAATTTTTACTACAGTCGGATCACGATTTACCGACTTATCCCGATGATTGTAGGGGTAAGCCGTAAGGGTAGTTAATATCGGATGGATATGTAAATGTAATATAATCACTTTATAGTGTAAAATAATGGAGCAGGCACCAACAGCCTACGCTTGGCATACTCGCTCACTTCAAAAAGTGAATATGAATATGAATATGAACTTCACAATTTATATCAAGTCAATATAAGAAAATATATGACTCTCCCGCTCTTACACTATACGTATAAAATATAGTTAAAAATTAAGTACATTAATATACGCTTCTAGGCCGAGGCTAATAGCACAACAGCAGTTACCTAAAGCGGGACAAACACACACAGACGAACCAATGAGACGGGTAACAATGAGCTGAGAGCTAAACGGACAGATAGATTTAACCAGGTTTAATAAATTACTAAAATCGAAAAGAAAAAGGCGAATAAGTTAGTTAAAAATACGGTAGTTACAGAACACCACCACACATACACACACACTCACACACACACACACACACACCCACACACACACAGAACTCACACTCAAACTCACACTCACACTCACATTTATAACCCAACACCCAAAAAATAAAGACATACACAAAACACAAATAAGTTAAGTTAAATAAGTTAATTAAAAATGGTCATCTCACAAGAGAACACAAAGGTGCACACACAAACGGACACAGCATACCTAGACTACTTGGAAACAGTAAATCATGTTCAGCACACATCGTTTACATAAAAATAGTAAGATTGTCATTGATAAACACGTACTTATCATCACTTTCGAAGTGTTCATTTACAGTCTGCAGGAATAACTGCACTTTCAGCCGTTTTCGTAACGGTACACGTTTCTTGTAACTGTTTTCTCCTGGCCCATACTCGGCCAATTCTCGACTACCCTCAGACTCTACTCCACATCTCAGTTGCCAAGATCCTACTAACCCATACACCCACCACACACAAACGAACAAGAATACGCACTCAAAAAACCCTAGCTCTGAACAATATGTGGAGGACGTCTCTCCTAACTCGGGATGGTGGTGAAATAGGACGGATGGTGGAGGATAGGAGTGATGGTGAAGGATGGATGGTGGAGGATAGGAAGGATGGTGGGGGATTGGTTAATATTTTCAAGTGATTTCAGGCTATATCAAGGATACCTCGAACCTCATATATGGAGGGATTCATAGGCCATAAAGCTTGGTGGCAGCGAGATGTGAGCCACAGAACACGGGAAAGAAGATGTAGAGAGGTGCAAAACTGAAAGAGAAAACCACGGGAAAACGGCCATCTTGAAAAGGTTCGGGCTTCGGCTGGCTGACGTTTTCATTCTTTCTTTTCAAAACGGCAGCTCGCGCGCGGAATATTTTTGCGCGTTATCATGCGCGGCGTAAACTGACTGCTGACACAGAAGTGTCTCTGAGTGGCTGTCCTCGCGCCTTCCTGCTGCGAGAACCGTTACACCGAAAAGCGGGAAATTTGAGAACTGACCAGTAAAACATTGATCATGCACGACGCATTCAAAAACTTACATTAGTTTGGTCAAATTTAGAATTGTACTATACATGTATTCACAGTAAAAACTCAACAAAACATCTCCAATAGTGAATCGGATAACCCCCTTAGTTCCCCGATATCTTTGTCTTTAGTGGTGAAATCATATCGAACCAACACATTTCCACACCCCTGGCTCTTTAGAATTGTCTTGGCCTTATTGGATAGCCGGGCGAAATAATATAGGGCCTGGAGAGCCAAAAGTGTCTGTTTAGGCTTGCTTTCATCTATACATTCCATAACGAATTGTAATATGCTACTATGAGTCAATAGTTTAGGATGGCACTTGCTATTAAATACCAAGTTCCGTACCAACATCAGGATGCTGGATTTCTGGCACGATTCCAGGATTATATCCAGTATGTTAGGGATTGTCAGGGCCATCCTCTGCCCGTACCCTGTGTATGTCCCGTGGATCACCAACCTCAACCAATGTACCAGCTTCTCAGGCTCAGTCTTCTGCTTTTCCATCCTCGGGAAATCACCCATAAACCCTGACTTCCAAATATGGCATACTGCATCTTGGTTTGAAGAGAGGACACACATGAAATCAAACAGGACATCTCTTAGCGGAGTTACAGGGTGTTTTGTAAATCTTGTACTAGCGAGTGCCAACTCTTGGACCCTCGCCAAAAGGGTCTTCTGTGAGAGCAGTAGTTTAGCTGTTCCTGGACTTGCTTGAACGGTCAGGGATAGCAACTTTACAAGGTAGTTCAGGACCACAATATTGGCACTGTAGTGACTCCAACCCCTACTTAACACAGCCAGGATATCAAGATCGGTGAGACGTAGAGCTGCCTCGGGACAGTCCGAGACTAGGGAACAGAGACAATAAAGTGTGGCCGAGAGAGTTTTTAAGAGATCTCCCAGTTTGACATCGCTTGCCAGCGGAGCCCGGCCTTTTCCTCCTTTTCTCTTGGTGTTCATAGCCCCTGTGTTTTCTTTGTTCCCCGACCCTGCTAATCGCATTGCGTCCAAGTGTTGAACCAGCAGAATCAAGTACTCGTGACATATCTCTACCAGCCCTGCTTTGAGTGCCCTCTCTCTCGCCCTCTTCACTCCTCCACAAAGTAATCCGACAACACTAAACACCAACATATCACCAGGGGTCAGGGTAGTGATCTTGAACCCACCTACCACCTCCAACAGATTATCACACAAATCATCAGATCCATCCTTTAATTGATCCCTGACAGCCGAGCTGTTACCCCTTAGAGCCGAGTTGAGTAGTAATAAAACCTCGCTCTGTAGTGTTGGATGTGAGATGAGCCGGGCTAGGGTTGGCAGGATTCGTCTCCAAATATCACCCTCCTCCTCCCCTTGTTCCCTGAGGAATGCCAGACAATGTTGTTGTAGGTAGGTCACGTGACATGACCCTTTCTCCATCTCAATAACTCTCACCACATGTTCAACTAAGTGTGGGCCACAACAATCAACATCAGCCAGCCTGAGGAGTCGTACCCAGCATGACACAAATATCTCCTGAGTCTCCACGTCTAGAGATGTGAGGGTGTCAGCAGTGAAAACACCGGTAAGGGGTGTCACCAGCTTTACATGGTTCTTCAACACCACAACACCACATTCCACAAGAGTTAAACTTAACTCCAAAATGGAGTCCAGAATGTAAAATAGCCCCGTGTACCCAGTACCCCAGGTGCCCTCTCCAGCTTCCTCAAAATAAGATGTTATCATTTGAGAATTTGACACATTTTGTTCCTTTTGATTCACGACACTTCCAAGCTCTACAGCAAAAGTCGCACAACTCTCGTACAGGTTCATTCGTTTCAAAGCGAGGACCGTTAGGGCGAGGGTCTGGTCCTGAGAATCACGTGATGCACACCTAACTACACGTGCGATAAAGGAGAGAGCTTGTTGCCGGACCGTCCACACTTCTGTACTATCTGTAAAGGCACTGACTGCCAGGACAACTGCAGACTCAGTTGACAGTGGGATCTCAGGTGTCGTAAAGTACAGGGACAGCGCCGTGGATCGGATCTGAAAAAGGAGTAGTTTTAGGGCTGACATCGAGATAATAAAAACCTATTTAACAAGCTACCTATTTAACAAGCTACCAAATACCCCACTTATACCCCCACTAAACCCCCACTAAACTCCCACTAAACTTCCACCTACCCCAATGACCCATTTATACCCCTCTAAAACCCCCACTAAAACCCCAATATTTCGTACCACAGGGTCTTTGTCCGCAATCCAGGGTATTAGCCATCGTATTGATATACTGGTGTACTCTTGAGTTATCACGTTACCAAGACAACTAAGGGAGAACGTTATGTTACTGTAAATTAACGGTACAGTCGGGGGAAAGGCTCTTGTCCACTAAATCGGGGTGTCCACTAAATCGGGGTCAAATAAGGTTAATTTCCTATATCGGGGGAAAAAAATCCTGTCCCTAAATCGGGGTGCCACTAAATCGGGGGACCCTAAATCGGGGTCCGACTGTATTTGATATACCGGGCATGCACCCCGATCTACCGGGTAAAACCCTTATATCCCCCGAGCATCCCAGTAAATTGAGGTATTAGCTGCTTACCAGAACAGATTCCGCAGAATGTGGGCACCCATGAAGGAGAGACAGTTGCCTCTCCCGTGTGACGTCATGTCGATCTGTTTAACGAGTGTCGTTACCAGCTCCTTTCTGTCTTTAGAAGACAAATCAGACACCCTGTAGAGAGAGAGGGAGAGGTCAGATATTACCCATCCCAATTAGTTAAATTGAATTGAATTGGTGTGGGGCTAAAACAAGATACAATACAGATCTAAACCCCAATAACAGCAGCTAGTTATATATGGGAGGAGTATTACTCACCCATTACACGTTGCGATAGGTAGGCACATGGCAGCTAATTGAGATAAGTACAACTTATCCTGGGACCCCTTGTAAACTCGAAGGATGGCTGGGAAGATGCGAGATCCAGCGAGATCTTGGAGAGGAGGAGAGTCTCGATACAATTCTAGAATAGTCCTTGCCAAATCGTCACTTTCACCCTCTTCCAGTTTACTGGGGAAAGATTATCAGTATTATCATTAAGTGTTGTAGAGATAGTCCTCTCTTACTCCAAGCATCTTTCTCCCTCTCTACATATAACATCATCCCTCTCTATCTCCCTCTCTATCTCCCTCTCTATCTCCCTCTCTATCTCTCTAAAGATCATCACGTGCTGATAAACCAGAGAGGGCGGACACCTGTAAGCATTTAAAGCTACTACATACAGCTATAGTTCTTTATTCATGATGTTGTTTTTATTTTATTTTCTAGGCTAACATTTTATACCATATACACCAGCCTTTAGCACGATGGCTGTATTCAGTGAGGGTGGAACGACTAACCCAGACTTCATCATATTCATCTCTCTCATCATCCTTCCCTGCCTTTCGACTCCACTAAACCTGACAGTGTGGCGCCACAACTACAACAAACGGCCCTCTGTCCCCCGGAGTCTATACATGATGCTCGCTACAGCGGATCTCATCGCATGCCCTTATTTAGCCCTGTATAGTGCAGTGGGAGTATGGCGAGAAAAGAACCACGCGTGTTGGGAAGACCCACTTTTCTCCGATATCTGCGAGGACAAGTACGCTGCCTACGCGTACCGAAACCCACCTATCACCGCGGTGATATATTCCTACGGTGTCATACTAACAATTGTGGCACCCATTGTAATAACAGGGACAATGGCAATAACCAGGCTCCTAGCTGTCCGCTTCCCCCTCCTCCACCAACCACACAAACCAATAGTGATAGCGGTGATACTATTCATGCTTTACTTCCCCCTTGGTGAGATGGCCATGTATTTTTGTGATCCGGAGAGTGCTGTTTGGTTTGAATCCATAAAGCACGTCCACACTGCCCTAGACACTAACATTGGCAGTCTGAAGATCAGCAACAATGTGAAAATCTACGTGTTTTCTATGCCAGCGATCCTCTACATCCTCATAGGGGTAATAGCAACTGCTCTCACAGTTCACCGACTGGTAAAGTCGTATTTCAATCCGATCGGAGGACAGCGCACACCCATGACGAGCACCATTAAGATCTTGGTAATTAATGGCGTTTCAGTTATTGCTTTCATTGTCTGCAGTGTCTTCACATCCATAATATCCGGTCCAAAGTATAATTCGGGCGACTGGGATGTCTTGGCTGAGGTGCTAAAATCAGAAAACAAGGGATTCTATGTGTTTCAATATTTTGCCAATATTTATCTCACTTCCATAACCTCGCTTCTCAACCCGGCTATCTACTTGCTCTTCTCTCCGGCCGCAGTAAAATTCAGAAACAGAGTCACAGCCCAGAGTGGCTAGAATAGCTGCTACACGGTGTCCTGGAAGGCGAGGTATTACCTCCTTCCAGGACACCGTGGCCCCACCGTGGCTAGTGTGTCTTAGCGAAAAATAGAGCTAGAGATCGTATGAAATAAACTACAAATATTGTTCCATGTAGTGTGAGAGGTCTAAAGTTCTTTGTGTTCGTGTTCAAGTTAGATTTTTTTCGTGAGAGGTGTTTTTTCGCAACAAAACAACCAAAACGAATTTGTCTCATCATTTACCTTATCATGTATGCCAGTAGATTTGGTGTAGCAACGCTCCTGAGCAAGGGTAAAGCCTCAGGGAGATGGTTTGCCCTGGAAGCTACCTCCCCCTCAACTCTCTCCATCAGCTGAGAGTCCGCAGAAAGTCCTGCTAGACACCTCACAGTGGCCAGGAATTTGAGAGAGGCGGAGGGGAGGAGGGATGGTATGTAGGACACTTTGAGGGTTTCTCTGACTGCCTCGGCTACTGGAACCTCACATTCTCGGTCCAGGAAATGGTCAAGAGAGGGTCCGAGGGCGAGCCAGTGGGTTTGTAACCAGGACAGCCAGACAGGAGGTAGGATGGGTGGGGGAAGGGGCCGTGATGGAGAGAGAGTTGTTATGTGGGAGGGCAGATGGAGGCAGAGAGCCAGGGATTCAGGTAGGACTACGTTATACAGATCATAGTAACTCTTGTCCGTCCTGCGGCAAATAAAATGTTAGAAATAAAATGTTAGAAATAAAATGTTAGAAATAAAATGTTAGAAACTTTAATCAGACGACACTAACAGGTAGTTTATATTGATATTCTTGGCTACGAAGCGGCCCCTCCATAGAGGGCCGCGACGTGCCCAAATGATATTCACTTGTGCCAGAGCAGAAGTTGGTCAGGTTCAGTATGAATATTTTCTTACCAAAATGCGGGAGTTGAAAAGTTGTGAGAGACGAGAAGAAGAAGAATAGTACCCGCCTCTGCACGAACATCACTAGAAGGTATGAATCCTTCCGTCACTTCTTCTCTCTTTCCTGAAACGAAGGTGATGTTATTATATTATTGGGGATCTCCGAGGGGTCTCCAATTCACTATCATGGTCACTCGCTCTACTCATTTCTCTCAATATATCAGCAGTCATGTTGTACCTAGGACGCGAAGTATGGAAGAGTAGATTTCATTGTTCGCCACGAGGGCCTCCCTAGTTGTGGAACTGTGATGGACCAGGTGACGGAGACAGCGCAGCGTGGGAAGCACCATCTCACTCTTCACATCCACATCTAGATGGGACGATTTGGGATTAGTGGGATTACATCTAGATAGGAAGATTTGGGATTAGTTGTTCATACTTTTAGGCCACACGAGAACAGTCTAAAAATGTCAATATAGTTGGGCCGAGTCCTGGTCGAGTGGAAAGAGAAACAGAGAAAGGATAATATTTCACGGTAAGATAATATAGGTAAGATTCTTACCTGCCAGCAGTTCCAGTAAAGGTCCATGAAGATTGGCAAAACACCCCTGCAGGGAAACATCAGACAGTAACACTACCATCTGTTGGAGTGCTGACACCCTGATGTAATCTGTTAGGGATCTGTTGAATGCAATAATTCGTAGCTTCTCCACGGCCTCGCTGTCCAGTGTTCCCGTTGTTATGGAGATGGAGAGGACGGTCTTACAACTCTCAGAGATCACCAGCACGTCCTGTTCTAACTTGATACCCTGAAACAATAAACTAAGAAAAGGGTTTTTATATTTTAACCCTCTTTACACTACCAGCGAGAGTTAAGCCGAGTAAAAAAAACTGTGGATGAAGATTATAGTGGCTTTACGAAGAAAGCGGGATTAAAAAAACCATCACTTCTAAAACAACTCACCACAGCCTGAGTGGCGGCCCACATTTGAAGGTGGTCTAAGCTCCACTTCCTGACTAGTTCATCCCTGCTCATTAGCGCTGTAACCCACATCCTCACCTGCTCTCCCTCACTCATATACCTGCCTGACACCCGGTCCAGGTACTCCCTGAGTGGATCCCTCAGCTCCGGGGCCAGGGTAACTCCGGATAGAAGAAAGAAGATGGGGAGAGTGGAATGGAATCCCAGTTGGACGGTGGGGGACTGTTCCGGGGAGAGGTTTAGAAGGTGGGAGAGGAGGGCAACAGCCGAGATTTGGGTATCTGGAGCGGAGGTCAGCCCGTGAACACACACCTCCCACATCACATCTGAGGAAGGGAGTCTTGGGTACACTAATTGTGAAAAACTAAACTAAAATATTACATGCACGTTATCACATGTTATGCTATCACTGCGCTGGCAAGCGCAAAGGTAACCATTCGTCTCCCTCTAACTGCAAGTTCCAGAATGCAGTAATATTGTCGGCAGTCTATTCTGCTGTCTATCCAGATATGATTTGGAGGGGCCACTTTTTGGAATGATCCCAAGGCTCTGAACCAGCTAGCGCTCCATACAACGTTTTAATAACTTGACTCGTCGCTTAGTCTTTTCTCAAAATTAGCCTTTCATTTACTCATTGTAGTTTATTATTTGGGGTCATTTGTCAATGCAGGTCGGAACGTGGTGCTGATCTCCTATTTCTCATGGCGTTCAGCGTCGGTCCATTTTTGGTACAGATTTCTCTGCAGCATAGCTCGAGCGCCACCCCAAGCAGGCAACCTTATTGGTTAGATATGCACTCTCGAAACGGCCTCTACCAATCATAGCTTGGCGGTCTAGGTGGCATTGCGCTAGTCCAGGCTCGAACCTGTGACCTAGCGTGTGGAAGGCGAGTGCACTGGCCACTACACCACCCTACCACCGAATGTAGTTTTGAGAAAGTCGGCGCGTTATAAATAGGTAGTTAGGAGCGAAACTGAACCCATTATACATATAATCTGAGCTCCAATATTGTATGTGTCTGTCGTCTGACTTGTATTGCATCTTCTCTTTGTCGTGCCATCTGAAGAACAGTATCATTAGAGCTGCTCACTCTCTCACTCTCTCTCTGTCTCTCTCTCTCCCTCTCTCTCACTCTCTCACTCTCTCACTCTCACTCTCTCACACTCTCTCTCTCTCTCTCTCTCCCTCTCTCTCTCTCCCCCCAGCTACATTCAACATTATTATCTCTTTGTCTTGCCTAGAATACGGCACTATGTTTTGTCTCCTGGTATTTTGCTCAATCAGCAGTTTAGTGGTGGGAGAATTGTTTGGTAAGTGAAAAGATGATAAATCAAGTGTCTATTGCTTGAGAGAGAGATAGAGAGATAGATAGATAGAGAGAGAGATAGAGAGATAGAGAGAGAGAGAGAGAGAGAGAGAGAGAGAGAGAGAGAGAGAGAGAGAGAGAGAGAGAGAGAGAGAGAGAGAGAGAGAGAGAGAGAGAGAGAGAGAGTACCAATCTCCATCATTCACAGGTCCAAAGCTGTCCTTGAATCCTGGCCAAGTATCCCCTACATATGTGCATGTTTCGAAGGAGGGTGATCCCAAAGGCCGACCTATCGCAAAGTTTATAGATCTGGATGTTTCGACCTATAGCTATTCTAAACCAGCAGCTGATGGGTCTAACTGGGTTCACATGGACCTAGGGGGTCTCCACTATATCTCCAGGATCACTATCTACTACATCTTCTACACCAACTGGTGGTCAGTGCCGAATCAGGGAAGTTATTGTATGACTTCTACTGCCCACTGGAATCAGTGTTCAGACGGCCATAACAGCCCACTTGTGTCTGTATTTGTCAATGGATCTAGCCGGAAGTTATGTGGAACCCTCCAGATCTCCTCAGGTCTCACCCAGAATGACCAAATTTACTCATTTTTGTGCGACAGTCAAGGAGACGCAGTGAGGTTGCACAAATCCACGGGAAATATAGCTTTTGCTGACATCATCGTGGATACAATTTATACTGGTGATTAGATCATGGAAAGCCACATCTCCCATATATACCTATATATAATGTATAACTAACAGCGCTGAGCTACTGCTGCTACTATCCATTAATATCTAACCAAGAATCAAGATATCCTTTAGTTTTAGTATAATCTTTTTCCCTCTCCATCCTTAATTTTACCTCGAGGAAATAGTATGAACTTATCAATAGTAAGATCAGATAGGTGACCGTAGACCACACTCGCCACACTTTTACAGCTCAGTAACCAGATCAGACCATTGGAACTAGTTTCTTCATCCACTGAGAGGTGGTCTAGTAGAACTGATACCTGAAAAGTGGTTGTGATCAGAGAGATGACGTGATCAATGATCAACTATTAGGTCATCCAGTATTGATTGTCGTTGGGCTTTTATCGGACAAATGGTTTGAGATATAGCAAAATGGACTTCACCACTGTTTTTCTCACTCGATTTTGGATCGGAATACAATGCCTGATGTTGGAATATGGTTGTTCTCAGTTTCCACCAGGCAATTTTCTCTACCCCACTCTTGTTGCCGCTGCAAATGAAAAATTGCAATTTTCGAGTTTAAGAACTAAAGCTTTTGTACTTCTTAAAAATGGTACCAGAGTGATGTTTTGATGCATCAAGCTCGTTCAATGGACAATTATCTATCGTTTCAGATGTAATAAAACATCCTATTTTTGTTTTTTCACTGAGCAATTGGCCTCCAAAAAGTTTTGGTAAAAATTAGAAACTTTCACTTCCGGGTATCATCAGGATTGGCTTATAATCAAAAACTCTGCAGTAAAAGATAGTTCTAAGTAAGTTCTAAGACATGGTGAAGGCAATTATGTAATTTGTTGACTTTGAAATTGACTAATTGATTTTTTCGAACAAACCCCCGAAACGGGCCAGTTTTTTGTTCACTTTTTCGCTTTTTTGTGTAACATTTACTGCTCTAGAGGTTATTAATGAACTCGCAGAGACTTAAATCGCATATATAAATCATTCTTGGACGATTTGCTATCGATTAAGCACCATGGGAGCTTAAAAGAATGTACCAGTTTTCCTAGAGACTCGTTTTAAAAAGATTGGTAACCCCGTACAGCGACAACAAGAGTGGGGTAGAGAGAATACCCTGCTGGGAACCGAGAACAACCACATACCAATATCAGGCATGGTATTCCGATCCAAAATCGAGTGAGAAAAACGGTGGTGAAGTCAATTTTGGTCTATCTCAAACCATTTTCCTATACAAGCCTAACGACAATCAATACTGGATGACCTAATATTTGTAACAAACATTCGATCAACGTTGTCTCGGAGTACTGCAGAGAGGGCTGTCTTCTTTGAACGAAGATAATTGAAGAGGGTAGACATAAAACCCACCACTTGCTGTATAAGTTGCTCCTGTTTGAAATGAACAAGTCCCTCAAGCCCATCAAACATGTTACACAGCTGGCTAGGGTCCAGATCCTTCTTTTGGCTCAAGTCCATCATCTGCAACATCATCTGTACACGGGATCTCTGGTCTGCCAATTCGGGACAAACTCGCTCTAAAACTCCCTCGATCTTGCTGTATGTAGAGCTGTGTGGAAGTGTGGTTATATTAGGGAAGACAATAGACATCTTCAGTTTCAGAGAAGCGCGAGCCATTTCACATTGTTATAATATATTCTAACCCGCGGTGAGGGTCGAGCAAGGTAAATCAAACCAAAGGGCCCAGGGGACCCAGGGAGTGGTACTAACCCGTGACTGAGATAGAATGCGTGATTATAATAGAGATCCCGAAACACATCCAAAAGAGAAGTAGGTAGGAACTCTGTGTATTTTGCAGCTGGGATAAAGTGGTCGAAAAAGGCAATGGAGAAAGATACAAGAGCAGCCAAACTAACAGGATGTACTGTGGAAATGACAGCCGTTTTCGTCCACCGTCTGTACACTGATCTGATGCTATCACCCAGTAAACCTAGAGGGAGGGGGTTGAATGATGAGTTGGGAAGTTTATATGAGGTATAAACTCTTGCCAGTGGCGCGTTATTTCAGATACCTTTCTCCCAGCGCGCCGCTGGGAGAAGGTAGCTGTAGTTTATCCGCCACTGGCGGATAAACTGGTATGAAACCCGATAGCAGATTTATCAGTCGTTTGAAGAATTTGCGCGCACATGATAACCGCCAGCTGGGAGATTTAACACCCTCCTCGCAGTTTGACAGACCAGTTCCCTTTTTCACGCGTTTCTCTTCATTTGAATAACATGCGTGTAAAATTCTAAGTATTGAAAATGTGTGTAAACACACAGTTCTGTCAACAAAAGAAAGGGGAAACATGTCTGCAACACGTTTCAATGTTATCTCTCTCATAAGGAGTGAAAAGAATCACATTCCATTCATTTCTCTCTCTCATTGTCTCTTTAACTGTTCACTACCTCTGACAGTGTGTATTGCCCCTAATCTTTCTCTCTCTTTCTCAAACATGTTAGGAACAGTAGACACTAAGTCTACACACATTTTCAGGGTATCTGTTGACTATTTACCAGCAGTTCTGGTGTGTTTCACCTTGTCTTGTGTCTCTTATTTGTGTGTAATTACTATCGGGTTTCATAAAATATGAACGTTTGTTAGCCTATCGCGTTATAGGTTTAAATCACCTCCCCCTCACCCTCGGCTGGCGCCTCGGGATCGGCGTCGGGATTTAAACCAGTTTAATCGCCCTGCCGGGCGATTAAACTCCAGTTGGCCGTCCCCAGCTCGCGCTGGGAACAGCCAACTTCATAACGCGCCAGTCTACAAACGTTCATACTTCATTTAAATCACGACGACGATCCCGAGGCGTAGCCGAGGGAGAGGCGGAGGGGTTTAAACCTATAACGCGTCTGTGGCAAGAGTTTATAGGTTATATACCCTGCTTTAGTTGTTTGTTACAAGTATTACACACTAACAAGAGAGAGAACACTAATCAAAACACACAAAGAGAACTGAGAAACAGTCAAAAACATCTCTCAATTGAGTGTACACTGTTTGGTAACAGTTACTAAGGAGAGAGAGAAAGAAATAACAAGATATGGGGCATGCCAGACATAACACAGAGGAATTGAGATAGTGAAACAAAAGGGAAGATAAAGAGAGAGTAATTGACGGAATGTGTTGTTTCTTTCTCTCCAATTTAGTGTGTAACTCTTCCAAACAGTGTTCCCTCTGTATTTCAGTAAGAACTGATCATTTACACACACTTTGAATGTAACATAGGAGTTAAAAATAAATAACCTGCCAGTGGGAAATAATCTGCCGCTGGACTGGCTGGTTATCGAGAGCGCGCTAGTGGGACTGGCGCATTATTTAAGTTAGCAGGGTATATATAGTTATTATACCAAAACTAATTGAAATTAGTAGGCCGGAAAGGTTGCCCTATGATTTGGGCTACCTTTGCCACCATAACATTCACGGGGTACAGACAGGGTATAACAGATGCTTCTTCTATCTTCAAAAGGGAATGTACTGGTGCCAAAGGTAGCTCAAATCATAGGGCAACCTTTCCGGCCTACTAATTTCAATTAGTTTTGGTATAATTTGCATCATTTTTGGGATTTTGTATCCATTTACATGTAGTAGAACAGGTACGGAAAGGATGGAATCGCGAAATTGCAAAATTTTCATTTTTGACGTCATTTTGACGTCATAAAATGACGTCACGACGTTATCACGTCATGATGATGACGTAATATCATCGGGATTACCTAGATGAAAATACTGACCAAGTTTGAGATCGATTGGATGAGATTTGAGTCCGCTATGGCGAAAAACCCCATATCGTCATATCTATTTTTAAACAGTCATAACACTTTAGACGCGTTTTAAGACCCTTATAAGTCTAGTTTTGAAAATTCGCTATATTGTTTCTGAAAGTTCAGACAATTCTCTTTCCATGATATAGCCTTCGTTTTTCGATTAGAATCCATCTTCTGGGTGTAAAATGAGCTCAAAGAATTTTAGTCAGAGTCTGAAAAATGACGACTTTAAGACGTTCTGTAGGACGTTCCTGGTGATGAAAAGGGACCTCACATCGACTAATGCACACACATCCAGTAGATCTACCGGCTGTGAAAACGAGAAGTTTCTATCTCTTTTCGTTTGGCGTGAATATGGTTTATAAAAAGCGTCTCTCCTACGCGCGCGTACGCGCGCGCGCGCGTGCATATGTGTTACACTGAATCTAGGGCAAATGGGACCTGTCTGTAACTTCGGTTCCAGATGAGATAGAGACTTGAAATTTTAAACTTGAGTCAAAAACCCCAAGCCGGGTATACATTCCAAATTTCAAGTCAAACGGATGAAAGAGAGCCACGCTATAGCGTTCTGAAATCTGGGTTTTTAGGCAAAACACCCATAAAACGTATAACTGCGTTTCTGGCGGCGCTTTTGGGGGGAGGGGGAATGGCAACCTTTGCGCTTGCCAGCGCAGTGACAAAGTTAGGTGAACACTTATAAATCATGTTAACCTACCGAAACTAAAGTGTATCTGTGCAGTGCTGATGTTGAAGGTAAAAGGGGCTCCGTTTAGGGAGGATAAAAGCTGAGAGAAGGATTGAAGGACAGTTGTCACGCTAGCTAGAGATTCCTCGTCCTCAATCCTCTTATAGACAGCCAAAACACACTTCAGTGAGACAAACAACAGCCTGACAGGGATTAGAAGTTAATTGTTACTGTGGAAACTAGTTGACCTCAGAGTGATTTACAACACCACTCAGAGGACAGAGGCTCGTCAGAGGAATGTTAACTTACTTTGGAAGTGTAAGAATAGGACCAGTTAGGTTCGTATCAGCACTCTCATCACTATCCGACCTGTTCCACTTTGGATAGCTGACCCACCCAGCACTAAGCTGGGTTACACGCCTCTCCAGGAGATCCAGAAGTCGTGTCAGCGCTTCAAGGGCACATTGCTCCTTCTCCAGATCAGGGCAGAGCGTGTTAGTGTCCCGGAGCACACGGAGGATGGCAAGGACCGTTCCAGGTCTTTGGAGGAAAATTTCGGTAGGGTAATCACTGAGCAGGACGTCCCGGTAGAATGTACATGATTGGAGGAATAAGGATGAATCACCCAGTCGCTCTTCGATGTTCTGAAAGGGGGATGTTGTTTGTTACGATTCTCTGAATAACAAAAACAGGGGGATTTCCAGCTATATTTCTAGGTAAGGAGCAGACAACTATCTAACCAACCTTTAGAATTCGAAGATCAGTTTCAGTGAGGGGAACAACTGGAAACACTACGTTCTCAGATGACACCTTGGACAAATCAGCAGCATTACTTTCCCCCGCATCTGACTGGTTATCTACAGTTGTAGCTGTGAGTGACGATATTTCAGTCGTCATGGTGACAGCAGGAGAGGAGGCTGGCGATGAAATTAAGGTGGATTCTGCAGTTATTGGACTGGTCGGTGCCACTGGTACAGGATCCAGAATATCCCCTGCACCCTCTTGTTCTGTTGTCTCCACTGATAAGATGGTGTCCATGAGGGGATCAACCTGTTCTCCAAATGTGCCATGGGCTGTTTTAAAGTTGTTCAGTGCCCCAATACCGCCGCTTTTAGCGAGAGTCTCTGCACCATGTTTGTTACTTGTTAAAAGGGTAAGAACTGAAAGGGATTGGGGTGCCCCATTTGCACCGTATTCGAGAGACTTCAGAAGGCCCTTAAAAAGTTGTGTCTCGTGAACCAAACAAACGGGGTCCACAAGATTCTGCTCCAATTTGTAGAGGAGGCTGTTGATGGTCCTCAGTCGTATTTCCTCAACAGGATGACATATTTTGTTTTGTATCACTTTCACATCCAGCTCCATACTAAAATATATTTAGGAAGTAATTCTAATATCTCCTTCTGGTGTTGATACACACACGCCCTCTGTACAACAGATGAATGGCGATTCTTGCCCAGATCCGATTCAGAACAAAATATGCTGCAAAACAAACGTAATACGAATTTTTGAAACTTTCGCGTATTATTTAAACTCGATATCCCTTATGGCGAGGGATTCATCATTCATCATTCAGTTATAAGAGGACCGAGGCGTGACTTTTTCAGTTAGAAATCTCAGAGCACTGCCTCAAAAAATGGAAGAAAAGTTTTGAAAAATTTGAATTTTTAGAATTTCAAAACTAAAATCGCCGCGCCGCGCATATTGGCATGCGCTGCAGACCCCGAAAGCGCGCGTATCGGATTTTTCTTTCACTTTTTAAAAACGAAACTCAGTTTTCTGTTTTTTCTGTTGAACTTTTAACGTAAAATGATGAGATTTTAGTTACTATTTATTTATTTATTTATTTATTTATATTTATTTATGTTTATAAGTCGCATGGGACGTGCGTGGTGTACCAGGAGTGGTGGATTGTGAAGCCACTCTTGTTGTGTCCCTCTCCCACCTTCTCCGTGTGCCAACACAACACTATACTGGTACACCCGCACAGTCGTGTTCCATTGTTTCTGCTTTTTCAAAACTGACTCGTGTAGTTTCGAGCGTGGTGCGTGAAGAAAGCATCTAAAATCATATGATAAATAAGTAGTTTTTAGCCCAAATTATGTGATCTGATGATTGAGCAGTTTCGCGACAATAATGAACCTTCCCCCTCGACTGAACACCCTTGCAAACTCAGTCACTACTCGTCAGAGTCCTCTGTTCCACGCTCTTCAGTGTTTCTTCGACAATGCAGTGTAAGATTAAACAACACAATATACACACTTGAAAGTGTACTAACCTCACAACTATTTCAGTGTCGAATCTTTTGTCCACGCATCGAAGACCGGTGCAAAGAAAGCTAAAGTCTTTCTAGCTGTGCTACTCGTTGTCAAAGGTAACTAAATTAAAACTATTTTTGGTCCAAATGAAAATGTAATCGATAATTTTCCAGTGAAAGAGCAGAGCCAGGCTTATTTATATCAAGTCAAGAAAATGGACAGCATCAAGTCACCATTCCAGGTACCGCTTGTAGTTGCCAAGTTAGACTGTTTTTCGTGCGTCTAAAGGGAGGGTTAGAACATAACAAGCTTGTAGTAGGTAACATTACGAGTCACAAAGTCAATATCGATTTATTTTCATGTAAAACATAGTTTGAATCTACAGCCCTTTCCTTGTTAGGTGAAGGCCAAGTTTGAGCTCACAAAGCTCCGATTGGTTAACGGTGTTAGTGAGGGAGATAATGAGATTGATATTGTGCTGGACTTTGAACGGGCGAACAACCACACTTTAAATCTGAAATGGAGTATTGATACCCCACAAACTCGGCGGAATTTCCTTATCTCCCTATGGAAGCTAGTGAACGAGTATCCCATGACAAACCTACCCCAGTTCCTGAACATCAACTACAACCTACTCCAGGTAGGAGCGACTATATTTCTTAGCTCCTGAATATCAGTCTTTTTTAAAGAAAATAACGAGTCCTGTGTAGCAGGGAGAGGGTGAAAACTCTACCGAAGGCCAGGTCGTAAGTTCATCTGTTGAACACTCTTCTCTACATTCAGCACCTTCCACTTTATTCATTTTACTCGATGATTTGTGTGTCTTTCCTGATCTTAGCCCTCTTTTAAACAAACCCATAAAATACAATTCATGTCACAGGACTCCCTGTCGCTGTCCAAGACCCTGAAGGAGGTTGGATTGTTAGGATCACCGGTCCTGGACCAAGGAGCAGAAACCCGGGAATACAAGTATCTCACGGGGGAGGAAGAACATGATTTAGGTAGGACAATGTTGTATCACGCACAATTGTAACTATTAATCCAGTTGTCAGGCACTGACTGTAACATTCCGAACGCTGCCTCACGCATACGGTCTCACGCTGCCTCACGTAGCAGCTCACACTGTTTCCAGGTTTGGTGACACAGGGAGTTGATTGGTCGGTGCACCGTGCTGAGGACTTTATGGAGCGACTAATGAACGAGTTATCGGGGTTAACCAAGGCTAACATCCATTCTATAATGAGTGTTGAGAATGATGTTGTGAGACTGTTCAGTATAATGGATCACGCTCTACATGAGCTGTGCAGGTGAGATCGAATTCACTACTAGTATAATCATTAGACACAAGGTAATCACTAGTTTAACATGTGGCAATCACTAGTTTAACATGTGGTAATCACTTGTTAAACATGTGGCAATCACTTATAGCCTATCATGTGAATAACAGGTTGTACAGTACAAGTGATCACTAAAACATGCCTCTCTCCCTCAGACTGGAGGATATCATGGTTGATTACGAGGACAGATTGAACACAGACAGGTACGAGATAGAGGAAAGTCTCCACGCGTACCAGTCGCAGCACATCAGGAATGAAAACAGGGAGAAACTAGTGAACTGTGTGTCCAACCTCACCGAAATGGTCTCCATACCATACGAATGCAAGGAGGTAATCACCAGTCTACCACTGAAGACAACAGCCCAGGTTACCCGCATCAGAGAGGCTGTAGATGTGGTCCAGGCAAAGGCAGAAGAGTGCAGGAACAGCCCTCTAGCGGAGATGGAGTGTGTCAGGGAGGCTGCGGACAGGATGGATGATATTCTCAGAGAGTGAGTGGGGTGATGTGGTTTATAATATTCCTCTCGGTATAACCCTGCAGTAAAGAGATAAGCTTCCGTCCAATTCACCACACACCTGTCACAACTTCCCCCCCCCCCCTCAGGTTTAGTGATAGATTGTTTGAGACCATGTCAGAGATAACATCTCCAACGTGGAATGCAGCACAGTACATTCGACACTCTAAACTCCTTCACCTCGCACCTGTAAGTACATTGAGAGATATGGGAGAGAAATATGAGATAGATCATACATTTTTTCGGGTTCAAGGAGCGGTTCAAAGTTCTCAATTATTGTATGCATACAAAGTAAATAGATGCCGTTTTCTGATGCGAATAATTAGATCACTCATAATAAGGGGTCACAAAATACATCGATCTTCTAGATCATTTTCAATTATCAACATCTATTATCACTCTGATTGTCCTTTTTTACAACTGTCCTGTTTACATTCCGATGTGTCCTTCTTTGATAATATCTTTATCTTTAGGATCTCCCTGCAGCTCCCAGTTAACCGGTTCATAATCCCTGGCCTTGAGATAGGACGCAGAGCCATGTCCAGCATCACTGCTCATCTCCCAGACCACTGGATCCTTGCTCCTCCTCACCCTCATTCGGAAGGCGGTCGGTTTCTTCTCGCACACACCTCCGTTAACACCTTCAGCTGCAGCCTTTCCAGTCAGATCGCTCTTCAGGAAGCATGCGCTGGTAAGGGATTTAGCACTGCCGGTAATGGTAGAATCAGCAGATAGGAGAGCTTTGGCAGCCTTCTTGTTGGGGACAAACATGTACCCTTCGCAGGTTTCAGTAGCGGTACAGGAGTCTTTGCAAGCCTCCAAATTAGCGGCACTAGAGGTGGAGAGGGTGTTACCGATTAGAGCCTGGTCGGATAAATCAGACCATTCACAAGCAGCCTCCTCTTCTTCATCATCATCTTCTGCTTTTCCATCGGCAAACCCTGCTGCATACCCCTCTTTATATCCCCTCTCGTAATCACTGCTGGTATCATCATCATCATCATCATCATCATCACCATCATCTTTCTTTTCACATTTGATGTACCCAGAAGCGCAGTTGGCCTCTTCCTTCTTTTCATATCCCTCAGTCTTCAACCAACAGCTGTGCCACCACTCAGTACTCTTCAGATCCTCATTATCGACCCAACTGTAAGCGACGCAGGTATCTGTTTCAGAGCACCTCGCCTCGCATTCTGTCCTGGTGTCTTGGGGTGAATTCCTTCCATCCACTAGGTCGTTGCCATGGTAACAGTATGAATCGTCAGGAACATAGGAACATATCTCCCCGTCGTTACCATCGTTACCATCATCATCGTTACCATCATCGTTACCATCATCTTTCTTTTCGCATTTGATGTACCCAGAAGCGCAGTTGGCCTCTTCCTTCTTTTCATATCCCTCAGTCTTCAACCAACAACTGTGCCACCACTCAGTACTCTTCAGATCCTCGTTGTCGACCCAACTGTAAGCGACGCAGGTATCTGTTTCAGAGCACCTCGCCTCACATTCTGTCCTGGTGTCTTGCGGTGCATTCCTTCCATCGACTAGATCATTGCCATGGTAACAGTATGAATCGTCAGGAACATAGGAACATATCTCCCCGTCGCTACCATCATCATCATCATCATCATCATCATCTTCATCATTACCATCGTTACCATCACTTCCCTCGCCGTTACAGGAGAGATCAGCGATGTATCCGGAGTTAACATTAGTATCATCCTTCTCCTCATATCCACTCTCCTTCAGCCAACAGCTCTGGTACCACTTTCCACTTCCAGCGGCGTGGACCCAGGAATATGCGACACACTTGGAGTTTTCCAGACACTTCGCTGCACAATCTTCCTCACTCTCCAAAAGTAACTCCAATCCATTCACCAAATCTGCCCCATGGAAGGCTTTGTTGGCGGACTTTGTGAAATCACAAGTTGTCTCTCGCTGGGATGCGGCCTCCTCGGCCTCCGTGACCTGGATCGAGGAACAGGTATTCCAGATTTGGGGAGTTTGATCGTTATCCCATCTCCATGACAACACATACTCACCCAAAGCAAGATCCCTCGGCACGACCACCTTGTCCACGACTGCCCATTTGAAGACATTGCTGATTCCCTTGTAGGTGATACTGAAGCCCTTTAGACCGGGGTAGGGAGGTTCGAACTGGGTACCCGCTGGACAGGAGTTATCATCATTTAAGAAACCACCATGATCATACTCACAGGCAGGAATGGGGTTAACCCTCCAGGTAGATCCAGCAGGGACGGTACCCACGTTGGTGTCTTTAGCAGCTATCGGCTTCCAATCTGCCTCATTCTCAGTCCAGGCAGCCCACTGGACAGACCCGTAGAACTTTAGGGGTGTCTCCTGGAAGCATTCCTCGGTCACCCCAGCCCTTCCGGCAGAACCAACCTTGCAAAGTCGATACTGGTAACCGCCACCGTGGTTTGCAGACAGAGTGTACGCGGTATTCTGGACACTACCCCGGGGCCAGTTAGTTGTGGGTACATCCCTGTCGGAGTAATACTTTTCAGCATAAGCCCCGTAGGAGTGACCTCCCCCGGTGCAGTCTTTGTTGACTTTGTTCCCCACGGGGCATCCCTCAGGGTTCCCGCCAGACACCCCACACGGACTGTACACTTTAGCGGTTCCAGGAGCCCCCCACGGGTTCCTCTGGGACACTTGGTGAGTTGCAAAGGTCCTCATTTCACTCCTCAGAGTGATATCGCCCGGGATGGTGGTGTAGTTGTTGTACCACTGCAATACACAGCTGTTCTCAACACCCTCGGAAGGGTCATTCCGGCCGCACCCGATAAATCCACCGTGGTTTAGGTACATGTTGTGGAATTTGAGGCCGACGGAGGAGAAATCCTGGAAAACTGGCGGGAAAATCATGTTGCCATGGCCAGTTACCATGGGAACCAGCAGGAGGACAAAACATAACATGATGTCGGGAGAAATAAAACGTCGTGCTACTGCTATAACAGATGTTGTATTTATAAAGGTGTAGAACAATGGCTCGACGGTAGATCTATATTCTTAGAATAGCTTGGTGGTAGTAGTGGTAGACGCCCCTGCTCCTATTCAAAAGGGGGGGGGGGGTGGTCTTTGTTGCTCGCCAGTCACATGAGGAAAGGTGGGGTCTGTGACAATTGTGGGCCCTCAATTGAGGGACCCACGTCCCTAGAATAAAACCACCGCCCACCATGCCTGCTTTTATGTACAGACTTTGAATAGGAGTCCCATTCAAAAGGCCAAGTAGCAGCTAGTAGTATATTTCCATTGTTGAACCACCACGTACGGCAACATTGTTCAATAATGGAAATATAGCTTAGTGACGGTGGGGGACATTAATTCAAGTTGAGCTGGAGAATTACGTTATATCGGTTGAGACGTTGAGTATTGGGACACAGTTCTTTATATAATCCGAGTTGGAAATCAACAAGTTCCGAGCTCTTCCGTGCAGATCCACAAGACCACAGCTCTATAATATTACAAACCTTTGTACCAACCAGGTATTGCTCAATCACTGTTTCCTCTTTGGAGATCTTTGGGAAACAAAAAGAAAGTGTACCAGGAAAAATTATAGATGTCGTACCACGTTTTCCTTTTTGATAGGACGAAACGCGTTCTATTTCAGCTGCAGCACATCGTACATGTATGTATCCGGGTCCCCATACCTCTATTGTCCAATTCAGCTGCTCTCGGCCCATAGCTTCCCATTGACTCTGTAATTCTTCCCCTATTTCCCCTCTTTTCTTCCTCTCTTTCACCTACAGATACATCTCGAAAAGAACGTCTGTCACGTGTAAAACTTCCAGATGAGGAATTGAAAAGTGTAGCTGCTAGATTCTGTTGGGTTCTCTTTCTTCTATCGTCCTGCGCTGTCTCTCTCTCATGTTTTCTCGCACGCTACGTTTAATTCGGGATGGGGGCGAGTGAGAAGAGAGGGGACACTGTACCCAATAGATTCTGCTGCTAAGAACATATAAGAACAGCTGATCCTAGCCGCTGTTAGGAACATGCACTCATGCACTTCCTTCTCGTCTGGAAAGGCCCTAAAATCTCTATACATAAACACAACCCCTTGTCATACCACGCACCTGTAATATGCATACGCTGTACCGTTTGGAGAGGGAAGTCGTTTGGGACTCAAATAACCTCTAAATCCCTTTCATCTCAGGCGTTGTATTGGCTTCATGGATATGATAGGAAAATGTTCGATGATCTCTCCGGAAGGTATTTATGGTGCCGTGGTTGTTTTTTAACCCCAATATCCCCCCCAGTAGGCAGTATCCCATCATTTGTTAACCCTGCCGGCCGCCCCAAATGACCTGTCAATTGTTAATCCCGCCCCCAATATCCTATCATTAACATTTCCCAGGTATGTAGAGACAGCCCAGACCACCTACCAGACTGTCCTACAAGAGTACTTCAACGACAAAACTTCAGCAGTCACCAAGAAATCTGCCGACAAGCTGCTGTCTAAATTCAGTTCCAATCCCAAGAAATCTGACCTGGCGATTAGCCAAAAGATGATGACCTCCAACAACCTGATGATCGCATCCCAAGTCTCCATGGCATCCAATACCTCCCTGGACTCCATCACGTCTGGCAGGTCGGATCAGGAGGTGTTGGCTGTGGGCCAGGGTGGCAACCAGTTCGAGGTTCTTGTCAGGGAGGCCCTCGACTTTACTGAGATGTCCATGGAAAAGGAGGAACAGTTTGTTGAAAACTTCTTCCGGGAGACCAAGACACCCAGAGAGAGACGAGATCTGGTGGAGATGATATTGTGTCGGTTTGGATCTCAATGGGACGACTTTGTCCATACCAGCTGCAAGTTTGATATCTACTACTCATTGCCAATCTTCCTGAGCTTGCTAGATAAACTTGACAATTTATCCAGGGAGAGCTTCGCATTTGCAGTTTTTAGGAAAAACCTGGATGTCGCTAATGATTATTTCAACAAAATGTACAAGGTATAATTATGGCTGTAAACTTCAACATTTGTTAGCAACCTATTTTAGTAATATAATTTAAATTCTTTGAAGTTTTGTACAAACTTGATGGTGATCAAAAAATCCTATTTTTTTAGCAACATAAAACCAAGATACTGGAGGTGAATAAGAAGTTAATTCGTGGAACTCTTGCAAGTGTTTTACATTTTACCCAATTTCTTCTGTTTTCTGAATCTCTCCAGAGAACTACAAAACGCAACTCAATAGGTGAGGTGTTTAGATACACATTATATATGTCGAGTCTCGCAGTCTGTGTATACTGTATTAACAAGAAATGATGTATGTGTGTGTCACCATGTGTAATGTGATATGTAATGATAATGTAACTATGAATGATTGCATGTTGCTACAGATCAGTGTTACATTCAACTCTCCAACGCTGTCACGGAGTCCATTGATTCCTTTGCTGGCCAACAAACCAAGGTACATGCAATCAATTGATAAAATGCTGCTGCTTTAATCAATCAATTGATAAAATGCTGCTGCTTTAATCAATCAATTGATAAAATGCTGCTGCTGCTGGAATGTTGTCAATGTGTTATACCAGCTGTGTTAAATTAAACAGAGTTTTAGTATGTGTACCATCTTCATGTTCCTATCTTCCCCTAGCTGCCTGTTGAGGTCGTTATTGTGGAGAATTACCACTTTATCTACACGTTCCTACTGAAAAACAAGATAGAGAGTCTCGACAAATACCGATCGGTGAGTGAGGAAGGTTCCCCAATCAGGGCTCTATCCTAGTAGCAGGAATCAGGGCTCTATCCTAGCACCTCGAATTAAGGCTCTATCCTAGCACCTCGAATTAAGGCTCTATCCTAGTAGCAGGAATTAGGGCTCTATCCTAGTAGCAGGAATCAGGGCTCTATCCTAGTAGCAGGAATCAGGGCTCTATCCTAGCACCTCGAATTAAGGCTCTATCCTAGTAGCAGGAATCAGGGCTCTATCCTAGTAGCAGGAATCAGGGCTCTATCCTAACACCTCGAATCAGGGCTCTATCCTAGCACCTCGAATTAAGGCTCTATCCTAGTAGCAGGAATTAGGGCTCTATCCTAGTAGCAGGAATCAGGGCTCTATCCTAGTAGCAGGAATCAGGGCTCTATCCTAGCACCTCGAATTAAGGCTCTATCCTAGTAGCAGGAATCAGGGCTCTATCCTAGTAGCAGGAATCAGGGCTCTATCCTAGCACCTCAAATCAGGGCTCTATCCTAGTAGCAGGAATCAGGGCTCTATCCTAGTAGCAGGAATCAGGGCTCTATCCTAGCACCTCGAATCAGGGCTCTATCCTAGCACCTCGAATCAGGGCTCTATCCTGGTAGCAGGAATTAGGGATCTATCCTAGTAGCAGGAATCAGGGCTCTATCCTAGTAGCAGGAATCAGGGCTCTATCCTAGTAGCAGGAATCAGGGCTCTATCCTAGTAGCAGGAATCAGGGCTCTATCCTAGTAGCAGGAATCAGGGCTCTATCCTAGCACCTCGAATCAGGGCTCTATCCTAGCACCTCGAATCAGGGCTCTATCCTAGTAGCAGGAATCAGGGCTCTATCCTAGTAGCAGGAATCAGGGCTCTATCCTAGCACCTCGAATCAGGGCTCTATCCTAGCACCTCGAATCAGGGCTCTATCCTGGTAGCAGGAATTAGGGATCTATCCTAGCACCTCGAATCAGGGCTCTATCCTAGCACCTCGAATCAGGGCTCTATCCTAGTAGCAGGAATCAGGGCTCTATCCTAGTAGCAGGAATCAGGGCTCTATCCTAGTAGCAGGAATCAGGGCTCTATCCTAGTAGCAGGAATCAGGGCTCTATCCTAGCACCTCGAATCAGGGCTCTATTATTTTCAGCCAGTTTTCACAACTCCCTTGAATACAAGAACAAATTAATAAATCTTTGAAATTTGAACCCTTTCTAGTTTTGCCACAAGAGATATAAAGACAGTCTAGAGGAGTATGTTAAAGCGTATCTAACTTTACCCCTGGAGCGAATAAACGTGTTCTTTTGCGGTGTCCAGAACAAACTGGACTCTGGTGTCCGTGTCACTGAGGTAACTACAAGATATTGGGTCCCATTGGAGTTTAATTTAGTTGGTAAAGTTGGCCATGAAACTTTACTGATGAGTGATAAATATACATTTTATTTGTTTTTCAGATTGGTTTCGACCCTGAGTTCTCTAAGCAGAAGCTGAAAGCTCTGATTGGAGAATACTCTGTGAAGGAGCTCAAAAAGGGAGTGGAGGCTGTCATGAAAAAGATAGAAAAACACTTTAGCAAAGACAAAAACTTGTTTATGGTAAGTTATTTCTCAATCTGTGAGAGTTTGTACGGGGCAGGTCAATAAAAAAAAGTATTCAGCATTCCATCCATTGCTGTAAACCACACACAGAATTCCAGGGCAGAAGAGTTGACATGTATCATGTTTGTAGCGCGCGATACCTCCTAAACAGACACATCTGCGCAGATGTACGCGCGCCACACCTTTTCCTGGTTCCAAGTCCATTTTGTGTCACTGTGTGACATGTGTCACGTGTCACACAGCTCTTCACTTGACAGGTCACTATACATTTAGTAACCCCCGACTGTTATAGGTGGCCTGTCTGACGGTACAAGCAGAGTTGATCAAACAGGTGGAGGGACACGAGAAACTGATGAAAAATTGTTATCCGGGGGCCGGTCTGAATTTCAACTTTACTGTGGCCCAAATTCATGGAATTTTCGACAAGAAGAGTCCAAAACAATAAAATTATTGATCAAAGAACTATTGATACAGTTAGGGTCACCACACACCAAAGTTAAAATTAAAATTAAAATTTGACGTTTTTGGTCATAACTCTGCCATTTCTTGGCAAAATTGCTTCATTTTGGGCTTGTTGGAAAGAGGGCATCGAGCCCGTTCTGAACAGCCCAAGAAACTTAAAATCGGCGCAAAGTGCGCGGCGTTAAGGCACATAATGCGTGCGTTAAAATTTTAAAATTTTAACACACACATTTTGCACTGTAACGCCGCACACTTTGCGCCGATTTCAAGTTTCTTGGGCTGTTCAGAACGGGCTCGATGCCCTCTTTCCAACAAGCCCAAAATGAAGCAATTTTGCCAAGAAATGGCAGAGTTATGACCAAAAACGTCAAATTTTAATTTTAATTTTAACTTTGGTGTGTGGTGACCCTAAACTGTTTGTGAAAATCAAAACATCGGGATTAATATTTGATAATAATCTGCTGCCTTATTATTTATTCTGAGTTTATGTGTATTTGTATTGTAACTGGATTTGTACTTTTTCTTTTTTCTTCTTCCAAATTGAAACCTTTTCTCGTGTTCCCCCCACCTCCAATTCAATGCCAAAAACGGTTAATTCACAGTTGATAACTTAACTTAGGAAACTCAGACACAAACTACAATATACAAAACTTTCAGAGTCTATGATCTCTCTTTATACATTGTGTCCTAGACGTTTCCTAGCATCGGGGCTCCTATTTTCCTCATTTATCAGATTCGTCTGCCACTCATATGTCGCTGGACCATCCTCCTCGGGTCGTACCCAGTTATCAAAGTTGCTTATACAATCAAACCCGTCAGTGAGCCAAGGAAGGAGCCAAGTTGGGTTGGTCCAAAGTAGGTAGCCCTGGAGGAGAACGGTTAGAGTAGGAGTTAGGACAATCCTAGGAAACTGTGATCTCTAATTACACAGAAACAATCCGTCGGCCGTACCTGGAAAAAGGCAAATCCCATCATGATCGAACGGAAAAGAGGCCACCGGTTGGGTCGTCTGCTCTCGTAGAAGGGAGGGAAGTGTTTTGGCCAGTTCTCGGGATGCTCCATGTCAATCTGGTGGAGAGGGGAGGGGGTGCGTTATGTGGAAGAGGAGGGGTGGAGAGGGGAGGGGATTTGGGAAG
Source organism: Hormiphora californensis (assembly GCA_020137815.1). NCBI lineage: Eukaryota > Metazoa > Ctenophora > Tentaculata > Cydippida > Pleurobrachiidae > Hormiphora > Hormiphora californensis. The sequence continues at coordinate 8,847,132 of CM035350.1, forward strand.
GGGTGCGTTATGGGAGAGGGGAGGGGATTTGGGAGGGGGTGCGTTATGGGAGAGAGGAGGGGATTTGGGAGAGGGTGCGTTATGGGAGAGGGGAGGGAATTTGGGAGGGGGTGCGTTATGGGAGAGAGGAGGGGATTTGGGAGGGGGTGCGTTATGGGAGAGAGGGGAGGGGATTTGGGAGGGGGTGCGTTATGGGAGAGAGGAGGGGATTTGGGAAGGGGTGCGTTATGGGAGAGAGGAGGGGATTTAAGAGGGGGTGCGTTATGGGAGAGAGGAGGGGATTTGGGAGGGGGTGCATTATGTGGAAGAGGAGGGGTGGCCGGTGGGGTGAGAGGAAGGGGATAAGAGAGGGGGTGCGTTATGGGAGAGAAGAGGGGATAAGAGAGGGGGTGCGTTATGGGAGAGGGGAGGGGATTTGGGAGGGGGTGCGTTATGGGAGAGTGGAGGGAATTTGGGAGAGAGGAGGGGATTTGGGAGAGAGGAGGGAATTTGGGAGGGGGTGCGTTATGGGAGAGAGGAGGGAATTTGGGAGGGGGTGCGTTGTGGGAGAGAGGAGGGAATTTGGGAAGGGGTGCGTGAAGGTGGTTGGTGTTATGAGTTACTCTCCACACAATCTCTCCAACTCTAACCTTGAGGTGGGGAGGGTACCGGCCATCATTTTCAATCAGCAGCTCCTCGTGTGGTACAGGTGGTTTCTTGAATCCTGGGATTTTCCTTAGTTTCCGGTACTCGAAGGTGTTACCGGTGACATTTCGAACAAGGACTAGGTTGACAGTGTGCTTTGCACACACCGCACTTCGCCCCAACAACATCCTATACAGGCGGGGAGTAAGTTAACGGAATAATATTAGCGGGAAAGGGGGTGTCAACAGAAAGTGGTATTGGCTAAAACGGGGGAGTTGGTTGGAAAAACGAATGGTCTCGTCATGTGTTGAAAATTTCAATAAATTAGGTCTAAAACAGTTAAAATAATGTCCAAAACATCTCTCACGCCTGGCCTCGTTTCTTTCGATATTTCAGATCGTTCGCTTCGCCCTGTTCCTTACTCAGGAATCCCATAATTTCATTAACCTTCCTCTTCCTTGCCTTATCAGAATCTGACTGATCTTTGTGTTTCAGTCTGTTTATAAACTTGCTGTCCTTCCTTATCTCCCTCACTGCACCCTTCATCTCACTCTTGATCTTCTTCTTCAGATGTGTAGTCTCGTCCTTCGTCTTCCTCTCTCTCACCCAGACCTCACCAAACTTGGGCTCGTACATTTTAATACTGACAGGTTTGTTGTTCTCATAACGGAGGAAGGGCATAGTTTTCTGGCTATACTGTTGGTGAAGGGAGGACAGAGTAGATATGAGGGATGAACAATCAGAGTGGGCCTGAGAGGTGTCTATCGACTGTAGGGACTGGATCAGAGAGTGGAAGACACCGGAAAATCCTGTGTAATCGTGGTAGCTGCGCATAGCAGCACGAATTGTACACAGGAGGCCGTAAAGAACATCACCGCCAGGGGTGTCCTTGGAGTGGAGAGAGGTAAAGGAAAGAGGCTGAGGTCTCGTCCCTGCCTCCGATGTTAGAAGAGAGGATTTGAAAGAGAAATTGGAGACATACTCACAACTTTTACCCGCTACCCGGTGCACGGTTTGTGATAGGAAATAGACAGCATCGGGAGAATAACGTCCTTTAGAGATACGGATTATAAAATTGCAAATGTACAGGCCTAACTTGAGGTCTGCGATGGTCCTGATACCACATGTGGACAAGGCCCACCCTAGGACCATTAAAACAGGAGTCAGGATAGGATGTTTGTAGTCTGTTACTGGGTACAGCCGTTCCATCAGGTACAGATAGATGATATTGCGTCGTGCAAACACCCCTGAAAGGCTCTTACCCCCGGCAGTTTCCACTGTAACTTTTAGGGAGTTGAAGAAGTCAAAAAAGTGTGTATAGACGTGACGGGCAACATGTTTAGTCAGATTAAACAGCTCGAGAGTAACTGATTCTAGGAGCTGCCTGGTCAGTGTTCCCTCCGTGTACCGTTTTGCAAGATACTTAATCAGCAGCACATACAAAACTGCCGTTTTGCCTTTATTATCCTCCTTGAGTGTAGGGAAATTGGAGGCTATGATTCGTTTGATTATCGTCACCTTGATTCCATCATCCCGAGATCCAAATAGTTCCACTAGGTCGGTGTAGTGTTCTGGAGCCTCGATTACAAAGGGAATATCTTGGTTTTTACCACTCAAATCAGCATGTTCCTCCTGTTCCACTTCCTCTCCTCCCTCATCATCATCATCTCCATCATCCTCAGCAACTATCTCGTCTTCAAACACACAGTTGTCTTCCAATGCCTGCACAGAAATGCAAAGTGAGTGTATGCGCGCCGCAGAAAGCGCGCGAAAATGAGTGTACTTTGCAAGAGTTAGAGTTGTGTGGAGAATGTTGTGTGGCATACCTCACTGATCGCTGGCAGTGGACCTGTTTCCTTTTCTTCATCAGATTCCTCTTCTTCTTCTTCATCATCACTTGCTTCTTCACCTTCTTCTCCCTCCCCTTCACTCTCCTCGCTCTCTCCGTCATCACTATCCTCCTCACCGCTCTCTTCTTCACTGTCTTCTTCACCTGGGAATATCAAGTAGTGGACAAAACTTGGAACAAGATGCCAACTATGATCATGTATCCTATCATTGCAGTTATTGCGACCGTACTTTGCTCAGCGTTTTTATTCGCCAGGGATTCCACAGCATCGTCAAACTCTTCATTTTTGTTCATTTTCCCCGATTTATCATAACTAATCATTATCTTTTCCTTCTTTTTCATGGCAGTTTTGGATAGTAATGCATCTGCTGAACCATTCTCAACGTCCCCTGAGGATCCTTTTTGGGTCCGGGCCACCCTCTCAGCCTCTAACCTCTCTAACAACTCTCGTCTCTCCCTGAAAGAAGTTTATTATATGTTCGCAAAAGGCAAGCTTCCCCTCGTCCGACCCGAAGTTGGAATCATATGGGTTTAGTTTGTCGAACCGGCAAGTTGCTAACATGTTTCAAATCTTCACTACTTCTCAAATGATCCCATACTTTCAGTCTAATCCCAAAATCCTATTAAAAATAGAGACAAAAATAACGGCACCAAACTGTGAAATGCCCTTGCATTAGTGCGAGTAGAATAAAATCAATTTTCTATCTAAAGGCCGAGTTTATAGCAAGAAAGGACTATTTTACAACGAATTCTCTGGTTAGTATGGTAACCAACTCCGTTGTCATGGTAAATCAATCGAACTCTATCGAGTTCTATCGCCAGCAAATGGATGAAAATTTATCCATTTCATTATGCACAATGCACAGGCTTTGGTTACGAAGTTACCCCTTGCCAGCGTGTGCACGCGAAATTGGTGCAGGGGCAAAAGTTTTAATTGATTATAGTTAATTAACTAATTAGAAAATCAAAAATCCGGCTCCGTTATGACTCGTAGTTATACTACTAGAACATACATGCAAAGTTTCATTTCGAAATTTCAAACGGTGTGGCCACAGTTTGAATATCAAAGTTGCAAAAAATGTGCAGGGGCAAACAAAATGGTGCAGGGGCAAATGTTCAGGGGAAAATTGCACAAATTGTGCAGGGGCAAATTTTAATTAATTTGCCTATAATTAATTACCTAATTGATATATTAATCATACGGCTCTTCTAGTACTCGTAGTTATGCTACTAGAACATGCATAGAAAGTTTCGTGTCAAAATATTAAACGGTGTGGACACAGTTCGATCGCAATTTTGGTGCAAGGGCAGCCCCTGAACCATTTGCCCTTGCACATTGCCTGCCCCTGCACCAAATTCCATTTTTTGCACGGCTCTAACTAACTAATTAATTAATTTTGACTATTCCCACTTTTCGAACATCATCTTTTATGATTGAAGAACATTCCTACAAAGTTTCAAGTCGATATTTTAAGCAGAACGGAAAATAGAATTTGGTGCAGGGGCGCGGTGCAGGGGACAGAACACGCAATGTGCAGGGGCACGGTGCCCCTGCACCATTTTTAATAACCTATAATTAATTAATTAATTAAAAATTCAAAAATCCGCCAACGTCATGACACAAAGGAATACTACAAGAACATGCCTACAAAATTTCAAGTCGATATCTCAAACGGTGTGGCCACAATCGTTGACATGTTTTTTTGCCCCCCCCCCCCCCCCAAAAAAAGACTTTTCTTTGTTCTTAATAGGGCCGGCATTTTTGGGTTTTTGTGCAGGGGCAAAAAATTTTTTTTCTTTTTTTCGTTTTTGCTGTTTTCTTCGGGTCGGAGGTGCCTGCCGGCACCTAAATAAAGAAAGTTATTCTGGTTGATATTTTGGGGGTTACTTTATTCAATTCTGCGATATGAGTTGGAGTCACTACTACTGACTCAGTACTCAGTAGTCACTACTACTTTAACGGTGGGCGGACTCTAGTGCTAACGGACTCTATATCTAAACCCAAGGAGGACTCTATATCTAACCCTAACCTTCACACTAACCCCTAACCTCGAACCCAAATATCAGCCCTAACACTTCTAAACGAGTATAGAGGCACAGCAAACTCTCGTTTCCGGCCTAACGGCCGAAATATCGAGTTCGCTTTTCGTGATTTTAGCACTAGATTCCGCTTACCTACTTTACTTTAATTACTGACTCTCTTACTTGGCAAGCTCTTCCTCTGTCTTCAACCGATCGGTAGGTTTAGCCTTAGTTTCGAATATCAGTTCCCTCACAGCTGTATCATAGTCGTCCTTTGCCTTGGTCGGAGCAGGGGGCATGTTGTGAACTAGGATTCCCTGTAATTCCTTCCAGTCGTTATCAAGACCTGTAGTTTCCTCCATCATCGCGTCATTCTCCCTCTGTCTCACTAGCTGAAAGGGGGGGGGGGTTACACAGCTGGGTTACATCTCTCTGTTTCACTAGCGGGGGAAGGGGGGTTACACAGCTGGGTTACATCTCTCTGTCTCACTAGCTGAAGGGGGAGGGGGTTACATCTCTCTGTCTCACTAGCTGAAAGGGGGGGGGGGGTAATATAGGATAAAGTTAAGAGAGGGGTTGGGCCCGAGGGATGGGCAGAGAACCTACTGCATTTAACTATCAATGATATAACAGCATCCTAAGCCTTATACCTTTTTCATTTTTGACTGAGCCACCAGTTCCTCCATAAAATCCTTGCCGCTCATGTGTTTGCTGTCCTCAGATTTAGTAAGGAATCCTCCAAAATGCATGTCAGGTCCGTGCTGCCCCCTTGTCAGCCTCCTCTTCATCATCAGATCTGTACACGTCATCAAAATCCTCAATTTCATCGATATTCTGGCCCTTGTGAGTTAGGATATCTTCCTCATTTTCATCCAGATTAAACCGCTGTTTACTGTGGTGTTTTTGTCTCTCTACGGTGAACCTTGCCAACATCTTGTCCTCCACACTCAACTCTGTATTGCCCTCTCCAAACCTACCATCCACGAAGGTACTCTTCTTGTTTCGCTTCCTGTACTCCTGCCCCAGGGTCTTCTGTCTTTTTTCCAGGGCTTTTGATCGGGAAACACCCGGCATTCCGGCCACTTTGCTGTCTTTAACTCCCAGGACATGGTGCTTCTTCTTCTTATGGTGTACCTGCAAGAGGGTGAAGAGAGAGATCATATATACAATTTTATTATATTGAAGGGATGAATGAATCACAGAGACCAGAGAAGGAACTTGTTACCTCAAATGGATTAGTTTTCTTGGCTCCTATCTCCTTTTTCCTCTCCCTAGATTTGTCAACTTTACTCTTCTTGGCCATCTTGGCAGTCTAATAAACAATAGATAAGGGTTCAGCACGATGATTGTACTTTGTGACAGGCTAATAGGAGTAATCACGAAAACAGAGAATATTTGTATACCACTGCAGGCCGTAATAAAAGAGACAAGTAATTTTTACAAACCGATTATAAACATTGTTACTCCTCCCCGCCCTTGGGTTCTCAGACTCTCTCTAATATGATCATTACTCTTGAATGTGTTACACAATGTCTCGTTGTATTATTATTATTCTGATCATTCAGCGGCAAACAGGTGAGAACAGGTCGGAGGTGAAAAACAAACTGACACAAATACTAAATTGGGGGAAATTTTAAAAACAGTCATCGGCCACATCCATACTGTAATACGGCATGCCGCGGTCTTGGAAGGCTTTCTTTAACAACTTTTGCCGCTCCTCCTTTTCTTTCAATTCTTCTGCCTGAGGATCGGAACATTAACTATAACTTGGTATCGAAGACACCTCACACTCTGTTTAGACCTTCGCGCGTGCTGGCAAGGGGTAACTTCGTAACCAAAATTATAACGCGTCAGAAACAGACATTTTGTAAACTATGTAGTGCCGAAGCTGTCCAAAGGATACATTGAACATGTGGCCTGTCTGTCTCATAGTGTGCCAATAAAATAATTGTGTACCCCGCCGCAGATTAAACTGTGTGATTGTGTAACCGTCTATTATGTATACATATTGTTACCTGTATTTTGAGGATTTCCTCCTGCGATACTTGTTTAAGTTTCTCGAATCCTGGCTTCTGAAAGTCCGTCTCACCACAAAGCAGAACATTCTCGCCCCGTACCAGGAAGACACCCCTGTCTATATCTCCATACATATCTCTAACATGTATCCTCTCTATCGTCTGGGTGAGAAGGAGGTTTGCAAACTGGTCGAGTGATCGGAGGAATCCAATTAGAGTCCGGCCATCTCGTAACACCACCATGACCCGCTTATCGATATCTTGGACCAGGGAGGCAGTGCCCGGCAGGTAGAGCATCTCCTGCCCCAAATCATCCACCAGATTCGCCATGATTCACCTCATTGCTAGCTAACAAAATAAATTAGTTAAAATAAATTACAATTCGTTAAAAATACTGGTAACAATCACACACACACAATCTCTAGGAAGAGTCACGGATGCCCAAGGAAGAGACTCGGAATCCAGCAGATCCGGTTTTCCCAAACTCGCTGTCCTTCATCAGGGTAGCAGTATATGTCCCGTCTCTCTCCCTCCTCATGTAGACCCTAGTGTCAGCAGTGTGTGACCAACTCTCTCCCAGACAGGGCTGGAGGCGGCCCTGTTGTCCACCCATTCTGACGTGGTTAACTGTCACCACAGACACGGCGTGTTTCACACATAGCGATAGTATCTAAAGGAAGGGCAGAGTGAAGATGATGTGAGAGATTGAATATTTAACTGGTATTTAGAGATTGATTTACAGTGTTAGCAACACCAGCAAGTAGGTGTGTTCTCTTCCTCATGTCCTCAAACTCGTGTCGGAAATGGGTGGCAAGAGAGTCGATCATCACAACACCGTATTGGCAATCTTCCCTGAGTGAAAAGACAAGTTATAGCTATTGAAACAGCAGAAAAGGGCCGAAAATAAGATCCCCCTTGCTATGTTCTAACAGGATCGAGCAAGGCAAGATCCCCCACCACCCGCTACCTGAGGAGATGAAGTATTGAGATAAGCTGGGTATATTCAGTACATCTCGCAACATGTATCCTTCCCAGCAGCTCCTCAGGACTGAGTCCGCACAGAGCCGTCTTCTGAGTATTACTCCTCGCCACCTTATTGAGATGACCCAGGGTGGACTGTGCGAGGTGGGAGAGACGATCAGGGGAACACCCCCCGTCACAGTCAATATACAGGACCTGGCACTCCCGTCCTCCAAATGCACGGGGTATGGTGCTGGCTACTGATATCTGGAGACACAGCTGGGTGCACCCACTACCAGGCTCACCTAGCAGTTCCAGAACCTAGAGAAGGAGAGACAGGTTCTGGACAGAGAAAGAAAGGGGAGTAAGATAAGAAAAGGTAGTAAAGAAGTGAACTATAGAAAGACTAGTCAGGTGGTACCTTGCCGGGATGGACTCCACCTGATAGCAATTGATCCAGCTGGCTGCAGTATGTTATAACTGGCGGTATTCTATTTAATTCTGTCACATTCTTCGGGGTTACCTGACAAAAACTACACGTAGAACTTCTTGACCTTCTTCTTCTGATGATGATGACTCATGACAGGTATCAAACATTAAACACCTACTAAGTACTCATCAAGTGCAGAAACAAGGACGGCTGCTTCTTGACTGGATAGCTTCAATCGGGAAACAGAAGAAATCAGTGCATCTTTACAGAACCCGTCTTGCCAGGGCAGACATTCAATAAAATCCGAAAGACATGTGATACCCTGAGTAGCCAACTTTCGCTGGATGGTCGTTGGGACCGGTATTGAGCTCACTGGGTATGCCATTAAAACTTCAGAACTAAGATTAAAAAAAAGAGTTGTTAGAGTTTTAGGTTTTATATGCAGAGGTGAACCGCTCTGAAGCTCCGTAGTACTAGTGTTTTTTTGGATTCTGGTACCCTACGGGGTCTGAGCGTGTATACAAATTCTGTTATTATTATTATTATTATAGAGTGAGCTGGCTGGGTTGTTATTCCCAAATTGCAATGCCTTACTATGGTATATCACGTTATAGCAGACCACTTGGTTTGTTTTGCTGGGTGGTCGGAAGACAAGATTGAGGAAAAATCGGAGGAACCAGGGGACAATCATTGTGCCCTTCATGGTGCAACCTACTGGTTCCCGAATAGGGGAGGCCGGATGGTGATTGGTGTCACAAAAAAGAAGATTGTGTAAGAGAAGATGGATGCTCGGACCATTGAAGTGAGGTCCAAATCACTGTAACATAAAGATGCTAAACCAGTATCCACAGAGAATGGTTGCAATACGAAGGACGGCTGCGAAACCGATGACTGGTTTTCCAGGACCGTCCGTCGTGCTCCCAGCTCCAGCCTCCAAGAGAATTAAGATAATAGTAGCTAAGAGGATGAGGGTAGTGAAGTAACGATTCGACCAAATCTCCAAGCACTGCAGGATCTTGTTTCGATAGCATGGGAGTTGCGACTGACGATGCAGAATGAAACTGATACAAAAGCCCAAAACCGCTCCAATAAAAGCATGCTTATGCCATTCCTATTGATGTATACTCCATTTTTTTCAACTGTTCACCCCCCAAAGTCGTGCGCGGAATTGTTTTGCGCGTCTACCACATGTTAACGTGTAGTGTGCGCCACGAAAATTCTAATTTTTATTAAATATAAACTACACAACCCACTAGGGACCTCAGGGGTGAAACGGTGCAGAGCAGCCACTAGACACGGTGAGGTGTGAATCAAGTCATCATATGGTCCTTGTGTGGGTTGTGCAGAAAAATAACTTAATCAAACGCCTACACATTAAAAAATTGATAATTAATATAAAAACAGTCTCTCATCTCTAATGACATTTCAAAGGTTGAAGTCAAAATTGTCCAGTGTTGGTGTTCTTATGGGTACCCTACAACCTCTCAAGCTCCTCAAAGTTGACCTAAGGATGGAGAATCTCAACTTTTGCTTGCTGGATATCTTTCGCCGTGTTTTTCCTCGATCCTTGAGGCAGCTTTCTTCAGGGTTTTCATGAACTCTTCTCCAAGTCCTCCTGTAGTTGACATTATCAGAGGGCCCCGATCGAATTTTGGTCCTATCTATAGTATTAAACTGGCAGCATCCTGATCTAAAATAAGCAGAATTTTCAGCATTTTAGTCCGCCAATGTGCTGAAAATTCCTCTCAATCATATCAGATACACATGCAGAGAGATTCTTATTCTTGCAGTACTGCAGCAGTGTGAATGAGAGAGAGAGAGAGAGAGGGGGGAGAGGGGAGGGAGATGGAGGATATGTGTTGGTTGGCGCCAGTTGTGCGTAGTGCACCGACAACAGTCTAGAGGGGGAAAGGGGGAGATTAGAGAGATTCATACATTACCATTGCAATTGAATTGGCTCTCTCTCTCTCTTTTTCAGCGCGACCAGTTCAACCAATCTGCTGAAAATCGTGCTGAAAACTGACCATTTCAACCAATCTGCTGAAAATCGTGCTGAAAACTGTTGTCGGTGCATTACGCAAAACTGGAACATTCCCCAGCATATTCTGTCTCTCTGTCACACACAACCAGCACATAATATCCCCAGATATCTCTCTCTCTCACTCTTCAGTCTTTCACATTCACTGCACCACCTATATTTTCAGCAGAATTTTCAGCACATAATATGTAGATGAAATTTTTGAATTGTAAAAATCAGCATTCTCGTTAAAAAAAATCAGCATCCTGGGAGACATTTCTTTCCAATTGGTTGGCAAATTTTGAATTTTCGAACGGGGTCAGAGGGGTGAATGAGCCCCCTTCCACCATCTGTACTCTCCTCATGTAGCTTCTCTTCTTCGGTCTTCCTCTGTTCATGGTCTCTGTACAGAGATGTTGGAGGTGTTGAGAGATATGATGCAGAATTGGCATGGACAACTCTGACATCGAAGAAGTTCAGTTGTTCAGGCTGCCACAATCCGGTTCCGAGTTCCGACAATGTCCATACATGTTTTTGGGTGAACAGTTGAAAAAAAATGGACTTTAATGGTTGAAAGAGGTGAAATAGCTGATAATCTAGCGCATTTTAAGCGACTGCTCACTGCGGGCTACGGGTTATTACTGAAAGTTTATCAAAAACTGCCGAAAAACTGGAAACAGAAAATTGCAAACTTTGGTTTTGGCGCTCCAACGAAAAACGCGCGGCGCGAACGCTTTATTTTTTTTGCGCGGCGTTATCAATGACTGTAACGCGCGATTTTTTAAAATTATCTTTGCACTGTATGTTTTAAAAACAAAACATTTAATTTCAAACTTTCAAAATCGTTCGCGATGAGGCCCCTCGGAAATGTTCAAGTCATGCACAATCAAGTCACGCCCACCAATCACAGCTCAGAACGCGTGAAGCACTCCGCGCGTTCTGAGCTGTGATTGGTGGGCGTGACTTGATTGTGCATGACTTGAACATTTCCGAGGGGCCTCATTCTTTAAAAAAAATCTTTAAAAAATCGTAAAATTTGATTTATGATGCTCAATTTGGGTTCTGTGGGAATTGTAAGGCCTGAATTACCCTCAGCATCCATGCTGCAAGCAAGCAATGTTGAATGTGAGAATATCACCGCTTTTGGGGAAGTTTTTAGGGCTAGAAATTCTTCATTCCCCTGTCCCCAACTCAGGGACGGCCCAGCAAGTCCCTGCGTGTCGGGGGCAGGGGCGACAGCATCTGTCCGCTGTTAGGGGGAGTGAAATTCCGGAACTCCCCATAAGCAGCGTCCAGGGGAGCAGCCCGGCCCCGGCGGGGATGTAGGGCGGAGCCCCCGCAAGCAGGGTCCAGGGGCTGCGAACTGCGAAGCCTCAAGCCCCCCCCCCCCCTTCGGAAAAGTTGCCTTGCTCGACCCTCTTTCCGTGCGTGTGTAAGGGGAGACTTTAGCTGAATGGACGAGCATTAATGAGGGCCCATAATTGCCAAAACTCTACTTGTGATAAAGCGTATTCTATTATGAGAATGCGTGACCATGGCTGTATGTATGTCATCGCAGGAAAACGTTAAAATCTGGGTGCCTTTTAACAATTTGTAGTTCTAGCGCACGCGACGGGTTAGGGCTATCCGTTAGGGTCTGGTTAGGGTTTGGTTTGGGGTTATCGGTTAGGGCTATCGATTCTCTATCAGTTACCGTTTAGTTTACTCAAATTGGCATGTGGTTGCGTGGCTATAGCCGTATGAAAAAAGTCGGTCTAAGTGTACTATTTTGGTAGCACGCACCTGTAAACAGGCTGCAAGGCACCCAGATTATAATCGCGCCCGTCATCGCACGCTACGTAAAAGCCTCTTTTACGAGCGGGATGTGTTCTCAATAAATACGCTTCATCATTTAATTATGGGCCCATGTCCGTTCAGCTAGAGTTTCCCCTAAGGAAGGGTTAGAACATAACAACCCCGAAGGACAAAACAGTAGCTCGGACAAAGTCTTGACGAGTGGCGGTACTCTGTTAACATATGAAGTATGAACGTTTGTAGACTGGCGCGTTATGAAGTTGGCTGTTCCCAGCGCGAGCTGGGGACAGCCAACTGGAGTTTAATCGCCCGGCAGGGCGATTAAACTGGTTTAAATCCCGACTCCGATCCCGAGGCGCCAGCCGAGGGTGAGGGGGAGGTGATTTAAACCTATAACGCGATAGGCTAACAAACGTTCATATTTTATGAAACCCGATAGTAATTACACACAAATAAGAGACACAACACAAGGTGAAACACACTAGAACTGCTGGTAAATAGTCAACAGATACCCTGAAAATGTGTGTAGACTTAGTGTCTACTGTTCCTAACATGTTTGAGAAAGAGAGAGAAAGATTAGGGGCAATACACACTGTCAGAGGTAATGAACAGTAAAAGAGACAATGAGAGAGAGAAATGAATGGAATGTGATTCTTTTCACTCCTTATGAGAGAGATAACATTGAAACGTGTTGCAGACATGTTTCCCCTTTCTTTTGTTGACAGAACTGTGTGTTTACACACATTTTCAATACTTAGAATTTTACACGCATGTTATTCAAATGAAGAGAAACGCGTGAAAAAGGACACTGGCCTGATAAATCGCGAGCAGGGTGTTAAATCCCCCAGCTAGCAGTTATCATGAGCGCGCAAAATCTTCAAACGACTGATAAATCAACTATCGGGTTTCATAATCATTTAATATTTTAGGAGGGTTATGAGATGGAGACCATTCAGGCAGATAAATATCCGCTCATGGGCAGCAACAAGCAATACGACATGGTGTGTAATAAATAGAAACCCCAATTAATAATAAGTTACAACAATATTCAATCACATTCTAATCACATCTCTTTTGCAGGGAATTCACAGTTTTGTAGAACGGCAGCCCCACCAATCGGTAGATATGACGCTCGACAAAGTGATCAACCTGCTACAAGATCAACATTCGGTAAGAAAAACTTCTGAAATTCAAAAATTTCAACTTCATCAAAGTAAAGTTTTTTTAATTTTAGTCTGTTGTTATAATCCAATTGCCCAAGTATCTCCAATATTTCTACTCGCGATGGTAGGCTGTTCTCGACTTCCAGGGTACTGTGTAAGAAATCCCACCGCTCAGACCACAACCCAAGCACATCCAACAAATAAAATAATTCCCACGGTCCTTTCTCGGTTGTTATCACATAGTCAAGGTTGTGAGCACACATGTTACACCATTTTATCGCTGGGTACCATATTCCCCGCCAGTATTCCCGGTCTAGCAAGTAGGGCTTCCTGCAGAAATATAATTTTTAGTTATGAACCTTTGAGGAGATTTTTATCTGGCCAATATTAAATTGCAATAATCTTGTTCTATCAGCATCTTACGTTTTAATGACTACTATAAGTTCAGTTAATGTCATGTACGGCGGGTCGGTGAAGGGATTGTACTCTTTTGGCGTAACGTGACCTCCTTTAGCCACCTCGTCACACTGAGAGGGATTGTTTGTTCATATTCTAGACACTACCGTATTGCAGCTCTCCTATTCAGCTCTCCTATTTAGTATCCTTAGACACTGCTAATTATTATAACTTTTGAGACTTACTTTTCCCATGAAATCTAAGAAGTCCTCTTTAAATTTGTTAATGTCACCGATTTCGAAGGCACTATCAATTTTTCGATGAAGTAAGACATGGATGACTAACGAAGAATCCACCCAATTGCTGCAGTTCTTTAGATATTTCCAGAATTTCACCTGTAATTATTTATTAATCAAATCATGAACATTGGACCGGTAGTATTGCTCCCGGACGACTCAGCGATCCAAACCAAACCAGTAGGAAGATCAATACCATGTGACTAAGGGTATCTCCTAAAACTGTACCCTCTGCTTTTTATGAGGAACGAGGGGTATATTCAATCTTAATTCTCACCAGATTATAGAGAGGATGCCTGACAACTGCGAATCTGATCGTATCTTTTGGCTCCTTGTCGTATTCTAGCCGGCCTGCAATATATGCTTTGGTATACCTCTTTTCCTGCTTAGTTTTTGGAGGTCCTCTATTCTGGTCTTTTAGCTGGAAATGTGACATGCCGATCTCAAACAAGTTCCTCCCATGAGGAAGGGTCTTGCCAATGAGATAGGATGCCGACTTCTCTACCAGAAAATCTTCCCAGGGTGGTCCTGACTCGGTAGGGCACATGGTAAATCTCAAATTCCTGAAAGAGTGTGTAACTGTACAACGTATGGGACTTTTATCGTGTGAATCTTTTATATACGTAATTTTATACATACGGGAAATAGTAAAGGGCCTCAGCTCTTGTCCTGGTGATTTTGTTCTGGTAACACGCCAACCCAAGGGTATACTTTCTATCCTTCAGTACATCTCCTATAACTCCTTTATATGTCTGATAAACCTTGTCTATCTCTCCTTCACTCATATTCCGCCACTCTATCTTCATTAGGTCTTCTTTAGTGAATGAAGGTGCATTGTTCTCTATAAGCGTCGGATCTAATGTCGTGGTTCCATCCTCAATAGGCTTTCGGTGTTGTTTGGGAAGTAGTAGTAGGACAGTGTGAAATACCCCTGTAGGTAGACACGACAGTTAGATCTAGGTGTTATCAAGTCAATAAATAAGTGAATAATAGCACAACGTACAAATCAAGGTGACTGTGCTGAGGAGCAATTTCAAGTTCCGCCATCTGAAATTCCAAAGTGCCATCCAATTCTTGGACACCGATCAGGCGATCTACAAGAGCAAGAACTGTAAAACACGTCCAAATATAAGAAGACTACATTGGAATTGTAGTGTCAGCTTATAGCTCTCTCTCTCTCTCTCTCTCTCTCTCTCTCTCTCTCTCTCTCTCTCTCTTTCTCTCTCTTTCTCTCTCTCTTCTCTCTCTCTCTCTCTCTCTCCCTTCCTCCATTGATTTCCGCTGCAAGGCTTGCACATCAACCATACCGCACACTCAAAGTATACAATACAACCCAAAGAACGTCGAACTTTGCCATGACAATTTTACACATATTTCTATCAATTCCAAAGAATGGTTTACGCCATATCAACACTCTACTTGTTGCCCATAAACAAACGCTGCTACATTTTACACATCAATTTCATCATATCAGATTCCGGTTTCTCGTCGTTGTCCTAATAAGTATTTAAGGAATTTAACCCCACTTTCCGGATTTTTTGGGACCCCCCCGGGCCCCAAAAACCAAAAAAAAAAAACCCTCCTTAAAAGTTTTACAAATTGAAAACCCCCCCCCTTTTTTTTTTTCCCCCCCCCTTCCCTTTTTTCCCCCTTTTTCTCCCCTTCTTTCTTTTCCCCCCCCCCTTTTTTTTCCCCCCTTTTTTTTTCCCCCCCCCTTTTTTTTCCCCCCCTTTCCCCTTTCCCCCGTTTGTCTGGGGTTTTTCCCCCCTTTTTTCCCCCCCTTTTTCCCCCTCTCCCTCTTTTCCCCCTTTTTGCCCTTTTTAAATTCCTTTTTTTTCCTCCCCCTCTCCCTTTTTTTTCTTTTTTCTTTTCCCCCTCTCCTCTTCTTTTTTCTCTCCCCCCTCTCTCCCCCCTTTTCTCCCCTCTCCTTTTCCCCCCCTTTTTCCGCTAAAAGGCTTCAAATCAACCATACGCACCCCCCAAGTATCAATACAAACCAAAAAGTCGAACTTTGCCAACAATTTTTAAAAAAAATTTCATATTTCCCTTTTTTCCCCCAAAAAGGTGTACGGATTTAATTCCCCTTGTTTTTTTTAAAGGGGGTTTTTGAAAACCCCTTCTTCTTTTTTTAATTGAAAACACAATTTCAGGCTTTATTCCCCGTTTGGGGTTTCCCTGAAGGGCGTTTCCCCCCGCCAAACAAGTTTTTTGAAAAAATTGTTAGTTTTTTTTTGAAACAAGCCCTTCCCCCTTTTTTTTTAATAAAATAAACCCCCCTTTTTAAAAAACCAAAAGTAAAGGGGAAAATGGTCAAAAGTTTTGGGAACCGGGGGTTTTTGGGTTTTTTTAAAATTCCCAACCCCCCGACATTTCCCCAAAATTTTACTTTTTACAAACCCCCCCTCCCCCTTTTTTGTCCCTTCCCCCCCCCCCTTTTCTCTCTCACCATCACTTTCTTAGATTCTCTCTGAAAACTGAAACTCGCTTGTAATAATACCCTGTCCTTCTTCAGAAATCAGTGAAGGAACGACATGTACGAGCTGTGAAGAAGATTTGTCAGCGATTTGAGGATGGATTTGTATCCTTTTTTTCATGCCCAACTATCGACAGAAACATACTTAACAGTGACTTGTTAACCAGTGACTTGTTGACCATAGCAACTCATGATAGCATGTTTATTATTGATTGGTACTTGACAAAATAAAACACGGTTGAATTTGACGGAAAGCTACTGCAAAATTGTGATGTACAAGATCAATAAGTTAAAAGTTGGACATTTTCTTAACTTTCGGCCCGCTTTTGGTTCTCTAACTTTCTCTTTCTTCTTTTGAATTTAGCTTCATTCGTAGTGATAGAGCTCCTCAAATCGTTATTGTACCGCACAGACAATCCTAACACAGTCTCGGTGGGGCGCTCTTTTACTCCTTCACACTCTCTCTCTCTCTCTCTCGAATCAAGCTAGATCTCCTATAATCAGTCCAAATCACTTCACTCGATAACCACCTCTTTCTTTTCAATCTGATCTATCTCAATGTGAGTCTCTGTGTAACCATGACGATGAGGATCCTTTCGTCCCGGGCAACACAGAAAGGAGTGGGTGGAGCTATACCGATACAGGCACACCCTGTATATCAGTACCATTATCAATACAATTGCACAAGCTGCTGCTAGTCCAACAATACTGGGGATCAGATAGTCTGGAGACTCTGGGGCACAATCGGATTCATCTGAGGAGTCGATGCAGTGGGAGTAGCCGTCACACAGGTCGGCTATGGAGAGGCAGATTTGTCGGCCAGCGGGATCCATGCATTGGAGCTGAAAGAGGAAATACTTGTTAGAGTTGCAGACAGACAACAGTTGTAGAATCAGATTGACAGATAATTGCTACAAATAACGATGGACTGTATGGCTTACCCCATTGGTGCATTGGGTTGTACTTTCTATTGGCAGGGTACTGGTCACATCGCCACAACTCTTCTGAAACATAGGGTTTAGTTGTAAGACGACATTATTTTCTGGACAACCTAGTACAGTTTAGTTGAAAAATTATCAAACAGCTCTCTCTAGTACAGTTCCATAATATGTATTACCCGCCAAATAACTAAAATTGCTATCTTCGTTACCTCTCCCAAGTGTCTTTCCAACTCTATCTCTCTACATTCCCTCTATCACTAACTCTAACTCTCTATCGCTTGATCGTTCCCACTCTTTTCCTAGTCGAATACTATTTCCTTACCTCGTCTGTTCCGTCGATGCACTGCTTTATACCATCACATAGGTGCTCAATACTGTAACATCCAACTCCGTCATTGCAGGGCACGTAGGTTAAATTACAACCCGTCATATCATGTCATAGTACAAAGCTAAAGTGCATGTAAGTTATTGAAAAGTAGTAGCAATAGATGGAGGAATAGGCGGGGAAATGGTGTAGACCTAAGCTGTACAGATGTAAGGTGGGACCCGAGGGTTCAATGTGACGAGAAATAGAGGGAAATAGTAAGGTGGGACACATGACGAGAAATAGAGGGAGCTATGATTCAACGACAGAGCTGTGTATTATACTAGTGAAACAACTCATCACACAGTGCATTATATATCCCTCAATATGTGACTTATGTTTTTACCAGTGCATGTTTGTATGCATCATATTCCCCCCATCTCAAGTGATCAATGTGCGACTCAGCCCCCCCCTGTGTAAATGCACATGTCTAGCATGCAGGAGGCTATGGAATCAATATTTACTTGATAGAGGCAGCAGGACAGGTGGCAGCAGTTAGTTTCACACTACTTCAAGCAACTAACAAGTTGTAGAAATATAGAAGAAGCAACTAACAAGTTGTAGAAATATAGAAGAAGTAGTAGTACTTCTAAGTTCTAGATTAGAGTTGCATAACCAAAATAGAAAACCATGTAAATGATAAATTTCGCCCCTTGCAATAGAAGCCCTGGCACGTGGAGGAGAGTCAAAGATAAAATGAATTAGAATATTTAATTGTCACATAATTATATTAATAATTACATTATGTGCTCCCTCCCTCTCTCCTAAAGTAGCAAGTCGCGTATGGTAGATAAGAATCGTTTTCAAGGGGACCGAATTTTTGGTACCCCCGTGCCGGGAAATTTTCACCTCCACGCCGGACCTATAAACACTGTCTAGTCTACAACAAAGTCGAACAGCTCAATGAGTTTAGACTGTTAGGTCATTGTGTGACCCACTGATAATAGCGTGTAGAGGTGCAAATTTGCCCCGTTTAACAGCCCCCAAATAGGACAACAGAGCAGCTGGGTGAAGATAAGTTTCCCCCTGAGAGAAATTCCTAGAAAAAGCGGCTGCAGACTGGGGTGGGGTAAATTGCCATTCAGTACCCCCGCGTGGCGTCACCTTGTCTGATGAGCCCATAATTTTCTAAAATTGCAATCTACAGGTCTTTACTCTTTTGGTGGCCGGGTATAATACCTTTAGTTCTTCAGAACTTTTAATAATCCCAATAATCTCAATATATCCTAGTGGCTACTTATGCCGTGGCTTATGACTTGGATAAAATTTATTCGATCATCGAATCGGCAAATGAATTATTTAGTGAGCAATACGCCTTTTCCCATGCTTTGATTTTACAATCATTCTGTTCCAATTTATAGATTCCTCCTAACATCTCTCACATTATACCAGTTCACACTGCCCTCTCACAACTCCTTTCTTCTAGAGCTCGATAACTCTTCTTCTTCTGTCGGCTATCATCTACAGAGCAGCTGTGCATGTGGTGAAAGGTGGAGAAACATGGGCTGCTGTTTAACGTATCGCTGACAGACACTCACCCACCTATCTCTCTCTCCTTCTCTCCATCGCTCTCTCTCTCTCTCTCTCTCTCCATCTCTCTATCTCTCACACACAGACGAATCGTAGGTAGAAGGAAACGATGTGCAGGGGAGTGTCATAAATCTCGGGCCTTAGGCCAAATAATATTGTGGTGATGCGTGAATAATTCGACTGTCAATGGGAGAGAGAGTGAGTGAGAGAGAGAGAGAGATAGAACATAGATATGGAAGATAGATGAGTCATCAACAGTTCGCTGCTCGAGACATGGCGAGGTTTCAGGAAGAAACCTAATAGGATAGTTGTACCATAACGTGCCATAACATGTTCTCGTGTACAAGCGCCGTACCTAGCTATCATGGATCCAACTAGCGAGAAGAAGATAATGGTATCTGGGTTTCCCGTCTTTATTTTGGAACTCTCGCCAGGATATGCATGTGTCCTATGTACTGTACAGAAAGACACTCAGTGTACATTTTACACTTAGAACGAAATGAATACATGAGCAATCGAACATCTTCATTCTACCTAAAAGTAAAGATTTCCAACAAACCGATCATCTGACGACCGACAATTCCACAAACGATATCAAAAAGTTTGATTCCTTAACAATTCTAACAGTATCTAAAAGATCTAGTGAAGGTTCTGACACTTATTGATGCGTTAGTGGAGCGGTTGGAGGGAGATGACGAATACACCGCACCAGTCATCCAAATCATCATGCTTTGTGGGTGAGTGACAAGATCTCTCTCTCTCTCTCTCTCTCTCTCTCTCTCTCTCTCTCTCTCTCTCTCTCTCTCTCTCTCTCTCTCTCTCTCTCTCTCTCTCTCTCTCTCTCTCTCTCTCTCTCTCTCTCTCTCTCTCTCTCTCTCTTTCTCTCTCTCTCTCTCTCTCTCTCTCTCTCTCTCTCTCTCTCTCTATCTCTCTATCTCTCTCACTTTGTTGCCTATCCAACTGAGAGAAAAAAAGGGCACCGAGTTTGAAGCGAGTTATATTGAGATCAGCTACATAGTAACATATTATTTGCGGGTCGATTGATTGCCAATATATCCGCAACTTAAATACCGCTATGGTCTTCTTTTGAAGCCCTTCCCCTCCGACAATCTAGACCCAACTCTGATAATTACGACCTAATGTTCATATAATATTTGCAGAAAATCATTCCTCAAAGAGAAAGCCTCAGACGATACGATTTATGCTAAGGATCTTGTGGAGTTCCTTACTGAGCTCTGTAAGTATGTTTGTCTGTTTTAAGCATGGTTGTCACTTGTCAGGTAGTTCGAACACCTGTCTGTAGACTAATACTGACTCATGACAAGGCACGATATAACCTGCACCACTGACCCATATCCCCCTCAACCCCAGCCAAGCTAGTGGAGTTGCCTGTGCCCATGATCCAGATAGCCGTTACTCACTGTATTGGCAGTCTCTACTGTACCC
Source organism: Hormiphora californensis (assembly GCA_020137815.1). Lineage (NCBI taxonomy): Eukaryota > Metazoa > Ctenophora > Tentaculata > Cydippida > Pleurobrachiidae > Hormiphora > Hormiphora californensis. The sequence goes on from CM035350.1 coordinate 8,867,452, forward strand.
CCGTCACCAACTACCCAGACGGTACGTGTTTTTTTAGAGAGAGAGAGAGAGAGAGAGGGGGGGGAGAAAGAGTGAGTCACGTGCAGAACAGCTTTTTAGAATTTCCCCAACCCACAACTTGCTCGAAAGAAGCTAATTGAAAAACTATCGTCTCGTCTTGGAACATAATTTTCGTTTTTCGCGACTGCGTTCTGCTCAGAGGAAAGACGGCAGCTGTTTTTGGCACATATCCCCCTTCACTGTACTATTTTTTAAAGTATGGTGTAATTACAAACACGTGGACTTAGAACATACTTTTGATAAGGTGTAAAGTGCATGTGCGGTCTTGGCCTTGAAACAAGCGTCTCGAGAGTTCAGTAGAGGTGGCCTACAAAATAAAGTGCTGGATTCTTTACAAATAATAGCTGCCATGTGTTCTGCGGGCATTATATTCGCTGAGAAGTGCTTAATAAGTTGAAATAACCGAGAAAGATATGCCCATATTTTAGTACACCTCCACCCCACTTATGAAATGTTCTCACAGGTCCGCAAGCATGCAAGCACGAGCTCAATATAAAGACGATCGAGGAAAGTAACATTGTGCAAATCTTTGCAAATGAACTCCGACAAATGACAGATGAGACAGTTTATCAAGAAATCCTCCACCTTCTACTTTTCCTCTCTCTATCTTGTGAGTAGTTTTCACAAAGAATGTTTCATTTCACAACACCTGCAAACCCTCGTTCCTAGACCCCCCCCCCCCCCCTGGTGACATACCAGCCTGGTGACATTTCCCTCCACACAAGCTCACAGCGTATTAAGGGTGACTTCGTAACCAGCCTGGTGACATTTCCCCCCTTGTGTTTCAGCAAGTAACTGCGATAGTCTCCTGGGTATGGACGTTGTTGACGTCATCGCAAAAAGTATGGCTGGAGCCTGCTCTACCAATAACAGGTTTGTCAACAACTTTATCTCTTTCTTTCTCGTTCTCTACCTTTCTCTTTCTGACTACCTGTCTCTCTCTCTCTGTGTCTATATCCCTCCCCCCCTCTCTATCTCTCCATTTCTCTTCCTCCTGTTCTTCCCTCTCCTCTCTCCATCTACCTTCAGTGACAGCTAGCTACGAGGGAATCCCTTCTTGACACTAACTTTTCACCCCCAGCTACAACGCGAATCCTTCATGTTTTCTCTTCCATCTGTCAACTTCTTTTTTCTACCGTCAAAATTCCAAAATAATTCTCGAGAATTCAAACTTCTGATTTCTCTGGGATTTCGGGGGAATTTCTCTGCCCAATTTCAAATTTGGAATTATTTCCATCACTTTTTCCACTAATACTATACTGATCTCTCGTCAAACCACTCCCCATATAACCTCACTTTCTTCTTCCTTCCCCACTTTCTTCTTCAGTATCCCCAATCACTCCGCTCCGAACCACTTCCCTCTCTAAACACTTCTCGGTTCTACTTTAATCCCACTTTCACCTCCTCAGCAAACTACTACAGCTGAGTGTCGAGGTATTGTGGAATATCATTGAGTACGGAAACCCAGAGCGAGTTCCAGAAAAGTTCGAAACTAATACTGTCGTCAGGTAAAGAGGGAGAGAGATGGAATAAGAGTGAGGGATAAAGCGATGGAAAAGAGGATAAGAGTGATACTGAACGAGAGAGGGAGAAAGAGAGTGAGAGGTAGTGTGTGAGAGACAGAGAGATGGAGTGAGAGAGTGAACGACAAATAGTGAAAGCTTCATAAATGGATATTATTCACTCATCGGTATTACTTTCTGGCAATAATATGGGGTTGGATACTGGATACTAATATTATCTTTGTCGCAAGCGAAAAACTCGAAACAGTTAGTGCCAAGTATCCAGAGTACCTACTGCATTTGCAAACGGACACTGGGAGTACAGTTATGAAACGAAATCATACAAAACGCGAATGTTGTGCGGCTAGAAAATAAAATGAAAGGAAAGGGAGAGATGAAGAAAATAGATAGAGAGATAGAGGACAGTGCTGAGAAAAACTGGATAACCGAATACGACCGCAAAGAACAAAGGCAGATAAAACTCTTCTGAAGACACTGCATACAAAGCAAAATGGTGATAGAATCCCTCTGTTTTTCTCTCTCCCCTCTCTCTACCTCTATCTATCTCTCACTCTCTCCGTCTCAATCTCTTTCCTCTCTTCTTTTCTTCTGGCGCCGGCGGCTTCCATTTCAAAATGGCATAAAAAAGAGACGGGGGAAGAGGAATGAATGTGTATCAGCATACGATCGACAGGAGAATATGATTTTCGTGTTCCGTTATTTAACAAGCATGCTCTGATGAGAGCTACCGCGGCAGAGATAGATAAATGCTACTAGGAGGTATAATATTTTACAGCTGAATGTGCGGAACTAGCTACGCAAATCTCACACACTTACTTAGGAGGTGAAAGGATATGTGTCAAGAGAGCAAACGGTAGAGAGGTGGAGAGAGAGAGAGAGAGGGGGGAGAGAGAGAGAGACAGAGAGAGAGAGAGAGAGAGAGATAGAGAGAGAGAGAGAGAGAGAGAGAGAGAGAGAGAGAGAGAGAGAGAGAGAGAGAGAGAGAGACAGAGAGAGACAGAGAGAGATAGGGAGAGAGAGATGAGTGGCCACCGCTGAATGCTTGTCACCCCTGTGAAAAACAAGCTCCTCCTCCTCGGGGCTCAGACCTTTATGTCTATCTATCTCTCTCTCTCTCTCTCTCTCTCCTCTCTCTCTCTCTCTCTCTCTCTCTCTCTCTCTCTCTCCCCCTCTCTCGACTCTCTTGACTTCGCACATTGAGATGGCTCAAAATTGAGAAATATTGTTGAGGGAAATATGGATCGTTGTTTAGTATCTGAAAGACTGCCAAGCAGGTCGAGCGTGGCTAACTTGTCCCCTGTTTCAGGTCTCTCTACTCAACGTTCCTTCACTTTGTGCAACACGCGAAAACCCAACAAGACATGCAACTCAGGTACGTGGTAAAATTGGAAGCAAAAAAAGTATCAAGTGTTTATCAGCAAATTGATATATTCCTGGGTGACAAGTCCCAGCTTTCACAAATCACAAAAACGGTGTTGCTACTAACATATCATTTGAGGAGTAATGGCTCCGTGAGAGAAGAGGTCGTGGGGATAATAATAATATTATTCAACAATTGATATTTAGACACGTCCCCAAACTGACTACTGAGCAGGTTGTGAAGTGGGACGGAATAGAGCGAGAGAGAAAGAGAGAAAGAATAATAGTGGAAGGATAGTTAGATATCATTGGCTGATGTTACGGTTAAGCAGCGAGACAGGAGCTGATCGTTCACGGAGGATCGCGTTCCGTTCTAAAACAACTTAAATTCTAAAACAGCTCATTAAATTAGAGCAGGCATCAAAATATAATGTGCGTGGAACGCGTTCTCTACGTGTTCCCGAGAAGAGGATTAAACATTCTCTGCTCCCCGTACAAACACGGAACTGCAGGCCCAACTGAGGCTGGGGGAGAAGGGGTAGGGCAGCGACAACAAAAGCTAGATGACTCGTCCGCGTCGAGTCGAATACAGAGAGAGAGATGGGAGTTTGGGAGATCTGTCAAAGGAGCTCTACCACTGCAGGCGATGAAAGAGTGGGAACTCCACACGTGACGTCACTGCGTCACGTGACATTTTGACTGTCCTTGCCACGGCTGTGTGATACCCCGTGCCAATGCCAGACTGGCGATGAAAATCTCTCTCTCTCTCTCTCTCTCTCTCTCTCTCTCTCTCTCTCTCTCTCTCTCTCTCTCTCTCTCTCTCTCTCTCTCTCTCTCTCTCTCTCTCTCTCTCTCTCTCTCTCTCCTCTCTCTCTCTCCTCTCGACAAGATATACCTACCACCTACTGCGGGGTATTGTAGAATGGGAGAGAGAGAGAAGAAAGAAAGGGAGAGATAGTAGAATCTCAGTGAAAATTGTGCTGTATAAAAGTGAAGCTCCAAATGGGAGATACAACTCATAGGATAGATATTCTGATAGTAAGTGATATATATCCAATAGTGTTGGATACAAGCTCTCAGAGGTACTTTTAACACACTCCGCCTACCTCAGATAGGCTAGGGGATAGTAAGCAAAAAGAAACGTCGGTCGACCTATCGCCAAACATACGAAACGCAGAACTAAGGTGTCAAATGGAATATGTTGCCTTTCACGATGAATTTTAAAGTATTACTACATGGATTTTGGATAGCAATGCGAAGATGAATAATAAAAAACGCTGAAAGAAGTGTGAGAGAAGGGGAAGCTGAGTGAAGCTGATGCAGTAGAGACTAGAGAGAGAATTAGTGTACACGTGACTTCAACGCCTACCGTATACTGTCAGTGTGAATCGGAAAAAATATATGAATTGAGTGAGATGGAGAGGCATATAGTGAGAGTGAGATCGATATAGAGAACGTTAGAAAGATAGAATGGTAGAGGTAGAAACTGTCATGGTTGTAACTGCACCCCCAAGAGACACAAAGCTGTGCCAGTCGCAAGAAGATAGGTGTGTCATAACTAAACGTCTTATTGGCATTGCCAATTCAAGCTACAAGTTCAAGAAAACTACGATTGGGCACACATATCGAGTAAAATGAGTCACATGCAATGAGTATTGTTAAAAATAATGAATTCTCTCGACTCTCTCGTTCGCGTGGTGTATATGTGTCTTATTCCACAATTGATGATATATCTAATATTGTGGAATTTTCAATTAAGCTAGGACGACCCTGATCGTTCTGCATAGTAGTCCCGGGGCATCTGGAGAGAGAGGAAAAACGTGAGCTATGTTATTTAGAAAGCTTGCCGAGTCAAATGAGTAATAAGCTGCAAACGAGTAGAAAACCGAAAATGGGAAGCAAGGATACTAGAAAATTAGGAAATTTCTAGGAGTTTCTACTAGAAACTCTCCTAGGATAGTTTGATCTTCTGTTTGCCGCCTGACAAAGAAATAAGAGGGTCGGTAAGTTACTATGGGATCCCGGATCAGTTATACCTACATATCAGGTAGAGAGACCTAGGGCAATGAACCTACAACTTGCTACTACCCTAGTCAGAATATAATACGTATTATTTTCAACAATACGTATTAAATACGCGCGCAAATATGTATTTAATACGTATTAAATACGTATTATATGCCGAAAATACAGAAAAGCCGCGCATTTAGCAAGTGCTACCATCGCGAGCCGCACAACTTCCGACCCAATTTTAGGTCAAAAGCGCGTTACAGATACGACATACAGCCTCACCCTGCCACATGTCCCAACACAGCTCTGCCACGAATTGCTACTGTCTTCCCCCGCCTTCTAAAACAGGTCCCTGTCCCACTACAGCTCTGCCACGAATTGCTACTGTGTTCCTCCGTCTTCTAAAACAGGTCCCTGTCCCAATACAGCTCTGCCTGCCACGAATTGCTACTGTGTTCCCCCGCCTTCTAAAACAGGTCCCTGTCCCAGTACAGCTCTGCCACGAATTGCTACTGTCTTCCCCCGCCTTCTAAAACAGGTCCCTGTCCCAGTACAGCTCTGCCACGAATTGCTAATGTCTTCCCCCGCCTTCTAAAACAGGTCCCTGTCCCAGTACAGCTCTGCTACGAATTGCTACTGTGTTCCCCGCCTTCTAAAACAGGTCCCTGTCCCAATACAGCTCTGCCACGAATTGCTACTGTCTTCCCCCGCCTTCTAAAACAGGTCCCTGTTCCAATACAGCTCTGCCACGAATTGCTACTGTGTTCCTCCGTCTTCTAAAACAGGTCCCTGTCCCAGTACAGCTCTGCCACGAATTGCTACTGTCTTCCCCGCCTTCTAAAACAGGTCACTGTCCCAATACAGCTCTGCCACGAATTGCTACTGTCTTCCCCCGCCTTCTAAAACAGGTCCCTGTCCCAATACAGCTCTGCCACGAATTGCTACTGTCTTCCTCCGCCTTCTAAAACAGGTCCCTGTCCCAGTACAGCTCTGCCACGAATTGCTACTGTGTTCCCCGCCTTCTAAAACAGGTCCCTGTCCCAATACAGATCTGCCACGAATTGCTACTGTGTTCCTCCGTCTTCTAAAACAGGTCCCTGTCCCAATTCAGCTCTGCCACGAATTGCTACTGTCTTCCTCCGTCTTCTAAAACAGGTCCCTGTCCCAATACAGCTCTGCCACGAATTGCTACTGTCTTCCTCCGTCTTCTAAAACAGGTCCCTGTCCCAATACAGCTCTGCCACGAATTGCTACTGTCTTCCTCCGTCTTCTAAAACAGGTCCCTGTCCCAATACAGCTCTGCCACGAATTGCTACTGTCTTCCTCCGTCTTCTAAAACAGGTCCCTGTCCCACTACAGCTCTGCCACGAATTGCTACTGTCTTCCCCCGCCTTCTAAAACAGGTCCCTGTCCCACTACAGCTCTGCCACGAATTGCTACTGTGTTCCCCCGCCTTCTAAAACAGATCCATGTCCCACTACAGCTCTGCCACGAATTGCTACTGTCTTCCTCCGTCTTCTAAAACAGGTCCCTGTCCCACTACAGCTCTGCCACGAATTGCTACTGTCTTCCCCCGCCTTCTAAAACAGGTCCCTGTCCCACTACAGCTCTGCCACGAATTGCTACTGTCTTCCCCCGCCTTCTAAAACAGGTCCCTGTCCCAATACAGCTCTGCCACGAATTGCTACTGTCTTCCCCCGCCTTCTAAAACAGGTCCCTGTTCCAATACAGCTCTGCCACGAATTGCTACTGTGTTCCTCCGTCTTCTAAAACAGGTCCATGTCCCAGTACAGCTCTGCCACGAATTGCTACTGTCTTCCCCGCCTTCTAAAACAGGTCACTGTCCCAATACAGCTCTGCCACGAATTGCTACTGTCTTCCCCCGCCTTCTAAAACAGGTCCCTGTCCCAATACAACTCTGCCACGAATTGCTACTGTCTTCCCCCACCTTCTAAAACAGGTCCCTGTCCCAGTACAGCTCTGCCACGAATTGCTACTGTGTTCCCCGCCTTCTAAAACAGGTCCCTGTCCCAATACAGATCTGCCACGAATTGCTACTGTGTTCCTCCGTCTTCTAAAACAGGTCCCTGTCCCAATTCAGCTCTGCCACGAATTGCTACTGTCTTCCTCCGTCTTCTAAAACAGGTCCCTGTCCCAATACAGCTCTGCCACGAATTGCTACTGTCTTCCTCCGTCTTCTAAAACAGGTCCCTGTCCCAATACAGCTCTGCCACGAATTGCTACTGTCTTCCTCCGTCTTCTAAAACAGGTCCCTGTCCCAATACAGCTCTGCCACGAATTGCTACTGTCTTCCTCCGTCTTCTAAAACAGGTCCCTGTCCCACTACAGCTCTGCCACGAATTGCTACTGTCTTCCCCCGCCTTCTAAAACAGGTCCCTGTCCCACTACAGCTCTGCCACGAATTGCTACTGTGTTCCCCCGCCTTCTAAAACAGATCCATGTCCCACTACAGCTCTGCCACGAATTGCTACTGTCTTCCTCCGTCTTCTAAAACAGGTCCCTGTCCCACTACAGTTCTGCCACGAATTGCTACTGTCTTCCCCCGCCTTCTAAAACAGGTCCCTGTCCCACTACAGCTCTGCCACGAATTGCTACTGTGTTCCCCCGCCTTCTAAAACAGATCCATGTCCCACTACAGCTCTGCCACGAATTGTTACTGTCTTCCCCCGCCTTCTATAACAGGTCCCTGTCCCAATACAGCTCTGCCACGAATTGCTACTGTGTTCCCCCGCCTTCTAAAACAGGTCCCTGTCCCAATACAGCTCTGCCACGAATTGCTACTGTGTTCCTCCGTCTTCTAAAACAGGTCCCTGTCCCACTACAGCTCTGCCACGAATTGCTACTGTGTTCCCCTCCTTCTAAAACAGGTCCCTGTCCCAATTTAGCTCTGCCTGTTTTAGATGGCGGGGGAAGACAGTAGCAATTCGTGGCAGAGCTGTAGTGGGACAGGGACCTGTTTTAGAAGGCGGGGGAAGACAGTAGCAATTCGTGGCAGATCTGTACTGGGACATGGACCTGTTTTAGAAGACGGAGGAAGACAGCAGCAATTCGTGGCAGAGCTGTATTGGGACAGAGATCTGTTTTAGAAGACGGGGGAACACAGTAGCAATTCGTGGCAGAGCTGAATTGGGACAGGGACCTGTTTTAGAAGGAGGGGAACACAGTAGTAATTCGTGGCAGAGCTGTAGTGGGACAGGGACCTGTTTTAGAAGGCGGGGGAAGACAGTAGCAATTCGTGGCAGAGCTGTAGTGGGACAGGGATCTGTTTTAGAAGGCGGGGGAACACAGTAGCAATTCGTGGCAGAGCTGTAGTGGGACAGGGACCTGTTTTAGAAGGCGGGGGAAGACAGTAGCAATTCGTGGCAGAGCTGTATTGGGACAGGGACCTGTTTTAGAAGACGGAGGAACACAGTAGCAATTCGTGGCAGAGCTGAATTGGGACAGGGACCTGTTTTAGAAGGCGGGGGAAGACAGGAGCAATTCGTGGCAGAGCTGTATTGGGACAGGGACCTGTTTTAGAAGACGGAGGAACACAGTAGCAATTCGTGGCAGAGCTGTAGTGGGACAGGGACCTGTTTTAGAAGGCGGGGGAAGACAGTAGCAATTCGTGGCAGAGCTGTAGTGGGACAGGGACCTGTTTTAGAAGACGGAGGAACACAGTAGCAATTCGTGGCAGAGCTGTAGTGGGACAGGGACCTGTTTTAGAAGGCGGGGAACACAGTAGCAATTCGTGGCAGAGCTGTAGTGGGACAGGGACCTGTTTTAGAAGACGGAGGAACACAGTAGCAATTCGTGGCAGAGCTGTAGTGGGACAGGGACCTGTTTTAGAAGGCGGGGAACACAGTAGCAATTCGTGGCAGAGCTGTAGTGGGACAGGGACCTGTTTTAGATTCTTCTTCTTCTTCTTCTTCTTCTTCTTCCTCTTCTTCTTCTTCTTCTTCTTCTTCTTCTTCTTCTTCTTCTTCTTCTTCTTGCAGCTGGTCCCTTCTACGAATTGCTGGTGTTTTTCCCGCGCTCTAGGTTCATCCAACGCGACTTTCAGCCTCTGCTTGGACGTTTAATGGCGCGGCTCAAGTGCTAAATGCGCGGCTTTTCTGTATTTTCGGCTTATAATACGTATTTAATACGTATTAAATACATATTTGCGCGTGTATTTAATACGTATTGTTGAAAATAATACGTATTATATTCTGACTAGGGTACTACTACTACATAAGGAACCCACACTACTCATTAAACTGTTGGGTTTCTTATAAACTACTCTCTCTTACTTTTCATCCCTTCTTTCCTCACGCATCATCCCCCTACCGGCATACAGTCTCCGGTCATGATGATGGAAATCAGATGATAATAATTATCTCCCGAACTTTATATAGTCTACCTCCACTACTGCTTCTTTTGGGTTTGCCACAAGGGGCTATCGCAACAATCTATGTCGCCGTCAACATGTCCCCCATCACCGCCATCTGACGGTGGGGGTCTACTAGGAACCGACCGAATCAGGAAATACTGGTCCCTGATTGGCCGATAACCAGTCACGTGACCTGAATAACGAGTTCTGATTGGTTGTTTACTTGTTTCGGTCGGTTCCTGGGGTCTACCCCTACTCCAGGTGTCCCTAGGTGTCTAACCCTGGTGTATTTCAGAAATGATGTCATGTCAGTTGTACTGGTGCTCCTCAGCCATTGCCCTAAACCACCGCTACTAGAGTGTGGCTTTGTGGAAATCATATCTCTCATTGCTACCCATTCTGAAGGTACATGTGGGCTGATCTTCTTCAGTGATATGTTTTACCCGTGAATTCCATGAAATTATCCTATTTTGTCGGTCACTTCTAAAA
>CM035350.1:8882264-8886745 GCA_020137815.1 Hormiphora californensis
GCTGTGTCTCTAACACCAATCAGGTATTTTGAAACCAACCCCTGGAACCAATTAGGTAACCCGGGGTCATGTTCGCACTACGATTCAAGTCATGTCCAAACCCCCCGGATATATAATTGTGATCTCATTCTATCAGACAATCAGTTTTATCATTTTGTTTCAGGACCTATTCCTGGAGCGTGGTGGAATCCCAATTCTTCTGTCTCTACTGGAAAAGTGTCCCCCAAGCATGCAGAACCTGGTACTGGGTGCACTACTTGACCTGACATGAAGACCCCCGGGCCGTCTCACATGTCGTCACGTGGCGAGGAGTGGGTCAGATCACGGCGGTATCTCTCCTTGTTAGTTTGTGGAGGCAGGAGGAGGCAGCAATGGGTGTCAAACGGGATCTCAATAATGTTATGATAGGTAGGACGATCAACAATACCTTGTCCCTCAATTTCAAACTCAAGAGGGTTCAAACTTTATTATAATTGAAGCTGCTGTTGCCCTTGCTATAACACGTTATCCTGTCTGAATGCACTGATTTGAGAATCAACACGGGGTCTGGCGCCGCAAGACATGCTTTCTCTACATTATCATTGCCCCCATACTAATTATCTACACCCTACTACCCCTTCCTCCCTCAGATCCGGGTTGTCCACTACAGACAGGGTATACTAACCCTACTACCCCTTCCTCCCTCAGATCCGGGTTGCCCACTACAGGGTATACTAACCCTACTACCCCTTCCTCCCTCAGATCCGGGTTGCCCACTACAGGGTATACTAACCCTACTACCCCTTTCTCCCTCAGATCCGGGTTGTCCACTACAGGGTATACTAACCCTACTACCCCTTCCTCCCTCAGATCCGGGTTGCCCACTACAGGGTATACTAACCCTACTACCCCTTCCTCCCTCAGATCCTGGTTGTCCACTACAGGGTATACTAACCCTACTACCCCTTCCTCCCTCAGATCCGGGTTGCCCACTACAGGGTATACTAACCCTACTACCCCTTCCTCCCTCAGATCCGGGTTGTCCACTACAGGGTATACTAACCCTACTACCCCTTCCTCCCTCAGATCCTGGTTGTCCACTACAGGGTATACTAACCCTACTACCCCTTCCCCACCCTCAGATCCGGGTTGTCCACTACAGGGTATACTAACCCTACTACCCCTCCCCACCCTCAGATCCTGGTTGTCCACTACAGGGTATACTAACCCTACTACCCCTTCCTCCCTCAGATCCGGGTTGCCCACTACAGGGTATACTAACCCTACTACCCCTTCCACCCTCAGATCCTGGTTGCCCACTACAGGGTATACTAACCCTACTACCCCTTCCCCACCCTCAGATCCGGGTTGCCCACTACAGGGTATACTAACCCGACTACCCCTTCCTCTCCCTCAGATCCTGGTTGTCCACTACAGGGTATACTAACCCTACTACCCCTTCCTCCCTCAGATCCGGGTTGCCCACTACAGGGTATACTAACCCTACTACCCCTTCCTCCCTCAGATCCGGGTTGTCCACTACAGGGTATACTAACCCTACTACCCCTTCCTCCCTCAGATCCGGGTTGTCCACTACAGGGTATACTAACCCTACTACCCCTTCCACCCTCAGATCCGGGTTGCCCACTACAGGGTATACTAACTCTACTACCCCTTCCTCCCTCAGATCCTGGTTGCCCACTACAGGGTATACTAACCCTACTACCCCTTCCTCCCTCAGATCCGGGTTGTCCACTACAGAGTATACTAACCCGACTACCCCTTCCTCCCTCAGATCCTGGTTGTCCACTACAGGGTATACTAACCCTACTACCCCTTCCTCCCTCAGATCCGGGTTGTCCACTACAGGGTATACTAACCCTACTACCCCTTCCTCCCTCAGATCCTGGTTGTCCACTACAGGGTATACTAACCCTACTACCCCTTCCCCACCCTCAGATCCGGGTTGCCCACTACAGGGTATACTAACCCTACTACCCCTTCCCCACCCTCAGATCCGGGTTGCCCACTACAGGGTATACTAACCCTACTACCCCTTCCTCCCTCAGATCCGGGTTGCCCACTACAGGGTATACTAACCCTACTACCCCTTCCTCCCTCAGATCCTGGTTGCCCACTACAGGGTATACTAACCCTACTACCCCTTCCTCCCTCAGATCCTGGTTGTCCACTACAGGGTATACTAACCCTACTACCCCTTCCTCCCTCAGATCCGGGTTGTCCACTACAGGGTATACTAACCCTATTACCCCTTCCTCCCTCAGATCCGGGCTGCCCACTACAGGGTATACTAACCCTACTACCCCTTCCTCCCTCAGATCCGGGTTGTCCACTACAGGGTATACTAACCCTACTACCCCTTCCTCCCTCAGATCCGGGTTGTCCACTACAGGGTATACTAACCCTACTACCCCTTCCTCCCTCAGATCCGGGTTGCCCACTACAGGGTATACTAACCCGACTACCCCTTCCTCCCTCAGATCCGGGTTGTCCACTACAGGGTATACTAACCCTACTACCCCTTCCTCCCTCAGATCCTGGTTGTCCACTACAGGGTATACTAACCCTACTACCCCTTCCTCCTCAGATCCGGGTTGCCCACTACAGGGTATAGAGCAGCAGCAGAGTGAGGTTAGTGCCCATGCTCTCAGCTCGACCCCTACTCTCGCCATTCTGGATGTAGGAGACAACATGCGGGCCAAGATATACGCCATGCTCTACAGGATTGGATTCGACAAACTCCCGCCCCTACCAGCCAAGGATCAGGTAACGTTCCTGGGGTCTAGGGAAACTTGGGTGAACCGTAAAGTTCCTGGGGTCTAGAGAAACTTGGGTGAACCGTAGAGTTCCTGAGATCGACTAGAGAATCTGGGGTGAAGTGATGAGATGAGAGGGTGGGATGAGAGGATGTGCGATAATGTCGATTTTTGTACTACACTACTCGAGTTTGGGAATGTTAGGTGGAAATTTTAATATTTTTCTAGAACATTCCTTACAGCTATATGGTATTATGCATGCGAGCTAAAAGAAAATTAGCGGTATCCTACAAAGTTCAATTCATCTTAAGCAGAGGAGTGTCCCACTTTCCCATATTTCTTTATTTTACAAATTACTAAGTCTGTTCCCATATAATAATGTTTCCAGGACTAGCATTATTTATCAAAGACGCCTACTTTTGTTTCCCATGAACAATAAAAAATCATAATTTCCTTCTCTTCCACTTTCGTCCCTAGATATCCGTGTTGGCCCCTAGCACATATCGCTCTTATTCATAACCTTCCTCCTAGATCTACCCCGTCCGAACAGCTCTATAAACCCCCCTCCTTCCTCCTAGATCTACCCCGTCCGAACAGCTCTATAAACCCCCTCCTTCCTCCTAGATCTACCCCGTCCGAACAGCTCTATAAACCCCCCTCCTTCCTCCTAGATCTACCCCGTTCGAACAACGCTATAAACCCCCTTCCCTTTCTCTCAGATCTGGCCCTGCCATCCAACTCTCTAAACCCACCTTCCTCTCAGATCACCCTGACACTGATAGAGAACTACCTGGACTTCAAAGTGGGAGAGGTCTGGCAGGAGATCATATCCGAACTAATGGTGGACAATATCACCCCCATTAGGAGTGACAGGGACGCACTCAGGGAGGTCCAGCAGATAATTGGAGCGAAGAGCGAGGCTGTAAAACGGCACCAGGTATTATTAATTAGTAATTAGTAAGGGGACCGATTAGCAGGGCTCATATGAACGCATATTGCTAACACCCCCCCCCCCCCCCTAATTAGCTGGAGATACTGGAGAGAGAGCAAGCATCTGAACAGGAGGATGAACAGGCATGTTATGAACAAATCAGGAGTAACTACAAACAATGGGAACAACAAAATGATTCCCGGATAAACTTTATCAGCAAGTAAGAGAGATTGAATTTGAGTCTAACTAATATTCTGTTTAGCACCGCCGAGTGCCGACCCGATCTGAGGGCACTCAAAACGGTCTGGTGCCGCCGAAAGCTAATATTCTTGTACCATATAGGGGGGGTTCCAACCTATTTTTTGTATGTTTGTACGGAAAAAAACAAGTTTTTCCTCAAACAAAAAAATACAAAAAAATACAAAAAAGTACAAAAAAATACAAAAAAATACAAAAAAATAAAACGGGGTATAAATGATTAAACAAAGCTTTTCTGATCGTTGAAACTTTAGTTTATGATCATAATTGTGTCATAAATTCCTATTAAACTGTGGTTTAATACAAAATTAGCAACTTTCTCTTATAATTGGATGATAAAAACATGTTTTAATCATGTTTTAATTGTTCTTTATCAAAACACAAGGAAATATTCTATTCAATATTTTCGAAATCTGAATCAATGATGTTTACTTTTTCGAATTTCGAATGAAAGATAATAAATACACGACAGACGTTCCTAGGTGGTACATTAGCACAAAAGGAACCCGTCCATGAACTTTTACTAGGGCACCCCC
>CM035350.1:8886845-9342549 GCA_020137815.1 Hormiphora californensis
CTGTAGGAGAGGTGATACGTATGGGGGTTACCCTGGTCAAAGCTCTCTGAAAGGGAGATAAAGTTGGCCCTCCGCCAAAAACAAACCCCCGATCCCCCTCATAACACATATTATACCATGTAGTACTTGTTTGTTTGTTTGTTTGTTTGTTTGTTTGTTTGTTTGTTTGTTTATCTGTTTGTTTGTCTGTTAGCTCTAACCATACCTTCTTCCCCAGGCAGCGTCTCGTACTCCAATGCTGGGCGTACGATCCTAAACAGAGACCCCATCTACGAGATCTCAGAGATTCAATCGGAAATATCAACGTCCTCCGTCGTCTTTAGAACCATGCTGGAACTACAAAATACACACCGCTGCCTGCTGCAATTTATCAGACTTAATGGGATCTGGGATAGTTAGTTGTTAGGTAAGGCTGCAAGGGACAGCTAGGTCCTAACTTAGGACACATCGTGACCCGAGTGGGCAACAACTGTTGTCATGACAACAGTTGACATGTCAACAACAACTGTAATTGTCAACCCGTGACGGAGATGGTTAACAATCCAGGAAGACTAATTCATGTAATTCATGTAATTATGGCACACGTTTCTTTTACAGAAAGAAGGGAAATTGTTTTGTTTCTGAGTTTATATTGGTTAGGGAGAGTTGAGAAATGTGTGCCATTAGGTAATGGGAGAAATTATTATTATTTGATTGGGGGAAAATAAATATTAGTTCTCTCTCTCTAACAAGATCTGTACAACAGTTTTTCTCCATACATATATTTCACATTTATTATTTACATTTTGCTTTAGAAAACTCACGCCGCGTGTCTATTACTTTACAAAAGTTCACCACTTATAATCCGCAAAGTTATTATCTGGATGCGCGGGGAGAGATAGCGGGAAGGACCTTGTGTGGTGAGGTGATGTCCCTGCCCGTGGGAGGTGGCGTCTCCGAGAGAGGAATGTTGATGTGCCGTCCAGAATGGACAGTGGTGGTCAGCATCCTAAGCAGGGTGTTGTGCTCAACCATTCCCGCGGAACTAGGTGGCTCCCGTCGGGATTTCTCCGCTAGGGAACTCTGTTTTTGTTTTGCCATCTGCAGTGTCTCGTAGTCGCTGGTCCTGAGGGGATAGAGAAGGGTAATTGGTGCCCATATGTATCGAGATATATATGGTGGGGGGGGGGGGGTTCCAACCTATTTTTTTGTATTTTTTTGTACTTTTTTGAACGGACCATACATAAAAGTTTCCGAAATTCCTATTTTTTTCCATACAAACAATACAAAAAAAATACAAAAAAATATTGAAGGATGTGGGTGCCTGATAAAAGTATAAATAATACATAGCTGGGTTCCGTTTATGTTCATGTACCACCTATTATATATATGAACGTTTTTAGTTCCATTGTCATCCATTTTCCTGCTAAAAGTACAGTCGGACCCCGATTTACCGGGATGCTCGGGGGAAAGGGTTTTGCCCGGTAAATCGGGGTGCCCGGTAATCGGGTAAAATCTGTCAAATCCATATTCGGGAAGTTTATCCTCCCGGTAAATCGGGGTTCCGGTAAATCGGGGCCCAGTATATCGGGGTCCGACTGTACTAAAAAAGTATGTAAAAGTACACGTTTTTGAAATTCGAAAAAGCAAAATCATTGATTCAGATTACGATTATGTACGAGAAAATTTTCTCAGTTGGAGATCACTTTCTCGGTACTAATTTCGATTCGGGATAATTTTCTCGTAAGAAATTGCGATTCGGGGAAATTTCTCGCTTAGAAAATACGATCCGAGAAATTTTTTCGGTAAGAAATTGCGATTCGGGGAAATTTCTCGCTTAGAAAATACGATTCGAGAAATACTCTCGGTAAGAATTGCGATTCGGGGAAATTTCTCGCTTAGAAAATACGATTAGAGAAAATTTTCTCGATAAGAAATTGCGATTCGGGGAAATTTCTCGCTTAGAAAATACGATTCGAGAAAATTTTCTCGGTAAGAAATTGCGATTCGGGAAAATTTCTCTCGCTTAGAAAATACGATTCGAGAAAATTTTCTCGGCAAGAAATTGCGATTCGGGGAAATTTCTCGCTTAGAAAATACGATTCCAGAAAATTTTTTCGGTAAGAAAATGCGATTCGGGTAAATTTATCGCTTAGAAAATACGATTCGAAAAAATTTTCTCGGTAAGAAATTGCGATTCGATCATACTTTCTTGGATAGAAATTTCGATTTGGAAAGATTTTCTCTCTTAGAAGTTCCGATTATTCGTACAAACAGTTCAAAAAAGTACAACAATTAGGAGGTGAGAAGAGAGAAAGAAAAAAGAAAAGAGAGAGAGAGAGAGAAAAGAAAAGAGAAGAAGAGAGAGAGAGAGAGAGAAGAGAGAGAGAGAGAAGGGGAAAGAGAGAGGAGAAGAAGAAAGGGGGAAAAAGGGGAAGGAGAAAAGGGAAGGAGAGAAAAAACTTTAAGAGAGAGAGCTGGTTCCCCCCCCCCCCCTTTCCCCCGTCCACCATCTTGTGAAATAAAACAAAGGGGTGGGGGTATCTACAGGCCCCAAAGCTCTTACTCTAGTACGTCACACCAGTAACGCCCCCAAAACATAACCAAAAAGAGGTGCAAAAATGGAAAAAGGAGGAGAAGAGAGATAAAGAGACATTACAGTTCACAAACTCTTTTAACTAGAAAGTGCCGCTGCCGAGCGTGATTTCCTTGCAAGGATAAAAAAAATTTTCCTGGAAAAACTTAGACAGGAGACGAGAGGGGAACAGAAAACTTTAAAGGGTTTGGGAGAAGATGAAATAATGATCTGTAGAAATGTCCAAAAATAAGTTTAAAAATCGGAAAATCCAGCCGATCAACATGTAAGAAGAGAGAGTAGAATGGGGGGGGATAGAGAATAGAAGGAGGGGATGAGCCATCTAAAATAATTCACATTAATATGTGGAAAAATTACTGCATCAGCATGACATACGATGGTTGGATAACCTGCAGTTTTACAGGGAGTAGTAACTGGCCTATGAGTTTTAAGAAAGAACAAGACAGTTTTTATACTTAGACGATCTCTTGATAATAGGCAATGTAGGTATAATTATAGGTAGTAGGATATTGGACAAAAACAAAAGAACTTCATGGTAGAAGCTTCTCAACTAGTTTGATCATTCATAGCTGGTAGGCATTACGAAAGAAGAAAACTCATGGTTAATGATCTGTTCAAGTCGAAATACTACATCACGTATTCTCCAACTAATAGAGAAAGAGATCTCTTAGAGAGAAAAATAAGGTTTCTGATTTTTGTGACGTAGATTTCAGTCATTTGCAGCAGTGTACTAACAAAGGAAGAGTGAGAGAAATGCAGAGGAGATGAGGCGAAAATTAAAAAGCTAATTATACTGTTGTTTCTAATTTGTCATGATTTGCTGCTCTTCCTGCAGACAATAATGGCCATGGCAGACAATAATGGCCGGCCATTTAGAATATCAGTGCAAGATATTGAGTTAGCAGATATATCTAGAAGTTATATCTAGAAGATTATAGATCTAACCGTTCCATGAATAATCTTATTGTAGATCAACACTATACACCAGTTTTATACCACAGTCACACATCTCACAAATGAATGACTGGTACCAGAATTCATCAGATGATTAATTGCCTCAGTTCACTACATCTCAGTAGGTACACGCCTGTATGGTGTGTGTGAGATGTATAATTCACACTATCATAATTGATCATATAGCTTCACACTATATAACAAACACGTAATGCAAAACGTTTTGGTATATTAGTTTAGAGTAGAAAACGATCGCTATAAATACTTGCCCGTCCACAGAGCCTAAAAATAAACGGAACTTATTTAAACCGCACGAGAGGTTAACTAGCGGGAAGTAAATCGAATAGATCTAAAGTGACAGTAGCAAGTTAGCACAGTGATTTTAATAATCCCATAAAGATCTTCTTCTTCTTCTTCTGGGAGGACGCTGGCTAGTGCGAAGCACTAGCCAGTATGGGGTGGGTGCCATGTGGCTCCCGTTCCCCGTCCTGGGTGAAGTGGTTGGTATGTTGCCAGCTGCTTCGGCCCAATGGGAATTGGGGAGCTGGTGCCATACCAGGTCACAGGGGAAACCTCCCTCTAAGGGGTGGTTTCTGGGGGGTGAAGTATATCCATCGCCTTCTTATAGAACGATATCGTTTTTCTAAGGGGTTGATGGTGTCTAATTTCGTACATGCTGAGGCCCAGCCTGTCAAAGGATTCCTGTCGGAGTTTCCAGAGGGCGGGGCATTCAGTGAGTACATGCTTTATTGTCTCGTCTTCCATCCCACATGCTGCACAGGTTGTGGTCTCGACTTTCTTTAGTTTTTTCAAGTGATAGTTCAGGTGGCAGTGCCCTGTGAGTAGGTGAGTCGCCATCCTTAGGTCTGATCTATTAAGTTTTTGAAGAGGTCTCTCATATCTTTCGGTCCACATCATGTTCATATGTTTGGTATGTTTGATGGGTCCGGTTTTAACCTTTTCCCTGAGGGCTGCGTAGGCTGCCGCTTTGGGAATTGGTATGAGAGTAACTTCTTCGATTTCTTGAGCTCCTTTTTTTGCCAGGATGTCTGCTATCTCGTTTCCATCGTACCCTTGATGGGCCGGGATCCATCTAATCATGACATCGTTGAATATGGCTAGGGTGTTCAGGTTTTTGATAGTTTTTATCGCGGTTCTTGATCTGCATGTCGTGGAGTCTAGGGTCTTAATTGTCCCTTGGCTGTCACAGTTTATGAGTATTCGCTCGTTTGCCGTCCCTTTGTCTAGGAGGCTTTGAGCTGTTAAAGATCGATACCATTCCGTAATTAAAAGCTGGACATATGTAATTAAAAAGGACGCACAAGAGGCTGGAGAGTTCACTGGAGGGCGGGATCTATCATGATGACGGAGAGCAAGGTCCGATCGATTTGTGACACGTATAGATTTGTGACGTATCATATATTTCTCTCTCTCTCTCTCTCTCTCTCTCTCTCTCTCTCTCTCTCTCTCTCTCTCTCTCTCTCTCTTCCTCTCTCTCTATAGGTCGCACATGATAATTGCGTAAGACATCTTATCTCATTAATTATAATCACTGATCCATCCCTAAACCATAATGAACATGTTTAATTATATCAAATTCGCTAAACTCTGACGCGGTTCCAGCTCAAGAGGTGAGAGAGCTAGAGCTAGAGCCGAGGGGGATCAGAGAGAAATAGAGATATGAAGACCGATAGAGTGATAGAGTTGGGAGGTGTGTCTCATCACAAAATCACCTTGATGAATTAGACCTCTGGGACCTCAGAGTTGTGAATCCAAACAGCCACGAGATAGTCAGTGCAGGATAAAGGAAGGTACGGCTCTAGAGGTTTTATAATCGATAGAGAGAGCACATTGAGAACATACACATGTGTGTACAGCTGCTAGGGAGAGGGAGAGAGGAATATATATGGGACAAGGGAGAGGGAGAGAGGAATATATATGGGACAAGGGAGAGAGGAATATATATGGGACAAGGGAGAGTGAGAGAGGAATATATATGGGACAAGGGAGAGGGAGAGAGGAATATATATGGGACAAGAGAGTGTTCTTCTTAGTGTTTGCCACTCTGTACAAGAGCTATGTGTACCTTACCAAGCCACTCTATATCTCAACCACAAACATATCTCCCCTCTCTCTAGATGCAAATATGCATATATTTTGACCACTAAAAGCAGCTCAAGTTGTTACAGCTAAATCGGCTAATGAGTCTGACGTACAAAACGAGAGAGAGAGAGAGAGAGAGAGAGAGAGAGAGAGAGAGAGAGAGAAAGAGAGAGAGAGAGAGAGAGAGAGAGAGAGAGAGAGAGAGAGAGAGAGAGAGAGAGAGAGAGAGAGAGAAGAGAGAGAGAGAGAGAGAGAGAGAATTCAACAACAACTGTCAACAGTTCTGACACTTTGATTTTTTTTCTTAGTCTGACGTTCTCCTAATAGCGATAAAATATGAAATTTTATGCTCTATTATATGTCTCTTTTTTCCCTCTCTCTCTCTCCCTTTCACTATCCCTCTGGCAATCAAAATTTATTCAACCTATCCATATATCCACGGAAACGTTTAATTGTTCCCATCTGATCATACCAGATACGTAGTTCTAATAGAACATAGAACTTCCATGTACTAGTACTACGTAGATCTACGTAAAGCACTAATTCACAGATCAGAAAAATTTATAGCACTCTTTTTCTCTCTACCTACAATAATATTCATCTCTATTTCTCCAATTCTTTGTAATTGGGAAGAGCAAGATTGAGTGTGTGTGTGTCATGTGAGATGTAATAATTAGATAATGAACCCGTATAATGGGAAACCCATTATCATCCCATTATCATCCCATTCTGGAAAGGAGAAGCATCTGTCGGGAGGTTCTTGTATGCTAGCCCAACATGACGGCCTTGTTGCTATATCATGCGATAGCTCGACGATGGTATTCTTGTTGACGTATGCTCTCCAGCTATAATGCCATTGATCCCTATAATAGTGGGATGGAGTGTGTCTGCCCAGTGCCCAACCAGAGAGTGGTTTTGCAGTTAGGATAGGAAGTATCAAATAGTACAGAGCTGCTAAACACAACAGTACACAAGCGAGAGAGAGAAGAATTGAAACATGGAATAGTTAGTACAGCAGTTGTACCATTTCTACAATCTACACTGCTGCTATAACACTAGGGTACTGCAGCTCATTATATTCACAATTGGGGAGGGAGAGGGGAGGAGGGAGAGAAAGCAGCTTGCAGGGTTGTGCAATAGCGACCGAGATCGAGCAGCGACCGAGATCGAGCTCGCACATAGGTGTCCGCTCCGCCCCCTAAAAAAGGGTCGTGTCTTTCAAGCCAAATTGCACGTGATCCACTGGACCGATTTGCATCCGGTTTGTCGCAAAAGACTACAAATTGGTCCTAGTTTACTGGAAAATACCCGAGAAGTTTGTCTGTCAACAGGAAGTCGCTCAAAATTGACACTGAAGTCAAATCTATAATCTGGCTTCCGAGCCTTTTTGCACCACTCCCAGACGGTTTAGAATGAATCTGAGGGTATCAGAAGATAGGTTGAACTCTTGTGAGTACTGGAAAATACCCGGCATTAATAGCTGATACTAAATATTGCATCAACATATCTCCCAATATCTTCTAAATCGCATGGGCGTAGTGCAGAAACTCTCGGAAGCCAGATTATAGGTTTGACTTCAGTGTCAATTTTGACCCACTTCCTGTTGACAGACAAACTTCTCGGGTATTTTCCAGTATATTAGGATCATCTGTAGTCTTTTGCGAAAAACCGGATGCAAATCGGTCCCGTGGATCGCGTGCAACATCCCTTGAAAGAAACGACCCTTTTTGAGGCGGAGCAGACACCTGTGTGTGAGCTTAATCTTGGTCGCACACGGTGTTTATGTCACCAAGTGTATTGGTACATACACTGTACTCACCTTGTTACTCAACAACACGCACCCCTTTCAGACAGTACCAAGATTGAACAACCAACTCGAACTCCTCCAGTCGCGGAGATCCATAAACACTGAAACGGAAGTATGAGTAAGTTCTTGAGAGTTTAACTATAATTAACTGAAATCTGTTGCCAGACCCCGTTTTGATTCTCAAAAGGGCAACAGTGCGCCTCAGTCCTCAGATCGGATCAGCGCCGCCAGACTGAAACAGCATTTCTCTCCGCGCGTGGATTATTTGCGCGTCTACCGCGCGGCGCGGTCGTTAACATTACTTGAAAATGATTTTTTAGCAACTCGAAAATTTTTGAGTTTCTTTTTGACTTTTTGAAAAGCGCTGCCGCCTGCCTTATGGCTTATCCCGCGCTGCTATCGGGGGACAGTAGCGTTTGCCAATTTGAATTTCGAGATACGTGAGCAGAGAGAGGGAGAATGAATGTATGTTGGTTATTTATTGTTTTAACTTGTTAAGTTTCTTTTTGAAAAGCGCTGCCTTATCCCGCAGCGTTTGCCAAATCAATTTTCATCTTTACGCCATAAGCCGCCCGCAACCTGCCAGTGGGGCCGTTCATGGAGTCACTTGTATATCCTAAAATATCTAGAACTACTATTCAATTCATTTCCTACTTCCCAGCATAATCAGAAACTATGGCAACCGCTTGCTCTCTGAAACGCTCCCACGGTGAAATGTCTCCGGTGATGGGGAAGAGACAATGCAACTACCAGCCTAACGAGGGTTAGTAGCTGCTGTCCGTTTCCTCTCCTCCTCATGTTGTATTGCTATATTTCCTGACCCCCTAAAGCTGAACCAGGCTGCATGGTGGAAACCGGTGAAGAGAAAGAGAGATGGTGTTATAAGATGGGCCACCATGGCGTGTACAGGTTGTCATATACGTGTTGCCCAGTCCTCTCCTTCAACTGTACAGTTAGTGTAACAACCCTGTCGGTCACCCTTACCACCCACCCTTATACACCCTTCCTTTTCAGACTACATGAGGGCGTTCCAGCAGCAGCAGCAACAGGTCGAACCACCTAAACAAGTACAACAAGATGTGATGATGGAGGAACCTCTTCCAACTCCTGTTCCAGTGTTCACGTCCATGCCGGGTAACTCCCACCAAGGGCCTCGTTACGTTTCAGCGCCATATGTCCAGAGGAAGACCTGCACACAGTGTGTTACGGGCGCCTCGGGGCACATTAGCCATTCTTTCTTGGCACCCCGGTAAAGTTAGAAGCTCAACAACGCACTATCATTATATAACCACAAATTCAAAAGTGACAAACAGTTAACAAAAAGAAAGAGTTCATTACAAATGTATGGGTTTGACGATAAACAATTCCCTGAATGTTATATTAACCAGTATTTGACATGATATTATATAGATAGTATTCATTATTGTATGCCATGTTATTATTTCTCAGTTACCAAATGCCAATTAGGCAGTTCCAATAGTTGTTATTTGAATCATACCTCTTTCCCTGATTGCTAACCCCCTACTACTTGATCTCAATGTCCGTGTCAGTGATCCCCATGTGAAATGCATAATAAACTGTTCCTCTCTCTCATGCTGGTTTCATTCTGCTGATTACCCCCCTCCCCCCTTCCATCGTCATGTACATCACGTACAGCAGATTTTATCAAGCTCGATTCTATATTTTGCTGCGATCAGAATCACTTCGTTGGGAAACCAAATCCTGAATCATCGCCCATTCTTTCCAGTGCAGTCCCCTACCTAATCATTTACAGCTTGTATCAGATCAGTATCGTGTGACGCATCTTGTCATCCACAAGACCCCCCACAAGTGCATGTAATAACCCCTCTCTCTTTGTTACCTCACCTCTTTCTGTTCACAGCATCTCTCTTTTTGTTACCTCACCCCAATTTCTGTTCTATTTATAGCTGTGCTGTGCTGCATGAACCATGCCGGGTGGACACCCTTATCAGCCGATTCCCCCTAGCAGTAGTCCGAACATGTCAGGAGGGAACTACCAGGTGAACCAGTCTCAGCAGGAGGTTGATGAGGTCATGGGTATCATGCAGAACAACATCCAGAGGGTGATCGAGAGGGATACCAAGCTGACAGATATCAATCAGAGGGCTGATCAACTGCAGGATGGGGCGAGCCAGTTCAAAACTACCGGCCAGCAGCTCAGAAGGAAGATGTGGTGGCAGAACATGAAGTTTAAAATTGTCATTGCCGTCATTGTCATTGTCATTCTGGGTGTGTTCATTGGAGTGATTGTGGCCCAAACGAAAAAGAAAAACTAAGGAGAGATACTGAGAGAGACGTAGGACTCGGTGGTGGTGCAATGATAGAGTTGTTTGTGTGTGTTTAGCAATTTATGGTGTGTATTATCAGGGTGTGAACTGCATGTCGTGTTTGCTAGTCGCGAGCGCGCTTGCGAGACAAGCAAACACGTCAAGGTTCATTAACAAGCATGCTGCTCAGTCATTTTAGATTTAATACACAATGTAAGGATACCATGTAATAGGTGAGACTCTTGCCGTCACCCTCGTTCAAGTCCCGTGAAAAACGGAGCAGTACACGCAAACTGATGCCATTTTCCTCGCGTGACCCTGATTCAGCAGTTTGAGACACCAACTCTTTAGGGGGCCATATCTCAGGAACCAGACAAGATAGGAAAAATCGCCGTCTAATGAGGCGTACAGTTTTTAATCTAGTTTACCACTGTACCGGCCGTTTCACTCTCCGACCTAAAACAAAAATCGCAACCCCACAAAACTTCAAAATAATGAAATTCGCATCTCGCATGTCGTGTTGCATGTCGTGTCATGTTATTGACGCGCTCGCGTTCAACTCTCACACAGCAGCTGCAGAACGTGGCGGGAAACATCGAGGAGTAGAGAGAGGGTCGGTGCCGAATCAAATATTTCTTGATCTTGATCTACTCCATCTCTCAGCTTACCTACCTCCCATTTACTCCATATCTCAGCTTCCCTACCTGCCATTTACTCCATCTCTCAGATACCCTACCTCCCATTTACTCCATCTCTCAGCTTACCTACCTCCCATTTACTCCATCTCTCAGCTTCCCTACCTCCCATTCACTCCATCTCTCAGCTTCCCTACCTCCCTTTACTCCCCTCTCTCCTACCCCCTCCCCAATTCCCCCATCTCTCAACTAAAACCCAAAATCCATTATCCCCTCTCTCGCTCCCCACCCCCCCTTTTTACTCCATCCTCAGCTACCCTACCTCCCATTTTACTTCCTCTCTCGCTCCCCCCTCCCATTTTCTCCCCTCTCCTTCCTAAACCCCCCATTTACCTCCCTCTCTCACTTCCCACCTCCCATTTACTCCTCTCTCAGCTCCCCACCTCCCATTTACTCCCTTTCTCCTTCCCCACCCCCCCATTTAAATCCCTCTCTCACTCCCTACCTCCCATTTACTCCTCTTCTCATTCCCCCCCCCCCCTTTAACCCTCTCCTCCTACCCACCTCCCCTTTACTCCATCGCTCGCTTCCCCACCTCCCATTTACTCCATCTTTTAGCTCCTTCCTTTTATTTTCCCATCTTCACCCTACCTCCCTTTCTCCATCTCCACTAAACCCCCTCCCATTTACTCCATCCTCAGCCCTACCTCCCATTTACTCCATACTCGCTCCTTACCTCCCATTTTACTCCATCCTCCTTACCTACCTCCCTTTACTCCTCTCTCTCATTTATCCAACTTCCACCCTGAAGATGGGGTAATGGGGTAGGGAATGAGAGATGAAGTAAAGGAGGTAAAAGCTGAGATGGGTAAATGGGAGGGAGGGGAAGCTGAGAGATGGGTAAAAGGGAGGGAGGAAAACTGAGAGATGGATAAAAAGGGAGGTAAGGGGCTGAGATTGGAGTAAATGGGGGTAGGGGAGCTGGAGATGGATAAATGGGAGCTAGGGTACTGGAATGGGTAAATGGAGGTAGGGAATCTGAAGGGTGGGAAAAAGGGAGGGAGGGGAAACGAAAATTTGGGTAAATAGAAGGTAAGGTAGCTGAGAGATGGAGTAAATGGGGGTTTGGCGCTGAGGGGATGGATAAAGGGGAGGTAGGGTACTGAGAGATGGAAAAAGGGGGAGGTGGGAAGCTGAGAGATGGAGTAAATGGGGGGTAGGGTAGCTGAAGAGGGGAGTAAATGAGAGGGGGGGAAAGCTGAAAATTTGGAGAAAAGGGAGGGGGGGGTAGCTGGGGAAGGGAGAAAAAAATTGGGAGGTAGGGAAGCTGGGTGGAGTAAATGGGGGTGGGAAGGTAAGCAGGGAGTAAAGGGGGAAAGGTAGGGAAGCTGTGGGGAGGGGAAAAATGGGGGGAAAGGGAAGCTGAAGATAAAGTAATGGGAGGTGGGGGTACTGAAGATGAGAAAATGGGGGGTAGGGAAAGCTGAGAATGGGAAAATGGGAGGTGGGGAAAACGGGGATGGAGAAAATGGGGGGTAGGAAGCTGAAAGAGGAGTAAATGGGGGGTTGGGAAACTGGGAAGGCTGGAAAAGGGAGAAAATGGGGTGGGGAAAGTTGGGGAATGGAGTAAATGGGGGTGGGGTTGGGCTGAGGAGGGGTTGGGGAAGGAAAGGATGGAGAAAATTGGGGGGAAAGGTAGCTAAATTTTGGGAAAGTAAATGGGGGGTTAGGGTAGCTGAAGATGGAGTAAAGGGGAGCTAGGGTGCTAAAAGAGATGGATAAAGGGGAAAGGTGGGGAATCTGAGGAGGGAGAAAATGGGGGGTGGGGAAAATCTGAAGAGGGGAGAAATAAAAGGGAAAGGTAGCTGGGGAGGAGTTAGGGGAAGGTGGGAAAAGCTGGGGGCGATGGGAAAATGGGGGTAGGGTTTTGGGAAGATGGAAAAATGGGGGTTAGGGGGAACCCTGAGAGATGGGTAAAGGGAGGTGGGTAGCTGAGAGAGGGGTTTAAATTTGAATTAGGGCTAGAAATGGAGAAAATGGGAGGTAGGGTACTGAGAGAGGGAGTAAAGGGGAGGTGGGGAAAGCTGAAGGGGAGTAAATGGGAGGTGGGAAAAGGTGGGCGATGGATAAAGGGGAGGGGGGAAACTGAGAAAATGGGTAAAGGGGAAGGAAAGGGAACTGAGGGGATGAAAAAATGGGAGGTGGGGTTAGCTAGAAGGGAGTAAATGGGAGGTAGGGAAGTGAGAGAGGAGAAAAAGGGGAAGGTGGGGAATTTTGGGGGAGGGATTTAAATGGGAGGTAGGGAAGCGAAATGGGAAAATGGGAGGTGGGGAAACCCGGGGAAGCTGAGAGATGGAGAAAAGGGAGGTGGGGTTATTTAGAGATGGAGTGAATGGGGGTAGGGTAGCTAAAGAGAGGGATAAATGGGGGGCAAGGGGGAGTAAATGGTTTTTGGGGAACCTGGGGGATGGAGTAATGGGAGGAAAGGAAAGCTGAGAGATGGATTAAATGGGGGGTAGGGTAGCTGAAGAGGGATTTAAGGGGAAAGGTAGGGTGCTGAAGTTTGGAGAAAAAGGGGGGAGGTGGGGAAGCTGAATTTGGTGAAATGGGAGGTAGGAACCCGGGAGGAGGGAAAATAAATGGGATAGGTAAGCGGGAAGATGGGGGAAAGGGCAGGTAGGGTATCTGAGGATGGAAAAATTTGGAGGTTGGGAACTGAGATAGGGGAAAAAAGGGGAGGTGGGTAACTGAAGTGGAGAAAATGGGAGGTAGGGAAGCTGAGGAGGGAGAAAATGGGGGGTAGGGTTTACTGAGAGATGGAGTAGATGAGGGTAGGGAAAGCGGGGAGAGGACTAGTTTAAAGGGGTGGGGTACTAAAAGATGGGTTGATGGGGCTAAAAGCATGAGATGGAAACGATTTTTGGTGGGGATTCCCTCCCCCCTAATCTTTTTTCCATCTCTATTTTTCCCCAAATAGGGAAGTTTGAAGATTGAGTGTTTAGGATAGGGAGCTGAGAGATGGCCTAGTTTAAGGGGTGGGAAACGGGAAAGATGGAAAAATTTGAGGGGTGGGTACCCTGAAAATGGGTAATGGGGGGTTAGGGTAGCTGAAGTCGATTTTGATGGGGGGGTGGGTTACCTGAGAGATGGGTAGATAAAGATCAAGAAATTTTGATTGGGAAAACCGACCCTCTCTCTATTTCCCCCGTGTTTCCCCCCACTTTCTCAGCTGCTGTTGAGAGTTTAACGCAGCGCTTAAATAAATGACACGACATGCAACAACCATCGAATGCGAATTTCATTTTTTTGAATTTTTGGGGGGTTTGCGATTTTTGTTTTTGGTCGGAGGGAAACGGCCGGTACAGGGGTTTAAAAAAATTTTAAAAAAATTTTAAACGCCCATTAACGGCGTTTTTTTCCTATCTTTTCGGGTTTTCCTGGTTTGGGCCCCCTAAAGATTTGTTTCTAAAACTGCTGAATCGGGGTCACGCGGGGAAAAATGGGCATCAGTTTGCGTGTCCCTTTTCCGTTTTTCAGGGGCTTAAACAAGGGTGCCCGGAAAGAGTCCCACCAAATTTCATGGTATCCTTACTTTTTGGGGTTTTAAAAATCTAAAATGACTGACCGCATTTTGGGTTAAAATGAACCTTGACTTTTTTTTGTTTTGTTCGCAAGCGCGCTGCGCCTAGCAAAACAGCCCTTTGCAGTTCAAAACCCCTATTAAAACCACTCTATACCCTCCACAAAATATCAAGAGATGAAAGTTTTTTGTATGACACCCCAAAATTTTTTTTGGTCTTTTGGAAACCTAGAAGTGGATTCCCCGGACATCGGAAAAAAAAAGGGCCCCCCCCCCCCTAAAACCAAACCCATATTTTTGCCAAATGTGGTGGAGAGCTGTAACTTGGCAAAGGGGTTTCTCCAAAATGTCCCATCTTGATCCTGAAAAGAAAAATTTAGAGCTCTAGCTCAAAATTCTTTTCATGAAAAGGAAAAAACCCTTTTCCGTTCCTTCGATTTAGACCCCCCCATCATTCAAATTTTTTGGGCCCTTTTTTGGGTAACATTATATTTGTAATGAGACCAATTTTGAGCATAATCTGGGTTACCCGGGGAGAGACCCGTGGAGGTTTTTCCCCACCGTCCCCTCCACATGTGTCCGGGGCCCCTTTACGGGTGAAAAATGGGGTTTTGGGTCTGGTTTTAAAATGTCCAATAAGGGTTATTTCTCCCCATATCCCTTGAATTTTTTCCCTCCACAAAGCTCTCAAGGGCCCCTTTTTGAGCTGATTGGGTTGGGTTTTTGTCACCCTTCTTGTCAAAATTCTCAAGGGGGGGGGGGCCCGTGATACGAGAAACATTTTATCAAGGGGGGGCCATCTTGTGTCACTAAAAACGCCTATCACTCACCTTAAAAAAACTACCAAAAGGGGTCTTGGGGTTTTTTAAAAATTTCAAATGTTCAAACCAAAAACTTCCCCAATCGTTTACCATTTGGAAAAGCATTTTAAACACCCGAACGAGGAACTTCATCTGGTCCAAAAAGGGAAAACCCAAAAAACCCCCAACTAAACCCCCCCCATCCCCCCCAAAAAGGAGGAGGGCCCTGGGGGCACATGTCAGAGTGACGGTCCCAAAACCCCCCCACTTTTTTGGTTTTCCCCCTGGTAAACAGTTATGCCAAATTGGTTCCCCATTACAAAGTAATCGTTAGCCAAAACGGGCCCCAAAAAATTTTGAATTGGGGGGTCCCCAAAAATTTTAAGGAACGGAGAAGTTCATTCCGTTCATGAAAATGAATTTTGAGCTAGAGCTCTGATTTTTCTGTCAGGATCAAAATAGACATAGTGGGGCAACCCTGCCAAGTTACAGCTCTCCACCACATCGGCAACTATGGTGGTCTAGGGGGGGCCTTTTTTTTGCCGCACACGGTACTTGGTTGATCCTCTATTAGAGACTCTAACTTAGAGTTGGGTAGAGATATATCTCAATAATAAAGGGCAGGAACCTTCAAATGTAGTGAGATCTCTCCAATGAGTAGTGATGTGTGTTATAAACTTTGAAATGTGATTATTAATAGCCTTTTTGATCTACAAAATGTGACGTGTTTTGCAATTGTTTCAAATGTTTGTTTTCGGTTTCTCTCCTTCCCTCACAACCTGTAACTTGACCATGTGTTTCCGACAGATGGATAGATTCGTACGGGCTGGTAGCGGAGGTGGTGCAGCAGGTAAGAAGAGAGACTAGAGAGGGAGAGAGGAGTACAGGCCCGTACAGGGTAAGAGAGAGACAGAGCTGAGGGGGAGAGTATGGGAGTGAGAGAAAGAGAGAGAGGGATAGCTAGATCTTCACTTCTACTCGATAATTGTATACACATTCTTTTTGTGTGCACTGCAGATGGATTACTACATAGTGTCTGTGCATGTGTAGACTCTAGCAATCCTGCTCTACACTGTAGAGAGGCAGGATGGCCAGGAGAAAACACCCTCTAATCCCCTCTGGAAGAAACAAAAAAGGGTCCCTAATCTTTACTTTTTCTTTCTTTCTTTTACTGTTTTTATACCCGATATAATTACCCCCCCCCCTCAGACGAGAGAGGGCCAGCTCCGCACGAGATTCTAATGGTTAAACCCAAAAATGGTTATTGGTGCGTTGGGAAACTGAACGGCAAGAGTAAGGATGCCCCGGAGGCTGTTAATTCTCGGCTGTTTGTTGGTAACTTGCCAGCTGTGGGAGTTCAGCTCAACAGGCTGGCGGAGGTGTTTGCAAAGTTTGGACCTGTTCTCGATGCTAGTCTTCATACGAGGTACAGTGTGTGATAGTGATACAGCTGCAGTAACATGATACACTCTGAGCTGTGTTACATACACAGCTGCCGTAAAACATACAAATATGAAATATCTATACAAATAGTATATTCGCATGTACCACCCTGATTATAATTATTGCACCACCGCAGCTGTGATGAAAACACTACAGCAGAGAGAGAGAGAGAGATGTGTGGTGAAAGATATATTAGATATATATGTGAGGGAGATATGTATGGTGAAAGAGATATTAGATATATGTGAGGGAGATATATGTTGCAACTGTGTATTTGTAATTTCAGTAGACCCCCAGCTGTATATATACAGTACTGCTGCAGTGTACACAATCACAGTTGCAGTGTGTAGCTGCACTGTACACAATCACAGCTCTGTTGCAGAGTGTGTAGCTGCATTGTACACAATCACAGCTCTGTTGCAGTGTGTAGCTGCATTGTACACAATCACAGCTCTGTTGCAGAGTGTGTAGCTGCATTGTACACAATCACAGGCTCTGCTGTAGGTGCAGCTGCATTGTACACAATCACAGCTCTGCAGCTGCAGTGTACAGGTGCAGGAAGCAGTTACACGTGTTATAGTGAGAGAAATAGAGATAGTGTGGGAGCTCTCCTGGCGGGGCGAGAGATGGAGAAAAAGAGAGAGAGGGAGAGAGATAGAGAAGCGTTTATGTGCTGTTAAATTCTGGAAAGTGTTGTTTTAGACACCTCATTATGCCGGCCTAACATGTCCCTAACTTGTCCCCCGTATCCTAACGTTTCCCGCTCTCATAGGTTTGGTTTTATACAGTACGACTGTTCTGAAGTTGCAAGAAGGGCTGCGGACGAGATGAATGGGGCACTGTTTGAGGGAGCTAGGATTGATGTTAACGTTGCCAGTGAGAGGAGAAAGAAGAGGTCTCCCAGTGATATTATCAAGGAGAATGCTGTCAAGAAAATACCAAGGTAACAATGTTATATAAATGAGATTACACATTACCAATGAGGAATGCGAAATCTCACAACTTTTGTAATGCTAAGAGACCCCCCCCCCCCTCGGTTATCTTTGCACTGGGCCCCGGTGACCTCACACTGTATTTCCCTGATCTTTAGAAAGCAAGTTTCGGATGTGCTAGTGGTGAACTGTCACCGTGATATTAGGGGGTACAGTGAGGCGGTTATCAACAGACTAAAGGAACTACAAATGGTAAGATTGATACCCCCGGCCCCGGGGTGGGTTATTCATTGGGCAGGTTACCCACTACCCAGAACCCTCCTTTCTTTCTCCATATATGTCTCTCAAGACTCCAGTATTCACCCCCAGGAGGGGACACTGCCCCCAACTACAACTTGCAGGTGTGTGATAGTTTCTTCTGGACGGACAGTATGCCTCTGAACCAGATCCTGACTGATATAACTCGGGATGGAGTCCTCTATGCTGTAGTTCTCAATGAGGCCTGTGCTGTGGAGAAGACCATTAACATACATGTATTACAAGGCCGCAACCCAAAGGGTAACGTTATACTTCTTTTTGCTTCCAGGTCACACTACATGGTGACTTCATGTTGACTTCATGCCTCATGGTGTGACTATTTATTAGCACATTTTATGTCAACATCTCTCCTGCATGCGACAGCACAATAGCAGTAGCTATAACTTATTTCTCACACACATGCACACACTATTTGTGTTCCAGATGTACAATATGATAAAGTAGTTCCGTGTACTGCAGTGTCTCAATGTACCATATTCACTGTATGGATACCTCTTAATATCTCATCTCCCTCTTTTTTCTATCTCTCTCACTCTCCCTCTATCTATCTCTCCTTTCCTCTCTCTCTATCTATCTCTCCTTCATTCTCAGACTTCCGCGATGTTCCTCTAGTGGATGGCCTAGATCTTCTGGAAAGGGACTTCAAAAAGGCACAAGCTGCCCGTGCTCTAGTCCGTGAGTATTTATCTGGGGGTATCATGTTAGTTGTTAGTTGTAGTATAGACGTTTTTTGGCACCAACAAACATATCTATCTCTCTCCATCTATCTCCCCCTCTCTATCTTTATTTCTATCTCTCTATCTATCTCCCCCTCTCTATTTCTATCTCTATCTCTCTCTCTCTCTCTCTCTCTCTCTCTCTCTCTCTCTCTCTCTCTCTCTCTCTCTCTCTCTCTCTCTCTCTCTCTCTCTCTCTCTCTCTCTCTATCTCCATCTATCTCCCTCCCTCTCACTCTATCTCTATATCTCTATATCAATCTCTATCTCTATCTCTCCCTCTCTCTATCTCCCTCTCACTCTAAAGTCGGATTTTTTGAAACTGTCACCCCCCTTTTCGTGCGCGGAATGTTTTTGCGCGTCACATCACATGTTAACGTATGGTGTGCGCGTCGAAATCGATAAATTTCACATGCACGGTCGTTTTGGGGTGACAGTTTCAAAAAATCCGACTTTATCTATCTCTCATTCCCCTCAGCTGGCTACCTGTAACTGTAGAGATGACAACAGGATCAGAGGTATGTGTAGAAAAGGTAAGGTGATACACCTCCAATAGAGAGAGAGAGAAATCTGGCTGAGAGAAGCCTATCTTACAGAGAGAATTAGAGGAGCTAGATCATCTTTGAGGGGTACTATTATTTTGGGTTCCTAAAACGTGTCATACAACAAACTAACTAACAATAGTGATCTTTCTAATTTTAGAGCGTGGCTAGAGCGTGGCTATGGGTGATGTTTCCAATATTAGAGGATTATTCCAGGCTATTTTCTTTCCTACATCGTATAATTTTGATAATATCTTGTGGTTGAACACAAGCAAATAAGGTCCTCAGTTATATGTACTTATTACGGGTTTTTTCCTATTCGTCATCTTGGAATTGATGAGTCCTGTTTCTATTGAGCCTCCACCTAAATCAAATAGTTCGGGTTTATAACTGGAAATGTGACTGTCCTCCATCCTGTTTTATTACCAGGTTTCGCACTTTCCAGATTCCATTATTCATGCCCAATTTTCAGTCTACTTACTACTGAGGCTTATTTCATCAGTCATCTGTCCGGTCGTAGCTAATTTCCTGACATATTCCTGACTCTTTTTATACTGAAGTTCCTTTCAACCTGTATTCGGTGTTTTCCCACTTTTATCAAGTTTTTATCTGGTTCCGGCTGATTTTGTTGTTCCTAATTGTACGTTTCATAATACAAACTGTTTCCTTCTTGCAATGATTTATCATTCCAGCTTTATCATTATACCGTATACTATCATATCTTTATTACCGCTAACGCATTACCGTTACAGATTATCAACTTTTCTTCGCTTTACTCACACAGCAGCTACCACAGAAGCAACGAATCTTATCTACTGAAAAACGTGGCAGTGGCGAGAGAGGAAGGACAGTGAAATATATTTTTATGTGGGAAAGGATGGTTTAGCAGATTTATATTATGTTTTTAATATTCAATTTTGGAATCATATATTTATATTTGTGTTTTTTATCTCAGCTTTATACCCCTCCAACAACGACCGCCCTAACCCCTAATATCTATATTTAACCCGTCCCCACGAGTAGAATGATCTCTGATCAAGCCTTAAATGGAGCCCCACCTACCAACGCCCCCTTGCTGCCATCAGGTCAGTATGTATCATGAGTTATTAAGAGACTCGAGAGAGGGAGGGAGGGAGGGAGGTACTGATTCTGAGCGGGAGAGAAGGAGGGCGTTATAATATCACTACACTTACTACGTGTATGTAACGCGCGAGGACTCCCTTATGTTTTGTGTGTAGAGAAATGGCGCGGGGAGTCTCGCGCGCCCTCTTTCAATAGAGAGAAATGATCTCATGCCGCACACACACACACAAATTCTATTCTGGCAAGGTGGAAGTATTCTGTATTATAGGATTGCCTGGCTAGACTGTGTTTTGGGCGCCCCGCCCCCGAATCACAAATGTAAAGGGAGGGTTAGAACATAGCAATTATAGGATACCTAGCATATTTTAGGGGGTACCACATCCCGTGAATTACACTGTTTCTACACGGCTTGAAATAATTCTAGCCAGATATGATTGTCGTGTATCAATCCCACTACCCCGGGTTTTGTTTCAGCGCCAAAGAGAGCCAGGACGGAGGATGCGAAGATGACATTGACAACTCCGGTTAACATGACAACTCCTGTTACCATGGCAACTCCTGTTACCATGAAAACTCCGGTTACCACGGCAACTCCTGTTACCACGGCAACTCCTGTTACCACGGCAACTCCTGTTACCATGGCAACTCCTGTTACCATGAAAACTCCGGTTACCACGGCAACTCCTGTTACCATGAAAACTCCGGTTACCACGGCAACTCCTGTTACCATGGCAACTCCTGTTACCACGGCAACTCTTGTTACCATGAAAACTCCGGTTACCACGGCAACTCTTGTTACCATGAAAACTCCGGTTACCACGGCAACTCTTGTTACCATGAAAACTCCGGTTACCACGGCAACTCTTGTTACCATGAAAACTCCGGTTACCATACCCGGGGACTTTTTGGAGACCACTGTTTTTGAAAGAGGTCAGTTTAACACTTATATTAGTGTCTGACTGGTCTGGGAACCCCCTGCTGCACAGAGCTTTTCTGAAACACCTTTTCGAGACGAATCTAACGCAACCGGAATTAGCTTTCTGTCTTATCGGGAAGTTTGGGCTTGAGCCCCTTCAATTTTGGTTATTTTTCGGTGCGTGAGCCAATCAGAGGCCTTTATTTCGAAATCCAGGCCTCTGATTGGCTCGGGCACCTAAAAATGACCAAAAATGAAGGGGCTCAAGCCCAAACTTCCCGATAAGATAGAAAGCTAATTCCGGTTGCGTTGGATTCGTCTCGAAAAGGTGATTCAGAAAAGCTCCGTGCCCCTAGGGGGTTTCAGACCACAGTCAGACCCTAACTTATATCTATCGAGTTACCTACAGATAAAACAAAGTGAAACAAGTTTACTTTGTTTTCCGGCTCTCGGGTTCCCGATAGAGCACTGTTAGTGGAACGCGATATATTCCTGCCTAGTTACAGATAAGATAAAATTTGATCTACCTTGCAAATTATGCAAAATATTATTGGTAATGAAATTACCCCAGACCCCTCTCTGCGATCGCCCATGTGGGACTGCTAGCTCACATTTACAGCGTAAATGGGTGACTTCCCGTTGTCTCTGTAACCAAATGCTAATAAAATGGTGTTTCAGATATAATTGAGATAGATCAGAAACCACCTTCTTTACGGAGAGGCCAAGTGATACATCAACACTATCCATAGCGGAGTTTTACGACTATTTCATTTTTGGTGCCCTGCAGTGCATAGATCCCGAAGACAAGGATGAGTGTGCAACTAAACTTTACGACATATTGTGGCGATTATAGGTAAGTAAAGAATCGCATTCTATTGGGCCCTTAAAACCCCCACGGCAAATTTTACCAGAAAATTTTTTACCACCCTTTTTACCAAAAACCCCCCCAACCCCGGGGGTTTTGGGGAAAAACCTGTTTTTAAAAAAAAAATGAAAAACCCCCTTTTTTACCCGGGTTTAAACCCCCCCCTCCCCAAAAGGGGTTTTTTTTAAAAATTTTGAAAATCTAAGAACCAAAAACTTTTTGTTTTTTCGGGAAAAGGGGGGAAACCCTTAATTTGGGTTTTTTTTTTGGGGGGGGGGGGCCCCAAAGAGGGCCTTTTTTTTTCGAAAAAAATTTGATTCTTGGGGATAAAAAAAAAAAAACCAACCCCCTTTTCCCGGGGAAATAAAAAAACCCCCCCCCTTTTTTTTTGAAAAAGGGGGTTAAAAAAGTCCCCCCCCAGGGGGGTTTTTGAAAATGGGGCCCTAAATTTAAACACGAACCTAAGGGGAAAAAAAAATGAACCCCGGGTTTTTTTGTTTTGGTGGGTTCCCATGGTAGGGAACCGAAATTTTGCTTCAATGATTAAAAGTTTTAAAGCAAATTTGAAAAATTTAAAAAAAAATTACCCCGGCCCCCCCTGGATGCCCTTTGGGGGGCGAGTCCCTTTAAAAAGGGGGGTCCCCTTGGGCCCCGAAAAAAACTAAAAAAGGGTTTAAATAATTAATAGATCGAAACCACCCTTCTTTAAAAAATAAAAAAATTAAAACCGGGGGTTTTTTTTCCCATTTTTGGTTTCCCCGTCCTTTTATCCCCAAAAAAAATTTTTTTTCAAATTTTTAATTTTCGTTTTTAAATTTTTTTTATTTCCTTTTCCCCCGTTGGTTTTTTCCATTTTAAAGGGCCCCGCTACACCCCGGGGGTTTTTTAAAAAACAATAAAATTCAGCAGGGGTCGCCGGCCCCATTTTTAAAAAATTTTGGTTACCAATTCTAATTCAAACTGTAAAAGGAGGGGGACTGAAAACCCAGACAAATTTAGGTTTAATTGCTCACTGGGAGCCCAAAGCAATGGAAAACTTTTTGGTTTACCCCCCTTTCTTTAATTTGGGAAGGCCTTTTAAAAAACAGGGGGAAACAACCCAAATCTTAATTTGGCCTCCAAAAAAAATAGAAAGGGGGGGGAAAAATTCAAAAATGAGAATAAAAACC
Source organism: Hormiphora californensis (assembly GCA_020137815.1). Classification (NCBI taxonomy): domain Eukaryota; kingdom Metazoa; phylum Ctenophora; class Tentaculata; order Cydippida; family Pleurobrachiidae; genus Hormiphora; species Hormiphora californensis. The sequence goes on from CM035350.1 coordinate 8,909,572, forward strand.
GGCCCCCTTTTTAAAGTTATCTTTTCCAAATTTTTTTCTTCCCCCCTTTTTTTTTAAAAAAAACCCTTTTTTTTTTTTTCTTTCCATTTTATTTTCCCTTTTCCCCTTTTTTTTTCCCTTTTCCTTTCCCCCTTTTCTCCTTTATTTTGTTTTACGGGTTTAAAAACCACCCAAATTGTATTGTTTTAAACACAGTTATTCTTCGCAAAACCCCCCCGGCCCCCCTACTCTCTTTTTTGTTCTTTTAAATCCTTTCCCTTTTTTTTTACTTTTTTACCTGATTTCCCTTTTTTGTTCAAATTTGGAAAAAACCCAAAATGAAAAACCGTGTTTAAAATTCCTTTTCCCCGTGAACCCCCCAAAAGAAACCCCCGGGGGCCCGGATGAAGTTTTAAAAGGGGGGGGGAGGCAAAATGGGAAATTATTAGAAAAAAGAAAAAAGAAAAAATTTTTTTGGGAGGGCATCCCAAAAAAAAAGGAATTCGGTTTTTTGGGGGGGGGCAACATTTACAAAAAAGTGGGAAAAACAAATTCCCAAAAAAAAAACCCCCCCTTTTTTTCCCTTCCCAAAAATACCCACGGTTTTTTAATTATTTTTTTTTTAAAAAAAAAATTTTTTTTTTCCAAATAAAAATTTTTTTCCCTAAATCCCCGGCCCCAAAAATTCCGTTTTAGTGGGAACCAAATTTGGGACATAAATTTTTCCCCAACCCAAAAATTTTAAATTTGGTTTCCCGCCACCACTTTTTTTCCCCCCTCTTTTTTCACCAAATACCCGATTTTTTTCCCGATATATTTTTTTTAAAATTATGCTTTGGACCCGGGGGCATTTTTGAAGGGCATGGGGGTTTTTGTGTTTTTGAACGACAAAAAGAAAACCCCCAAACAAATTGGGGGGAAAAATAAAAAAGAGAAAAAAAAAAAAAAAAAAAAGGAAAAAAACATAAGAGGGAAAAAAAAAAAAAAAAAAAAAAATTTTTTTAAAAAAACACCAAAAAAGGGGAAAAGGCACAAAAAAATTGGCGTGGGTTTTTGGGGTGAACCAAAGAAACAAAAAAAAAAATTCCGTGAAAAATTTCAAAAAATAACTTTTTTGCCCCAAAACCCCCCCCCAAACCCCCCCCAAAACCCCCCCCCCCCCGCACCCCCGGGCCCCAAAACATTTTATTTTTAAAATTTTTTTTTTTTTTACAAAAACTTTTTTTAAATTATTTTTTAAAACCCCCTCTTTCCCCTTTTTCCCCTCTTCCCTCTTCTCCTCCTTCCCCCTCTCTTCTTCTTTTATCCTCTCCCCCCCTCCTTTTTTTTCCCTTTCCCCCTCCCCCCCCTCCCTTTTTTCCCTCTCTCTCTCCCCCTTTTTCCCCCCTCTTTTTGTATCCAAAGCATGGGGTTTTTGACACAGGCCCATTTTTTTGTTTCCTTTCGGACCCCTTAAAAGGGAAAACCCTAGTACCCACCCTCCTCCCCCCTCCTTTTCCTCCCTTTTTCTCCTTTTCCCCCCTCCCCCTGCGGGACAGGGCCCGACGATTCTAATTTAAGCCCAAAACCCCGGGGGGCACCTCAAAAAGTGCCATACCCCATTGTTTTGGCCCTTTTTTTTAACCCCCCCTCCCACCCCCCCAAACCGGTTTTTAAATTAATTTCCCTTTTTTTCCCGGGACAAAAATTGTCCCCTTTTTAATAGGGGAATTTAAAAGGGGGGCTTACATCACATGCACACACAGAAAGACGAGGTTGCATGTAGAGGGGAATCGACTGGTGGGCGATGGAAGAGAGAAGGGGGAAGCAGAAGAAAACAAACTAATGTGAAGGAAGACACTGAGAATAAAAGTTAGAGAAATTTATAGAAGAGAGAGAGAGAGAGAGAGAGAAATGTGGAGAGATAGAGAGAGAGAGAGAGAGAGGAGAGAAGTGATATAGAGCTTTAGCTTTTAAACGCTACCTACACGAACAGGTCCGCAAAACAACGAAAGTGGACTTCTCACTCTCTAGAAGAAATAGGAAAGAAATGAAAGAGAGAGAGAAAGAATAGGGCAAAGAATAATAAATAGAAGAAAACAATTAAGAAAAATTGAGAGAGAGAGAGAGAGAGAGAGAGAGAGAGAGAGAGAGAGAGATAGAAGAGAGCTTCGATAGATAGTTAGAGTGAGAACAAAAATAGGAAGGAGGGGAGAAACCCACTCACAGTTGATGTGAACGTGAATGTGCTTGTGTGAGTGTATAGGCCTTATATGAAAGCTCTTATATGCAGTGTCCCCTCTCCAGTCTCCAACATGAGTGAGAGAAAGGGAATTGAGCGAAATGGAGAGAGAGAGAGAGAGAGAGAGAGAGAGAGAGAGAGAGAGAGAGAGAGAGAGAGAGAGAGAGAGAAGATAGTGAATGATGGAGTTCTCTCTCTCTCTCTCTCTCTTGAAGAAACTATTATACCAAAGGGGGGTTGTGGTACCCCCTCAAATGCTTAACACCACCACTTTCCCTGCAGCGAGACAAGGGGACAGAGAGAAAGAAAGAAAGAGAGAGAGAGAGAGAGTGGAGCTAATTTAATGAGAACATCTATCTCTCATCTTCTTTTCTCTCTCCCTCTCTTTCTCTCTACACTTAATATGTATACATCGTTGTGTTTCTATTATACCAAAGCTGATAACAATATAAGTGCGCCAAGAGAGCACAAGCAGAGACGGGGAAAGCGATGGCGAAGTGTAGTCAGAGAACAAGAATCGACCAGTAAACGTCACGCATGTTTCCGTCACTCTCTCTCTCTCTCTCTCCCCCCTCTCTCTCTCTCTCTCTCTCTCTCTCTCTCTCTCTCTCTCTCTCTCTCTCTCTCTCTCTCTCTCTCACCCTCTTTCTCTCTCTCATTTTCTTTCATTACTCCGCTCCCCCTTCCTTCCCTCCCCTTCGTACATTACCCATCCTCTTTCTCGTTCCCCTACTCTTTACTTTCCATGACGGGGAGAGCAAGAGTTAACTAACCCGTGGCGTCTCTCTCTCTCTCTCTCTCTCTCTCTCTCTCTCTCTCTCTCTCTCTCTCTCTCTCTCTCTCTCTCTCTCTCTCTCTCTCTCCCTCTCTCAAAGTAAGATGCTGCAAACCACATCACCCAAACCAGTATAATTTCCTTACCTTGCGATGTCCTCTCATGCTGTTAACTCTCACAGTTCCACGCTTCTTTCGAGCAGCAGCCAGAGCGGTTGACGTAGGACTTGTGGGTGGTTCAGCATCTATCGAATCATTATTATCGGGTGACACGTCATCACCCTCACCATCATCCTGATTGGCAGGTGTCGGGGTCTCTGCTGTTTCCTCATCATCACCCTCAGGTGTTGGAGTGGTTTCCTGCTGGCTGGTCCCTGCTGCTGCTGCTGCATCAGCCGCTAGATCACCCACCCTGTCTCCCACTTCTAATCGTTCAGTGGAATCCAGGATATTGCTATCAATGTCAATATCTCTGAGGTCAATCAGAGAGGCAGCAGCCGTGGCTGGCACTTCATTATCATCCATTGCAATCAATTCTGATGCTCCCTCCGAGGATGCTAAAGGTTTTAGTTCAATGAGTGAAGAATGGGAGAGCTGGTTAGCGTCTTGTTGCTCGTCTGCTGCAGTAGCGGTGGCGGCCTGTTTTTCCTCCACTGCAGTCTGCTGTTCAGCGGTTATATTAGCTATAACGTTTGTGCTGTCGAGATGGGGAGCTTCGGAATCGCTTGACACCAGGAGTTTGCATTGCTCGCAGCCCATCACGTAGTACCATACTATATCAGCACTGGGCAGCAGGAAGTGGTTAGGGAAAGGCAATGGGCAGCAGGAAATGGTTAGGGAAAGGCAATGGGCAGCAGGAAATGGTTAAGGAAAGGCAATGAGGAGCAGGAAGTTGAGTGGTAAGTGGTTAGGGGCCTGGGCAGCATGGCTTAAGGTTGAAGGGTACTGGGTAGCATGGGGAGTACTGAGTGATAGGGGAAGCAGGATGGCTAGAGCTGTTAAAATACAGGCTTTAGTGTGTCACTGGTGTAGTGGTCTTGTTTGGCAGCTAAATAGATGCAAACAGGCAGCCAAGAAGATAACACAATATAAAAGGGAAATGGGAGCGTTTAAGGGATCGATTACAGGATGAATACAGCTATAGCACAGAGAGTTAGACAGGTGCTCGACCTCTCTCTCTAATTTAACCGAGCTACGTCTCTCCCTCTCTCCCTCCCTACGTCTCTCTGTGTCTTTGCGGTATATCATTCGATTTGTTTATCACTCTTCTTCACTCATTATCTCTCCCACTGATTTCGACTTTTTCTCTCTTTGTCTCCCTCTCTCCATCTCTCTCTCTCTCTCTCTCTCCTGGCTACAAATAGCAAAATGCTTTCTGTGGCCTTCGGAGTAATTCGACCAATTCTTATCAAATTTCATAGGAGAGAGCAATTTAGACATTGCATCTTAACTACAGTTAAAATAGAACGTGCGCATCCAGACTAAGTGTAGCTATTTCATATTCATTATTAACTTCTAACTCTCTCATTTATTTGAAATTTAACCGTTGAGTAGCTAAACTAAAAAAGCAGAGGAGAACAGAGACAGTTCATTTCCATTTGTCAGTATTTCCAGGTAAAATTGAAGGAAAACCGCAAAACTGTTTCGCGTTAATTAAAGTTTTTGCCTTGCTGTCTAGTGTCTAATATAACACGTTGGCGACGATACGGTGGTAATGTTCGACGAACAAGTCACCATGGCAAGAAATGGGAGCTCGTTTTGTTAGAAAACGTCTACCGGATAGTTTTTAAAGACTAACGCAGTCGTATCGCGATCGGTATCTTGTCGAATCGAAAGTTTTGACATCAATGACAATGAGAACTTGTGGATAAACGGCGACGCACAGTTCACATGTCAACGGGAATGAATGCCACGTTTTTACGCCTATCAGAACAGAGAGCGGCGAGTGCCATGTCAACGAACGGTGTGATATGAAATGCTGTTTGATAGTCCCAGGATGTGGTGTGTGGCATGGAAAGATGAAACAGGATCCGATCTTGGCCTTCGATGTTGGCAGTCCCCTGATCGTAAAAAACATGTGTGCAGTGCATACCAAGCCTTCGACAAGACACCTTGGCATACTCTGCAGGTCCCGGCCCCTCTAACTCGTTGTAGGGTACGGTGATGAGGTGACCGGAGTCTGCAACACATGTCTTAAAATGAGGGCGCCGTTACCATCTACCCCCGTTGAGGCCTGTTAACAGGTGCAAACTGCAAGCTGCCAAAAAGTACCATGCATTAAAATGGCTCTAGCCTCTAACCACCAAACCACTCAACCGTTTTGGATAAATCAAAGGTTATCTGATAGAAAATCCCGAGCGCCAACCCTAATTTAGCCCTAACCTTAAAAAACCGTGAGTGCCTGTCTGGCCGCTGGCGGCGCCAGTGCGCTCAGATGGGGTCTGCAGCGCCAGACAGGTGAGCGCTGGCACTAAAGGAGGGTAGATTCTAACATTTACCTTAAAATGATGCCAAGGCCCTTGGCATATGCTACAGACCCTATTACAGCGCGGGCTACCGGCGCTTTTTAAGTTTTAACCAAGATCCGACGAACTTTAAAAAAGGCTGACAAAATTTTATTTTCGATTTTCTATTTTTTTATTTTAACCAGACGCGCGGCGTTCAATTTGACGCCGCGCGCTCGTATAAATCAATTTGCGCGTACCAAATCAAACACCAAAATTTTCACACACTTTTTGAAATGTAATTGTAAACTAAACACACACTTCAGAATAATTCAATCATATCACAACATTTCATGTTCACACTCCCTGGGCTACACCTAAAATATTGTTTGGACAGCTCATGTCACTTGGTATTGGTAATTTCTAGGGCTCATTGGGAAGCTCTTAATGTCTTCTTTCCAATGAGCCCAATATTTTGCAAATTGGTCAAGAAATGGCTGAGTTATGGTCGAAAACGTCCAAAAAATGTGAAGAACCGAGTGAGTATTTACCGCTTACTCTTGCAGTTGCAGTGACAGTGTCACTGCAACTGAGCTGTGTCAGGCCACCGCCAAATCCAATGACCAATGCGCTGACAAATTCACTATCAGTATCAACTCCACTATCGATGCCACACTCACCCATTGGGTACGGTGACCCAATATAACATTAACAGTTACATACAATTCTTATCATTGATATGAGACTCGTCTGATAGTGATTTACCGGGTACATTGTACAATAAGTATAACGAGTCTCTGACTCTCTCAGTATCTCTCAGTTCTCTATATATATGAGGCATAAACTCTGGCCACTGGCGCGTTATTTCAGATAACTTTCTCCCAGCGCGCCGCTGGGAGAAGTTAGCTGGAGTTTATCCGCCGCTGGCGGATAAACTGGTTTAAATCACGACGACGATCCCGAGGCTTAGCCGAGGGAGAGGCGGAGGGGTTTAAACCTATAACGTGCCAGTGGTCAGAGTTTATGGGTTATATACCCTGCTTTAGTTGTTTATTTCAAGTATTACACACCAACAAGAGAGAGAACACTAATCAAAACACACAAAGAGAACTGAGAAATAGTTAAAAACACGTCACAATTGAGTGTACACTGTTTGGTAACAGTTACTAAGCAGTTGCTAAGGAAAGAGAGTGAAAGAAATAGCCTGATAAGGGGCATGTCACAAATAACACAGAGAAAGAGATAGTGAGACAAAAGGGGAGATAAAGAGAGAGTAATTGACGGAATGTGTCCTTTCTTTCTCTCCAATGTAGTGTGTAAGTGTTGCACATAGTGTTCCCTCTGTATTTTAGTAAGAACTGATCATTTACACACACTTTGAATGTTACGTAGGAGTTAAAAATAAATAACCTGCCAGTGGGAAATAATCTGCCGCTGGACTGGCTGTTTACTGAGAGCGCGCTAGTGGGACTTCTCGCCACTGGCGCATTATTTAAGTTAGCAGGGTATATACTATGTTACTCCATTATTGTTGGAATCCTTGTGACCAGTCATCGTGACCCACTGACCCACCTGTTTCCTCACTGATTTGTTTGTAGAGAAAACTTATAACCTCAGTCTGCTGTTGAGGAATCGGAGAGAGTCATCTCGAGGGGTCGGCTCTAGATCTGCAGTACACGCTCGGGCTAGAAGTAGAGGAATTTATAGGTACACATGTCAACTAGTGTTATCACTGTGACAATAATAACGGGCTACAGGTCATATATCAGCAGAAGAAGAGGAAGAAAGTGAACAGGCCGGAACGGACAATGTTAACATTTAGAAACTTACGCCGTGATATCTCCACTGAGGTCAGAGATGCAACAGGTTTCCTGAGGTCGGGTAGATCGACACCGCTATCACACTCTATAATAACACTGTCATCTTGATCATATGAACACAGGTGGAAGGAGTGGAATAACTCATCTGGTATTTCAAACAGGGAATTCTCCTCTTCCTCTGGGTGGTCAGGGTCAACCTGGGTGAGGGGTCAGTAGATCAAGAGGGGTGATATTGTTTGTGAGATGGTTAGATGTGTTAGGGAGGGGGGCTAGCATTTGATATTATCGGTCCTTGTGTTGTTATCCCCTAATTTCTTAGTAGCTATTTCCCCCTGACACTCCCCTAGTACTGACCGGATAGCTAAAGTACGTCTCCTGTGTAGAGCTGGTGAATGATGGGTAGTACGCCTGACAGATGGACTTTAGGAATCTCTTGGTCGGGGTACCGGCTCCCCCGTTACTATAGAAACTGTTGTAGTTATCCGACTCTTCGGATGAGATGGACTCCAGGGTGGTTAGGGTGGGAAGGTTGGTAGGTGGTCCCTGACTACTATCCTCAAGCTGAAAGAGAGGTAAGTAATGCACACACACATTTAGACTAAAATTTAAAAACACAGGGAAATGACAATTTGATTGTGTGATATAAAGAAATCAAGCATTGTAATGTGGTGGTGGTATATCTTGGTACTCTGGTAGGTCTCCTCCCCTAGGTGAGGATGGAGATGTGACGGGAAGGTCGGAGAGAACGATATGCGATGTAACCGTGGGGACTATAGTGGCCGGTATCTTCTTATTCGCCCTGACACAGGCCACAATAGCCGCTGCGATAAAGATAAGGGGTAGTGTTGTAAAGGTAAACGCTATCCCAGTCGCTATGTACCCCATCCTCTTCCATTGATCCATATAGATAGGCAGGTAGGCTAATAGTATGCCCCGGACACCCCAGCCCGTCTCGTAGTGTGTCGTATTCTCCAAGCAGTAAACCGCAATATCAGCCCTATAAGTGCACGTTATCTGGTCGACCCTCAACAGAGACATACTACCACTAACAGTACTTGCCCTTTTCTCCTCCGCGTGAAAACACTGGTACTGATCCAGGTCTTGTAACTCCTGGAGACTCATCCACCCTTCACTCTCACAGGAATCATATTTCTCCGTGTTCCAACACGACCCATGATAGCCATCCTGGGCTCGGAACCTCCACACTGCCTCACCTCTACCAACCACACACTGAAACAGGGTGTTCCGACCATAGGTCCACTCTTGGGTCATGCTTTGGAACATTAGCTGAGCTGGGGAGTATACCATAGTGCCACTGTCCTTCAGATAAATCTTCTTTTCAAATGGAGTACCTTCGTCACTGTATATCCTCTCTTCTCTATCTGTTCTTTCTAATGAAGCACCTTTGTCAGTATTTTGAGAATTTATAATACCACTGCTCCGCTCTTGTCTCCCACCACTATCCCGATCCGCTCCACTACTTCGCTTCCACCAGGTCGTGTAACTCCCTACAGTACACTTGTATCCGATCAAGTCACTGTACGTAACGTTGGTTATCAACAACACGGAATTCAGGCATCTCATCCTACCAAAATCCGCCCAATTGCGATCATTCATATTATCTGAATTTGGTAGTAACGCACAGTACTCGTTTGTAACAAATTCCCTAACTGAAATTCTGGAATTCGTGTACTGCAACTGGTTAAGATCATTTCCCGAGCTGTCACGCCACTTGAAGTAACAATCATCAACTTGTGGATCACAGTATATCATCCTGTCGCCGTACCGTGTGGAGTACTCGATCACCTTTGAGCACCTCAGCTCGGCAGTTTCCCCAAGGGCAACAAATACCTCAGGCAGGGCAATAACGGGGAAGCTGTTGTAATCATAGGAGTAGCTCCGACAAGATAGAAGGAGGAGAGATGATAATAGCGCAGCAGGTAACATCTTGTTTGTGTGTGGGGTGGATGGGATAAAATGTGAACTACATTGCTCCTTCATAAACACATTCCTACCTCAAAGTTTTCTAGCTGAATGTTCTCCGGGAGCTCTGTTTTCCCATAAAACATGCACCCCTCCGTCTCCGTTGAGCACAGTCTGACAGCGTGGGCGAGAGAGTGCATCACTTTAGTTGTTGTATCAACCTGTGTATATGGAAATAGTATTATTGGCCATGGCGGCAAATTGGCAATTTAAATTGCAAGATGCTGAATAACCCAGCGGAGATGCCTAGTTGTTTCCACTTCTTACAGTTTGGTTGTAGCACACGTTGACTTGGTAAATAGTATCATCATCAGTAAACTCACACATTGAACTCCCTTCCTCCGAACGGGCCGGGTAAACTGGGTGAAATGGGGATGAAACGTGGGTGAAATAGAGGTGAAATGGGGGTGAAACGTGGGTGGAATGGGGGTAAAATGGGGGTGAAATGGAAGGGAAATAGGGGTGAAATAGGGGTGAAATTGGGCTGAAATAGGGCTAAACTAGGAGAGTGGAGATGTAAAATACGGATTTAAAAGAGTGAAATGGGGAGAAAAAGAAATTAACACAGCGACTTACTCCTGATAAAAAAGTTGACCAAGAGAAGTTGGCTAGCAAAGTGTATTGCCTGGTCACGTGACTCTGTGACGTCATTATCTGTCAGCCAGGTGATGAACTCCTGGCCCGTGACTGTGTTAGTATAAACCCACCACCCTACCATCCTAGATCTGATGACCCAATCAGTCCATAGCCTGAAAAACACGGAGAATAAAAACTGGAATATAGGGACCTGAACTGGTGACATATTGATGGGAGGATCAAATTAATACATACTTCCGGTAAACGTTATCGAAGGTGGCCTCCAGATCATGGGCTTGTTGGTCCGATACCTCTGTTTGATCCTCACGGAAGCGGTATATGGCACACTGCCTAAATACCATCAGACACCTCGTATCAGAAACTATAGGGGGGTCAAACCTGGTTAAAACTTTCAATCTATTTATCCCTTTTTAGAATACCATTCTGGTAGACAGAGAGGGCATAACTTCCTTTATTGGGCACACATCTTGGCTAGACTATCCCCCATGATCTAACTAACTGGACCTATCCCCCATGTCCTAACTAACTGGACCTATCCCCCATGATCTAACTAACTGGACCTATCCCCCATGATCTAACTAACTGGACCTATCCCCCATGCCCTAACTAACCTGCAGACATATCCCCCATGTCACAACTAACCGTTGAGAATGACATTGTGAGTCAGTAACAGCTGAGCGATGGCTGCCGCTTCCTTCCTATCCTCTGCCCAACTATGAGATATCATCCAGTGCAGAAGGTCTTCACCCCTAAAGGATAGATTGTACTCCCGTTCTAGGTAGATGGTCGTCCGGATCAGATCACCGTCTCGTGTTACACGGCTTCTCAAGTCACGTCCTGCCATCTGGGGATTAGTACCGATTAGCGGAGCTAGGGCATGTGACCGGCCGATTAGCGGGACACGTGACCTGACAGTGTTAATGGACGGCCGATTAGAGGGATATGTGACCTGACGAGCTGTAACCGATTATCTATTATACGTGACACGTTTAGCACCGATTATCGTGAGACATGTGATCTGGTGGGATAGTTGAGAATAGGGACAGGGTCTCAACTTCCCCTTGGTAGGGGAGTACAAATAGGGGTTAGATTTAGGAAACAAATATCCCCAACTTTCCTCCTCTATTTACAATCTACACCATCTTCCTTCAACAATGAACCCTTCAGCTGCTACCTTTATCCCTAATCGACCTTCTCACCAGTCCTCTTCTGGGACCCTTCCCTCTGGATCACCACCTACTTCTGAAACAGGATGCCTGCCACTTCCCCCAGCCCTACAGATCCTGTTGACCCCTACCTCGGACCCCACAATCCTTCCTGAGGAGCACGGAGACTTCATCACCTACGCCTCCAAGCTAGGATACCCCGAGAATCTGTCTACACGAGTCCTGTCTGACCTCCCCAACTCCTCCATCTCTGAGCGGCTGGAACACCTCATCTCCCTGTACTCCCTTCTCTATCCTGGGGAGCAGCACGGCCGGAGGAGGAAGGATGCCCGGAACCTGCCTGGATACATGATCTCCCAGGACTGCCACTACTACGGAAAGGAGAAGATGCCCTTCTGGGTATGGGTCAAGAGAGAGACCATCGCAGTTTCTGTCACTGAGAACCCTCCCCACCGCCGAGCCAGGACCACCAGCCAACCCAGGAGCCGACTGCCATCATCCTCCTCCTCTTGTGTAATGGATTCTAACAGGGCCCGCCATCCAACCACTCCCTTCTGAGGAGACCTGTATCCTACAGCCTGACCGTTTAATACTCCATTCTGAGGAGACCTGTTCTATACTCCATTCTGAGGAGTTCTGTATTCTGATTCTGTGTGATTTTTGAAAAACCGTTAAATCCGTGTCTAGTTTATTCTAATCCTAAATCAGTACCCACAGTACTACTATCGGTATCCTAGCTTGTTAGGGGTCAATACTAATACTACCCACCACAATATCGTTGTCGACAGTGCTGGTTCGGTGGGAGGGTTTCCTTCTTGGGGTAGTCCTGCCACTGGGTCTGGCTCTTCTCCTGTTGGTGGCTGGTACCATCATTATAGACGTCAAACTGTCACCTGGTGTGGAATAGATGGATAGTGATGGTAGAACGGGGTAACAAATGTTGTCATAGAATTTAGGGGGAATTTAGCGGTTAATCATGTCTACTACCATGTGTAGAAGTGAGACTGTCGAGTGAGTGACACTGTTGCATACTGCTTGTTATTTGAGATAGAACAAAACACACAAAACTGTAGTATATCGAATGAAATATATTGATAAGCCTTGGTGCGTGTGACCCTGAATGGGAGAGAGAGAGATGGGAGAGAGATGGGAGAGAGAAAGAGAGGGGAGAGAGAGATAGGAAGGTCCGAGGGAGTTGAATGGTTGTTATGAACTGGCACGATTCCAACCAGTCCTGAGAGAGGGGGTGCAAATATGCAGTACTGGATCGGCAGGATGTGGGTAACAATAGGGTCGAGTTACCCGCATTGGGGGGACATGGGAACTTAAAATCAGAAAAGTTCGGTGGTTCGATTTGGGGAGTAGGAATCATGTAGAAGGCGCCCAGAATAGAGCCCGGAATCTTCCAATGGGAGGGTGGCGCCCAGAATCTTCCAAGGGGGAGGGAGGGAATGGGACAGGGAGGTGGGACAGGTTTTAGAAAGAACGATTGTCTCGAGTATGTGCAAAGCACGATCATAGTCGGCTTGAAAAATCAATTAAGAAATCTGTACATTTAATATTGTCGTAATATATTGTAATTATCGCTCTCTAGTAACAAGAGTCTTCTTTCCAACTCAACTTCTTAGCATCTCTTCGGTCTTCCTCTCTCAATCTCATAACTCGTTAGGTCTCTACTGCTCTTGGTTGAGACCATCGCTTACTTTCTTTAACTCATCCCACTGATTATTAACTTGTATTTTCTCACAATTTCATCCTTCTAAAACACACGAACAATGTCTGAACTCTGAGTCAACGTCAAGATCATAGACTCTAAAACTCACTCGCACACAACACACATGAGGCGTAAAAGAACCAAAAACAAGTCTCCACAATAACACATCTTCTCATGTCATAGCATCTTGAGGTTCGGGAGTGTCTCTGGCTCTTTAATTGGTTCTGGAACGGTCGGTTGAAGGTGCACAGAACTCCTCCTCTCCTCTCTCTCCTCCCAGTGCGAGTTGTTATTGAACGATCCTCCCCTATTGTCATCACCCCGCACCTCGTGTATAAACTTGCAGTTGGCCCCTGATCTACAGCCCTGGGGCGTGTTAAAATAGGCACATGGCCGTCTGTTACGGGGTCTGTGGTCCCAGTTGTCCTGGTCTTGGTCACCACGGTAACCACGATTCCTGTTCCTGTTGCCATGCCAACCTCCATTCCTATCATTCCTGTCATTCCGATCATTCCTGTCATTATATCGGTCGTTGTAACCGGAGTTGTACCCGCCACCCCGACCACCGTTATAGTGGCCCCCTCCTCCTCCTCCATACCGTTGGATGGGGTATGGTTCCGGGGGTACTGGGTAGTCCCCCTCCCACCATGGGCGGTGGTTCCATACCCGGGAGAGGGGGTAGAATGGGTGGCTGGTCCATAATGGGTTCAGGAGGCAGCAGAGATGCAGCCGTGTTGGAGGATTTCTCTTCCAGAGGAATGTCTTTGGGCGCCTCGTACGGGTATATCAGTTCCTGGAGAAAGAGGGAGGGATTAGAACGGCGGATTATATTGTTATCTGCCGGTAAATATGGGACACCGGCAGATAAAAGTTCGCTAAAAGAAGCCAAAAACACATATTTGGAGATGGTTGTATACCTGTGGTTCGGGTTCTTTTGGTGATTCATCAGGTTTGCCCTGATCAAAAACAAGGACAGCCAGCACATTCTTCTCTCTGTTTCTCTGTATCTCCCTCTCGGTACTACCGGATCCACTCTCAACCCCCGGTTCAACACCCTGTATCCGCAGTGGGTGTTTCCATGACAACTGGGGGGAATCGGAATATAGAATCACGTTGTTATGGAAACATCGGGAAAGGGTTGTTATAGCAACGGGGAGTTATATAAAGTTGCGCGATGTACAGTCAGTGTCTGACAAAGCGAGGTATGCTGGTGCTTCCAGGAGAACTGAGGAAAAAGGGGGAGGGGTTCTAGAACATCAACTCAAATTTCCCTTAACGAAGGGTGGGAAAGAGGGTTGGGCAAAACAACTCACCATTTCCACCATCATGTCCTCTCCCAGTTTACACCTCATAACATTCATCCTCTCCTTCTCATGTTCTCTCAAAATACTATCGGCAAAGTTTTTGTTGCCACCCCGTTCCTCACATTCAAAGAATTGGACATCTTCCAGTTCCTCCCTCCATCGGATCCTGGGGAAGGGATGGTTGTTATTTTTATTGGGTTGAACTATAGCAATGGTGATACTAGCTGAGTATGAGCTGGGGAGAGCTGTAGTGGGGATCTGAGTTGTGATGATAACGGGTGAGAGTCTTGCAAGGTGAGATCATCACGAACCTGCGGCGCTTTTTGGCCCGTCTAAAGCAGAACATGTTATCATTTCCATGACTCTTCTCGGGGAGAGGAGGCGGAGAGTTGGTCAGGAGGAGCTCTGGTTTTATCACTGCCCGGGGTGGAGAGGCTGGTGGTGCAACTACCTTCTTAGGCTGTTCCAACTTGTCAGTCTAGGGGAGGGGAGGGTGAGTTTCAAGGATAACACAGGGAAGTGTTAACACTTAGAGAACTGTTAACACAAGTCACAAGGAAGTATTATCAACAGGATGTTGCTAACACAACATAGTTTCTCTCACACTACATACCTTGTGGGGTTTAGGAGAGGGTTCCGGTGTGGGAAGGTCAGACTGGCTGTTTGTTCTCCTGTAGTCCGCATCAGTGGAACTTCTCTTTCGGACCTTCTTGGGTAACACCGGTTTACTGGTACTGCTTATCGCGTCCAAGAACCCTGCACTCTCAGCTGTAAATGTTAAATGAGTAGTTTAGTGGGTTTATTTAGTAGGGACAGGGGTATGGCACATGTGCGGAAACAAGGGCAGCAAACTGAAAAATGTCACAAATGAAACAAAAACTCACCAAGATGGGCCTTTGATTTCTTATCCCCCTTCCCATCCTTCTTCCCATCTTTCTTCTTTTTAGCATTGGGAGTATCTTTAACAAGCTTCATCCACTTCTCCACCAGCTTCTCAGCGAGACCCCGGACTTTGCCCTCAGCACCAGACCCCTCCTTGTTAAAACTCTTAACCACTTTGCCCATTGTACCCTGTTTTAACAGGACTAGGGTGACGGGTAGTTGTTCCAGAAGTAGCAGGACCTCGAAGGAGAGTGCGACACGGCCCGTCTTTTTCGAGTCTGAGGGGGTGGGGTGGTGTTAGGAATTGTGTGTGAAAGAACAATGTGTGAACAAATGAACAAACAAAGAAACAATGAAAGGAACCAACCTGTCAGCCAATTATTGAGAAGATCCCAACCTCCCTTGGTCAGGAAGAGATTTAGTATTTTCTCATTTGCTGTATTTTTCAAAACTTCCAGATAGATTGTTTTCTGGAATAGGATAGTGGCATCTTTCATCAGTGCCAGCAGGGACTCACACTCACTCTCTCCCTGGAAGGAAGGGGGTTAGGAGACATATCTAGATATGGGGTGGGCCGTGGGGGATACAGAAAAGCAGACGGGAAGGGGGTTAGGAGACAGGAAACAGGAGACGAAATAGCAGCTTATGTGACACTGCTGGAGTATGGCGCACAGATAAAATGACCACAACGTCAACAAGGGACGACAAACAAACAAACAAGCAGGGTGAGACAAACAGAGTGACAAACAAACAAGGAGAGAAACAAACAAGGAGAGAAACAAACAAACAAACAAGCCACCTTTAGTTCGCCAGATTTAGTCAGGAGGTGAGATATTGAGTCTATCACAGATCGTGGAGTAACTGCAGTCATGTTGTAGATCATTCTTAAACCATAGCTAAAGACAGGAAGGAAGGGTTAGCGCCATTCCCAATATTTTATCCACACCCCGTGTCACGCGTGATTATGACGTCATATTCAGTGTCACGCGTGATTATGACGTCACATTCAGTGTCACGCGTGATTATGACGTCATATTCAGTGTCACGCGTGATTATGACGTCATATTCAGTGTCACGTGTGATTATGACGTCATATTCAGTGTCACGCGTGATTATGACGTCATATTCAGTGTCACGCGTGATTATGACGTCATATTCAGTGTCACGCGTGATTATGACGTCATATTCAAAGTCACGCGTGATTATGACGTCATATTCAGTGTCACGCGTGACTGTGACGTCATATTCAGTGTCACGCGTGACTGTGACGTCATGGAAAGTGTCACGTATGACGTCATTTTCACGCTTGGCACCGGGCCTCTGTATAACCAATAAACGGGATGCTTCCAAACAAAAACGCAAAGCATGCTTGATCCTTGGTTGCTATTTCGCTATCTGGCGCCGCCAGGCCCCGTTTTGACAGTGCGCTCAGATCAGGTCGGCGCCGTCAGACAGCCATTTCGCATGTGCCAAGTATTGGAAAACGCGAAGTGGCTCTGAGGCGTAAATCGGGAATCTTCAAAATCGAATTTTGGCGCAGACCCTCCCAATGCAATGGTAGTACCATGTCAAAACCTGTCTGGCGCCGCGACCCATCTGAGCGCACTGTCGCTCAAATGGGGTATGGCGGCGCCATACCCCAATTTGACAGTGCGCTCAGATGGGGTCGGCGGCGCCAGACAGGCCAAAACAGGGAATGGGGCGGCGGCGCCTGACCCGATCTTTTAAAAACGGGGGATGGCCCGATCTTCTCCCGAATAGGAAGGACACCCAACGAAGCCAGCATGCGCCACCGCCGACCCCATCTGAGCATACTGTCAAATTGGGGTATGGCGCCGCCATACAGCCACCGCCCGCCTCCACTCATTTTGAGTGCAATCAGATTCGGTCGAAACCGCCAGACAGTTACGTGGTGCCAAAGCTTCGATTTCATGTGGAGATCTATCGTTTGTTCCGAGAGTCGGGGCACAGTCTTCTAGTCAGTCAAATGAAATAGTCTTGTGACGAACAGCTAGCACCATCCTTCATGACAAAGACGATAAAGGAAGTAATTTTGATATCTCCTTCTGGTGCTGATACACACTCACACGCCCTCCGTACAACGGTTATATAGGGGAATCTCACACACACACACGGGCAGATCTCGGTCAAGGAGAGATTAATTGATTATTCAGAATAAAGAGATCTGAGCAAAAATTAAATAGGGAAGAAAATCGAAAAATATTTAATTCTTGCTCAGATCTCTTTATTCTGAAAGACGATAAAGGTGAATGGGTGATACATGATCTGTGATGTGATCTGATAATGTTATGTGACCTGTGAGAATACTTTGTCCCGATTCGATGAGTTGCTACATTCCATGTATACAATTAGATACTTGGGGCCAGGGGGTGTCTACCAATGTACTAGTACAGTGTAATATATGAAGTATGGCGTCAAAATGTCTTCAGTTGGCCTTGTGGATGGTCATTGTCAGATGCTGAGTTTGCAATGACCAGTGTGTTTCTTTGTTTGCAGTAGGAAATCCTGACACCGTTGAAAGGGGCTCAAGAGATAAATTCGGTCCCAGTCCCATGACACACGGCCTAATTGTCCCGGAAATGATGCGAAGGGAATGATACAAACAATGTGGGAAATGAGATGGACGGTCCCTCATATTTGATACCTAGAATTTTAAGCAAGATGGGAAGTGTATTGCCAGTGTCAGTGATTCCCACTACTTCGGTGAAATGGTGATGGAGACATACGTGGCATAGGGCTGACAAATCGCGCAACACGGGGTGAGAAAGAAACAAGAGAAATACGTTTCGCCCTATGCCACATTCAGCACAAAAGGCCACGAAACGAACACTGTTTCTTGTTGAGAAAATAGTGGGAAAATGTATTAAATTAATCGTTAAAACTGGAGAAAAACAGAAAGCTCTCGCTGTCAGATTTTACACGGTTCTCTCTTCCAACTCTTTCAGTCTTTGCTATTCTCGCGATGTTCAGATTTATGATACAAAGAAATAGGTGGAACTGTCCGCGACCAGTTGATCCTCCAACATATTTCCGGTACCTGCGAGGAAAAGGTAGTTATTTAATGTGTCACCATAGTTCTAAAACAAAATCTAACAATTACCAGCCCACCCTGTACCCCTTTCCAGCGCTAAATTCCCCGCTAAATTACCTCTATACAAGCATGTAGAAAACGATCTCTCTCCATAGCAATTATTCCATATAAGACAACAATCTCACATCAACTGCAGCTGTGTGAGACAGCTCTTCTTCTCTCCGGTATATATATCCTTGATCAGAAGATTCCTCTCATCTTGGCAGGTGGTTTCTGTACACACAGCAGGGAAGGAGGAACGTTGGTGGCCAACACATATTCACGCAGTATCCATGACAACGGACAGGATTGTCAGATTCATTTCAGGGTACACTCCACTCTCCAGATGGCTCCATTTCAGGAATCGTCGGCTTACTTGACATGGCTCTGTGACAAAAAGGAAACATGGTTAGATCTTACGGAGAGTGGAGGAGGGGAACAGGCAGAGATTCATAGGGAGTGGGGCCACAGACAGGGTTTCTTAGGGAGAGGGGAACCACAGGCAGGGGGAGAGGGCACTGGGAAGGAAACTTGGGGAGAAGGGACTATAATTGTGGACAGCCGACCTGAAAGGGTTAGCGATCGGGGACATCCTTCACAGTGTAGAAACAATATAGTCGGGGAGCAAGGTACATATTATATCAATATCATGGGGTAAGGTTGTCAGAGTATTGGCCTTACAGGGGTCTGATGTGAGAAACGGAAACAGGTAGTGCCGGGGGTGCAGTAGGCGGGGGGGGGGGGGGGGGGGTGGTGATTAGTAAAACGCAGACAAAGTGCAGGTTTCCCGGTAAATTAGCTGAAAACAACAAGAACAATTAACAAAAATAAAAATATAAAGCGACGACACAGATAGAGAGAGAGAGAGACAAAATCATTATCATCATAACATTAACCTTAATGGGGCAGCACACACACACATACTCACTCATACTCACTCACTCACACACACGCTCACTCACTAACAGTTTTGCAATAAATATACCTAAGACACACCTCTTGACTTAGTGGTGGCAGGGTTGCATGCTATCATACATATTTTTTAAAGAAACACGCGGCAGAAAGAGAGTTAATTCACACATACAAAGCTCCAAATACATATGTTATTAGATAATTTAACACAAAGCTGAAATACACACTATTATATAATTATTTTGCGGGGACAGTGATACATTTGCAGAGGTGGGATACCTTTGAGAAATTTCCCAAAATTAGCCACTATAATATTTAGATAACACGAAATTTGCGAGCTCACATATTATTTGCATATATAATTAATTCATGGTGGTAACGGTAACTCACCATCCAACGACGAACATAACGGGAGAGAGAGAGAGTTTTCTGAGAGCGAGATATATCGGAATTCTGATTTTGTTTACTTTTTAAAAGTTTCCGACTCCCCGCCACCTGCAGCAGTGGCTGATCGATGGTGGTGCTGCTGCCCCCTGGACCGGAAGGAGGATGATCTGGCGTTATTGTTGTACCGGCCCCAATTACTCTGGTACCGGCCCCCTCGTCCCCGGTGTGGTGGGTACATGGGTGGGGGATAGTAGCACTGGTCGTAACCGTACTCGTACCGATAGTGGTCCTCAGGCGGAATGTGAGAGCGATGGGGCATGTAACTTTGACGGGCCCGCACTTCTTTAAACGGTGTTGGTTTAGCGATCCCAGCCCTCAGGGCCTCCTGGTACCATTCCGTATCTATGTAGCTACCCGTGTCACCGTACTCCCCGTGCTCAAAGTATATCGGATCGTACATCGTGATGGGGTTCTTTCCTTTGATGTCGGAAATCGACTCGAAAACTCGGACGGCCGTCGTGACAAGATCTGAAGCCTCGAAGTTCTGGATTCTGACACAGTGTTCTTCTGACTGGGGTAGGGGCAGGGTGTAAACTTGGATGTAGGACTTGGTTTCTTCTTTCACTTTTTTAATCACCGACCCGCCCTTCCCTATTATGGCGCTACAACAGTGAGTAGGGACAATCAACCGCAGTTCGAGTTTCTGACTTCCTCCCTCGTATCCCCGAACACTTCTATTTGAGTTATGGTGGATCTGGAGAGAGGGTAGAAGGGAGGTGAGGGCCATATCAAGACCATCCATTGACGATTGGATGCTCATCACCCTATCTACCGCCCCCTCCATCAGGGGCGACCCGTTCGAGCCCTGAGCGTAGATGGAGACCTTGGTATCTATCCCTGATGCCTTGGCCTCCTCCTTAATAACTTTCACATGTTCCCCGCCCTTTCCTATGACAGCCCTCACCAGATCTTCCCTAACCAAGAACCTAAACACATCGTCCATGATTTTCCGTTTTTTGGTGAACCCCCTGGGTGGAGGGGGACGTTGCTGGTCCGGGTCTACAAAGGGATCTGGCGGGTCCCGAGCGAGGAATGGTCGGGGTCTTCCACCACCACCTCGGGATGAGGGACGTCGGGCCCCCTTCTCTGACATCCACCTGACACAAACCTTTGGAGTAAAGTTCGTAATTTGGAGTTTGGAAGTTGGGGAATTTGGTGGAGAAATTGGGGAAAATTGGGGAATTTGAGTCAAATTGGGGAAATTGTTAAATCTGGGAATTGGGAAATTAACAACTCGGACGAGTGAAAAAGATGTAGTAAAATTTGTAATATTATTGAAACAGTGTGTGGGACATAGGTATTTTGCTTCAAAATAAATATATCAGACTTCTTCTAGCTCAACTTGGATTGTCCCTCTACATATCACCAATTATGGTAAAATTCGTCAAGATACCTTTAGGTACACGAACAGTACTACGGCGGCTGTTAAAAGTTAGGATAAAATTGCAAAAGTTGCAAACTTTATACTTTCTGGTTGCCCATTGATCAATTGGTTTAAAAGTTTCTCACGCGGGGGGCTGAAGAAGTGTATAATTGAAGTCGGGGGTTTGATACTGTTCAAGATAGTCCCACAGAGAGATCTGCAGCAGGAGGGTAGGTTAAGACAATGTCAGCACGGTTCTCTACACCTGCTCAGCTTTAAATTCCTCCGGTTCCTTATACTCAGCCTCCGGTTGCTCGTGGTAGGCTTGTTGTGGCTGGTGGTGTTGGGCTCCACCCTGGTATCCCTGAGGGGCGGGTCCACCCCGGGATGGCCTCCTAGCACCCCTTCCACCCCTGCCTCGTGACGTGGGCGGCCTGGGAGGGAAGGAACCGCCTCGTGGTGGGGCTGGTGAACCTCGACCCCTGGCCGGTGGGTAACCCCTGGAGTAACCTCGGGGTGGGGGCCTCGTGTAGCCACTAGGGGGTCCCCGTGATCGAGGAGCCCTGGTCCGGGGACGTCGAGGAGGAGGAGGTGCATAGTAACCATAACTCTCATCATATTCTGCAGCTCCGTAACCATATGGATCCTCTCCATAACCACCACCATATCCAGCATCGTAACCTGCTGCATAAGGGTCCTCGTATCCTGTGGCGTAGGGGTCCTCGTACCCACCATATCCCTGATCGTATCCGGCCTCTTCGTAACCACCCTCGTAACCATG
The DNA here is from genome assembly GCA_020137815.1 of Hormiphora californensis. Taxonomy (NCBI): domain Eukaryota; kingdom Metazoa; phylum Ctenophora; class Tentaculata; order Cydippida; family Pleurobrachiidae; genus Hormiphora; species Hormiphora californensis. Next base: position 8,931,050 of record CM035350.1, read on the forward strand.
GTAACTATGGTCGTAGCTGTGATCTGGGGCGTGTTGTGTTGCTTTGACTTCTTTAAACGGTGTTGGTTTAGCGATCCCAGCCCTTAGGGCCTCCTGGTACCATTCCGTGTCAACGTAGCTTCCCGTGTCACCGTACTCCCCGTGCTCAAAGTATATCGGATCGTACATCGTGATGGGGTTCTTTCCTTTTATCTCCGCGATAGCCTCGAAAACTCGGACGGCCGTCACGACAAGATCTGAAGCTTCGAAGTTCTGGATTCTGACACAGTGTTCTTCTGACTGGGGTAGTGCAAGGGTGTATACTTGGATGTAAGAACTGGTCTCCTCCTTGATACCTTTGATCACTGATCCTCCTTTACCAATGATGGCGCTGCAGCAGTGAGCGGGGACTATCAGTCTCATCTCAAGTTTTTGACTCCTCTGACCATTATTGAAACCACCTCGGCCACCTCGTTTGTTTTGGGCAAGTTTGTGGTTTTGATGGATCTGTAGAGAGGGGAGGAGGGAAGTTAGGGCCATGCCGAGACCATCCATAGTGGACTGGATACTCATTACTCTGTCCAATGAGCCATCCATTAACGGTGACCCGTTCGAGCCCTGAGCGTAGATGGATACCTTAGTATCTATCCCTGCCTCCTTCGCTTCCTCCTTAATAATTTTGATGTGTTCCCCACCCTTTCCAATGACCGCCCTCACTAAATCCTCTCTGACTAGAAACCTAAATACATCGTCCATTATTTTCCTCTTCTTGGTGAATCCATGACCCCCACCTGAGGAGTAGTCTTCATAGGCCTCAGCAGGGCGTTTCTGAGCAAAACCCCGGGAACCACCCCTGGAACTACCTCTGGATCCACCCCTGCCGCCCCTGGATCGGTTGGAAGGTGGCGTAGGTGCTGCTTCGGCCATCTAGTCGGAATTTTGGGTTATGGGATTGGGAATTACGGAGAGAGGATATTATGAGGCGAAAGGAGAGAGAAATTTGGCAAAAATGTGTAAAACTTTTGGCACAATTAGTTAAATTATGTTTAAAAAACAGTTAAAGTAGTTTGTCAATTTGTCGTCGCTTAGCTTTCGATAAAATTTACTGACAAATTCTTTCAGCTTTGTGTTTGTGTTTGTGTAATGTCACTGGAAAAATAAGAATACTTAATAGGCCAGTCACTTTTTGCTTAATTGGTGAACTGAGACATAACAAAGGTTTTCCACTTGCATTGTACTCCTATGGGGTCCTAGAAACACCAAAAAAATTTTTCACTCCAACCGAGGTGAAGAAAGTGCCCAAAATGGCCACGCCCTTTTTGCCTGTATTTTCAGCCTTGACCAAAAATAGCAACTTTGCTTTGGATTGGAGTAGAAACGTAAATGAGGGCACTAAAATGTGTAGAATGAGCAGCAGAATCGATTGGTACCAAGCAGAAGTCGTTATCTCATCAGGTTCGAGAGATAATTGGATAATTAGGTATGCGCATAACCGTTTTTGAGCCATATGGCTATAGCCGCTCAGGAGCGGTTTCAGAAATTTTGCTCCACAGGAGCTTGTTCAGCATATAAAAATTAGTGGGGGTAACAAATATGAAGTTTTTATCGCATAAGGTCAATGAGTTATTCAACTATGAAACCCGATAGTTGATTTATCAGTCGTTTGAAGATTTTGCACGCTCATGATAACTGCTAGCTGGGGGATTTAACACCCTGCTCGCGATTTATCAGGCCAGTGTCCTTTTTCACGCGTTTCTCTTCATTTGAATAACATGCGTGTAAAATTCTAAGTATTGAAAATGTGTGTAAACACACAGTTCTGTCAACAAAAGAAAGGGGAAACATGTCTGCAACACGTTTCAATGTTATCTCTCTCATATAAGGAGTGAAAAGAATCACATTCCATTCATTTCTCTCTCTCATTGTCTCTTTTACTGTTCAATATCTCTCACTGTGTGTATTGCCCCTAATCTTTCTCTCTCTTTCTCAAACATGTTAGGAACAGTAGACACTAAGTCTACACACATTTTCAGGGTATCTGTTGACTATTTACCAGCAGTTCTAGTGTGTTTCACCTTGTGTTGTGTCTCTTATTTGTGTGTAATTACTATCGGGTTTCATAAAATATGAACGTTTGTTAGCCTATAGGGTTATAGGTTTAAATCACCTCCCCCTCACCCTCGGCTGGCGCCTCGGGATCGGAGTCGGGATTTAAACCAGTTTAATCGCCCTGCCGGGCGATTAAACTCCAGTTGGCTGTCCCCAGCTCGCGCTGGGAACAGCCAACTTCATAACGCGCCAGTCTACAAACGTTCATACTTCATTTAAAGATCGAAAAATGAGGGTAAAATGAAGGAAAATGAACCAAATTTCGACTTTTTACCCCCATTTTTCGATCTTTAAAGTTGAATAACTCATTGACCTTATGCAATAAAAACTTCATATTTGTTACCCCCACTAAATTTTATATGCTGAACAAGCTCCTGTGAAGCAAAATTTCTGAAACCGCTCCTGAGCGGCTATAGCCATATGGCTCAAAAACGGTTATGCGCATACCTAATTATCCAATTATCTCTTGAACCTGATGAGATAACGACTTCTGCTTGGTACCAATCGATTCTGCTGCTCATTCTACACATTTTAGTGCCCTCATTTACGTTTCTACTCCAATCCAAAGCAAAGTTGCTATTTTTGGTCAAGGCTGAAAATACAGGCAAAAAGGGCGTGGCCATTTTGGGCACTTTCTTCACCTCGGTTGGAGTGAAAAATTTTTTTGGTGTTTCTAGGACCCCATAGGAGTACAATACAAGTGGAAAACCTTTGTTATGTCTCAGTTCACCAAACGGCCCCAAAATGACAAAAAATGACTGGCCTATAATATCAGCTCACTCCTCCTCATGCACCCTCTCTCTTTTCTCTCTGTGTGTTTCCTCTTTCTCTCACTCTTTCTCTCTATCTCCCTCTCTTTCTTTATCTCTCTCACTCTCTCTCTGTACCTCACTCTCTCTCTGATTACCAGGAACTACTCTCGGCAGGGTTATAAGCGGCAGTGGCAGGATTATTCTGCAAATTATTGTTCCCTCCTGCTCCTCCGGGGGTTGCGAGTTTCCTTCTGGGTGTGGCAGGCATGGCTGATGCATTTCCTCGGCCGGGGTCCTGGTAGTTTCCAAAGGCCTGCACACAACATTGTAACATGTACTCAGCAAGGTGGCACTGGACGTTGGTTCCCTCAATTACTATCAATCGCTCCCCCTGACACGCTGAGTCAAAGTCACCTGGAGCGGTGAGAGGAACCTTTGAGCAGGGAAAATAGAAAACAAAATGGCGTTTGAAAAAAGTTGAAAAAAGTTAGGGAACGGAAAATGAAAAGTAAGACAAAAAAGAGAAGAAGAAATTGAATAGGAAAAATAATGCCAAACACTAACCAATCTTGAATTTTAGCTCCGGAAGCTCCCCTCACTTCCTTGATCCTAGCTCCCTTATCTCCGATGATACTGCCAGCCAGATGGTTCTCCAGGGTGACCTCCTTCACTCCAGGAACCTCAGGGTCCATACCGTGGTACTGGGTGAAGGGGTACTTGCATACAAACTTGCCTAACAGCGAGCCAGCGCTGCAAAGGGCCGCCTCCTGTGCGGATCCGTCCATTCTGTGGAATCAGGGGAAGAGTTAGTCGGGGAAGGGGAGAGAGTTAACCGGGGAGTGGGGAGAGTTAGTCGGGGAGGGGGAGTTAACCGGGGAGTGGGGAAGTAAGGGGGAGAGTTAGTCAGGGAGGGGGAGAGTTAGTCGGGGAGGGGGAGAGTTAACCGGGGGTGGGGAAGTAAGGGGGAGAGGTAGACGGGGAGGGAGGGAGAGTTATTCGAGGGGCTCCACAACTATATCATGTAGAAGATGGAGATGTGAATGGAAGAAACTTTATCTTGTTCAGACTCAGCCTGGTGCATGAGTTGAAAGTGGAAAAGTTTTAAAAAACTCACCCTCCTGAATTCCCCCCAAAGTTTTGTCCTTGATCGTTTTGTTGCTGCATCTGGCCCGGGTACCCAGAATTGTAGTCCATGTACGGGGTGTTACTGGCCCTCTGGAACTGGCCCCACCCTCCCGTACCGGAGGTGTAGTCAGATGGCGGCTTGTTGGAATGCTGGTTTTGTTTGTTTTTGTAGAACTGAGGTTCACCGCTCGGTTCTTGGTAACCTCCCGCGTTAGGGTCCCGGGGGTATTGCATACCGTCCGCGGGGTTGAACATCTTGTACGGTTTGTGATCCTGTTCTACTGTCTCTGGAGGGGCGGAGGGGGGGTGTGAGCTAACAATGGACATAATTAGTTCTCACTCTCCAAGTTAGGCCGGATTTAACAGGATTAGACAATTGAAAAAGTGGGAGGAATGCTGGGAGGTGCTAAACACACCCACACACACAAACCCAACAAACAAGTTACCAAATAGCATTTTCATGCACTGAATGATGTTCTCCTTTTGTCCTTTGATCAGCAACACCCGCTCATCACTGTTCTGCAGTTTCTGGGGGAAAGCTTTCACGAACACACTGCTCTTAGTTCTGAATTCGTTGATATTGGAGCCTCCTTTGCCGATGATGGAGCCCATACAGTTGCCAGAGAAGAGGACACATAACTCGGGCTCATTGGAGTTGTTGAACTGGCTTAGACCCTACAGAGTGAGATGTGTATACAAAGTAGAAGAATGAGAGAGAGAGAGAGAGAGAGAGAGAGAGAGAGAGAGAGAGAGAGAGAGAGAGAGAGAGAGAGAGAGAGAGAGAGAGAGATGGCGAGTCCACGTTTAGAATATCAGAAGAGGCAACGTGAGAAAGAGAGACAGAGAGGGAGAGAGAAAGACTAGAGAGTTAGCTCACACCTACCTCATCTATGAGTGGTATAAGTTGAGAGAAGATGGGTTCAATATCATCGTGTCCACAGTCCACTTGGATAACTCTGGCGGTGGGGAGAGAAATAAGGAGGGGTGGAACAACTTATCAAGACAAATAACAGACAGAACACTGACAGACGGAAACCAAAGCGAGAGAGAGTCTAATAGAGAGATACTGGTGCAGTGGGGGCGGCGGTTTTCAGTTTTTACCTCTCCTCTGGGTTAGGGCAATCAGGGGTTGATTTAACTTCTATGGAAGCCTTGAAGAGGGAGAAAGGTTTCGGTGAAGAGTGGGTTAGCTTGGGTTGTGGTAATCGGATCGAGGTGGTAATATCGGTCAGGAGGAGGGTCATGGGACTGATCGGGTCACCTAAAAAGAGGGGGGTTAACTTACCATGGGAGAAATCTGACGGAGGTTTTTGATGTTCTCTCCTCCCTTTCCAATCACCCCTCCCGCTATCTGAAAGGAAGAGTTGATTAGATGGGGCTGGGGGGTAGTTGGATGAGAAGAAAAGTATCTTGAAATTATCAATTCTCTAGACACCCACCTTGTTAGGTACTAGGCATCTGATAAGGAGCGGTTGGGCAACTTTGGTTCTCTTCTCCGGCTTCACGTCATCGAAACCGAGACCATCAATAGCCCGTTTCTCAGAGGACATCATCTAGACACTAGAAACAGGGGAGCGGGTTAGAAAAACAAAGTGCTAGAAGGTCTAGTTTCCTGCAAGTTAAGAGATGTGACAATGTCAAGATCGGAAAATGTGACAAGCTGCAACAGTAGACTCATTTCAAACAAGAGGGGCTTGTTTTGTTTAGGAGAGGGTTGAACAAGGCAAAGACAGCCGGAACAGAAGTGGAAGAGATGGTGTTGGAGACGCGGGATAGGGCTGAGCAGCAAAGTGAAATGGTGAGGGGGACGCGCACAATGCTGCGAACACCCAACTTTGCACTGTTCTCCATGCAATGTCTGCTAGTCGTGTGTGCGCTACTTGCTAATTTGTCCCACATCAGAGACACACTGGTGGCGTGGGACGTCTCTGTGCTCCAGATAATTCGTACACCCGCACCCGATTTTGCTGAAATGTTTGAGAATTTAGTGATGAAATCGACACAATAAAACAACGGTAAAAAAGCAAATTCAATAGAGAATACAATTCAGACTCCAATATCAAAAACACATACACTCATAAAAATCACCCTATCCAATAACTTTCGAATGCAAAATAAATAATCTGCAGCTAACTCTGTCACCTAGAACTAAGTTTATTCTTGTAAATGTGCCAAATTCTGGATGTCAGATTCAGTCAAGTTTCAGATAGATGTAGTGTTCAAAACGCCATGAGAACCGAAAATTGTAAATACTGTACAACGTACTTCCGACTGTACCCGGAAGTACTTTGTAGTGTACTACGGTCAGTACAATGCCTCAGTGTACTCATTGTCAATGAGGCCTAATGAGGCAAAGGTTTTGTTTCAATATGTGCATGAAATATGTTCATATTATATCAGGTTCCATAGCTGATTATTTCATTGGAATAGAGAAATTAGGCACCAATAATCATTAGCAGGTTCTCATACAAAGCACTCGCATTTATTTTAACCGGGTTTTACATCCATGGGAAAACAGTGGCTTCTGAAATTTCAAAATGATAATAATGTGTTAATTAGCAGTGGTACAATTTCCAATTTGCCACAAAGACAAATAGTGAAGCACCGCTGATAATTAGGCCTCAGGGCATGTCATGGGCCCCATGTCACAATTCACCATGACAACCTTCCCACGAGAAAAAAATGTTTCCCACCGGCCACCCTAAAATTGTTAGCGAACTTCTTGTGTTGAAATTATCAACTAGACCTAGAACCTGATATTTAGAGGTGTTCAACAATTAATTAATTGGTGGCCACTGCAATTATGTTCTGGTAACACAATACTGTTAAACATTACCATGGGCTCATTAGGAGTTAGCACACGATTGAAATTGTACATTTAAATTAACACGCCACGCGTTATTGTACTTCTAGGTTTTCTCGTGGCATTTTGAATTTTGAAACTAAGCTGAATCTGATCTCTAGAATTCCAGTCAATGGGATTATAATGTAATCAATAACACTCCTCTCTCCAAAGTCTGAGAGACGCCAGTACCAGGAGGTGTACCTATCCTGGAGAAATGTTAAAAGGGAGAGGTGTTATGGCAAAAACTGGCACTGAATTTCGATATCTACAAGTTACAAGCAGTCAGTTGTAATGTGGTCGAGACTCCAGAAACCAAGGAGTATTGACCAGACCAATAGGAAACCTATTTTTAGGCAAACTGCAGCCAGTTTTAATGTAGTTGAGAAACGGGTTTTCAGAAAACAGAGAGTTTTAATCAATCCAATATAAAACCTAATTAGGCCTAATTTTCTTCCATACAGATGGTAGCCAATTGGGCCGGGGTTCATCATATTTTCAGAGTACAGAGAGGTGGGAAAGATGCTGTAGCTGTAATGTTTTGAATATTTATTGAAGTGTCATAATTTATTCAGGAGAATCATCGAATGACATTATTCTACTGCAAATATAAATGACTTAGACGATAGGACCCAAAGTAACAGCTGCCGTCTGGCCTGTCACGATTGAAATTTTTCGGTACCCCAATAATCATAATCACTACGCAAGTAAATTTTAACGATCAATTCATACATAAAATCTAGCCCTAATCTATTCTATCCGGTCACATGTACGTTAAGGGACCAAACCTTATCAAAACTATTAAACAGCCCTAACTCTGGCTTTGAGAAATTTCTGACATTGCTCCACCCATGAAAAAGCAGGCCGGCTAGGATAAATCCAGTGCCGGGGGTGCTAATATCCCTTTAAATAACGTTCAGCAACGGTCCTTCCGGTACAGATTTCTCTGCAGCGTAGCCAGGCGCCACCCCACAACATACACACTCGTGTTGCTTTCGGGTCTCTCATGAGAGCCCCTACCAATCATAGCTTGGTGGATAGGGTGCTCCAAACGCCCCATGATTTTTAAAATTTTTGATTCAAGAGCTGATCTTTTGTCCAAGTGTGACAAATGACCTCAAATGAAAAAGTACAAAATTTTTTTGAAATCGGACTTAATTTGGACTAATCGCATAATTAATTATGATTTTACCTGTTGCGCGAGCAAAATGACCGTTTAAGTGACTTCCGGGAAGTTTTGGCGTTTTTCTTCAACAGTATCCGATCCGGAATGGCCATGTTGTTTATGACTTATGAAGCAACATATGGTCTAAAATGCTTAGTTTTGGAGTTATGGGCGAATTAGTGAATTATGACGTCACGCGTGTGTATCAAGATGGGTTTGCTGATTGGGGCTAATTGGGTGGACCAAATTGATTTTCGACAAAAGGATCCGCTCCAAAATGACTATGTTTATCTATCACTGAAGCAACATATGGTCTAAAATGCTTAGTTTTGGCGCTACGGGCGATTTTATGCCCAGTAAGCTACATGTCACGTGACTAAGTTATCAAACAGAAAATCGCTCCTAGCTCCAAAACTAAGCATTTTAGACCACATGTTGCTTCATAAGTCATAAACAACATGGCCATTCCGGATCGGATACTGTTGAAGAAAAACGCCAAAACTTCCCGGAAGTCAATTAAACGGTCATTTTGCTCGCGCAACAGGTAAAATCATAATTAATTATGCGATTAGTCCAAATTAAGTCCGATTTCAAAAAAATTTTGTACTTTTTCATTTGAGGTCATTTGTAACACTTGGACAAAAGATCAGCTAATTTAAAAATTTTCGGGGCGTTTGGAGCACCCTATTGGTGGACTAGACGACATGCACTAGACCTGAGACCAGGATCGAACCCTGGACCTAATGCATGGGAGGCGAGTGTACTGGCCACTACACCACCCATGAAGAGGATTGAAATTTTGAGATGAGGAAGAACTCGACATAATCTTCCTAATAGCTTTAAAGTTTCAAGTCTCATCAGGCCTCAGGGGGTGGATCAATGACTGTGTGAAATTGCACAAAATTGAAATGAGGGCTATTTTGGACTAAATTTGACTAAAGAGGGGTCGTAGAGAGAAGACTGGAAGCTAGGAGGATGAGAGCACAAGACAGTATGGGTGGCCAATATGACGGAGCCCTACTGTCACTTACATAGGCCAGGCACACGCTTTCCTCCGAGAGCAGAAAAGCCGAAGCGGCGAGTTTGAAAACTTGGACGTTTTAAAAAAATCCCGAACCAGAATTTTTTTTTGCTATTCAGGTCTGCGCGCGCCGCATTGATGTTTTACAGACTTTGCGCCTCACGGTGAAAACCATTCGACAGGCGCATTGTTTGATGTGAGTGATGGTTGATTAAACCAACCCGACCTATCACGTGTACGAGCTGCTATTACATGGCAAACAAGCACGTTATTGACGTCATTGAGGGCATGTGATGAGCACGTCAATCATGCACGTGATCTGCGAGGCGCGCTGTTTACTGCCCGCTGCACAACATGAACTTTTGTATAACCAAAGTATGCTCGCGCGTTACGTCAAGTCGGTACACACACGGAGGCGGTGTACTGAGAGAATATTGCACACGCACATTCGGGACACGGCATCCGTCTTTGCTTTCTCAAACAGGTCATAGCAACACCATATATACATATCTTGGGTGGTACTGAAACGAAATTAACAAAATAGCATTTTTTTTACTTCTCTACATTTACAACTCCCTTGCATTGTCCCTGGCGCTGTGCCATATTAAAATAAGATGTCCCATCCAAACCCTGATCAGAAATCACCGGAGACTAAACCGAGAAACATGCAACAATCATAACATGAAGATATACACGTTGTGTTCATTCCCAATCCTCCCAATCGTCCTAGTGGGGAAATAAGGGTTAGTCAACTACTAATGACAAACAAATTAAGTAAGCTAGGTAAGAAAAACGATGACGTCACAAGTGTGTGACTAACATTATCTGGCGATTCTTCAAGCTGTATGTGTTCGATCATCTGGTCCAGTTCCCGCTCAAAATCTTGGTCACAACTCGCAATATCTGCAGGGAGGGGAGTAGTATTGGTTTCTGCAACAGTAGTTCCATTGTCTGTCTGTCTGTCACCCTTCTTGTCACATAATATCTCCTTACCCTTCTCTTTTATCATTTCATAAGAGTCTTCTGAAGACAGATCAGCCTTGATACTGTTCTCTCCAACTGCTGCTGCAGTGCTTTGTTCTGATACCATCTTCTCGGCCGTGCTCTCACTACTACACGATACCTCCTCCTCTGCTACAGGTTCCTGTGGTGCTGGTGGTAGTGGGGTAGTAGACGGTTCTGATGCTGCTTGTTCCAAACTTTCCTCCGTTGAGAGTTCCCTTTCGAATTCTGGCTCCACCACTGTAGCAGTAGCAGTAGGAGGGGTAGATGTTGGTGGTTCTTCCTTGCTCTCTTCTATCATTTTCTCATCTATCTTTTCTTCTTCTATCTTTTCTTCCTCTTCTATCTTTTCCTCTTCTTCCTCTTCCTCATCATCACTCCATTTCAATTCATCCTCTTCCTCTCCCCTGGCCTCTGCTCTACTCAACAGCTCCTCGTGCTTCTCTTTCTCCTGGGAGGGAGTACTCAGTAGTAGAATAGTGAATAGTGAGGTGTTGAGACTTGAGAATAGTGAATAGTGAGGTGTTGAGACTTGAGAATAGTGAATATACCGGCTGGTGATAAAGTTATAATTTGGTTCTGGGTAAAGAGACCCAAGTGAGGCACCTAATGAGAACACTATGAAAACTATGACAACTCACAAGATTAAAAAGGTGTGTCCGATAGTAGTAAACCCGCCAAAAAGTTCCATAACTCAGATGGGCAGGGACCAGGGTAGAGTGGGTCTGTCTGAGGGCATCATCAACAACCAATATCTCCCCTATCTCGTGGGTATGGGACTCCAAAACAAATCCCTCACTCCACTCCGTGAAATGGGCATCTGGGAGGTGGGATTATTCAGTGCTACATACCTTCGGGGAATATTATAGTCCACCAGTTCTAAGTTCTAGTTCTAGTTGTAGTTTTAGTAACATAAAAAGAGATGGACTAGATGGCAAAGTCAGATTAAGATTCTTTGGACTACCTGCGGTATGTTGAGTATATGTTTCGGGGGACGTCTGGATAGCTGCCAATCGATCCTCCCCAAACCGTGACAAGTACTGGACTGTCTGGGGCTCTGGTGCTAAATACTCAGAGACATTTCCCAGCATTGTAGTTACAGAGTCTGTTAGGCCCCCAAACTGGGCATATGGCTGAGGGGGTAAAGATTGGGGGGGGGGGGGTTCAACCTAAAAATTTCCATTTCCATTTGCCAAAATCCGGGTATCGAGGGAAATTTTTAGAAATTTTTAGAAATTTTTAGAATTTTTTAGAAATTTTTAGAAGTTTTTAGTCTTAAAAATTTCCAAAAATTTCTAAAAATTTCCAAAAATTTCCATTAATTTCTAAAAATTTCTAAAAATTTCCAAAAATTTCCATTGACCAAGAAAAGAAAAATTAACAAAAACATGAAAATATACAAAAACAGTTGTCGCAGAACTGGTTCCTTTTTCTTACCTCTTGTGAGCACTGAGCATCAATAAATCATTTAATAATAGGTCAAAAACATCGAAATCATATATTTTTTGACATAGATTCATTGGCCAACTAAGGCCAACTAAGGGCGTCTCGAAAACTTATTGAAAAGTAAGTTACCAAATAGCACAAGATACAGGATGTTCATTTTGGATCTTTTATCTTTACAAGCGTTGGGCTTCACCCAGAAGAAAGTTGACAAAATTAGGTCATGAAACTTCATACTTGGACTATTCCATACCCTCATTCAAGGTTCCTGGTGGTTTTGGAGCTCTACCACTTTCAAATTTCTTTTGGGTGAAGCCCAACGCTTGTAAAGATCCAAAATGAACACCCTGTACCTTACATTCCTTCGGACGGAATGCCTAATACCGTAGTAGATCGGGTTTCTTAGCATACAATATAGAAACTTAAAACTTTAAACTCGTTTTTAAGCTAGATCACTGTAGATCATGGATGTAGCGTGTATAACTAACTTACTGTTGAGAACATGCAAAGATTACCTGTCATTAGCTTGGAATTGGGTTACCGCTAAACTTCTAAAAACTTCTAAAAACTTCTAAAAACTTCTAAAAACTTCTAAAAATTTCTAAAAATTTCTAAAAATTTCCATTTCCTAAAAACTTCCAAAAATTTCCATTGTCCATAAATTTCTAAAAAATTCTAAAAATTTCTAAAAATTTCCAAAAAATTCTAAAAATTTCCAAAAAATTCCAAAAATTTCTAAAAATTTCCAATATAAAATTTCCATTTGCCAAAAAAGTGGGTATCAATGGAAATTTTTAGGGTTGAACCCCCCCCCCCCCAAGATTAGAAACATACATACAGAGAAACATTACTGCAGAACGAGAGAGACATAAAGACAGACAGAAAACAGACAACGAACCTGTAACTTGTGTTTGAGAGCTGAGGCACTGGGACCAAGGACATCTTGCTTGAGAGATGTAGCCACCTCACTCATATCGTTTGAAGTGAACTCATATACATTGGAGCCCTGTAGGAGTTATGAATATAATCATAAATAATGTGGAGAGGGGGAGAGAGAAGGGGAGAGAGAGAGAGGTAGAGGGAGGGAGAGAAAAAAAAGGGAGAATGGCTACCAGCCGAGAAAAGAATAGTGTCGGGTGTCCATTAGTATTTTATTACTCTGCATTTTAGTCGAGAAGGTTCGTATATATTTAATATGCTATCGCAACATACTCGAATGAGGGATATTGCTTGAGGGGTATGGCGAGGGGGGGGGGGGGTGAATAATTATAATTATCTTACCGTTTCCTTTGCCTTGTTCCATAATGATCCCACAGCAGAGAACCCAGAGGAGCTCCACCAGCCTCCTCCCCCGCTGCTGCTACCACCCTGCTCTTCTGCCTCTGAACCCATCCACCATACTACATATGGAACTAACGACAAGGTGGGTTAGCAACAAAACTAAAGACGCAGTGCGAGGGGCAAGTAAAATAGTGATGGGTTCCCCCTCACATTAGATTTGGAGCACAAAATATAGAAGAAATCATGGTACGTGGGGTAGAAATTACAATCGTATTGCGGTGGGGGAGAGGCTATTAACACACGCTAGAATTTCTAGAATTCACAATCAGGCTCTTTGAAGCATTAACCCACAATACAAAACATATAACGCATGGAAATAAACAGAACAATAGCACTAGAACTACAAACAATTTCACCCAATAAAAAACACGAAAACTCCTACTCTATAAAATAGTGCGACTGTTAAAAGTGGTTAATAGAGTGCTGGCCATATTATCCCATTTAGATTCCCTGGCAGCAGTGAGAGTGTTTTCAAAACATTTCTGATACACTTTCATCCCCCAGCTTGCCTCTCTCCCTTCCTCCACTGCCGTGAGAAAACCAAAAACAAGGTCCTTCCAGTGCTGCATGGCACCCAGCAACGCCGGTCCATAACTCTCCAATTTGATCAAATTGTCCCGCTGTCTGGAACGGAGTTGGCGGGCTTCCAGCAGTGCCCGTTTCTCTGTTACCATGGCAACCATGGTTTCAGCCGTGGCAGTGTGGTTCTTGCATACCGCCACTATCATCTTATAATGGCGGACCTTATCGGGACCCAGAAACATTGGGACGGTGGGAGGGGTAAAGTTGGAGTTAGCCTCCGCACAATAAGCAAGCAAGTGTGTTATGACATCTGGAAGGGGTTTGGTAGAAGTTTCTGTGTTCTGGATCAGAGTTTCAAATGCTGCCAGGTGCCCCTCAGCTTGCTCGAGATGTGTCTTGACCATCTCCCACGGGTGGTAGATTCCACAGCGGGGATACAGTTCCCTAGCAACACTCTCCCTAGCAACATCCTCCCTAGCAACACTCTCCCTAGCAACCCCTCCTTCCTCCGCAAACAACCCTAAAACACGAAACATAACACATGTCACATGACGTGCCATCCCCTCCGGTATTATATCTTCCACCTCTCCGTGGCTCATCTTATCACGAAGTCGCGGTCCCTCACCATGCACAAAGATATCCAGAAGCATTGCAAACATATCTCCACCCAAAATTGGGATCAACACGTGCTCTTCTGATTCCGTTTTAGCATGGTTATAAACGGTTGTGTAATAGCTTGCCCCAGGACGGCACACCTCCCCAGACCAAACAGGACTGAAAATTTCATCCAGAGTTACGTAGAAATCAGTGTTGTTAGCCGTTACTCGGGTCTCTTTGAATTCTGGATCTCGCGTTGCCATGGCAGCCACCCAGAGTCTCCTCAAACAGTGTTGAAACAGTGTTACACCAACAGGCAGTAACGTGTAGCAAGATTCCGTTTGAAATTGGGCATACGTTTCCCAGTACTGACGGTGGTCGGGGTGAATGAGAGCGGAGGTTTTGGCAATTTGCCTGAATGCAATTTTAGGATGAGAGATATAGGTTGGGAGGGGAGGAAGTGGGATACTCTCCTTTTTATCAGGGTATGTGGAAGTAGTTTTTCTGAGCTCTATAAGCTGGTCCCGGATGAGACTCCTGCCCATCATACCCATGAGGGGTGAGAGAAATCCATGCCATGCTAGATTCTTCAAATTCATCTCCTTGACATCACCCACAGTGAACTGAAGATCTTTAACCACTGAATCCCCTAGTTTCTCCTCCAACTCTGGATCTTGCAACATTTCTTTGAGGTGGTGCTTCCGGGAGACTATCCTTCCCACTTCCACTTCAATATCTCTAGTTAGGGGGAGGACTTGGAACTCGGGTGGCAGCGTATTAGCGGGGAAAGAAGTGAAATAGGAGGGAGTTTCTACTTCGGTGGGAGTTGGCCCTGCCATTGTGTTTCCGGTCTGGGAGGAGAGGATGGTCTGAATGTCGGTGGAGAGAATTGGGTAGACATTTAGTCGAGAAAGGATGGCTTTGATTTCATCCACGTATGAAGGATCTGGGGAGTCCATTAGGCGCTAGCAAGAAGGAAAAGTATGTAAAGGAGTGCTGACGGAGAGTTCATAATATTGTGAAAAAGAGGAGTTAAAAAGTGTGCTTTCATGGTTGATATTTTCTTTCTTCTTTTGTTCAAAGTGCTTTCATGGTTTTTGTTTCACATAAATCTCCTCCTCTATCCCCTCGCTGTGGGAGGAGGACCGGGCAGCAGTAAAGAGATAATCTGAGAGTCTGTTCAGATACCGGAATACTACCTCCACGTCACCTCTGAAACACATAAAAAAGAGTTAAAAAGGGGGCACACAGCTTACAAGCTGCTGATCTGACGTCAAACATTTCTTTTTTTTTGTTCCAGAATATTCAATAATGATATTGAAAATGAATTGAGTGGAGAGAGAGAGAGAGAGAGAGAGAGAGAGAGAGAGAGAGAGAAACCTACACCTACCCATGATCATCAAGTAGTGGCACAACACTTCTCTCAGCGGTCCGTGCCGCAGTCCGTGCTACGTGAAGGTGACCTGCACACACACTCCCAGAAGGAAGAATGAAGTTGGTTAGAGGAGGCAGGGTGGAGGAGAGTTGGTCAATACGACGCTCTAGAGAGACGGTGTGGTCCGGAGAGAAGGCGACCTGAGCCCGCTGTTCAGGGCTGGGATCCGGGGTAGCGATAACAGAGCCTGAGGGAGGTTAGTTAGTATTGGGGTCAATCTAGAGTGATGTATTTAGAAGGTAGAGGGATATGGCTTTACATCTTCTCCCCTCACCAAAACAAGTGAAAGAGAGGGAGCCCAGCAGGGTATGTGAACATTGAACGGGTTATTTAATAAAGTGGTCCTCACATGTATACCTGCATCCTGAAGGTTGCACTGTATAGAGTGAAGGTCACGTGACAGGTCCTCTTGTTTGCAATAAATCCTTGCCAGGCCCACATGAGAAGAGAGGGTATCGACCGCTCCTAACGCAGCGAATATTGGCTCATCTTTACGCAGTCTGATCATGGGAGTTTTAGTTTTATAGTTTCGATCGTGTGATACCAGTGAATATGACTAAGTAATGCTTCAGCGTGTGAATTGAAGTAAGAAAGAAGCATAATTAGATTCTTCGCAGCAGCACATATAATTTTGCTTTACAGTAAGTAGTATTAAATCGTGTATGGGGGAGGCCTTCGTTGAGTAATGAGTATATAATACGAGACTGAATTTATGAGCATTATATTATGAAGGATTATTCCTTACATACCCACTGTAGTGTAAGTCGTATAACATATGCGAGATGATGGTATTGTGTTCAATAAACAACATGCTGTGGGCACTGGGCAGAAGCTGTAGTGTCATCTGTTTGTGTTACTAAACAAGCATGTACTAAAAACACTGAGTAGTGAGTACAGCTGACCATCCCTCACTCTACTAAGAATGGTTCGGTATGTGTACTAACCGTTTGCCAGTATAAGTGCTTGTTTTCCCCTTATCCCCAGTTCGTGTGTAAATCTTCATCTCCCTAATTATGTAATCTTGAACTCTGGACCGTTGTGCTAACAATCTTGTAGACCACATTATACTTCACTAGATATAGTCAAACTTTTGACATATAATACTGAGGGAATTAGTGTATTGGTTGAGGATAGGCAATCTGTACAAGTTCATACAATATTTCACTTTGTGAAACACGTCATGTGGAGATAAAAATGGTTGAATAATTTAAAAACTAGAAATAATCACCCACAAAAAATAACTTAGATAAGACCAATTATTCCGTTTTAGTCCTTTTCGTCTGGTTCTCTCCCCTCAATACAGATTCTGGGACAACAAACTCAACTGCACGTCATCCAAGTTTTTGGGGCTGTTTTTCTCACCAAGTGCACGGATGGTTTTTCTGGTTCCGCTCCCAGCACTTCTCTTACCGACTCTAGCGTGCTTTCCTCGGGGGAATCCACGGGTGCAAAATGATAACAAAACACTTTGATGGGACATTGTGAGGCCTTTTCAACGGAGTGTAGACCCACAAAGACGTCCAGGAACTCTGTAGCAGATGCTGGTAGGTTCATCAGCACATACTGAATCTGGACCACCACTGAACTCTCTAACAAAGTCCTCTCCCGTCCATGTTATAGCATGTTAGTAACTTGGTGCCTATCCCGTTTAGATCCCTGTTCTTCACCAGCCACTTGTACGACTCTGGATTCAGATCATTGGCGTGAACGTGACACCCCTTTCTGGCAAGGGGTAGAGCGAAGGGTCCAATACCACAGAACATGTCAAGAACTGTAGCTCCAACGGGGATCGCATCAACAACCCTTCTGTGTTCCGTTCCCAGCTTGGAATTCCAGTAAACCTTGGAGAAATCCATGGAAAACTTGATTTTGTGTTCAATTGCCGTGGTTATGAAGTTATCCTCAGCCAGCCAGGACCTCCATATCAAAGAACCGATACTTGGAATGAATGGTATTTAGTTTATTAACAACTGTTTTTATGCTCGGGTTCTTATCTAATATCACCTGTCCGATCATGACCTTGTATGGCTCGTGAAAATCCTTCAAGTTGAGATGAGCAATATGTCCAACAATCTCAAACCCGGAAACAACATCAGTATCAGGTATGGATTCTGCAAGGAATGATCGGATGATCTGAGCTGCTGACCAGTTTTTATATGTCAAGGGCACCAAAACTTCTCGGATCTTAGCGTCTTCCATCGATGTTATGACTGAAGATGAGGCGTGCTCTTTATCAATGAGAACAACTTTACGACCCTTATCATTCTCACAGTCCATCACGTATTTGGGTTTGTATTGACAGTCGGTAAACATAGAACAGCCCCCTCGTATTCCCTTCATTACAACTGAACACTGTTTTGCTGGGACTTCCACTCCGGTGCAAGGAACTGAAATACTGTACCGTTCCCGGTCTAGTGTCTTCATGTCGGTACACCGGGGTGGTTGGACTTGGGCAGTGGGTTTAGTGGTATCTGGCACCATGATGATAGCTAAGGGAGGAGTAAAATTGTTGATCACTAGAGTTAATAGGAGAAAAACAATATCGGTAGAAAAAGAATAAAAAAGATGGTAGAAAACTTATAAAAAGATGTTAAAAACGCATAAAAGCTGGCTAAAATATGACTCCGTTACAACACTTGTTCATACAATGACCTGTATTTCACTCAGACAAATCCTCGGTAATTGCACTGTTCAAGTTTTTCTGACCTGGACTTGTCAGACACTCTTTTCTTATCACGAGAAGGCCATCATTTGGTGGATCCCAGAATTTCTCCGGGCAAATCATACTGGCCCTTACAGACTCCCCGTGTTTCAGCTTCCACTTGAGTATTTCACGATCCATTAGACTCTCTCGATCCTGATTGAGACACCAATAACTCCCCTTCTTATTAGAAACCCCGCTCTCCACCCCTGTCTCTGCACAATAATGACGGTCAACCTTACAGAATGCTTTGTTAAGTGACAGATTATGTCGGACAGAGTTCTTCCATCCCTCGTGGGCCGATCGAAAGTAGGGAAATTCTCCTTGAATGTACCGATAAATCTCTGATACAGTTAGTTTCTTTTCCGACGAGTGTTTTAAGGCTAAAGTTATGAGACACGAATAAGAGTAGACCGGCTTAGGGAAAGAAGGAGCAGTGAAATGTCTGTATCGAACAGTAGCAGATATCTTTGGGACATCAATTGTTCTTTTTTGTGGGATACGACACGGTTTATCATCAAAAAATCCGTCATCCAGGCCAACAGTTTGGGTTGAAAGATTTCGCATTGACGAAGTTGTTATGTTAAAATCATTCATGTGGTCAAACTCCAGAGGTTCTAGATCGCAAGACTCAACTTCTGATATCCCTTCCATTCTACACGGTAGGCTGACATGTTACAAATCACAAGAACCTCCATGTCCTACTTAAACACTGATTTTCATGCAGAATTTCAAAAACAAATACAAATACAAATACAAATATACATTTATTGTCCGCTTTTCATTGTCCATATTTTAAAGAACAACACGAGTTCTGTTAGGTCTTGACTACTAGCATCACCTCATGCAATCTTGGCACCAGGAGGGAATTATTTTTTAGAAATGTTTTTGAGTGTTCTCAAAGGTCACTGTTCGAGTCACAGGTGACATCTGACCACCACCGACCATGAGGCCCCTCGGAAAGGGCGCGATTATAATCTGGGTGCCTTGCAGCGTGTTTACAGGTGCGCGCTACCAAAAGAGTATACTTAGACCAACTTTTTTCAAACGGCTATAGCCATGGAACCACTTGGCCGATTTGAGTAAACTAAACGGTATCAGTTAGAGAATCGATAGCCCTAACCGATAACCCCAAACCAAACCCTAACCAGACCCTAACGGATAGCCCTAGCCCGTCGCGCGCGCCAAAACTACGAATTGTTAGCAATGAAAGGCACCCAGATTTTAACGTTTTCCCCTCGGAAATGTTCAAGTCATGCACAATCAAGTCACGCCCACCAATCACAGCTCAGAACGCGCGGAGTGCTTCACGCGTTCTGCGCTGTGATTGGTGGGCGTGACTTGACTCATAGACCATGCAGACATCTTTATTCTTTTGAATTTTTTGTGTTTGGCATACGTTGCAGGCCCCTTATAATATAATATAAGGGGCCTGGAGGGAATACCGCGCTAGGGGGGAATACATAGGGATCCCTAAAAAAGTTCAGTATTTACACAGAGTTTACACAGTCTTTACTCAGTCGTTACACCCAGAGCGCCCGCGCCGCTCTGGGTGTAACGACTGCGTCTTTCGCACTCGATTTGCAGCGTTTTCGGAAACTTTTTTCGCCGCAGCGCTCAATTTTGTCAATTGTGCAGCACACAATCCAATATTTTCTTGGAAAAAGCCACTGTGCGCAGCACGCGCCGCTCTGGGTGTAACGACTGAGTAAAGACTGTGTAAACTCTGTGTAAATACTGAACTTTTTTAGGGATCCCTATAATCAATCATATCTCCGGTTCCAGATAAGGTACAGAAATCGTTTTGGTAGCGTTGGAAAGAGGAAGATAACAGCTTTCAAATGCAACCGGTTTCAGGTCTCTATCTTATCAGGAACAGGAGATATGAACCAAACTCCGCAAAATCGAGTGCGGTAAAATCAAAATTTGAATGAAATTTTAAAAAAGGTGTCCCTGCAAGAATCTGTGACGTCACTTTTTGAAAACAACCCATCTTTCAACGGCTATTGCTCAGCCTCCTTAAGTCCAATTAACTTCTCTCAAAAACAGCAAGGTAGATAATCGTCAGATCTAACAACTGGTGAAAGAATCAAGTCAAACGGACTTCAGGAGCCAAAGTTATAAGCACCGCCGTTTTTTCGACCGCAAAGTTATCTTCGACCCAGCCGGGATCAGGCCAAACGCGCGCGCGGCATTCC
This sequence comes from Hormiphora californensis, assembly GCA_020137815.1. Lineage (NCBI taxonomy): Eukaryota > Metazoa > Ctenophora > Tentaculata > Cydippida > Pleurobrachiidae > Hormiphora > Hormiphora californensis. The sequence goes on from CM035350.1 coordinate 8,951,282, forward strand.
CTCCAGTCCCCTCGTTGCGGGGGTGCGCGCATGAGGGGGCTGCAGCGCATTCCAATTTTTGTGTCGGAACAAAAAAAAATCGAAACGAAGAACCAAAATTTTGAAAACTTCGTGTTTCAAAATATGAGTCGCATTGCGCGGCGCGACGTTCTCACTTCTCAATAACGCGCACAACTGGGATACTGCTGACAGGAGTTGTTTTATCATAGAAAACTCGTCGCGTCTTCCTGACAGCACGCCCGAACAGCATTGTGAATGTGAGAATATGGAGAACACTTCCATGGCTTGTAAAGTTTGACGCAGCCGGAAAAGCCTTGTCTCGCTGGCGTGTGTAGACTGTAGAAGGCATAAACTAACAGTTAACAAATTCGGAATAGAATAAAAGAATTGGACACAACATTCACGAAATAATAAAGATAGAAAATACTCTTTAAATTACAAAACCCTATTAAACTCTACAATATGCTGTACAAAATACATTACACAAGATAAGATTCACTGTCACAAACTATTATTAGTCCACCATCAGAAAGAAATCATGTTCATCAGCAAAATATCCGACAGTGAACTGGAAATTACGGAGGAATCCGACTGTTACAGCGCTGGAAAGGGCTGCCAGGAGGGGTACAGTAAAGTGAAGGTAGGATTGGAACTGTGTTATGGCCAGATCCAGGATGATGCAGCATGACACTATCAGGAGTGTATATGACAGCTGAAAATAGAAAGGATGTTAGTGACAAATGTTAGGTCGCTAAAAACAAAGATATCACATCCTTGCAGAACATGAGGTAATATCTCCTCTAGCTGCTATCTCGATCTCCCTCAGACATACACTACCATACCTGGAACTGGAAAATGAAAAGAGGGCGTTGCATAAAGAAGAATGCACTGTAATGGGCAGCAAATAATGTTAGGAACACACCACTCTGGCTAGAAAATACTGTCCATACTTCCTGAAAGAGGTGGGGGGGGGGGGTGTTATGATGGTTACAAGGCCGAGCAATAAAACAAGAATTGTTTTATTTCACCAAGTTATGTCCACTGTCAATGTTAATTAGTGTTAATATCATGGTCATTTTCGTCTTCCAATACCTGTGGTATATCATGTATATCTCGAGCACGCCGTATGGCCAGAACCAACAGTGTAGTAAGATGTAGCAGGAGAAGGGTCAGGAGAATCGTATCTAGGGTGGAGTTACTTCTTGCTTGGATTACCTTACTGTTGGTGTATGAATACAGCATCGTCTGGCCTGAAGAGGGTGATGATGTCATATAATTGTGATGTATCTACATCAGGTAGTATTGAACATGATAGTAAAACACAGATTTCTGGAACTATTTTATTTAAAATAATGAAACAATACAAATACGGAATATAATGATTGACAGCATAATATAAAACTACTACGGTAAATAACCCTTAGCTTTGTACTTCAATCTCTTCAACTGTAACATTTCAGTCTGAACAGTTACTAACTGGTGTAACAGTCTATTAGTTGTCTCCTGGAGTTGTGCTATATCACTGACAGATGGTGGCTGCTGCTGCTGCTGTGATGCTGTAGAATTAGGTGTTGCCATGACGATACACGGTGGTTGCTGTGACGTCACGTGGTGTGGCAATGACGTCACGTGGTGTGGCAATGACGTCATGTTCTGCGTCAACACTGATTGGTTTAACAGGTGGCTTGGTAAGGCGAATGAGCCGTTGTTTAAAACCACGCTGCCAGGTGGAGGGTTATTTGAACTGTTAGGCATGGAAAATAGTATGGGTCCTGGGAAGGGTTGTTGTTGTTGTTCTGGGTGTGTGGTAGGTTGTGTAGGATCTGATACAGGTGTGAGGGAGAGGACGAGTCGGGCAGATTGTGGGATCAGAGTGGGATCAACTGGGTCGGATACCTTCACTAATTGGGCTGGTGAAATCGATTGAGCAGATTGGAGTCGTGGGGTTTGTTCAGGATGGTTTGATACGGGCTCAATTGAGCGTTGTGACAAGTGTTTTTGTAGTACGGGCTCAACTGAGCGTTGTGACAAGTGTTTTTGTAGTACGGGCACGATTGGACGTGGTGATGGGTGTTGTTGTACTACGGGCACGATTGGTGATGGGTGCTGTTGTACTACGGGCACGACTGGGTGTGGTGATGGGTGTTGATGTACTACGGGCACGACTGGTTGTGGTGATGGGTGTTGTTGTACTACGGGCACGATTGGGGTAGGAGGTTCTACTTCCATCACCTCCTCCTTCACTACCACTGTATCACCCTGGTTACCATGGTTACTGGGGGTTACTGGGGTGTTTTGGTTATCGGGTGTTTGTGGTGTTTCCTGGTTGCCATGGTTACCATGTGTTGGTGGCGTTTCTTGATTACCAGGTGGTGTTTCCTGGTTGGGTGACTGATGATCCAGCAGGTGATGTCTCACCCTCCTGGCAATCCACTAAAGTTTTGACAATGGGCAAGTTGTGGACCTCCGCAAATAGGCACAGCACCTGCACCTCCGAGTTAGTTAGCTTTAATTCCCCGGCCCCTTCCTCACTCCTCTTACACTTTAGCGTGGCAGAAGACTGAATGTCGATGAACTTTTTCCGAACTTTCTCCCAGGGCCGAAGGTGAACTCCATTTAACTTTGCCGACCTTCACTGCAATTGCCTTCCATATCTTCTGCTTATCTCTGTTTGACACCTGGGACCCGAATAATGTGGAGTAAACCGTCTTCACCTCATCGAACAACACATCCACCTCCTCGGGTGCCCAATTCTGGACCTCTGTCACGGCGTTTCCACGGTTTGTTCTGGATCTCTGAATGCATCTCTAGCTCCATTTCTTTAGTTGAAAGATGAATTAGGTCTCAACACGGGGTGGGTATACTGACATAGGTAGTAGGGCTAGGAAACATGATATTGTTAGACAATAAGATTGGATAAATCAAACTAGCAAACAAAGTTATTTGAGAAACTTATGAACTAGGTTGTTGGAGTAAATTAACAACTATAACGAAAGAGAGACAGATCGAATTAATGCTAACCTACTAGCTAAACTGATGAATCACTACCATTAGTGACAATATACTGGGCTGAGCACTGAAGCAAGTACAATCCTATAGACCATCAATAAGTTGTCTTGAGTAACACTGGAGTGTACCACGAGTTGCACGAGAACTATCTATGTTCGACATTGTGCCCATTAGCACACAACGGACAAACAGTATACCACAGCACACAAAGAGAGAGAGAGCGGAAAATACAAAATGTACACTCTCGCTAAGGCAGCGTCTATAAAACGACCTTAAATATCTCTCTCAGTGTGTGCTCTGTCATTAACTCCTTATTAGATGGGACACGTGACTTGCTCACGTGGTACAACATTGGCCAATCAGAGCAGAGGAAGGCCAGCTTACCGCCATTACATGTGAGCAACATGGGACAAAATAGAGCTGGTCTGTGGGAGGAAGGGAGGGAGGGAGAGAGAAAGAGAGAGAGAGCGAGAGAAAGGGGGATGAAATAAAATAGAGGGAGGGGAAGTTAGGATCGACTATTGAGGCAGCGTCGAGAAGAGATAGAGAGAGAGAGAGAGCGGGGCTGATAAACCTAAGATGGGGTATCACATACACAATTAAAAAATGAAACCGTGATTGTAAAACTTTGGGCCCATCTCTGATTACCGACCACTCCTCTACCTATCTCGCAGGCCCCCGCCCCCAACCAGCACGGAGAAGACAAAAACCCAAACCCTTCTAATCTCACAACCCCACACCCCCACTTGTTATGTTCCTCCTTTACATTTGTGGGGCGTGGTGAAACAGGGCCAAGCAAGGCAACACAGTACATACCAGGTTTGAGCCACGTGTATGGAGAGGAATCATAAGGATGCTTTGTGACTCTATCATATTTCCACGTGTAGAACATAACATGATGGATCTCCAGCCACTTTCCAAACAACCCTAAAGGCGAGGGCTTGGTAGACTTGGTTGAGGAGGGCGAGGAGGGGGTCCAGACGGTGGCAGCCATGTTGGTGGCACCCATATCCATCTGATTAAAGCAGTCCTCCCCACATGACACACCTGGAATGTGGAGTGATGATTTTAGTAACCCTGGTAACATTATCATGGACTAAATTGTACTAAATTAAACACATTACCATGGAAACTAACAATAAGCGATTTAACGAGCGTTATTACTAACCGGTCATAACTAGGTAGTGTCCGGTGGAGGTGTGCTTGAGACGAAGTTCTGTTTTATTAATCTGGATCACATCGTGGCGGTCCGATACCACCTCCACCGTCCAGTCTGTATCTTCACTGGCATCCGATCCCTTTGTTGTGACCTGGAGAGAGGGAGGAGCTAATCATGGGGGTAGGTAGATATACACATTCTCTCTATTATACCCGTGCCTACTGAGCTAATGATAGATAAACACTCTCAATGTCTCCCGAAGTAAAGGGATTATCAACCCCAAATATTATATTTGCAATAGCGATAGAATTCACATTTGTTGTGCCCCTACCATGATTGCAAGATCTGAAGTGGTGGTATTCCGGTTGAGGTTCACTGTCAGTAGGGTGTCTGTGTAGTGGTGCCTCAATACCACCGTGCTTCCGTCCTTCAGCGGCTGCATTTCTGAGGAATTTAAATAGTTTAGTTTTAGCAATCTTACGAAAAATCAAGTTTGACAAATAATCGTGATCGGTTATGTCATACTGTCAATTGATTCATCTGCTTCATTCCTTGTATGAAAAAGATACGTGTATTATCAACTAACCTTCGTCAGATCCTACAGCTGTAATTCTCCACAGGTTATTTCCATCGTCCCCTTCATAACATGTCACCTGCTGAAACTCTTCCTCCTCCCCCTCCCTCCAATTGAAGGGGTGCGAGTGCAGGTTACACGATAGTGGGTCAGTGGTATGCAGGTTGATAGTGTCTCCACTCATCACCAACCCATCACTATCTGCGTAGATGTTGCCTTGGAGGGTAACCTGAAGAAATGGGAGGGGGTTCTTAGGTCTAGGGAGGGTTTATGTTTTTAGCCTAGGAGATGACACCGGTGGGGTTGTACGGAATTTTATTCGCAGTGGATTGCAGAGTTGTTTGTTGGTAGCACAGCTGTTTGTTTAACCGCAGCAGAGCGGGGAGAGAGAGAGAGAGAGAGAGAGAGAGAGAGAGAGAGAGAGAGAGAGAGAGAGAGAGAGAGAGAGAGATCTGCTGCTTCAGTGAGGATATACATCTTCACACGTCCATACAGAAACACTCACAGAATCGTTAAATATAACAGACACCATTTGATATGCTATGGACATTGGGCAGCTCAGCTGGTTCGAGAAAACTCGCAATTTGGACCAACCTGAAATTGAGGAGAGAGAAACTTATCAGAATCCCCAGCCCTGTACGATACACCCAGGAACGCAGCGTACACAGCAAGGTAAATAACCAGGGGAGCAATGGTTACCATGGTAACAACGGTCATGAAGCGCTTCCATAGCAACTGGACAGGAGTCTCCTGATCTGCAAACTTGCTAAACTCGTGCCGTACAGTCAGGAATGCAATAAGTAACCATGGTACCAGCCCATAGTGAAGGGTAGAAACACACAACCCAAGGAGGGTGGAGAGAGCTCCAAGAGTAACCCAGGAGTAGTGATGTTGAGATAGGAGGACCAGCCTCCGATGACAAAGCACCGCTGCGAGTGTGAAACTCACCAACAAAGGAGTTGGGGAGATAAACCGGGATTCTGTGAAGAGAACGCTGTTACACAATGAAAACACGGCACCAACTATTGACACTGGGAGGGAGATGCTCTCCTGACGTAGGATCCGGTATAAAACCACTGGAACAGAAGCACTAGCCAGCGCTGAGACAAGCCTGAAGTAATGAAGAACAAGAAGGGTATCGTGAGGTGTTACAGATGATATCACTTCATCCCCTAGGCCAAGGAGAGAAGTTACCCCCGCCAGGATTAGGGTGTGTAGGGGAGGGCAGGGTTGGAGGTGAAACCGGTTTGTTAGGATGGCCCGGACCCAGTCCACAATGTGTTCCTCGTTGAGTACATAGTAGTCAGGTTTACTCAGGAGGGTGAGGTGGAGTACAAAGGAAAAAAGGGAGATGACAATAAGTGGGAGGTCAACTGGGATAGTCAGATCTTTCGTGAGTATACTCGGGTCAATTGTAGAAACGGGTTTCTTCTCCTTCGCTCTGACTACCATCCTAGTCAATGGAGGGAGGATTTATTAGAAAAATATTGGACAGAAACAAACATTTGATTTTCAATTTTGAAATGTAAAAGTTTTAAAAAGCGGTACGAAAATCGTCTGGTAAATAAAAAGAAACTGATTGTCTGTTACCACCCATAAACAATGACACGAAATGTACTTCTCGCCAATACAAATTGTCTTACAGTAGCCGTTACCAAAGTTCTCTGATATCTGCCACTACCAAAGTCTATGTCTAGGTTTCATTCTCCTCAACTCCAGGGGATGAACCATGGTATACCCCCTCTCACTGGCCACCCCATCAACCATCTTCCGCCAGTGCCGCTTCTGACGATCGGGTGCCTTGAACCCAAACTTGACTGCTGCAATTGTTTCCGCAAACATCTTCTTAATCTTCACCTCCACCACCAGTGACACGTCATTGAGCTCATCAGCCAGGGTGGAGAAGTTAAAGGTCTGGTTGAACCGGGGTGATGAACCACGGGTTTGTTTCGTTTTAGCACGTGCGGCAGGTGTTCTGACCGTGGTGGAGTTGTTCCGGAATGTTAGCTTTACATACACCTTAGTTGGTATGACAGTCGAGCCGGATCGGGGAGATCCAAGACCCTGGATCTCGTTTATTGTCACAACGATCATCTCTCTTTGAAGGCTGTACATGAGATCAAGTTTCAGGCAGGGGCCCTTCTGGGTCACATTACTCATCAGGAAATCATAGGTCCCCACGAACCCCGAGTGAAGATCCTTCCAGTGAACCAGGGTCTTGCAGGGTAGATCAAAGTTCCCATACTGCCTCTGAGTTCCCGTATCATCCCGGGACCACAATGAGAACCACAGTGTTGTGTGGTAGAGCGCTGTTTCATTCAAATTGTTAAAGGTAACTCCCTCTTTCCCGACCAGCTCTCCGACAACGTTTGAGTAAACCATGGCCACACTCACACATCTGTCCTTGAGGTTGCGGACCCGGACCCAGGCCTCCCTTTTCTGGATCATAGGATGGAAGTTACCCACGCTGATAATCTTGATCTCCAGGGTGTTGTTCCGGTACAAAAAGCACAGTTTCGCCTCTGCGATCTTGTCTTGGAGAAGTCTTTGCTCCTGTTCCCATCGACTCAAAACAGTTGAGTTCCTCTCGAGGTAAAATGGGGTGAAGGGACAAGGTTCAAGGGTTACCGGAGAGGGAAGTGGAGATGGTATAGGTGTATGTGTATGTGGTACCTCAGCACGACCAGGCGGGTTGTATTGAATAGGTGTAGGTGGTCCTATAAGAGGCAGGTCAGTTGGAATATTTATGATAACACTAGGTCTACTAGGTTTACGGTCTTTGTCAGGCGTGTATACTGATTGTAGTTTGCTTCTCAGAAGTCGGATACAGAAGCAAGCAATGCTGGAGACAGCGAGGGAAGAGAGAACAGCGGTTACTGCAGCCAACCAAAATACCATCACGATGACACGACGACCAAATCACTTGCAGCAAGGTCATGAGAGTGTCCGGTTACAAGACCGGATTCCAGTATATCTCTCCATCTCTCCATCTTCACGAAGGTTCGAGTGACGTAAATCACACCCCGTGGAATCCTTCACGTTTCTCAAACGCTGAATATACCGCACGAGCAACTTAACCAGTAATAGAAACCAAAACTTCTACACTACCATACAACACATATCCTCTTTTATATAGTCTGACTCACGACTTGTGAGGGACTAACATATAACACATATCCTCTTTTATAAAGTCTGGCCCACGACCTGTGGGAGATTACCATTTACAACCTTTTCTCCTTATACTTACACTATATATAATAATATAAACTATACTATATAAATAATATACATTGATTTCATATGTAGATTTGGTCTGACCTCGTATAGGGAAGAGTTTCTTCTTTTTTACTCTCTTTTCTTCTCTCTCCTTTCTATTTCTCTCTCTCTCTCTCTCTCTCTCTCTCTCTCTCTCTCTCTCTCTCTCTCTCTCTCTCTCTCTCTCACTCTCTCTCTCTCTCTCTCTCTCTCTCCCTCTTTTTTCGTTCCCCCCTCTATCTCCCTCTCTTTCCCCCTTTCTCCTCGTTAGGCGGCATTTTTCTTTCCCGCCACTTTCTTCTAGCAGTTTCTCTCTTTCTCTTCTTCATCTCTTCCAGCTCCAGCCTTTTTCCGTCCCTTTCTCCTTTTTCGTCTCATTCTCTCTCCTGTTTTAGTTCTTACTCTCTCTTCTTTCTCTTCATCTCCCTTTCTTGCCCCAGTCTGTTATCTCTTTCTCTACCCCTTCTGGTATTCACCGCTCAACCCTATTAGGCTCCCTTCCATCCCCCTTTCCTCTTATCTTCTGTATCCCAGTTCCAGACTACCATCCTCATTACTAGATTTAGTCCGTCCATTACTTCATTTCACTCACTCTCGCTACTGTAATTCAATCTTTCCTTTTCAAAATAGGGGCCATATCGGACAACACTTGCAGATACTGTAATTTAGACTCGGAGTCTAACCATCACATTCTCTGTCACTGTGAAGCCCTTTGGAGAGAACGTAACTAACACTTTTTCCACTTCTTCATTCCCATTCCTCACAAGATCGATGCCAGACCCATTCTCAAGTTCCTTCACACCATTGACTTCCTCGCACTCGTATTTTTGTGACTCTATTACTGACTCGACTGTACTTTTTACTTTTACACTTCTCTTACTTATTTTTCCATTCTTGTTATTTTCTTTGGTTCTACCCCAATACACCCTACCTTCCCATCCTCTCCTACCCTACCTTACTCCCCCCCCCCCTTAGGCACATATATATTCATCTCGATGTTATATTATAAGGTCTTTCTCCTGTCCTGCACTCGTATATCTGTTCTTGCATCCCAACTCACAAGGAAATAGAAGCCATGATAAGATCCATTGCATCCTGGCTGCTATCTCCACGCCCGCCACCTTTCCTACCACCCAGGTTATGGTTCCCACAGCCCAAAATCTCCTGGTGGTTCTGTAATGCAGTGTTAACTGGATTGACAGCCATATCCTTCTACCACGATCAGCCAAGCACACACAGCTTCCACCCATTTAATATATTCATGAAAACTATATCCACTCCGTTCACTTCCCTTTCCCATATACCTTACCCTCCAACTGTTACAGGAACTATGTCTTGACTTAACTTCAACGGACGATAATCCTTCATACATCCACCCTCCATTATAGCCATTCTGATCTCCCCGACTGTCCTCGAGTCATCATGGGGACCTCTCAGATCAGAAATGTGCTCCTCAACCTCTCTCTTCTATTCTTCCCGATTCCCACTTCTTCCAAAATCCCTCCACGTCGGAGACATTTCAAGATCCGGCACGATACCCAGGACAGCGATGTCCCCCGCATCAGACTCTGTGTTCGGTACCAACAAGGGTACCACTGGGTATCGTGTATGTCGGTTGAAGTAAGACTGAGTTACTGGGGTCTCCCCTATATTTTCCATCAAGGCTAGCATGAAAATACTATCAGAGTAGACCAAGATGAGGGGGAGAACTCAGTATCCCAGGTTCCTAAGACGTCTTTAACAAACAAACAAACTTCTACACTTTCGGCCACAGATTTAAGTAGACTATTCTGAGATAAGGGTTTATTCAATTAATATGTCGTGATTAAATACTGTTTAATAGCCCAACAAATAAACAGAATTGGGCCTAGTACTGTCCCTTGAGGGACTCCACTGAGTACTTTCCTGAAGGATGATTTGGCTCCATTGACAGTGACTGTTTGAAGCCTACCAGAAAGGAAGTCCTTTATAAAGGACCAGATGGACTATTCAAAAAGCGCCTTTGCCCACACCTTCCTGGAGAAAAATGAGGTTAACTTTTTGCCCAAAACTGGTGTTAACCTCAATAAATCATAGACTGCAAGTCATAAGACCATGAAGCCGGTTCTAATAGTTAAATCTCGCCAGGGGTATAGTTTGTATGTAATTTGACAGTCCTAAACCAAGCCATTGGCAAAATTTTAGAGGTTAACATTATTTCCGAAAAGTTACATTTTTGCGATTATTTCGTAATAATTTCGTCAGGTCTAGCGGAATTTCCAAACGAGATATCTTAGAACTGGGCCTTGTAATTTGGTAAGAAAGGTCCTAAGTAACTGAATTAACATTTTGAAGGGAAAAAGGGGTGTGGTTTTTATTTTATTGAGGTTAACATGCTTAAAAGGTGTAATATTTCACTTTTTTTACACTTTTTAAGCATGTTAACCTCAATAAAATAAAAACCACACCCCTTTTTCCCTTCAAAATGTTAATTCAGTTACTTAGGACCTTTCTTACCAAATTACAAGGCCCAGTTCTAAGATATCTCGTTTGGAAATTCCGCTAGACCTGACGAAATTATTACGAAATAATCGCAAAATGTAACTTTTCGGAAATAATGTTAACCTCTAAAATTTTGCCAATGGCTTGGTTTAGGACTGTCAAATTACATACAAACTATACCCCTGGTGAGATTTAACTATTAGAACCGGCTTCATGGTCTTATGACTTGCAGTCAATGATTTATTGAGGTTAACACCATGTTTGGGCAAAAAGTTAACCTCATTTTTCTCCAGGAAGGTGTGGGCAAAGGTGCTTTTTGAATAGTCCATCTGGTCCGGCTCTTCGAGCTGAACCAAATATCAAAAGTTAGTTTTTTGACTAAAATACTCGATATTCTCACCGAACAAAAGTGGCATTTCACAGCACTGTGCTTTATCCAGTTGAGCAAGGTACCTCGTATTCCAAGTTTTTCGAGCTTGGCATTCAAAATAGAGTGGTTGACCTTGTCGAAAGCTTTGGAATAGTCCAAGTAGACAACGTCAACCTCGTTTCCACTGTTCATTTCTCTCATGATGTGGTCGTAATGTTCTAAGAGCTGTGTGAGACAACTTCAGTTCTTTCTGAACCCATGCTGATTTCCTGGGATGAGGTTGTTACTCTCTAGATGGTCCACCAGATGGTTGCGAACTACTCTGTCGAAGGTCTTTTACAGGTTTGACGTCAAGGATACTGGACGATAGTTAGCCACATTGGTTTTGTCTCCTTTTTTGAAGATCGGTGAGATGTACTGGAGTTTCAAGCTCATGGGTACAGTTTCATTCCTAAGGGGAAACTCTAACTGAATGGCATCCCATTAATGGGATCCCATCAACAGTAAAACTCTAACTGATAATGGACCACAGTGATGGTTCTTTCTCTGTATTCTCTCTGTAGGCAGTACATTGGGCATCAATGCCCGGGCACGGGCGCGCACACAGAGAGAATACAGAGAAAGAACCATCACTATGGTCCATTATCAGTTAGAGTTTTACTGTTGATGGGATCCCATTAATGGGATGCCATTCAGTTAGAGTTTCCCCTTAGGAATGAAACTGTACCCATGAGCTTGAAACTCCAGTACATCTCACCGATCTTCAAAAAAGGAGACAAAACCAATGTGGCTAACTATCGTCCAGTATCCTTGACGTCAAACCTGTAAAAGACCTTCGACAGAGTAGTTCGCAACCATCTGGTGGACCATCTAGAGAGTAACAACCTCATCCCAGGAAATCAGCATGGGTTCAGAAAGAACTGAAGTTGTCTCACACAGCTCTTAGAACATTACGACCACATCATGAGAGAAATGAACAGTGGAAACGAGGTTGACGTTGTCTACTTGGACTATTCCAAAGCTTTCGACAAGGTCAACCACTCTATTTTGAATGCCAAGCTCGAAAAACTTGGAATACGAGGTACCTTGCTCAACTGGATAAAGCACAGTGCTGTGAAATGCCACTTTTGTTCGGTGAGAATATCGAGTATTTTAGTCAAAAAACTAACTTTTGATATTTGGTTCAGCTCGAAGAGCCGGACCAGATGGACTATTCAAAAAGCACCTTTGCCCACACCTTCCTGGAGAAAAATGAGGTTAACTTTTTGCCCAAACATGGTGTTAACCTCAATAAATCATTGACTGCAAGTCATAAGACCATGAAGCCGGTTCTAATAGTTAAATCTCACCAGGGGTATAGTTTGTATGTAATTTGACAGTCCTAAACCAAGCCATTGGCAAAATTTTAGAGGTTAACATTATTTCCGAAAAGTTACATTTTGCGATTATTTCGTAATAATTTCGTCAGGTCTAGCGGAATTTCCAAACGAGATATCTTAGAACTGGGCCTTGTAATTTGGTAAGAAAGGTCCTAAGTAACTGAATTAACATTTTGAAGGGAAAAAGGGGTGTGGTTTTTATTTTATTGAGGTTAACATGCTTAAAAAGTGTAAAAAAAGTGAAATATTACACCTTTTAAGCATGTTAACCTCAATAAAATAAAAACCACACCCCTTTTTCCCTTCAAAATGTTAATTCAGTTACTTAGGACCTTTCTTACCAAATTACAAGGCCCAGTTCTAAGATATCTCGTTTGGAAATTCCGCTAGACCTGACGAAATTATTACGAAATAATCGCAAAATGTAACTTTTCGGAAATAATGTTAACCTCTAAAATTTTGCCAATGGCTTGGTTTAGGACTGTCAAATTACATACAAACTATACCCCTGGTGAGATTTAACTATTAGAACCGGCTTCATGGTCTTATGACTTGCAGTCAATGATTTATTGAGGTTAACACCATGTTTGGGCAAAAAGTTAACCTCATTTTTCTCCAGGAAGGTGTGGGCAAAGGTGCTTTTTGAATAGTCCATCTGGTCCGGCTCTTCGAGCTGAACCAAATATCAAAAGTTAGTTTTTTGACTAAAATACTCGATATTCTCACCGAACAAAAGTGGCATTTCACAGCACTGTGCTTTATCCAGTTGAGCAAGGTACCTCGTATTCCAAGTTTTTCGAGCTTGGCATTCAAAATAGAGTGGTTGACCTTGTCGAAAGCTTTGGAATAGTCCAAGTAGACAACGTCAACCTCGTTTCCACTGTTCATTTCTCTCATGATGTGGTCGTAATGTTCTAAGAGCTGTGTGAGACAACTTCAGTTCTTTCTGAACCCATGCTGATTTCCTGGGATGAGGTTGTTACTCTCTAGATGGTCCACCAGATGGTTGCGAACTACTCTGTCGAAGGTCTTTTACAGGTTTGACGTCAAGGATACTGGACGATAGTTAGCCACATTGGTTTTGTCTCCTTTTTTGAAGATCGGTGAGATGTACTGGAGTTTCAAGCTCATGGGTACAGTTTCATTCCTAAGGGGAAACTCTAACTGAATGGCATCCCATTAATGGGATCCCATCAACAGTAAAACTCTAACTGATAATGGACCACAGTGATGGTTCTTTCTCTGTATTCTCTCTGTAGGCAGTACATTGGGCATCAATGCCCGGGCACGGGCGCGCACACAGAGAGAATACAGAGAAAGAACCATCACTATGGTCCATTATCAGTTAGAGTTTTACTGTTGATGGGATCCCATTAATGGGATGCCATTCAGTTAGAGTTTCCCCTAAGTGACCGCTCCCAAAGCAAGTAGAGAGGTTCGGCAGGTCGGTAGAACTTCGACAGAATTTAGGGCAGGTCAATTTAGGGCAGGTCAATTTAGGGCAGGTCTGAATTTAGGGCAGCTCTGAGTTTAGGGCGGATCTGAACTCTGAATTTAGGGCAGGTCAATTTAGGGCAGGTCTGAATTTAGGGCAGGTCTGAATTTAGGGCAGGTTGGAATTTAGGGCAGGTCTGAATTTAGGGCAGGTCTGAATACTAAGCATGTGAATGTGATTCGTGGTCCGGGGGAGCTTATTAGCGGTGTGAGACGATACGAGATATATAGAACATGATTCGGGGAAGCCAATCAAGAGTGTTAGACGATATGAGATAAGATGCGGGGAAGGTTTCTATCGCTTTCCATCCCTATATAATACGTGTAGGGTGAGCCGAGCCGTCAGCACGGACTGTAAAATGCTAGGCGCTACAAGGGTAACTAGACCTCCCCTTGAGCGTGCTCGACAACCTACGGACTGGGGTTTCCAGCCCAATAAACCTTGCTGGATAGCAGCGTACAAGAACCCTAACCTTGCACCGATCAGTATCCTTAGGATTTGTGACTAGCCGAGATCCAACCATACGTGAAGCTCCTATTGCCGATACTAAGTGTCCCCACTTGTAGAGAGTTGCCAATGTGGCTAGAAGTGAGACTGGAGGCACTTTGTATCCTAAACTAAGCATAAGGAGTTTCCCTATCCGATACCTAGTGTTCCCCTAGAGTGAGCATTGCCAATATGGCAAGAAGAGATAATATAGAGAACCCCTCGAGAATATTGGGGAACACCGAGTAGAGTTGTACTATTGAAATGTGTCGGTTAAAAGGTCATCCTTTTTGTCACTTTAAAACGTCTTTTTTGACTGTTTTTTGGTCATAACTCGTGATTGGATTGTCAGAACATCACCCAAATAGCTACCGACACTTTTGGATATGCATTAGTTAACTTAAAACCGGTTTCAAGATGATCCAAGCACTACTTCCGTGGGCACGACCGCACACCAATAGTGGTCCTGACTAACGAGACTCACAAAACTCGGGCAAAGCCAATATATGAGAGAAATGGTTTCCCACCAGCTCCCGAGCAACATATTCTAATCCCCTAAAAACAGAACACTCTTCTCTCATATCTCGCTCCCTGATCACCTCTTTCTCAGATCACGCGGTCCACGCCAGCCTAGGCTGACGTGGCAGCTTCTCCTCTCGGCACTTCGCACAATCCCCTGTACGCGGCTTCTCACTATTCCTACTCATCTAAAACATTGACCCAAATTCTTATCTTCTAATATCTCTCCATAACTATTGTAACAAGTAAATAATATTAAATCTCCCCAAAAGAATTCCTAAATATTTGTATCCTCCTAACTCACTCTCAACCATCATAAGATCATCAAATACCTATCATCTGACTAAATCTCAGTCACTCTGAGTATTCAGACCTGCCCTAAATTCAGACCTGCCCTAAATTGACCTGCCCTAAATTCTGTCGAAGTTCTACCGTCCTGCCAGAGGTTTGGAAAGTTCTTGCTTGCATGTTACAAGAAGTTTGGCCGGAATATCGCCATCCGGGGCAGCTGAGTTGGGGTCGAGCTCAGAGAGGGCATTTTTGATGTCTTCAGAAGAAAAGGTGAAGTTTTCCAGGATGGGGGCATCAGCATTGTCCAGCCAGTACAGACTTTTCTCCAAGTCACCCCCAATAGGGTCGCTGAATACTCCACAGTACTGCGACTGTAGAAGCTCTGCTTTCTCTTGATCGTCATCAGCGAGGGACCTATCGTTTCTTTTTAGAGGGGCAATGGAAGAAACAGACTTCAGGAACCGCTTGGCGTAGGAGTATTGTAAAAACGGGGCCAGACAGTTTTTTTTAAAATCCGACTTCAGAGTCCGGGCTATCAACGTGACCGTATGTCGAACAAGTCCTTGGCAGATTGTTGTTGGGCCTGCGCTGTGGTCCCCTGGGGGTCAACACCGAATGCCAACGCTGGTAAGAAAGGCTAACCGTTTTGCAAAAGCCAAATGTGTTGTTTTTGTGTTAAAACTTTTCGACCGAGAGAACAAAAACAATAAATTATAATAAATTACCCACACACCGTCATACTCTCATACTCCCTCTCTCTGCTCACTTGTCTCGAAAATCTACATCTTCCACACTGACTGGGACAACCCTTCTCTTGGTTCCCCGAAGCGCAACAAGAGTTGATCTTAACAAACTGAATCATGTCTTTTCTCGGATGAAGGACATTGTTTCTGCGTAACTCTCCTTGTGCCTGTCACAGATCTTCCTGGCCGCTCGCTCCAAAACCTTCCCTACTTCTCCGGCAAAACCTCCCGACGTGGAGAATACGAGGGGCGTGAAGGAACCCTGCTCCACTTCTTGCACCCTTCGCATATAGGCAAGTTTCTTCTGATTTTGGTGCTGTTTATACAGGTTCGTGATGGGCATCTTCAGGTAGGATGGGGCATTAGGATGGAAAACCCGTACATCCATGAAACTGGTCTGCATGTCAGACCATAAGCCACGACAGACTATGTCCATTCGTGCTTCAGCTTTGATATTTGCACTGATTGGCAGGTTGAATCCGTCACAGGGCAACATTGGCTGTTCAGTGTTAACGGGTTTAAATCCCGCATACCGAAGGATATCGGCTAAGGTATCCCGAAGGTGGTCATGTCTCCACATATCAAAGCCTCCAACCTTGCAGATCAAGGCGTGGTCACTGGTGTTTTGTGCCCCACAGCCGCATTTCCCTATCAGGTCCGGGAAGTGGAAGCCGTATCTGAGCCGAATGGCATCGACAAACTCAACCTGGTTGAGCTCATGGCCCAGTTTCTGCAGCGGTCGAGCAGTTAGCCAACTAGAAGCACCGGGTTCGGAGCACAGCTCCATCGCACGCTGTGTCTTCATATCAAGTACTGCAAAGATATCTGCACGTTCTGTTGCATGCCTCTCATCAGTGGCGTCGGCACACTTCTTCTTCAACTTTCCGCTTTTTGTGTTAAAACTGGCTGTAAATTTTTTGAAGTCTCGAGCTCAGTGAGGCACGCGCCTCCCGTTGTGTGCGCTGCAGACCCTTTGCGCGCGTTTTTGGCGTATATTTTTTCCAAAATTTCAAAGCGCGAAAACAAGTTGGAAACTGAAAAGTCGAAAATGAGAATTTGCGAGACCTGTTTCAAGGTTTCCACAAATCACTAAACTGCATGAATCACTAAAATTATGCTTTAGATGTCATGAGCTCTATTTCATCCATCATATCAAGCAACAAATCACCGGAGGAAATAGCACAACAATGCTGCCGATTCTTCGACGAACTCGTACCTACGCTCAGTGAGAAGGAATCTCACTTTAGAGACCTTCTGGACTCAATTTTGGTGGATAGTTTAACTGTTGGAGTCAGTCGAAAAGTCATCTCGTACATTGTAACAACTCTGAAGGATCTCCCGGAGGAGGCGTGCCTCCAGTTCAGTGGAATACTTTCCGAGGCACTCAAACTACGTGTCATGTCATTTGAGGATCAGGTCACAGAGGTGAATACCCACATGGCGAGCCTCTATGAGGCCAGGAAGGAGTTCACTAAAGCCGCCTCACATTTGAGTGTCATACCCCTGGAAAACAGTCAAAGGAACTACAGCAAGGAATACACTACGGAAATGTATTTGAGGATTGCTCACCTTTTTCTCCAAGGGTGTGATCCAGCCCAAGCGGAGCTGTTTCTTAATAGGGCGTCACTTCAAATGGGGCCTGGTACGCAACCTCAGTTAACAGTAAGTGATATTTAACACTTCTACTTTTCATTGTTCAATCCTTTTTCAACAGCTCTCTCTTTCTTTGGACTCTATCCCTCTCTGACGTGCTGCTTTATCCAAATAGGTCCAGTACAACTTGTGTTACGCAAAGGCCCTTGACTTCAGAAAAAAGTTCATGGAAGCGGCGAAACGTTATCTCGAGCTAAGCTTGGAGCCCCTTCTATCCAGCGCTAAACAAACAGAACTCCTTCGGAATGCAGTAAGTGTTTTATCATAATCTCATTGTGTGTACTGACAGAGTGATAACCTCTACCCACCACTATCAGGTTCTGTGTGCTATAATTGCCCCGGCCGGCCTCCAGAGATCTCGTATCCTGGCATCACTCTGCAAGGATGAACGTTCACAGAACTTCCTCTTCAGTGCCATGTTGAACAACACTCAGCTGGGACACCTGATAACACATGATCAGGTAAACAGCTGTTACAGGAGAATCAAGAATATCATGTTGTCTTTCTGTTACCTTCAGCCCTCAATATCCCTCCCTCTTGAGTCTTGACAACCCCCCACTCACTGTCCCCCTCACACACAATTCATATCCTAAACAACTCACTGCCCCTCCCTTACTGCAGGTTAGTTTGTTTGAGAAGGAGCTTGAGGATCATCAACTAGAGAAGTTACCCAACGAAATGTCAATATTGGAGGCGGCTGTAATGGAACACAACGTTCTAGCTATCTCCCACATTTATATTTCGATCCGGCTAGAAAACCTGGCCTATCTCTTACGGGTCACTCAGCCACAGGTATACTGAAACTTTGTTTTTCTTTGTACAAACCCCCCCCCCCCAGACTAGCTCGCCCCATTCTATATCTTGTCTTAACCCACTGACACCCAATGTCTCCCAGGCAGAGAAAGTGGTAGGAAATATGATAACCGAACAGCGGATATCTGGGTACATCGATCAGATAGATGGAGTTGTGTTCTTTGAGTCTGTCTCCCAGCCCTGGGATGAACACATTGATGTTGTGTGTAATAAGGTTAATAATGCCATTGATGTCCTACTGCAGTGTGAACCTGCCTTTACCAAGGAACGATTGCAGAGATACAAGTGCTAAGAAAGACACTTTAGACTCTTCAACTTGTAGAGACATTGTTTTGTTTACTATTTTGATAAAATATCAGAGTTTGAAAAAAGAAGAAGCATTTTGATTTCTTAATGATATAGAGACTCAACACCAACATGTGCTATTAGAACATGTCTGTTATTGAGAATCCGTTAGCATATCTGAATGAGACACATCCCGAGTACGACGAACCCACACCCATGAGCAAACCAGGTAACCATGGTAACGGGCTCAGGTAACCAGGTACCATTATATGAGAGGTTTTTCGTTTCGGTTTTAATCAGATCCCTTCTTTGTTCTTCAACAACCTAACACGCACATTCCTTCCCTAGATGCCCCTACTGAGACAGAACAACAGAAAAAGAAGAAGACCCAAGATTTATTAGACGAGACGCCTCTTACGAGTGATAAAGGTCGCACTAGATCACCCCGGCAACTCAGTACAGAAGATACCAGCGATGTTGCTGTTGCTGTGGACGAGCAGTCAGTGAACAAAGACTCTGGGATAAGTGAGGAAGAGAGCAAAGATGAAGATACGAGTGGAGAGGGTAACGCAGAAAGTAAAGAGGAGCATGAAACTGCTCCAGAACCAGAAATAACCGCTGACAAAGAAAAGAAGGTGTCAATATTGGATCTGGTCCAGCAGGCAGTAGATGAGGGGGATGAGGAGGAGGATGCTGATTTTAATCCCGATCAAACGGAGGAAGAGGAGGTTACTGATAATGAAGGGGATGAGGAGGAGGGCAGTGTTCCTGCCAGATCTTACTCCCTGAGAGATGGTATGTAACCATAGTAACATGGTGTGTAACCATAGTAACGTGGTACGTAACCATGGTAACATGGTGTGTAACCATGGTAGCATGGCATGTAACCATGGTAACGTGGTATGTAACCATGGTAACGTGGTGTGTAACCATGGTAACATGGTGTGTAACCATAGTAACATCTTGTGTAACCAAGCAGTAACATCTTGTGTAACCAAGCACTAACATGCTGTGTAACCAATCAGTTACCATGTGGTTACAACCTTACAGTTACATATTTTCCACACTGCCACTTTTCCAGGTGTTAAAGGTAAGGTGGAGGAGGAGGAGGTAAAAGAAGTGAGTCACGATGCTGTTGAGAAGAAAAGAGCTGATGATCTTTGGAGTGCTTTCAAAGCCGACGTTGCAGTTCCAATCAAACGGTATGCTTTTCTGTCTGCCTGTGGAGTGTCTGTGTGTCTGTGGAGTGTCTGTGTGTCTGTGGAGTGTCTGTGGAGTGTAGGTTACCCCCACTGTGTGGGGGATTTGTCTGCTTCTATGGTTTTTCAGCGGACTCAACTTTTCAATCTTTGTTTTGTACCCCAACTTATCTCTTCTGTTTTGCCCAGAAAAGCAAAAGAGCTGGAAACGGCAATCCGTGAGAAAACGTATGATTTTGCGGGCGAGTCAGTTACAGTGAAAGAGGATACGAGTTCAAAGCGACGAAGTATAGTCTCTACCCTGGGATTTGACAGGTAAAAGACACAATAAACCAGCACATTCTCGATCTATTATTTTGTTATTTCTGACCCATGATTACGGATTAAAATCGGCCAACACCTAAATATCTCCAGAAAAAGAAGACGAGATTCAGCACCCCTTCCCTCTCGATCCACTACAATCTCAGAGGAAGAGGGCTCCTCCACAACGACAGTACAACCCCCCAGCAGCAAGAGATCTCGTCCGGTCTCCAAACTGAGTTCTCTGGTTAACAAACTCACCAAGAAACCAAAGATGACGGTACTCAATAAAACAGCCCTGGACTGGGACAAATACAAAACTGAACACAACATTGAAGGTACGTGTGATGATTTTTCATCAATTTTTCTGTGTGACAACAGACAAAGGTAAGAATAATGTTAGTGGGTGTCTAGTATCTGCACCTCAACAGTGGGCTACTACTCCATTTCTTGGTAGATTTTTCACTTGTCTATCCCTTTCTACCCCCCTGCCCTACAGAGGACGTGAAGAACGAGGCAAAGGCGGAGGGTTACAACGAGAAGCAGGATTTCCTGAACAGAAGTGATCAGAGACAGTTTGAACTGGAGAAAGAGATCAGACTTCAACAACAGAGACGCAGACAAATGATGGGATCCAAACAGTTCTGAGAAAGGTGAGATGACCACACCCAGGACCCCGTGTCATCACCCCTTGCCAGGTTCTGAGGAATGTGACGACTTGAACGGGACTTGGACAATGTTGTTTTATTCGTAGTGTTAGAGAAATACACCAGTAGTGAGAGAGTATTACTACTACTTAGTCTCAGACTAAATGTTTTATTATTGTTTCTGCCCAAAAGCACGTCGTTAGAAAAGTAAAGACTGTTATTATTCAAGACAATACATCTGAAAATTTTACCTTTTTATTCCGTAACATATTATTGACAACTTACAATAACGATTTAGTAGTATCTTTCACTGTATATCCCCCTCAACACCTCTTGACCTGATTCCTTCTAATTGCCTCTAATTCCCTCTACAGAGATATGAGTCATCACAAGGTTCGCAAGCTCAGTAAGATTCTCATTGCTAACAGGGGGGAGATAGCATGTCGAGTAATGAAGACAGCTGCCAGGATGAATATCAAGACGGTGGCGGTGTTCTCTGACGCAGACCGGCACTCTCTTCCACACCAAGATGGCAGATGAGGCCCATTATATCGGACCCTCCCCTGCTAGTGAGAGCTACCTCCGACAGGACAAGTTGCTGGATGTCATCCAGAGGACGGGAGCCCAGGCGGTCCATCCTGGTTACGGGTTTTCTGTCCGAAGCAAGGCCCCTTTTGCAGAGGCTCTTAGTGACATTGGGGTTGAGTTCATCGGGCCTCCTGTCAGTGCTATAGCGGATATGGGGAGCAAGAGCGCGAGTAAGAAGATAATGATAGATGCGGGTGTGAGTTGTATTCCTGGTTACCATGGGGATAGTCAGGAAGAAAGTTTGCTGAAGGAGCAGGCTGATTCTATTGGCTTATCCGGTGATTATCAAGGCGGTGTCAGGGGGTGGAGGTAAGGGTATGAGATTTGTATTCAAAGAGAGTGATTTTATACCCGCACTCCGGATCAGCTCAGGAGGAATCCATCAAGGCCTTCAACGATGACCGAGTGATCCTAGAGAAAGTTCTTCGATTCTTCAATGAAGCCCCGGCATGTCGAGGTGCAGGTCATGGCAGATAGTCATGGCAACGCCTTGTACTTCTCCAACCGGGACTGCTCCGTCCAGAGACGGTATCAGAAGATTATAGAGGAGGCACCCGCTCCCGGTCTCACAGAGGAGGAACACCGTCGAATCGGAGAGATGGCGGTCAGGGCTGCTAAGGCTGTTGGTTATCGAAGTGCGGGTACGGTCGAGTTTATCATGGACACGATAACCCGGGAATTTTATTTCATGGAAATGAATACACGACTCCAGGTGGAACATCCCATCTCAGAGCTAGTGACTGGAGTAGATTTGGTAGAGTTACAGTTGAGGGTTGCACAGGGTGAGGCTCTACCGCTAAGACAGGAGGATGTAAAGGTCAACGGACATGCTTTCGAGGCCCGAGTGTACGCGGAGGATCCGAAAAACAACTTCATGCCAGGTTCCGGTGACATCCGATATCTCTCCACACCTCCTGAGACGGACAGTGTGAGGATTGATACTAGTATCAGACAGGGGGACGCCGTGTCCGTGTTCTATGATCCTATGATTGCTAAACTGGTTGTCTGGGCTCCAGACCGACTCTCCTCCCTAGGACTCCTCCACTCAAAACTCCAGGATTACCACGTGGTCGGGCTGACTACCAACATAACCTTCCTTAAAGATCTGGCATCTCACCCAGACTTCCAGGCAGCTAATGTCCACATTGATTTTATAGCGGAGCATGGCGAGACACTCTTCCCTGAGCCAACAGGTCTCTCCGAGCAGCAGCTCGCCCTGACTGGTCTGTCCTATCTACTGCACAAGACGCCCACACCAACCTCTAAATCCCCCTGGGCGTCCTCCCTCTTCTCGCGACTCAATATCCACCATATCGAGCAGTTTTCCCTGACCAGGGAGGATGGAGAGAGTCTATCCTATAAAATCAGGTGTGCTCACCCCTCCTACTTTGTCTCTGTTGACGGGGGTGCTGAGGTGGAGCTCTCAGCGACTGTCTCAGAGGTTGAACCTGGCGTGATAACGGCAGCAGGCTACGCAGCCGATAGAAAGATTGAGTGTAAAATTGTCAAGAATGCAGGATCTCTCCACGTGTTTTGTGAAGGAACAGAGGTAGTTCTAGGGGAGCCCGTTCCTAAGTACCTGGCCGCTGCCGAGGGAGAGGAGGAGGAATCAGGGGTGGCGGGAGTTGAGGGGCTGGTCCAGAAGATCCTCAGTAATGTTGGAGATACGGTTAAAGCTGGTGATGTGATTCTCCAGGTTAATGTGATGAAGATGCTGTTCGATATTCCCGCTCACAGGGATGGTGTTGTGAGTGCCATCTGCTTTGCAGAGGGTGACAGGGTCAGCAAGGGGGAGTTATTGTACGAGTTGGAGGAATGAGATATTGGGGAATTTGTGAACTCCTAAAACTCTTGTTAGTATGATGATGATGTGTGTTCTTTTTGTTGTCTTTTTTATGCATTTTTATGTTATTCTCTGTCTCTTTTTTGCAAAAAGGAATACAAGTAAAAATGTAGTTTACTGGTAATAATTTATTACGTGGTTACAACAGAGTTTTAGTTTCGCACACCAACATTATTACAATCTGATCTCGTCTGATTCCATAACTCTAGTGTGATGATCTGAAAGGTATCTGAAGTGATGTTCCACCACATCTCAGTAGTAGCGTGTGTTGGATGTCGGACCCTCCACACATCTCCTACTCTCGAGAAAGGAGGAAACAGGAGGGTACAGGCTGCGTAAGTGTTATCATATCCCAATAGTTAGTTTTATGAAGGAGCACGGTCCCCATGGTAACGTACACCTCTCTCCCCTGCAGTATTCGAGGGTTCTGGTATACGGGCAAGACAAAGAAAGGTGGGAAATTTCCACCCGTAACTGATGTGGTTGATGGACGGATGATTTGGGATAAAAAGTTGAGGTATTCGTACGGAGGAAAGGAAAAGTATGAGTATGAAAAATGGGACCAAGTCAATCCACATTTTGGTAAGCGTCACAATACATATCATATTTTCCACACGTTTACTCAGTGTTCCATAAAGTTTTACAGCTTGTTGGAAAGATCAAAACAATAGTTCTTCCTTCCTTCAGGTCAGTTTGATTCCAGTTCCACTCTGACCCCTGGCCAGTTAAACAGATACAAGCTTTATCTAAGAGAAACTGAAACACCTGCCATATCCCTTCATGTTGAGGACCCATCTACCTTAGCAACCCAGTATTATAAGGGGATAGAGATTTCAAACGAGAACTTTGGTAGCAACCAAGATTATCATCCAGTGCGGAGATGGTGGCCCTATTCTGGCAGTTTTTTCAGCGCTCATGAGTTCAGGCTTATGGGTAAGTAGGCGGGGGAGTTATTGTTCTATCAAGGGGGGGGGGGGGATCAAGGGCTGTGTGAATGAGTATTTAGTAGGTCGTATAATAATTAATATACTTCCATGAGATTTTAATACGATCTAAAATTTCAGAGAAGATGGTTCTAACTCCCAAAGCAACGAAACAAGAAACCTTTGACACACTAGCCGAGGCTTACTTTCTGATCCAGCTCAGCCAGAAAGCAGCCGAGATGAGGGGTGAGAAGGGGTTAGAGGAGGGGCACCCACCTGACATGAGGGCCAAACGTATACTATTCAAAGCCATCAAGGTAATATAGGGATTAGGTGGGAAGGGCTGGAAATGTGTGTACTGTTTAGTATTATACGGAACTAGTAGGGAATGTATCCAATTGGATCTGTATTAGTTCATGGTAATTCATCACACTATTTAAGAGTAAGATTGTTACTTACGAGAGTATTACTTATATTATTAGTTAAAGAAAATGAAGCCGACTATTAGATATCTGAGGTAATGCAATCATTATGAACCTCCAAAATTTAATCCCCTGCCTTCTGCTTTACCCCTCATGCTTACTAGTCATTACTACTTATTTCTCAGTGCTTACTAAGTACTCTCATGATTCTCATACTCAAGAACCGACCGAATCAGGAAATACTGGTTGCTGACTGGCTGATAACCAGTCACGTGACCTAAATGAAGAGTTCTGATTGGTTGTTTACTTGTTTCGGCCGGTTCCTGCCCTATATATTTACCTATTCCAGTAATGACCATCTCGAACACAATCAGCCTCAATCCGCTCTTCTTATCCAGATAGACTTCATCACCCACCACGCCCCCACAACTAAAATCATAGGTCTGCTTCTCCTGTGTTAGGCCAGGGTTGAGTTTCATTACCCCACACTCTCCAACCTCTTTCCCATCTCTCCGCACCGTTACACGGGTATTATTCTCTTTCAGTAGACATGTATCTCTGAACACTTTCTCAGTCTCCACGCACTCTGCATTACTACTGAACCAACCATGAAAAAAACGGTGGTAAAGTCGAATGTTGGTGATGGAACTGAGACCCGGTAACTTGGCACTGAACCAATTTGTCACATCTTCATTTGTTGCAGTGACTGAAGATGTGGAGAGATCGAGATCAAAAGCGTTGTCCGGATTAGGGTTTGCTTTGTTGGTATCTGGAGTTGTAGTTACTGTTGTAGGGGTCAGGTAACCAGGGGTCTTCTCGATAGCTGGAAATAATAAAAAATAATAGTGTGATTTTAATACAAACCACTCGAGGGCACCCTCCTTATCCCTTGTACAGTTTTTTTGAACAATTGTTATATTGTTCAAACTGTTGTAGACTAGAATGTCTGAACAAGATCGATTTGCAAAGGAGATATATTACATTGACTAGACCTGAGCTAGGTGACACCTATATCACAACAAAGGTTAAAATGCAATAAATGCTACTTACTTTTGATGACGCATCGAGAAGTGGCTATCAGCCCCAGAAAGATCACTAAGATCCTCATTTAGTATCAAATCATTGAACTGTTACAGTAATATTAGAGGAATGAGAGACGGGAAAATATATGCGGTGTCAAAAGTGGCTACAAGCTCAATGAGCTGTGTGATGTGTTATTTTATATCGCATATGTGAGACGAATGCCGCTGAAAAACAAATAAAGCTCGGTCGATAGCTAAATAAAATGAACATATATTGTGTGAGTCGTGAGAGAGAGAGAGAGAAAACAAAGACATGTTTACAAAGACGTGTTGCTCGCATAGACCCTGATATCAGTGAGAAAAGAATATGAAAATAGACGCACAGTGTCCTATGTGGAAAGTGAAATAAAACTTTACGGTCTGCGGCACAACTATTATATTAGAACCCGGAAATTAGACCGTTTTAAGTGCTCAGAAGTTCTACGTGCTTCGGAGGGTATAATTTCTAAGATAGAACTTCCAGTTATAAGCAGGCAGTCGCCACAAGTGCCATTTAAAGTAGGTAGTAACCACGTGCATTAACTAAACGATAGTAGCAGTGATATAATATTAAGTAGTAGGCACATGCACCTGTGCCTGATAATTATTAATGAAATGGCTATTCAAATTAGTTACCGATATATCATCCTTCAGAACACATCGCCCGGGGTAAAGATAGACTTTGTGGAGTCCGGAGCAGGAACCTTCCACCCCTGTCCCGTACCTCTAACCACGACCGGCAGCACCGCTATTGCCACACGCAGGCTAAAGATCCTCTCAAAGAAAAGGAAAAGAAAGACTCCCGTGGATCCTCAATTATTGGCGGAGAACATTCTCGATGCCTACTATCTGCGGGGACCAATTTATGAACTGATGAAGGAGGATACTGAACTAGGACTAAAACATAAGTACATGTCTTAACTAGAGTTTTCAGCCTCCCTCAATCCCAGCTGTGTTTCTAACCACCCATTCCCCCACCCAGCTGTGTTTCTAACCACCCATTCCCCCACCCAGCTGTGTTTCTAACCACTCATTCCCCCACCCAGCTGTGTTTCTAACCACCCATTCCCCCACCCAGCTGTGTTTCTAACCACTCATTCCCCCACCCAGCTGTGTTTCTAACCACCCATTCCCCCACCCAGCTGTGTTTCTAACCACTCATTCCCCCACCCAGCTGTATTTCTAACCACCCATTCCCCCACCCAGCTGTGTTTCTAACCACCCATTCCCCCACCCAGCTGTGTTTCTAACCACCCATTCCCCCCACCCAGCTGTGTTACTAACCACCCATTCCCCCACCCAGCTGTGTTTCTAACCACCCATCCCCCACCCAGCTGTGTTTCTAACCACCCATTCCCCCACTCAGCTGTGTTTCTAACCACCCATCCCCCACCCAGCTGTGTTTCTAACCACCCATTCCCCCACTCAGCTGTGTTTCTAACCACTCATTCCCCCACCCAGCTGTGTTTCTAACCACCCATTCCCCCACCCAGCTGTGTTTCTAACCACACATTCCCCCACCCAGCTGTGTTTCTAACCACACATTCCCCCACCCAGCTGTGTTTCTAACCACTCATTCCCCCACCCAGCTGTGTTACTAACCACCCATTCCCCCACCAAGCTATGTTTCTAACCACCCATTCCCCCTCACCCCCAGGGATATTTATACCAAGTTCAGTAAGGTGAGCAGTAACTCAGCAGAGCGGTACATGGGGTGGAAGACGGAGAGGACTCACTTGAAGTACCAGTCCACCATGTTGCCGCTAACTAACGAGGAGTATGGAAAGTCACCGGGGCAACCAGATTGGAATGATAGGGACCAACTAGATGAAGAGGACTTGTAGTTGCAGGGACCAACTAGATGTGGAGGACTTGTAGTGGGATGGTGGATGTGATGATTATGTGAGGTCGGGAGAAAGTTTTTTATACGTAACTTATTGTTGAACTTTGTTTAGTTTGAAATTCTTGTTTACCTCCTCCCCCTCCTTTAATAATTGCCTCGCTTCATAATCATACTCTATTCTAGCAGCTTGAAATCAACAGCTCTTCCTACGTGATGTACTACTCACCATTATAACGGCACCAGTAGCCAGTAACTAGGCACCAGTAATGGAGGGGCTAAAATCTAAACTAACTGAGACTCTCAAACCTCTCGAACCCGCCTCAAAATACCTTGACAAGAAAATAGTCGTGCTAAGATCATGGGCGCTCCAGCGGGATCTGTTTTGTGTGGGTTACGGGGCAGCCACCACCTCCCTCCTAACATACCCTCTTGATCTTGTTAAAGTTCGCATGCAACTGCAGGGTGAACTCCGACCAGTTGGATCATACCCCATTAAATACTCCTCTGTACCACAATCCATCCTGGCCATAGCCAGGTCCCCGGCTGGGGTGAAGGGTCTATACAGAGGTATAGGTCAGGGCATGTTTTTCCACGGACTATCCAACGCGACACGTGTCTATGTGTTTGACATGTGTGAGCGTTCAGGGCTAACTAGTGATATGGATGACCAGCCTGAGCTGTCCAGGTTTGTAACGGCTTCGGTTCTCAGCGGTGTAGTGGGATCCACACTCTTCAGTCCTCTCTATCTTGCTAAAATCCAGTCTCAGACTCAGGCGAGCCCAGATTTGGCAGTTGGGTGGCAACACAGTCACCCAAAACCCAGGTGGGCTCTTTGGCATGCCTTTAGGGGACACAAAGGGTACTTAATGAGTGGGTGGCAGGGAGGTACCAGTGCGGCACTGAAGATAACTGGAACCACCGTGGTCCACTTGTTCACCTACACAACCCTCCAACACGCCCTGTATTCAAGTCTTGATCTAACGGACTCCCTCACTAATTCATGTGTCGCAGCCACTCTCAGTGCGATCCCAGTTGTACTCATCACCAACCCTCTTGATCTGATCTGTACAAGGATGTACAACCAGAAACTGGGCGCCTACTACACGGGTATTAGACATTGTGCGGAGCTGACCCTGGCCAGGGAGGGTTGGAGAGGGTTCTGGAAGGGGTGTACGGCTAACTATCTCCGCACCGCCCCCCAGATGGTCGTGACTCTGGTGTTGTGGGATAGGATGAGGCGAAGTGGGTTTGATCACGTAATGATGGATGAACAGGAGGTAATAAACAGGACTTGGGATTGAGATTATTAGAATTTGTGTGGAGGGCAAGATGTGTCGTTGAGTTGTGTGACTGAGATTAATTTATTACTCTTTTTTACGGTATTTATAGAAGTTAGTTGGTGTCTTTTTCACATTAAAATCCCTCTGTAAGTCTCCCCCTCTGTTTACTGTAATAGGACACATGGCGTATTACAAGAAAGGGCCACCTGGGGAGAGAGGTATAGGTTTCTCTGGGTTTTCCATGGCCTCTAAAGGAGATACAGCCGACCAGTCCCCTCTCCAAACTACTCCAAACAGTCAGCAACCAAAAGAAAGGTAATAGTGATATTTAGTTCTAGACTCTGGTAATCAAATTAATGACTCAACTAACTTGCAATTCACTCCCCCCTAGTGAGGACAGAAGAAGACGGTCCAGGAGCCCCAGAAGACGTTCCAAATCCCCATCATCATCCCGTAGACGTTCTCCCCGCTCCAAGCGCTCTAGATCTCCAAGACGTCGATCAAGATCTCCAAGACGTCGATCCAAATCTCCAAGACGTCGTTCAAGATCCCCCAAACGACGTTCAAGATCCCCCAAACGTCGTTCCAGATCGAAATCACCTAGAAGACGTAATTCCCGTTCCCCAAAACGCAGATCACCACCCAGGAGAAAACGAAGTAAATCTCCAGGGAGACGAAGTAAATCTCCAGGGAGACGGAACTCAAAACCCTCCTCTCCAAGGCCAGAAGCTGGTTACCCTGGTGATGATCAGGGCACTGAACAGTATTCATCTTATAGGGCATTCACTGAGAATAGTGCGTCCAATGTGACAGGGGCAGGAGCAATGAATAGTGGGTTTAATCCTTCCACTGAAGTCGGATATAATACGGGATACACTGAGGCAACTGCAGCCCCGATAGGGTTCTCTGAGGCAACTCCAGCCCCAAGAGGGTTTTCTGAGCAGGCGAGCGGTCCGAGAGGGTTCTCTGAACAGGCGAGCGGTCCGAGAGGATTCTCTGATCAACCGAGCGGTCCGAGAGGGTTCTCTGATCAGCCGAGTGGTCCAAGAGGGTTTTATGAGCAGGCGAGCGGTCCGAGAGGGTTCTCTGAGCAGTCGAGCGGTCCGAGAGGATTCTCTGAGCAGGCAAACGGTCCGAGAGGGTTCTCTGATCATGCGAGCGGTCCGAGAGGGTTCTCTGATCAGGCGAGCGTTCCGAGGGGGTTCTCTGAGCAGGCGAGCGGTCCGAGAGGGTTCTCTGAGCAGCCGAGCGGTACAAGAGGGTTCTCTGAGCAGCCGAGCGGTCCGAGAGGATTCTCTAACGAAACTGGTGGCGTTAGAGGTTTTACTGAGGCAAAATGTGCTGAACCAAGTCCTCAAAAACGATACAGCAAGCCAGGTTGGTTGTTATAAATTTTATTGGTTTTTATCGTTCCCTCTCTCCCCTATCTCTCCCTCTTTGTCCCTCCCATACCCTCCCTCCCTCCCTCCCTCCCTCCCTTCCCTTCTCCCCACAGCTCCCCTAAGAGGCGCTAAAAACGGTGGCCCGCTCGATTCTGACTCTGATGACGACCTTCTGGAGTACGCCCAACGACAAGTTGAGGAAGAGGTGGAGGAAGAGGAAGAGGACCCCCTTGATGCCTTCATGGCGGGTATTAGTACCGAACTGGAGAAAGACAAGAAGAAACCTAAAAAGGAACAGAAAGAAGAAAAGTAAGTGGCAACAGTGTTTCTCTCTTTTCTCTGACTCACTACCCATCCACTGCTCATTCACTCCGTTACTATCCCACTAACAATTACTCTCTCCCCACCCCAACCAGGGCCGCTAAGAGGTGTGATATAGATGGTGATGATGATCAGGAGAGTTACTTCAAAGCTATGGAAGAGAATCCTAACTTTGTAGCCCCAGAGGACGAGGAGGAGATGGATGTGGAGTATGACGATGATGGAAACCCTATCTATACCCCTAAAAAGAAGGTGAGATGAGTCCTCCCAAAATCCACAGATCCCCTCCCTAAACGCCCAAGAAGGTGAGATTGGTACCCATTGGTCCCCCCACAAACAAGTACCTTTACCATAATGGGTGTCTGTGGAAAATTCATGTTTGTTTAGGGCCTTATCATCATATCTGAGTTGTTATAGTGCATCTAGATGTTCTAAGAACATACCTAAAAACATTTCATACCTAGGAATTTACTATTTGTACCTCGCCGCGTTATTTTGACCAAATTTTAAAGCCACTTTAAAATTTTATACTGATTAGTATTCATGGATATGTGAGGCACAGAGGCTGCTCCACATATCCATGTCCAATATATACCCGAGAGAGAAAAAAGAGAAAGAAAGACGAAGAATAGACTGTCTGTTATATAGTCCTAACGGCCATTGCGAGTATTCTATATGTACCTGGCGTAACTGGAGTTGCTCCTGATTTGTAGAATTTAGATACTTGATCGTCACCATCAACCTGCACATAATCTACCACGTCTCCACTGTATGCAGCCTGGCACTCGGCGCTTATCGAGAATTCGATTACCAGCACTTGCGACCCATTTACAGCGATCGTAAATGCGCTACTATTTTTCGCAATAGTCCACACCAAATCTTTTTCATAGGAAGGTAGGGAGTTGAGGTTTCCTGCATTTGTCATGCATTTTATGTTATACATCACGGGTTCAGTAAATATCATCAATATATATCCAACCAGAGAATCTGCTTCTGATCCATAAAAATTGAGAAGCAAAGATTTGCTATAGTTTTCACGAACAGGAACAGTCTGGATCTCGAATGGAGAAGTTTCTAGGTCCCACAGAATTTTAACGCCTCTCTCTACCGCTTTCCACTCTAAATAAGAGATATATAAGTAACGAAAAATCAGTTAATAACTAAGTAATATAATAAATAGTTAAAAGATTAAACTAATTCTCACCGGCAGCACTGGTGCTGTTCCATACAGCCGTTAGTAGGAGGTAGATCGCCAACATTTTCATTTCATAATACTTGTTGCTAAACAAAAATATCTTTATCAGAAATACAAGGTAAACGAAAGACTTGTTTTTTATAACTATCACGCCATTTGGCGCTTAATCTTATGCAAATTGGCGATTCTCATCGGCATATGATAAGGCATCATTTTGTCCTCATCAGTTATCGCAAATATTGAACTGCTTGTACCCCCCCCCCCCCCCCCCCCGAGACCGTGCGAGAGAATCTGAACAAGAATGGGGAGCCAATTTGGGCTTTACTGCTTAAATGGCGCCGGTCGGGACTGACCGACGCTATTTGGCGAAGAAATCTACTCACTAATTGCCAAAATTTGGGGCCAAGTTTAATAGCAAAACTGTAATCTTTTTGTCTCTAATTAATAAAACACTTCAAATGCGAGCTAAAAAACTTTTTTTGATCTGCTAGACGTCAAATAAAACTTTAAATCTCCGCCAAGCCTAATGAATGATGTTAAGGGAGGGAGAGAGGGAGATGGAGAGAGAGGGAGAGAGAGAGAAAGAGAGAGAGAGAAAGAGAGAGAGAGAGAGAAAGAGAGAGAGAGAGAGAGAGAGAGAGAGAGAGACAGAGAGAGACAGAGAGAGAGAGACAGAGAGAGAGAGAGACAGAGAGAGAGAGACAGAGAGAGAGAGAGAGAGAGAGAGAGAGAGAGAGAGAGAGAGAGAGAGAGAGAGATAAAGTTATCTCTGGCTCTCTGACCAATCTTCAAACAAGGCAATCAAAGTGAGAGACATGGGTTTAGTAGAGAGAGAGGAGGAGTTAAACCACCGCAATAGCATTAGCCTGGGCTATAGGATAAGTACGTACTTAGAGAGAGAGAGAAAGCTATCCGACCTCGCATAGGTCATGATCACAAGGATTGCTCAAGGACACATAATATAATACTGACCCCACTCGCTTATCATTACTTTAGCCTCAAACAGCGTACGAGAAATCAACCGCATGGTCATGAGATTAGAGAGATTGTCATATTGTGGTCTACAAACAATTATAGGCATTCTAAAACCCAAGATCTCATTCCTTCCTCAGGTGATTATCCCTCTGGAACCCATCGACCACTCTACAATTGAGTACCCTCCCTTCGGCAAGGATTTCTATACGGAACATGCCGATATTGCCACCCTAAACCCCCTACAAGTCATGGAACTACGGAGTAAATTAGGGATCAAAGTGTCCGGATTCAATCCACCCAAGCCAGTATCCAGTTTTGCTCACTTTGGATTTGACCAGCAGACCCTGGCAACGATCAGGAGACAGGAGTATACCCAACCCACACCCATCCAGGCACAGGTATATAGGGAGGATAACTACCAAGTGACAGTTAACCACGAACTGGACCCTAGCAAGTAGCATTAGATAATAGGTAGGATAAACCGCCATTAAATCATCATACATCATCATACATATTTTAGCTATCAATCCAATACCTCACATTTCCTAGATCTATCAGTCCCCTCCGAAAGTCTAACACCCCATCTCCTCCTTCAGTCGATTCCAGCGGCCCTCTCGGGTCGTGATGTGATTGGTATAGCCCGTACTGGGTCTGGTAAGACGGCAAGTTACGTATGGCCTATGATACCACACATCATGGACCAGGAAGAGCTGGGAGCTGGAGATGGCCCAATCGGAGTTATCCTGGCACCCACTAGGGAACTGTGTATACAGGTAATAGAGGGAAATATTTGACTTGATTTGACTTTTTTGACTTTAGTTTTAGACCACTAAAAGTTTTAGTGGTATTCTCGAACTAAATACTTGCCAAGATATTCCGCTAATATATAACTCCCCCCCCCCCTTTCCAGATACATCAGGAGTGTAAGAGGTTCTGTAAAGCGTTCAACATCAGAACTGTGTGTGCCTACGGAGGTGGTAATATGCATGAACAGGAGAGGGCGCTAGCGGCACAGTGCGAAGTTGTCGTTGCAACACCGGTATGTGGGTTAGTTAGCTAATTAAATAGCTAATTGATTAATTAATTAATTAATGTAGCTGGTCTGCAAAATTCTGTTATATATAATGTCTATCC
This sequence comes from Hormiphora californensis, assembly GCA_020137815.1. NCBI lineage: Eukaryota > Metazoa > Ctenophora > Tentaculata > Cydippida > Pleurobrachiidae > Hormiphora > Hormiphora californensis. The sequence goes on from CM035350.1 coordinate 8,984,907, forward strand.
CGCTCTTTCTCTCTCTCCAGGGTCGTCTAATAGATCACATAAAGAAGAAGAGGCTACCCATGACTCGGGTCACTTATCTAGTTCTAGACGAATGTGATAGAATGTTCGACCTTGGATTTGAACCACAGGTACTGTGTACTAGGGGGAGGACACCTTAATAATATTATGAACTGTATGAGGATGATTGCTCAGGGGATACTAAGTTTCTAATTATCCACTATATTATCCCTCCAATCAGGTCACATCGATTGTACAAAGGTGCCGTCCAGATCGACAGGTCCTTCTATTCTCTGCGACCATGCGAAATAAAATCAATCGACTTTGTAGACAGTGCTTATCAAGTAAGTTTTACTCTAGAATGGGTTGAGTACTGCAGTACCAGTACAGTATACTGGTATGGAGTACCGTGTTAACAGGGACGATTGTGCAGGAGAGAGAGAGGGTGACCACACTACACCTTCCTTTTCTGCAGGTCCTATTCAGATACAGGAAGCGGTAGGAGCGGGTGCCGCTAATCAGGACATCACCCAGATTTGTCACACTTTCTCGGGACCAGAGGACAAATTCAGATGGCTCCAAACTCGCCTAGTTGAATTCACATCTACTGGCAGTGTCCTTGTATTCGTTACTAGAAAGGTACACACAGATCTTATAGGGATCATACTAACGGTGCTCAATGGCCATGTATTTATCTAACTATCTCCCTCTAACAACATGCCCTACAATCACCCATTCCCCCCCCCCCTATTGGATGACTTCGTAACCAATACCACCCATACCTCTAACAACATGTTCTACAATACCACCCACAGATAAACAGTGAGGAGTTAGCTGGCAAGTTAAAACGATGTGACTATGAGCTAGGTCTCCTACACGGTGACATGTCACAATACGAACGGAACGAGATACTAACAGCGTTCAAAAAGCAACAATTCCGGGTATTGGTAGCGACTGATGTGGCAGCCCGTGGTTTGGATATAAAGGAGATCAGAACGGTGGTTAACTATGATGTGGCGAGAGATATTGATACACATACACACCGGGTGGGGAGGACTGGTAGGGCTGGGGAGAAGGGAACTGCTTACACTTTAATAACGAGAAAGGATGCTGCCTTCTGTGGTGAACTTGTTAAACATTTGGTAAGATTTGGTGCCACGGGGGTAATACCCACCCCCATTATAACCATAAAATAGCCTCCCTTTTCGGCCCTGATCAACCCTCTCTTTACGCTTACCTAGGCCCCTGCTTTGACCACCCTTTTAACTCCATTTTGCCCGTGCAGGAGATGGCCTGTCAAGAGGTCACCAAAAACGTCCTTGATATAGCTATGATGGATCCCAACTTTAAAAAGGGGCGCAACAACCCATCCAAGGGTTTTGGGAGAAGTGATTCGAAACTCCGGCCTGGCCTGGGATCTGGCCCCTCATCAGCGCCACCTGTAAGTTTTACTGATTCTTTGTCCCACTACTCCAATTTCTAGAAACTTAGTTCACTTCCAAACCCCATTATATTACTCCCTCCTAAACCCCCTTTCACTCCCACCTTAGCCCCTCTAAACTCCCTCCTATATTCCGTTTAATCCCAACTCCCCAACACCCTGTAGATGTTGACGGCTGGACCAATGTCAGCACGTCAACAATTTGGTGGAATGAACGCTCTAGCAGGAGGGTGTGTTGCAAGTCCTGGTGGAAACAGAGCAGCAGAGATAAAAACTAACATGAAATCTAACTACATGTCGAGATTCACCAAGGCCAGTACCACTGTTCAGAAGGCATTTACACCTGAAGACAAAACATTTGTTAAACCTTCCAGCTCTATGTATCCTGGCTTTGCTAAAGCCTCCTCATCTGATGCAAGTGAGTGGACTGTGGATGAGTGATTTGATACAATCAAATGTTGTTTTCAGTTTAGTTAGATGTTTCACTGTAAACTATCTCTCTCCTTCAGAGCCCAGCCAGCCTCTTGTAACGCCAGCAAGGTCCCAACAATTCGTTGCCCCCGCGGCACCTCCTCCCAAAACCAAGAAAAGTAGATGGCAGTAGAGATGGAATCTTTTAGCTACAGGGACAGATATATGTGTATTCTTTAACAGAGTTGATATGTAAATTATCGATTTGAATTTTACCACCCTTTGCTGAAAGATCTGTTTCGTGAGAAGGCAAACTGTCCGAACTCCGCTAAGACGTGACACGCGGCGACACCGCTGTGAACAAAGTGGTCAGCGAAGTGGAGTAGGCCGCGCGGGATTGGGGACGCGCACAGGACCGTGGGAAATCCGTTCCTGCAGTTGTCCTAGGGCATTCAGGAATAGGAACTGCCAGTCCTGTCTTTCAAAGCGTGTCGTGTCACATGCTTGAAGTTCGGACAGTTGTTGTGTAAGTACATAATTGGACTGTCAAAACACGATCAATTGGGTTGGTAAAAACGGTCATAAACAGCAGAATCGATTATCGAATCGTATGCGAAAAGTGTACTCTAGAAACTGGAAAGTGTCAATCGCTTTCCTTGCAGTTCATTCTGTCTCACAAATGTTCATTCCTCAGAATCTCTCTCCCAGACATGCAGTCCCTTGTCTTCACTCCTTCCACATTCGAAAGCACATTGTGTAGGTATCTCAATTTGAGAGTCATATCCCTCCATCACCTCACGTCATTGAATTGTGCCTAGCAAGGCGGTGTGGTCGGATGGTGCTGGCACTGGACGCCCTCACCACAGCTCTCGTCCTCTTGTCAGTTATTGTCACAGAGATATTGTGGTCAATCATCCCCTCCCCTGGCACCTGGGAGAGAGATGATGGGGGTTTCCTTTGATTCGCGATATAATTATTGGGGGTGGGGCGTTGTGTGGCTCACACCGTCATTTTATTTCACGCTCTGTGAGGGTTCGGTAGATCAGAGGGTGGGCGGCGCGCCGGCGGGGGGGGGGGGAGGGCCTCTATTTTAGTAAATTCCCGCAAAAAAAAGTCTTCATGGATCTGACAAACTCGCTTGCTATGACGTCACAGAATAAAAAATTAACATGTGAAGTGCTGCCATGAACTTACCACTTTCTTGTTATTTGTGCCCGGGTCATCTGTATTGGCAGAGGGTTCCACTGGTTTTGGATCCTTGACGCCTGGTTCCGGGCTTTTCGGCTCAGCTGTTTCAGTCTGGTCACACTGCCGGGGTATCTGGACTCGCTTCCGTATCGGCTCTACACAGGGTGAAATATTATTTGAAATGTAGGTTCAGACACAGTTTATAGTAAAAGAGGGTTAGAACAAAGCACAGAGAGATTGTTTAACCTACTTTTTGGTTCATATCTCGGTTTCATCTCAACTGATTTCTTATCAAACAAGATGGGGAGACTCTTTGTTTTATCAAGGCTCTTATCATCCAGAATAGTCCGCGTGGTGATAACCCCGCCAACTGTGTCACCATTACACCGGGACATGGGGTGATTCTTGACATTAGTCTCAAAACATTCCACAGCTAGGGGTGTCCGGCGACCCCGCTGCCTCGCATCTCTCTTTGCCGCCACCCTGTTCTCGTTGAATCTGAAACAGGGTTCGTTGTATACTTTATGTGGGCGAACCACGTGGGTGAAAGGGGACGGGAGTGGGGTGATGGGGCTATTAAGGGAATAAAACTATTGTATATCGTTTTCTAATCAGAACGGTTGACAACTAGACATCTTTGTCTATGTTAGACTAATATCTGGACTACAGTTAGAGATCTGACTACAGCCATCTCACCTTTGATGAGGGTAAAGGTAAATTTGGTTTTGTGTTAGTGAAGCGTTAGATGCTGCACTGGGTGGCCGTGAATTATTTGATCGCACACTCGTCTGACTACTTGTACAATAAAAACAGTTAGTATCCTTCTGGACTTGTCCCTGTACTCTCAACTTACGTCCTGTGAGGGAGAGAATAGTTAGAAACCTGAATCAATTAACAAAGATTAATTAATCATGATCATCAGATCTCTGTGATAATCAATCAATATATCCCTAATATATATCAGTTCAACACAACTTGACAAGCACGAAACACACAATAAACACGAGACAAAATACACACAGATCACAATTCAAAACAAACACGATAGGGGACATAGTGAGTGGCCCCGTGTACAGGCACCTTCTTCATAAAGCATTGGAACAGTTTTACTCCTTGAATTGATGTACATAACGACGTACAGCATATAATGCGATGGCACCCACACAGAGAATTAAACTGACTCAAATCATGGGGGAACGAACATTGTGTGTGTGCCGCTAAATCATAGCTTTAACGGTTTAAAATGCGGAGGGAGCCGGAGAGAGAGAAGAAGACACTGCCTCTATAGAGACGATGTGCTTGCTGGAAAAAGGGAAACAGAGGACAGAGGGAGAGTGAGAGAGAGGAAGAGATAGTCAATAATATAAGAAAGAATTAGGAAGAAAAGAAGAAGTGAAATATGATGTGGTAGAGTGAACAGATATTCATGCAGAAATAGATACACCGAAGAGCGAGACAGAGAGATGAGTAGAAGAAACTAGATGGAACTGAAGTGAATGAGAAAACTTGTGTGGGATACAAAATCATAAGCACTTCAAGTACGATAGATCAGTTTATCCCTCAAGTGCCACATGGTTGCTAGTGTGCTACGTGTGCCGTTTAAAACACGGTTTGATTATGAATGGCGTATTGGAGTAGTTGCAATGCGATTTATTATGTAGCTACAATCTATCTAACCTCTCTTTCCATCCCTCCAGCTCCCCCTCCTCTCTCTCTATCTAACCTCTCTTTCCATCCCTCCCCCTCCTCTCTCTATCTAACCTCTCTATCTAACCTCTCTTTCCATCTCTCCCCCTCCTCTCTCTATCTAGGGGGGGGGTGACACGTAACACTTTGTAACACTTTGTAACATGTGCAGAAAACTTTTTGTGCACGTTACATGTTACAAAGTGTTACAAAGTGTTACATAGTGTTACAAAGTGTTACATAGTGTTACAAAGTGTTACATAGTGTTACAAAGTGTTACATAGTGTTACAAAGTGTTACATAGTGTTACATAGTGTTACAAAGTGTTACAAAGTGTTACATAGTGTTACAAAGTGTCACAAAGTGTTACATAGTGTTACAAAGTGTCACAAAGTGTTACATAGTGTCACAAAGTGTTACAAATTGTTACAAAGTGTTACAAATTGTTACAAAATATTTACAAACACACAAGGATTTGTAGCGAGGCAAATTTTCAATCTTTGACCAAAAAATTGATTTTGGAAAAAGTTTATTTCTTTTTCCAACAGAAACGTTGTATATCATCTTATTAAGTACAAAGAATCGATTACCAATGAAAAAACGTGTGTTAACGATTGGGTCACAACTCACAGGTGACTCGATCAGCACATTGGGGGCCTCTGAGAGGCACAATACTTGTAATATCACTCTAAAAACTTTACCGGTGTCTAAAGTTCATATTTTTCTTTACCAAATGGACTATTTCAGCCCTGATTTCCACAGTCGATGACATCGGAGGCTGAAAACATCCGCAAATTAGTAAAAAAGTGTATGTTTTAACCCTAGAAATGATTTAAAACTTTTAGATGTGTTCTAGAAAGACACCAAAGTCGTTCAAATTACTTATTCACCAACCGTCTTATATATTTTGTAAATATTTTGTAACAATTTGTAACACTTTGTAACAATTTGTAACACTTTGTGACACTATGTAACACTTTGTGACACTTTGTAACACTATGTAACACTTTGTAACACTATGTAACACTTTGTAACACTATGTAACACTTTGTAACACTATGTAACACTTTGTAACACTTTGTAACACTATGTAACACTTTGTAACACTATGTAACACTTTTTAACACTTTGTAACACTATGTAACACTTTGTAACACTATGTAACACTTTGTAACATGTGCAGAAAACATTTTGTGCACGTTACATGTTACAAAGTGTTACAAAGTGTTACGTGTCACCCCCCCCCTATCTAACCTCTCTTTCCCTCCCTCCCTCCCCCTCCTCTTCATATTTTTCATATCCCATTAGTTTTCCGACAATCCGACATCAATTTAAAGTTTAATTTTAAACCCATTGCGTCAGGCTCGGTAGATCAAAGTATCACAGTAGACACGATGCTAAATATGTGCACGATTCCCTATATCATATATCCCTGCCGTTACAGACCTTTCCTCCCGAGGAATGGAGTGAACTTCATAATGTACTTTCCCAAGATAAAAAGAACTTGCGAGTAAGCTGTCATGGCGCCACCGATCCCATCTGAGCGCACTGTCAAATTGGGGTATGGCGCCGCCATACAGATAATTTGGCCCAGCTTCATGTTAGTTGCCACCTACCTTCAATAACAGGTATTGCCTCAGAGAACACGTGAGTTTTCCTCTCCACCCTCCTGTGTATGGGATAGAGGGGGAAGTTCCACGCTTTCAATCGCTCTTCTACCGGTATGGGACCCATACGAACCGACCCCATCCTGCTGTATGGTAAAATGCGTTTGGGGTGACAACTTAAAAAAATCCGACTTTAACTCGCCCTATAATTTATCGACATAAAAAAGCTCGAATAAAAAATGAACAAATCCGCAGAATGAATGATCAAGGTGGTCATGCATATAACAGCCTAGGGATAGCTGATGCATCCTGATAACAACACATTCCTAGCCTAGCAACAAAAAATGCACAATAGTGGAAATGAACAGTGGGAGCTCTGAATAACGTGTCACGGTAAACAACACACATACGCAGACAGCAGTCTCTCTCTCTCTCTCTCTCTCTCTCTCTCTCTCTCTCTCTCTCTTTCTCTCTCTCTCTCTCTCTCTCTCTCTCTCTCTCTCTCTCTCTCTCTCTCTCTCTCTCTCTCTCTCTCTCTCCTCCCTTTCTCTCTCTCCCTCCCTTTCTCTCCCTCCCTCCCTTTCTCTCACGGGGAGACTGGGAGAGCGTGCACGCAGGTTGCATGAGTGATTAGTAACATTGTCACGCTACAAGCAGGGAAGTAAGAGGAAGTCTGGAGACACTAGGGAGGATTTGGTGAGAGGGAAGAGAGGGAGGGAGAGAAAGGGAGGGAGAAGATAGATAGTGATGATACGAGCAGACGAGAGAGATAGAGAGGGGAAGAGAGCGATAGAGACGAAGAGAGTCTCTCGCTCTGCGCTCTATCCGCTCGATCGCTTTCTCGCTATCGGCCTGCGCTCTCCTCGCTATAATCTCTCTCTCTCTCTCTCTCTCCTCTCTTCTCGTCTCGCTCTCTGCCTCCTCTCTCTCTCTCTCCGCTCTCTCTTCGCTTCTACGGAGCATCGATCTCTCTGCCTTGCTAACGAACACAACAAGCACGGGGACAGGCCAGTTACACAAACGACAGAAGAACGTTGAGGGCCATGGATTAAATCATAGAAATTCAGAAATGAAATTGACGTCTTTGATGAGTATGACAAATCAACTACTACAGTCAAACCTCGATTTACCGGTCCCTCGATTTACCGGTCCCTCGATTGACCGGACGGATACATTTTCCCCAAGTTAGCATTTTATGTGAATGAAAACGTCTACATACCGTGGCACCGTGCACTTCGATATACCGTTCATCCTTCCCCCGAGGATTCCGGTAAATTAAAATAAAGGTTTGACTGTATGAGTCGATTGAAATTTGGACAAATTAAATAAAACTCTTTACTTTAATTCTAAACAACAATATCAAAGATTCTAACCAAGAACAAGAGGTACAATATCAGGTGTATAATTTCTAAAGGTTTGCTTCAGGGTTGGCGTGGACACGGGTCCTAGGAGGAGGTGCAGTTGGGGGTTCTAGTTCCTTCAGTTGCTTCTCCTCTGGATCAGCCCATCCTGCATTCCAGCTCTCCTTCTTAACAATGGCCGCCTTCAAGAGAGGGGGATGGAGTTAGAGGGGTGGGTATGGGTTTGGTTTAGCGGGGTGTGTATGGGTTTTGTTTAACGAAGGTTAGTACTACTAACCTTCGTTAAACCAAACCCATAATAATAGTAGGGACTTATGTTGATTTTTGAACAGCTAAATTGCGGTATAAATGAGCACATGTTTGCTACCAAGTAAAACATGAGAAATGTGTCCAATGTTCATGTCCATACATGTTGTGCGGTAACAATGTATACTTACAAAGAAATAGAGGCAGGTACCGAAGAAGACAAAAATGACACTCAGAAGGCATGGGAATGAGGCACAAAGGGGTGAGACAAGTCTGGGGAAAGTATGTTAGTTAGTTGGTTAGGATTAGTACTTGTAGTTTGTATTGTACTGTCTGGCGGTGCCGTCCCTGAGCCCAATATTGTTTTGAGATATTTTAGGTCTTGAGAAGACTATAATCTCAAGACTTTCTACTCAGTTTACTATCTAAACTCACAAAATGTACAGGGCGAATCGTGCTATGTAGTTCCTGAAGAACTTGCTGTAGTATACGAGGTGAACAAAATACAACTCAAGTTGGTATGGCCGTTCCTCGTCTCTTCTTCTGGGTCCTTTAGGTCTTCTCTTGCTAATTGGGTACTCAATCACCATGATAATGATACTCGATAACCTGAATAGTAGATTCACAGATAGAATTCTACCGATACTGTGTGAAATAGGAGAATAGCAATTAGCAAATTATCAATCCGAAATACTGTGCTACTACCCGTTTTCCAACCCCATCCCTGTAAAACCCCCACCTCACTATACATAACTTGAATCTAAACATGTTACGATATGATATTAGTGTACTCACAGGCCCCAGACGTTGGTGAATCTCCAGTACTTTGAACCAGTATCATCGTCCTTAGTGTCAAACACAGGGTGAAAGGACATGATGGCGGAGATAAAGAGGCAGATACCACCTCCGAGACACATAGTGTTCGCCCAGTATCCCCAAAGGATATCACCCGGCTTTGGTCTCCTTTTAGCCATATTGTTGTGAGAGATCAAACGCAACGAAACAACTTGTACACGCTATGAACAAACATAAACAGACGTGGGTGAGATTTGCCCCGGTGAGTGTGGAATAACATTGATCGTTTTATGACGTAGGAAGTGGCGACGAAAATAAAATATCAATCATTAGGAAAACTTCGTATGAAACCAGTGTACTCGAATAATAGGAATGGAACTTAAGAAAGGGACAAAATTAGGGTATGATTAGAAAAATAGGATGAATTACTCGGGGATAAAATTTTCGGAGTTTGGGTTTCCAAGTGGTTAGGTTTATATCCGATTAAACTTAATAGTCCGCCCATTATGTTCATTCTCCAATACATTATCCTGACCACTCTCTCTCTCTTATTGAGAGAGCGTTCTGTTACTATAGGAGGAAATTATTTAAACAGTCCTAGCTTGCTTTACTGCAGCATACACTCGGTGTATTGACACATCGATAGTGCTTGCTGCATCCGAAAAAGGGCCATCCATATGTTTTGTGTGTAGGGAGATGTGATTTGAATTGCAACGACCCACCTTGCAGTGACCTTACTTAAAATTCAGACAGCCAGTCTATTTGCATGTTTTTATGAAGGAGCACTCGGAATTTTGATCCACAAATGTGTGATGCTTGATTGCGATTTTGTACTTGTAGGCTGTATAGTTTGTGGTTAGTGACTGTTTTAGTTTGTTTTTAGTGTGTGTTCATAAGCTGTATCATCATGGCTGAGAAATTGACTGAGGAGCAGATATCGGAATTCAAGGAAGTCTTCACTATGTTTGAAAAGGATGGCGATGGAACCATTGGTGCTGCAGACCTAGGCAAGTACACTTTTTAGAGACATTATGACGAGATAATTGCTTCAATTAGATGATAATTGGTTCAATTAAATAGTTTTCTGAACAAGATCGTCGTCCCACTCTCGGATAAACTGTCCAGTCACCTGCCATTGGCAACTCTCCATACCTTTGTGCTGCCAGGTCTGTGTAAAGGGCACCACCAGTCGCTTAGTTATCTTCTTCACGTAGCACCGAATCTTGGTACCCGCTGGGGCGGTACACTCAAAGGTTTTCCTCAGACTCTCTCCAACCTCTACCGTGTCATGGAATGTGAAGTAGTGTTGGCGGTCCTCGTCAACTCCAATCTCCCCTGTCGTATCCTTGACAACCACGGGGCGTGCCGTAAAGGCAAGATCCTTGCTTATCATATCATGACTGGGACCTGATATATTGAAAGTTTCCATCATAATAAGTAACATACCGATTACCGAGAGCAAAGACTCACTCTATCCGCCTAGTTTGTATAATAAAAGCATACGTAGAGCAATGTATCCATGTCTATCATCTTTACAAACCTCCAGTTTTGTCAAAAGAAAGCCTTTCCTTCATGGTAGATCCCACGTGATACACCTTTGAAATGTCATCCACACTGTTGGTGGCATCCTGTATCTGGAAGTCAATTGTCGTGGAACCCTCTTCTGTTACCACAGCAGACTCCAAATCGTAAACGGTGCCATTGTGCAGCCATTCAGACTCCGAAAGTGGTAATAACTTGGAACACTCTATAGGGAACATGGTTCATTGGTGATTGTCCATGGCTTCTAACTAACAACCACGTGTCGTGATGCTATTCAGCTATTTATAGCAGAACAATCAATATGATTTACTCAAACAGAGGGGTAATGTTAGCCTAACAAGTCATACTAACCGTTTTGGCAGAGTTTCAGACTGGCCCTTCCTTCAGAGTAGTCTCGGGAGAGTTTAACTCTGTCGCTGTTGTAAACCTTCATCGTGATCTTTGGTAATTTATGATTCACCAGGCTTGTCTGCAAAATGTAATGTGAAAATTTGGAAATTAATAGCTGTAAATAAGTCTGTAGCGTGAATAAAGTCCTAAAAATCGTCCCTTACGCTGTATAGAAGAAGGTAGTCATATCCATCGATTCTGAACTCCACACAAAGCGGTATGCCAATGTTGGTAACCGATTCTACTATGTACGTCTCATGGGAGCCAGTTTGGAAGTCGTTTACCCAAGATTTGTCTAGTGCCGCAAAGCCGGTTCTCCCTGCGTCCCCGTACAGGCGTGCTTCGACCAAGTTATCAGTGCCAGAATGTGTTTCACCCGAAACAGTGACTTTGAGAGTGTAGCTGTACTTTCCAGCCACTAACTGGGCACCTGTATGTAATGCGATGTAAACAACTAATACATTTGTAGCGACGGTCCCCGTAAGTCGTAACTACACTTGCCTATAGAGATGAGGAGAACGTACTGGTAGACCATTGCAATCATCTTACTACTAGTAAAACTAAAATCCCAGAACAGCTTACTCAATAAAGAACAACTGTGACAAAAGAGAAGTAGGAGGGCCTGCAAAACAACTGTAACAAAAGATAATCTAGCCTGTAGAAGTCTATAGTAGGACTGGAGGGCCTGCACTGGAACAGCTGGTCTCACTGATTGTGCTATTGTTTGTAGATCTGTCAGAGCAATATAACAATCCTTCTTTCTCTCTGTCTCACACACACCGGGGCGGTATACTTGATCCGCGTACAACCGTGAAATGACTTGAAACTCAGCACTGCCCCCGTGTGGCGTGACAACTTATTGAGAAGAAGAAGAAGAGACGGAGTTATAGAGACAGAAAAGTAGAGACGCGGGCATCTGGAACATAATAGCACAAGGGTCTCTTCTTTCTAACAATCACCTATAACAATACTAAAATACCAACAAAAGTGGGGTTATCACCAGATGGATCTCATTGTTTCTATCACTCCCTCTTTATTCTACAACAATTATAATTACTTCTTCTTTATTCTACGTCAATTCTACTGACCCCATGATAATTATATCCAACTCAGGTAGTGCCATGAGGGCTCTCCACCAGTATCCCACGGAGGCAGTTCTAGCGGAGATTACGGGGGAGGTTGAGAGCAGTCACGGTGGTAAAGTTGACTTTCCTGAATTCATCGAGATATTGGTATGTGTTGGTTTGTTTGTACGATTCGATAGTATGTGATTGTGGTTGTATTACATATATCTCTCATCTGAATAGTGGGGGAGGTTGGTACATGAACTTTAGCATGCTAATAATGGTAGAGGGAGAGTCATGTGATACAGTGATATACTTATTACAACTCTATTATATACTTATTGTCGTACAACTCTAATATTAGCTTCGCATTTCAAATTCACACAAATTTCGATCATTGGATGTTCTAACGTCCTCCATCAATCCTGCAGGTAAAGAATATGGCGGAGGGGGATGCTGAAGAGGAGCTCCTTGAAGCCTTCAAAGTTCTGGACGCCGAGGGATTTGGCTACATCAACAGCGGGGAACTGAGGAATGTCCTGACCACGTTGGGAGAGAAACTGACCGATGAGGATCTGGACGACATGATCAAAGAAGGTAACTAGAGAGAATACATTAGCTGTATCTAGAGCAATTATATTGCTGTTAGTATTGATACAACCTGCCAAATGTATTTGTAATCAAAATTATCGTTACAGGTGATTTCAATAATGATGGCCGGATTGATTTTGAGATGCTCGCCAGGACCATGACTCAGAGATAATATTCGGGGAACCGGGGAATCGAAAAACTGCACAAATAACTAATACGATTGTTTGAGTTTTGAAACTTTCAGAAATTTGATCCGTTTACAAAAAAGTGTGTCCTCAAATGCGTAAATAAAAACTTTGAAGCATCTTAGTTATAAATGATACTTTTCATACAAATTATAAGTATTAAATGATTTAACAAGTACGGTAAAAATCTCCAAATGTCTCTTTTGAACGGATCTGATCAATGTTGCAGACCGGATCAAGACCTACGGTATTTTATACGGTACCTATCTCCTAAATATAAACGTGTTGTAAATGATCTCCCCTGCTTCCATCGCATCTGAAAATTGAGTAGTTAGGGACCAAAGGTTGCTCTGTTACACATTAACCCGTTACACATTGACTCGCTAAATAATTTACAAAGCAACCATGAAAATGATAAAACACATTTTATTTACCTTTCAAAATTGGAAACGTTAAGGCGTCTTTAGGCAACTCCCCACTCTCAACGAGCTTACTCCCTGCACTACAAAGTGTTTCAATTGACCGCTTTGCAAAATCGTTGTTGTCGTTGTTGTAGTATTGCAACTGGTAACCAGCTAAGAGAATATATTCAAGTGAGTATAGATGTCATGTATTTAGCACCGACCCGATCTGTTGCAGGGAACGCTGCGAATTCAAACGGGGTCGAGACAGACAGACAGGCTAAAATATAATATCAGAAATTTGAGGAAGCTGTTCCAAAAAGGAATATTGTTTGCTTTTGGTAACCTTACAATTTAAGGTTAATTAAAAACAATTGTTTGGTAAATCCGACTTTTTTTAATTTGTAACCTTACAATTTATTATTTTTTTGAGATAAGCCGTTGTTTCCAGAGTTTCTCCCTCTGTTCTCCAGTGTCGCATCACAGGTCGAATCTGCAAATATAATGGCGTTTATAAACAAGCTCAGTAGACTATTACCTAGGGCTAGACGTCAGCAGTAACCATACGACAATAATAAAGACTTTATGGTATTTAAAGTCGAATTTTTTAATCAAGGGACAGGGGGCCGCGCATTCAGAGAGGTCGCGTGGCGTTGTATTTGCGCGTGACAATCAAGATCAAGTTCCTGGCAATCTTAAGACTTGAACCCGGAAGTGTTGGAAAGATAATTTTAAGACCTTTTCAACGCAACAAAGATCAAGTCTTTATCTTATCAGGAAGAGGAGATATGAGCGAAAACATTTAGCACGCGCAAAAAGACTTTGTAAATGCGTGGCCTCCTGTCCCTTGATTAAAAAATTCGAATATAGCAAGTTTAGTGTTTACCTTGTCCACTGAAACTGTGCGGCTGAAATCCTGGTTAACTATCCAAGCCCCAGGCTCACAAAACTCCCTGAGCTGTTCCAAAAAGGCATCCATACTATCATGAATGTAGAAACAACATCCAAGTGTAAGGACGTGTGTAAATGTTTGACCACCAACAACATCAGACAACTTGGTCATATCACCGATCAAAATCTTCCCCTTGTCTTCCACTCCATGTTGTTTCATTAACTCCTGACCTTCCTCGATAAATCGGGGCAGAATGTCTAAACCGACGAATGAACAACCTAAAAATACGTATACATAGATACTGTTTTAATCAGTAAAAACGTTGATTTGGTATTAAGTTATGACGTATCAACCTGTCTGCTTGGATATGTTGATTGCATACGCCCCACGTCCACACCCAATCTCCAAAAGTCTGCTTGATTCGTTGATCCCAACTTTCTTTATTATCCAATTGACAAAGTTCTCATTTGCTTCCGTCATGTTGGAACCTAGGAAATTTATATGAGGGACGAGGGTAGACCAATTACCCCCAGTTGTTTTAAATGTTTTAGTGGCACCGCAGGGCGCAGTGTCACCCCGGAAGTTGAATTTTCCCAAGAGATAAGATAAGACCAAGTTTCCCGGCGGTGATGAGGCCGTGGATGGGATCTATTAATACAGCATGAAATTCATTACTTACAATTCTCGGTGAAGTATCCAAAATTAAGGTAATCCCCGCACACGTTCCTCCATAATCGGGGGAACACGGTCTCGTAGACGTCGTTCACTCCATCCTGGTTGCTTGCCATGGTTCTATATTCACACTTTGGTTGTTGAGTAAGGGGTGACAACACTTTGGTTGGGGGATTTAACATGTTTGTGTCACAGTGATGGTGTTATTAGCGGTATCTAATTCTATCAGTAGTTCATGAAAAGGAATATAAAATGGGAAAGTGAGCCAGCTGGTAAAGACTAAATCTATTGACTAACTCAAATTTGTGAAATTTAACAGAAATTTCATTTAGGCAAGATGGGTATAAAAGGAGGATGGAAAAGGAAAAACAGCAGCATTCAGCAGCAGTCAACTAACTCTAGCTACAGCAACTACCTCACCAATCTCAACATGAAGACTTTTATCGTTTTGGCCCTAACCATTGCCCTCGGAAGTTGCCTGGTAACAGGATCTTCCCAGCCGGAGTACCAGCTTCAGGGATACTTCGATACTCTCAGGGAGATCTACCTAAAACTCAAACAACTCGGTAAAGAAAACACTGCAGCAGCTCCACATTCTATACAGACCCTGCCTTGTTAAACAAATCATATGTCAGCTCACTGAACACACACACATCAAAGTTTCCTGCACACATCACTCTCGCATATTCATATTACATGTAAACAACTCCCCCCATCATTCTAGGAAGAGAAACTGTGTGTGGCCAGACCGTCTCGGAACTTTTGGAACTTCTTGGCCTACCCGATGTGCTTGATGGAATTGTGGCTACAGCCCGTGGCTGGATCTGTAACAGTATCCTCAGCAAGAGAGCTGCTGCCATCGCTGCTGAGCAACCCCAGGCCCTTCAGGGATACTTTGATACACTCATCTCTATCTACTACAAGCTGAAGGAGCTAGGTAATTATAGATTCTAAATAGAACTAACAATCTCTTACAATAGTATCACCATGGCTCTAAATTACCCACAACCTCTCTCTATGACTTCACAACCTCCCTCCAGGAAATGACGTCGTCTGTGGTAAGACTTCGACCGAGCTGATTGATCTCCTGGGACTACCCAGCATTGTGGACGGACTTGTTGCCACCGCCAGGGGATGGATCTGTGACAACATCCTGAGCTCTGGATTCGAGAAGCGTGCCATTGAGAGACCCGAGGCCCTCCAGGGATACTTCGATACCCTTACCCAGATCTACTACAAGCTGAAGGAACTCGGTAAGTGTGTCTGTTAGCTGCCCTTTAAATATCAAACTCTTTAGCTGTCCTGTAACATTTTATACAGCTTCTAAACAGCTTTGAGATACAGTATATTCGATACACCTCTTCCATCTTTTTAACACCTTGTATTGCACTCAGGTCATGATACTGTGTGTGGACAGACTGTATCTGAGCTGATTGAGCCTCCTTGGACTGCCCTCAGTCTCTGGACAGCTTGGTGGCTACTGCCCGAGGATGGATCTGCAATAGCATCCTAAGCTAGACGATGGATCTGCAATAGAGGAAACGAAGAAAACGATTTAATCCCATTTAATTTACAACCTATTTAAAAGCGAAACTATCTTTGTCATTCTTATGAGTTAGAATACACTTTGTAAAAGTGAAGAATACTATGACACATCATATTATCACATGCATGGCATATCACAGATCTCTCCACATCACGCATAACTAATGTCACTGATTAACTTGTACATGAGGTACTGCAGATTATTTCTAGTACTTCACAAGCTATAGTATGCAAAACTTATAGTTTTAAACTATTATCTAGATTAGACAAAGGAGCTAAAATCAGATTTGAATACAGGCTCTACTAGACAATCAATAAAATAATTCATGAGTGTTTATAAAAACAAGCCAATATATATTTGGCACAGCACATTGCACAGTAATTGGCACTGTAACTCCAGCTCCAATTATCTTTCCGATTGATCTATATGGAGGCAAGTAATTACTGCTTGTGAACATCACAGTGTGTATACACAACGTGCTAAGCTGTGTAAACTACTCATGTTGATCCGTCCTAGCAAGAAGGAATTTGAACTCCTATAGCAAGCTGTGGTCCCAACCAGTTATTGGTTCTGTTGTCTAAACAAACGTGCTGCCCCTGCAGAGCTTGAAATAACAGTTCAATTGATCCAGGTTGTGTAAACTAGATTTTAAATTTTCCAGCCCACTTCTTCGTCTTCTTCTTCTTCTAATTCTTCCATTGATTTGATTTCTAATTCTTCCATGAGTGCCTGGGTTTGGCAAGGTCAAGACCATAAAGAAGTATCGCTAGTTGTATTTCATAGTGATGCAAGCTGCCGATTATGCATGGATATATCAACAACGTAATAGTTTCTGATATCCCAGTTCAAAAACGATGCCGCACTCTTAATCAGATTACATCACAGCTGTGCGAAATAAAGAGAAACACCATATCTGTCTAATATAATTCTCTCTATCCAGATATATTCTATCTCCATTATAGCTGGGAACAATACGTGTGTAAACGAAGGCTACACAGCTCCCAGCTTGAAACAGAGGAACGGCCGGTGAACCCTAGTAAATGCACTGTAAGGAGATATAATTCAAAAGTTCATGTTCTTTTGGGATTCTTTTCACTTTTGGTTGTGTCTCAGATCTCAGAGAGAAGTTGCCAAACAGCTGTTCTAATTGCAATATTGTTTGGATTGATCTTAATCTGGATTTGATCTTGATCTCACATCAAAAACTCGTACTACAATATCGGCTATTTCGGCTGTACTAAAAAGTACACACAGTTGGTACTGCAGACGACTACGTTATAATGTATTACAACAGTTGGTGTACACAAGTGTTTAATAAGATTTCAAAAAGATAAACTACTATCTATCTCTCTGTATTTCACTTGTTTCTCTTTGTGTCTGTCTCTTTCTCGAATCTACCTTTCTTTTCAGTCTGACTCCCTCTGTAATTGTATTACTTTTGAACATCCAATGGATGATCCATGATCAGCAACATTCAGATTCTGCAAATATGCTTATCTGATTATTTCGTGGTTACTAAAATTAGGTTCCATTATATAATAGGGTCACCCACCCTTGTATAACTCAATAGCTGTTGCCTAGCAACCACTGTGAGCACACATGACAAGTGGCATTATATGCATATTTCCTCCATGTGCTGAGTCCTCCCACCTCAATTCCAGTCACGAAATATAGTTTTTTGAAAAAAGGCCCTCCTGTGGGAAACAATCTGTGTTTGTGAGCTTTTATTTTGTGAGTTTGGTTTTGTTTGGCCGATTATTATAAGCGAGAAACTGGCAGTAATTAAACTTGATCACTGTTTGATTACATCCCTTCCCCAAGCAGTTGCTAATGCTATAACAGTAGTGTGTGATTCAAGAAATAGTAATTGTGATAATTCCATGTTCTAAAGAATTGGGGTGTGTATAATAGTATCAGTTCAGTGTTGGGGTATCATTCTTATTAGTTCATTTAGCGATATCACTCTACCCCCCACTTACAAGCCCTCATAACTTGTCCACTCAACAACTCATCATATCTTCAGAACAGTTGCAGTCCTTATAGCGATCACCCTGCACTCCTCCCCCCAACTAACAGGCCCTCTCTGCAGAATACTTGCAAAATGAATGATATAACAGATATTACCATCGCCATGCTGGTCATTGGATTCTGTCTTCTGCTAATTACACTCTTCATCGTGATAGTAGGCTTCGAATCAAAGCTGGAAAAGGTAAATGGATTGGACTAGAAATTCTAAATTTAAACTAAATTTCATATCTGGAGTTTTTAAAATTCAAATAATTTCAATTTTTGAATCTTTAGATATGAAATTTAGTTAAATGAAAGTGACCTTCACTCTCCCAATCTTTTCAGAGGCTCGCACAGTGCTTGTATGCTACGTTTTACATTGTTATTCTAATTCTCATTATGGGTAAGCAGTGCTTACTAAGCACACCAGGTTAAGTATGAATTCTGAATGTACTTCTGAATGTACGAGAAAGAATCAAATACATCCAGGAATAATACGTATCTCACTATTTATCTCACTATTTATCTCACTACATTTATCTCAGTGTGTCGGGAAGAGAATCATTGGATGAGTGGAACAGTTGTTGACGTAGAAGCACGGTTATGGGCGAACGATGCTTCCGACTCCAAGTCAACAGTTGACGTTGCACTGGGTTTATCAGGGGTTAATGTTACCGCTAAAGTAGGATGTAGGTGAAACAGTGTAGTGTATGAACTCTACTCCCATCAAAAGTTTGACTCGCTAATTCTTGATTGGCGTCACGATTAATGCGATTCAGCTTTTTTAGCATCATTAATCGTGACGCGAATCAAGAATTAGCGAGTCAAATTTTGATGGGGGTATTCATTTTACAGTTATATTATCAAACTGAACTATCTTCCAATACACAACATCTGTCATCTCCCTCCCTCTGTGTAGATAGTGCATACAACGAGCAGTTCAAATGGGCCTGGGGCTCCAAGAGGGACATTGTAACCGGCACTAATGCAATTGATAGAAGTATCCTGGACGGGTTTGTGGGCGGCAAGTCCCTGGTGGTGATGCAGATAGCGGAGAGGTTCCTGTCCTACGGGCCCCTCGGAATGGCTGCCCCTGGTCTGGGATGTCATGCTGCCGGATATTACACTCACATGATCCTAACGTAAGTCGTGTTTTCTAAACTTCAAACTTGAATAAATCAGATTTAGGTTGCCTGTTATAGATCATAGGTTCATAGTAGGTGTCAATGCCATGAATCAGAATCTTCTTTTTCAGAGTTGCATTCGGTAGTTGGATGCTGGTTGGAATTCTACCACTTCTTTCGCTCTTCGCCAGCGTCTACTGCGGAATATGTACCTGCTCCACCCTCTTACTAGGTACAAAGTACAGAGTACAGGCAGACAAACTACTGGGTACAAACAGACAGACTACTGGGTACAAACAAACAAACTACTGGGTACAAACAGACAAACTACTGGGTACAAACAGACAGACAAAGTACACAGAGGAACCACTCATTCATGATGCTATGGCCTATGCACATGGGTCATGGAACGTATAATTTGTAACACTATAGCGTGTTACGACACTCCCCCATGTAACTAAATGTTGACTGTCTCTCTCCATATCTCTCCTAAGTTCTCTCCCTCCTATAGTTAATTGTTGAGTCTGATCCCCCACCCCTTGGCCCTTACTCAACACAAATATATATTTACCACATACACACACAGGTGTCCTGACATATGTTATAACGATCGAGTCGTATGGGGTACCGGATAAAGCAGAGGTCGTATTTGAGAGTGCAGTGAATGATGATCTGGTCGTCCTTCGACTAACAGTGAGTATATCAACCAGTTGACCACAACATCTTTAACGTCTGACAGCTGTTAATATATTCTGGTATAGTCTAGCCTATAAGCTCAACTAGTCAGCCACCGCCGCATGGCACGCTGTTGGTCAGTATTGCAGTCACGCAAGTCCGTCTCATTTTAAGATTTCAGTAGGAAATAATATATTTCTTCTACCAAACAGCAGAATGATCGCATATAATATGTGGTGCACCATATTTATGATAGAATATATAGAACGTTCTATAGCTCATTCAGAAAAAGAAAAAACTAGAAAAGAAAACTACTCAAAAAGCAGATAAGCAAGGGCTTGTCATAATATGTATGTGCGATGAAAAAAAGTATCCTTATTCCTAACTTTATAAAGAATATGTTGAACATTCGAGCTCTGTCTCTTTGTTTCTCTGTCTCTTTGTCTTTCTCTCCCTCTCAAAGAAAGCAAATCACATTGAAACCGAATACTTCAGTAACGCTATTAATATTTCTACATTATATGTATGACGTCTTGGAACATAATGGTAACCATGATAACAATTTCAGTATGGTTGGTGTTTTTACCTGACTGTTGCCATGACAGTTAATTACCGCTATAATGACTTACATATTGGAAAAACAAGCAAAACACAAACAAGCAAAACAGGTGAGAACAATTATTACAGACCGCAAAATGTATTTTGCACAGTGCAATATATATTGTGCTTATATAATTACACAATACATTATATTCTGTGTATTGTACAGAACAATTGGGCTATCATGTACAACATGTCCCAATTTTGGTTTCTTTACACGTGTGATACCGAGATACTATCTCATATAATAACTAACTCATATCACTTTAACAGTTCAGGAAAATGCAAGAAGAGGCCTTGGAACAAAAACGAAAATCAAAGTTCAGTGTCAAAGAAAACAAAAAACAGCAGTTCACCGCTAAACGAAGACTAACCGCTGCCTTTTCCATACATAAAAACAAAAGTGTGGACGAGTAAGTAAAACTCAAGCATTCTTTCAAGAAGCCTTAAAATCTTTTGATCGTGAAGCCCAATACCCCTATAAATCTTCTTTAAAGCCCCCTTTTCATTGTTGTGTGTTGCTGCATGTGACGTTTCTTTATAGGACAAACAATGGCGTGGGACTGTTTAACAAGAACATTGTTAATGATGCAATCCAGGTAATTCCTATGTATTCTTTGTGTTAGCAAATTTAAGTGTTTCATAAAACGAGCATTCAAGCATTCAGCATCCTGTTGTCACATGTTAACATTATGTTTATCAGCATCCGGTTGGCATGGTAACAATTTATCTTTATTGCAGGAAGATGAAGGATCAGGACGAGATTCTCCCAGTAGTGACGGTGTGTTAACACAGGAGGTCTAAACCATTTCAAGGTGTGTTCAATTGTAAAGAGAGATTGTTTGTTCTCTGTGCAGTGTGCACCAAAAACCGATTCTCCTCAGAATCAGAATTATATTTCGTCTTGAATTTAACATTTGAACAGCTGTTCTTTCTAATTATTTTGCTCGAATGAGATCTTGGTCCATATACATACCAATTTGCACATCTGAATCTCACCAGTCACCAAAGCTACCTATAATTCCCGGCAGATCACACTGAGGAGGACCATTGGACCAGGTGTGTGGAGCAGCAGCAGCGGTGGGCCTCAAAGAAAAAGGAAAAGAGGGAGAGGGAGAGAGTGAGAGAAAGAGAGAGAGAGAGAGAGAGAGAGAGAGAGAGAGAGAGAGAGAGAGAGAGAGAGAGAGAGAGAGAGAGAGAGAGCGAGAGAGAGAGAGAGAAAGGGAGAGAAGCAGAAATCAGGGCAGGAGAAAGACACAGAGATTATCAGAACCGATCGCCATTTGGAGTTTTTGCGATAGTTGATTATATTTGCTGGCATGAAAAATAACTTGAAACTAATTTTATCTTCTTGTTAAAAGAAATGTATATTCACAGCGTATACATGTATTGTTACACAAAAAGTGTAAATAAAAAGAGACATGAAAAGTGGCGTTCTAGTACACCCTGCATTGGTCTGACCATATATTCTCATTTCGCGAGAAACGTGGTCAGAGCATTGGCCTGGCAGCTAGTATACCAGCAGTCGTGTACAAAAACAGCTGCCGATTGTCAGGAGTATCATCCCCCCGCCGCTCTGGGGTCTGTGTTATACAGTTAGACAAGTCTTTGAAGAGTCATGATACACACATGAATGGCCCTCTTCTTCCCCTTGATAGTCACATTTTGCATTAAATTACCCCCTCCCAGCCGTGTGTTAGTCAGCAGTATCTGTTTCGCAGTAAGATCAGCTGTAGATTTCCCACTATTCTTCCGGCGCAGAGGATCAACCCCATTGTAATCGCAATGAACAGACAGTTTACTGTTAATTGTATTACCTAAAGATAAAGTATATACGTGTTAGAAGAGAAAAAAGTTACTTAAAATTAAGAACTTTTGAAGATTTTCTGAAGAACTTTTGAAGAATTTTTCTGAGGATTTTCTAACACTTACCTCACTACTAGAAGTATACTTTACAACAACTGCATTGAACCGCAACAAAATGTGCCCTCCCAGGGACATTAGTACGAAACACAGAATTAGTGCCGTTTTGACCTAAAATGGTTCAGGGGGTCAGATACTCTCTCTTTGCCATTTTCGAGAGAGATTTCGAGAGAGATTTCGACCTTGCCCCTATGATTTATTTGAGAGCAATTAAAAAGATAGCTTCGTGATGATTAAGCGATTTACATCTATCTCAATCTGCTTAGTGGCTCTAGCTGTCGAATAGATAGAAGAGTCCATCGAAAAGATAGTTAACTGCACATATTATAGAGTGTTCACGACTATGGCAGATTGAAAGACATAATGGAGAATACTAAAAAAAGGCTAATGGAGAGGAATGAGGTATTTCATACATGTTCTCGTTTAAAGATCTCTCTTACTACATCTTCTCGTTTCCCTCTCACTTTTTTAGAGTGTAAAATATGATATATACCATTGGTTTAGCGTAGAGTGAGAGTAATGCTTTTAGACTTTCGTTTTTATCTTTCGTATCGGTTTGTGTCTTTTCGTGCTTCTCGACCAGTTTTGCAGCCCTACTTGTCTGCTCTTTGAGCTCTTGCTCAGCCTGGTGGGAGGAGATTATTATAGTTAGTTAGAAATGAAAAATATATTAATAATAGGTTATCGCCCATCACGATCTGCATTTAGCATGCACCTTGATCCCATCGAACAAAATTTCAACATTTTTTGTTAAATGATCTGTAAAATCTATAAATAAATGTATTATATTATATGATGTGGTAATCATATTAAGTCCAAAAACCAATTAAATAAATTAGTTTGGATGCCCGGGCCCATGTGGTGTCACGGGGGTAACACCTTTAGGCTACTGCCATAATTAACGGCATATCTCGTTAATTGTTAATTGTTATCCTTCTATCTGTCTATCTCTATCTATCTCTCTCAGTCTCCCTCTCGCACACTATTTCTCTCTCTCTCTCTCTCTCTCTCTCTCTCTCTCTCTCTCTCTCTCTCTCTCTCTCTCTCTCTCTCTCTCTCTCTCTCTCTTTCTCTCTCACTGTTTCTTTCACTATACCTCTCTTTTTTTCTCTCTCCTCTTATTTATCTCTTCGTCTTTCTTGATTATATCGCACTCTTTCTATCCTATTCCTAATTTCCTTTGTCTTTATCTCTCCCGATATCCATCATTTATGACAGTAGCCTAAAGGTGTTACCCCCGTGACACCACATGGGCCCGGGCATCCAAACTAATTTATTTAATTGGTTTTTGGACTTAATTTCTGTTATTTTTGGTGTAAAATAGAAAAAGCTATTTTTTTCTGGTTTCTGCATATTTTCGAATTTGAATAATTCATAAATATACGAATAACGACTAAACGGTGAGAGATACGACTTTTTGTTAGGGGGACGACCCCCATAAATCGACTATTTTGCGCCGGAATATGTCCATGAAAACGTTCTAGGACCAGCCGAAGTGGACATATTAAGAATATGCATTAAATCATGAATCGGTGCATAAATATGCAACTAACGGCTTAACGGTGCGAGATAGAGATTTTTGTCCCGAGTAAGACCCCCCATAAATCGATTATTTTGCGTCGAAATATGTCCATGAAAACGTTCTAAGACCAGCCGAACTGGAAATATTTAGAATATGCATAAAATCATGAATCGGTGCATAAATATGCAAATAACGGCTAAACGGTGCGAGATACGACTTTTTGTCCGGGCGACGACCCCCCATAAATCGACTATTTTACGTCGAAATATGTCCATGAAAACGTTCTAGGACCAGCTGAAGTGAAAATATTGAAAATGTGCATAAAATCGTGAATAGGTGCATAAATATGCAAATAACGGCTTAACGGTGCGAGATAGAGATTTTTGTCCCGAGTAAGACCCCCCATAAATCGACCGTTCCGCGTCGTCTAAGACCGGTTTCAAGTCTTTATGACCTTCGAGTCGTGTCATATCGCAACCATGGTTAAAATGAATATTTAATGACTAATTAATGAATAATTAATGAACTATGGCGATTTCGAAGTTCTCACACAGCTATTACCGAGCGCAATGATGTAAGGAACCACTGTTCCAAACGGCAAGTCTCTACTATTTGTGGTTTAGGAGAACACTCAAAGATAAAAAAGCGTCCTCCCCCCCTCCCCCTCCCCCTCCCCCTCCCCTCCTTTACATTTTTGCATTTTGGGACCCCTCTGGCAAATTTTTACCTTACATCCGATCGTTCTGAAAATTTGCATGCTTCTTCTCCTATATGAGGGCACTCAGAGTACAAAATTTCAGCTCTCTACTTCATCTGGAACATGCTTTTTTAAAGCATCAAAAACCCCGAAATCTGCAATGGTATATAGTAGCACTGGCAGGTTTTCACGCGCTTGTGTGTAGAAGTGTTGCGTGTGCTCTCTCTTTTGTTTTTTGAGTTAGAGGGTATTTCTAAGGTGGGGGCTCTGCCCCCACACCCCCGTTTATGCATGCTTCTTCTCCTATATGAGGGCACTCAGAGTACAAAATTTCAGCTCTCTACTTCATCTGGAACATGCTTTTTTAAAGCATCAAAAACCCCGAAATCTGCAATGGTATATAGTAGCACTGGCAGGTTTTCACGCGCTTGTGTGTAGAAGTGTTGCGTGTGCTCTCTCTTTTGTTTTTTGAGTTAGAGGGTATTTCTAAGGTGGGGGCTCTGCCCCCACACCCCCGTTTATGGTGGGGGCTGTGCCCCCACACCCCCCTTTTGGGCCCGGGGCACTTGCCAGTGCTATGACAATTCAAAAGCTAAGTGGATGAGCTATAAAAAATCTTTAAGTATCCCCCCCTCTCTCTCTCTTTCTCTCTCTTTCTCTTTCTCTCTCTTTCTCTTTCTCTCTCTTTCTCTTTCTCTCTCTTTCTCTTTCTTTCTCTGGAACTATATAGCGATCAGGTGTGGGGGTTATTATGATTGTCTCCGACACTCCATTCTCTTATATGGTGGTTATCATATTATGTGATGAGTAACTCAGAGCACTTACTGTAACAGTATTATGGCATGTCAACATTGGCAACAAATCTTATATGATGTGCAGTACTGGGGAAGTAATTTTGATATTGGATATATTGTGCTACAGTAAATAGTACGATACAATAGATGAGCCAAGATATACTGATTCTTCATAAACAGAATTATGGTGGTGGTTGATCAGATGGAGACATGTATAATACAATTATACGTACCTTTGCACTGAAGACGCTGGCTCGTTTCCTGTGGTTCATGACCCGATACGAATTGTAGGATAGATGGATCATGATGTATATCGGCATTACATACACTATCGTTATCTGTAAATATATATTGGCATTACAATGATGAGAAATAAATCACAAACATGAGTTTTGAAAACAGATTGAATAATTGGACGAATTCAAACATCAAAATACAAGTAAAGTTCAATCTCTTACCTGGAAAATGCTCCAGCACATAAAAAATACGCTGAAATCTGTGTAAGAGGCATAGCACACTGCTATTAACTTGAAAAACACCAGCCCATTTGCTGCTCGATCTGAAATTATCGAGCAATGTGAGTCTTGGGTCATTGTCGGGTAACCAAATAATGAATAAAGGTGGTTATAAATGATAGATAGCCTAGCATTGCTATTAGCAACCGGAGCCCGGCAATATTTGAGGATTCATTTATATTGTTTGTATACCAGTTCTAAATGTTTCCCGATAAATATTTACCAATGGCGATGAAGAGAGGTAGCTCGAAAATACCCGCCACGGACCACAGACAGACGATAATGCGAGATGATTTGTTGAGTGTCATGACACACCGGTATCTCAAGGGCAGGGTACATGCTATATACTGGTCCACTATGATGAATGTTAACATACCTGAAAAGTGGGGTATCATTATATGTCTGAAGAAGAGGAAGAGGAGGATACATGATAAATTTAAACGAGTAGTTTTGATAACCAGATGCTGGTCCGTTGAGGACCAGCATCCTATAACATGCTTGATACATCATCTAGAGTCTTACCCATAATTCCATACTGAATGGAGGCTGTCAAGTAGGCGTTTACAAGGCATGTTGTTGTCGTTGCGAAGGATTGGGTCGAAGCAGCGATTACTATGTTGATAAACCTAGAGTAGAAGAAAATAAATTACTTATTAAACACGGAACTTACACAACTATGGGTAGAATAAATAATGTGTATGTTAACGGAATGTAGAATATGTTCTTACCAGATTACAGAGTTTACTGTCAAAGCAAGGAATGCTGCACTAATGATCCTGACTGGAATCCGAGTGTGAAGATGGCGATCGCTGGTTATTGACAGTAGAACATAGGTCGAGAAAATACCCCTGAAATACGTGCTGATGTTAGAGCTGAATTTAAACAAAATGCAACAATTTCATGGGGAATGGTAATTAGTAATACGTTTGTAAATACTTACCCAAACACTACTGGTGTACTTAAAAAAACAGCCTCTGCGGTCTTTGAGATCATTCTCTAGAAAAATAAAAGATATATCTAATAAAATGCACTATAAACAAATGGGGTGGTTTCATTGTCATGAGGATAACAAAGAGATGATAAGAGCTAAAAGCTGCTGATCCATTAGTTGTTATTATCACAAAAGCAACGAGCGATGTTAAGAATAATATTAAATATATACAACAGTTCGGACCACTCAGTCGTGTCAGAAAAAACACTTTTTGTGTGATACATATATATCGGGGTGTTACAAGCAGATAATCGATCATTACGTATTTAGTATTGTAGTTGTGATATAATGTCGCCATTAACCTATATTTATCAACAGGGGGATCTATTATTACATTCTCGTACATCTTGTTTTTATATTACAGCTTTGAAAATTAAGTAGCAAATAAACAATAAACTTTATAGAATTAGAAGATTTAAAACATAAACAGGTTTAAGTGGGCAAGCTGTACATATCTTACTATGATTCATCTTGTACTCCATTTTACTAGTTAAATACAGCAAGACCAATGACGGATATCACAAAACAAGGCCACTTTGAACAACATATTATAGGGTATATTGAGCATAACATCAGTCATACTCTGAATGGGATCATGCACGGGCTAGACTAGGCTCACAGACACAGAATATGTGATGTTAATTGCTCATTACAACGAGATGCCCGCCATAGCTATGTGAAAATTTTCAGAAACAAATCCAATCACTCTCATATCTTTTTATGGTCTCTTTACTTTTCTTATTACTTCGCTTTCAATTTCTCAACAACTTTCATCTTCTTATATTTTGCTCAACTGATCTTGGCCCATCAATCATGGTACGAAGCGTGAGTAATTTCTTGCTATAGATTAATGACACAACTAGCATGCTTACAATCATGATGAATAAAGTAAAGTGTAAAGCTCTTTTAAATTGCAAAATATCAGGCTGTGCGAGATATATTATATACAGTTCATATGAGGGTTCATGGTTATTAGGGCGGGGTAGTGGGGTACAGTATGCACCAGCCATTCAATCCAATCTGACTGATTTGAGAAGAGTTCCTTCCCTAACACATCACGGTCTCTCAGATTAATAAGAGCGAAACAGAGAAAATAAAGGGAGGAGAGAGAGAAATACCGAGAGAAATACAGAGAGAAATACAGAGAGAATAAAGGGATGGGAGAGAAATAAAGAGAGAAATACAGAGAAAATAAAGGGAGGAGAGAGAAAATAAAGAGAGAAATAGACCAAACCAGAGAAAGAGATGAAAGCGAAGGAACACCGAGGAAATACAGGGAGAAAGATGGGGTTGAGTGTGGTTTCTGATATTCTACAACCTACATTCAGCAATTAAATGAATTGAAGTAAAAAACATACATCTCAAATAAATCCTTGATCCACCAAACATCTTACCAGTACATTATATCAGTGTCTACAAAAACCCGGCTACTCATTTTGTTCAGCCGGAAGAACAAAACTTCCTCACTGATTATGCTGCTAATAAACAATCAATCGATCCTTATTCTCTTTCTTCATCATATCAAACATATTTCATCCCATGGTTTCGCTGTTTATCATGTTAATATGTACTTCATGCCTTCAATGGTTTTCGATAAGAGCCCTTACCTCATTGCAATGCAATGTTTGTGTATTTAGAACATTAGGAACATCTGGGAAATTAAATTTTGCCAAGTCTTTAGTCCTTAAAATCCGAAATCTTATGGTTTCGGCTTAGCTACGTAAGATTTTCGACTTTTGATAAAATATTTATATAAGAATGCTACCTGCGGCCATGATCTCATTTGTATCCTCGTTTACAACCTTGGCAATGAGTAGTGCAGAGAGTATATAATCTAACCGCGAGAGAAAACAGAGCCACTGGATAAAATATACTCGCGAATATTCTTATATGTAGTAACAGCAGTTGTGACATTCCCGATAGTCCTTTTCCTGGATGTTTGTTTTTGACTGTTGATATCATGGCCGGTATTACAAACTGTATACTATTAGTATCCACCCTTTTATCATGTGAGTATTCTAATGTAATCACTTCTTATCACTAGCTTATATAAGAGAGAGAAAAAAAAGAACTGTGAGACCTTGCTATCCACTATAGTTACAGAAATGTTCTTACCACGAGTGACATTTGTGATTTTGTCACTCTAATATCTCCTATTATCTCATTACTACTGCAGGCGGATTTGCTCAATTCGATGATATGGGTGATGGGGAAGAACTACCAGTACAGTCGGACCCCGATTTACCGGGCCCCGATTTACCGGAACCCCGATTTACCGGAAGGATGAACTTCCCCCGATATTGGAAATTTACGGATTATCCCCCCGATATACCGGGCACCCCGGTTTACCGGGCAAAACCCTTTCCCCCGAGCATCCCGGTAAATCGGGGTCCGACTGTACCGTACAATATCAAGGTTCAGGGTAAAGACAGCAATGGTGACCTGATTCGTATCTGCGATTGGGAAAACTCAACTCTACATCTCCAGGTACAATACACTACTAAAAACTACTACAGTCGGACCCCGATTTAACGGCCCCCGATTTAGCGGCACCCCGATTTAACGGCAGCATAATCTTCCCCCGATATGGGAAATTAACATTATTTGACCCCGATTTAGCGGACACCCCGATTTAATGGACAAAATCCTTTCCCCCGAGGGGTCCAACTGTACTAATAATAATAATAATAACTAGCACCACGTGCATTTTACGTTTCAAAAACTTTCACAAGCAGAATATAATGAACATATATGATTGACAGGCGTTGGAACAGGCGTTGGTATCAGCAGGTTTTGAGGAATGTTCTGATGTCATAGCGTGGAGCTGTGTAAATGTCGGCCAGCGAAGCCAGGTCTCTCTCAGGTAATATAAACATGAGTTAACACAGATATATCCAATTCATATAACTGGGTATGTTGGGAATGCATCCTATGTTACATATGGGATAAATATCCAGTTATTAATTGGATTTGTATTGCAACTCATACAGTACATAGTATATCTGTATTTAGCAGAGGCCTTTGGCAAAATCCGTTGGGGGAATTAATCGTTTTTACAACACGTTTGTTTCTTGGAGCTATTTCTAACCCAATCCAATTTCAGTTGTTCAGGCAACGCAACAGACCTTGCTAATTATCTAGACAGTGACGGGGTGATACCTGCTATTTACGGAAACGTAAAGTATAGTATTTCCAAATCTTCCGATCAGACTGTCAATTGCGAGGGTACCCTTCAATGGAGCGGGGAAATATGTGGTAATTGAATAATAATTAATAAATAATGCATCGGATGTATCAGACGTCCACGACGATATAGAATCTATATTATAGATGTATCTAAATTTACTTTAAAAAAACTAGTAAGCCCGCTCGCCCTACGGGCGAATATCAGGGATGGTCATACAGTAAACTAAGCAAATAGTGTAGTATCATTTGAAATTTTTAAAATCAGTAAATTTATCAGGTAAATTAACCACAGGGATTCTTTCAACAAAAAACCACGGGTCCTCTTTTGCCAGGTCCTGAAGTATTTTATGAAGGAGTACATTGGCAAAATACTTTCACGTATTACTATCATTTCTTATTAATGCCATTGATACTTTGTTATTACGTGTGTTGACAACTTTTTTTGAATAATAATCACCTCTTTTGTAGGATTCTATCACGTAGTCTATAGGCGTCAGCGCCAGTTTGGGAGATATGGCTCCTCCAAACTCGCTGGCGATTGTGTTGAAGTTCAGTAGTCATGTTCACGAAACGTGGTGAACAGATCAAATCGAGCAAACGATCAATCACACAACCGGCAGAAAGATGAATCAAGGATGCACGTGCAGTTTAAGGCTCAAGCTGGCAGGTTGCCAGGGTCCCTCTAGGGACAACACGTGCAAAAGGCCATTTCCAGGAATTTTGTGCCATATTTGGTTAAAAAAACGGGACATGGGATTTCCCTATTTGCTTTAATAATAGTATGATTATAATCCACAGGCTGCAAACTAGGAAATCTGGAATCACATAAACTACAATACGAAAGCATGGCAATTGGAGACTACATCAGGCCAGGACAGGTAAAAAAAGAGCAAACAAATTATACAAGGAATTCATGACATATTCGAGCCAAGAACAAATAATAGTTCTTCCTTCAAAACTACGTCACCAACTCGACACCTGTCTCTCAACAGGCCATTAGTCTGAGGTGTGACTCAGCCGGAGTAGAGAGATATTTCCCCGACTACTTACAGGCAATGGAGGTCAACTGTACCATTAATACGGACCTAGCTAGCCTCGTGTGTCAGGTATATAGCTGAGCCTCACCCAATCATAGAAATGAACTATTTCATAAATACCGTCTGCCAACTTTCTCTCTCTCTCTCTCTCTCTCTCTCTCTCTCTCTCTTTCGTTCTCTCTCCCCTTTCTCCCTCTTTCTCTATCTTTCTTTCTATATTTCTTTCCTTCTCTATATCAACCAAACTGCATTCATCTACGTTCCCCTATCTTTTATCTCGTTCTCTCTTCTTTTTCGTTTGGGGCATATGGTTGTTTTAATGAGACTGCTGTCGAGCCCAGAACTCGAAGCGTTATATAAACCCTCCCTCTCTCTATCTCTCCCTCAGACCAAAAGCGATTTGAAATCGTTTGATAACAAAGTCGCCCATTTTGAAGGCAACCTTGGTAGCTATGTGATAGTAAACGAGCCATTTAGTCAAGGTAGAGCATCTTATTTTGATCCCTCTTTATTTTTTATAAATAGTTTGAGTTTTAAATCTAATTGGTTTTACCTTCGATCAACTTTTTATATATTACATGTCTCAAAAGTTGGCTCGACAACATTAGGGCAATCTCAGCTAATTGACCACACCCTACAGAGCTTACTGAGTTGGCATTGTGTTTTTGGCTGAGAACAAAAGATGCAGTTGGTACTATCTTCAGTTTGGTCAATGAAGACCACTGGAACGCCCTTCGATTCGACACACATACCGTAAGTATCAATCAATTACATAGATATTAGGAACCATAACATATCCCAAGCCGGCTAATTTCACTTCTGACTTCACTGTTAACCTCCCGACTATTTCCCAGTCCCACATCCACTTCACCATGGCTGGACTGCACACAGACCACGGATTGGTGCCACCCATCAAGCTGGTGGATGACACGTGGCGGTATTTTTGTGCGAACTGGAGGAGCAGTGACGGTAACGCTACCATCTACCTACGGAAACAGGGTCACACCACTGTCGAGACCTACACCGAGATCCTCCATCTGTCCAAGGGGAAGAGCGTGAGAGCGGGCGGTGGGAAGTTAGCGCTGGGAAACCTCTGGAACGAGGACCTCCTGAGAATGACCTTCAATCCAATTGGATCTTTAGAGGTGAGATTGCGGGCTTGCTTTTGAGAGCTATATATAGAGGGATAGCGACCAAGCTCTTGAGAACCGAGAGAGGGGTAGTAGAGACAGAGAGGAGTAGACCGAATGCATGAAAATGAAGCCCGGGATATATTGCCTACTCATTGTAAAATACCGTCTTTATGCAGGGAGATGTGATGGGTTTAACACTGTTTAGTACCACTGTAAGCAAGGAGGAATTCAACTCGATGTTCGATGGATGCTCAACATTTCTAGGTTGGTTCAAAGTAAACGGAGTTCCAAGTAATTCATGGTGTAATTGTACGCGTCCTGATCAGAGCAACAGCCGCTCTCTGCAATCGAGACAGACATTAATCAAAGTGATTGCAGAGAGAGAGAGAGAGAGAGAGAGAGAGAGAGAGAGAGAGAGAGAGAGAGAGAGAGAGAGAGAGAGAGAGAGAGAGAGAGAGAGAGAGAGAGAGAGAGAGAGAGAGATTTCTATTTAGAAAGCGAAATATAGCTGATCAGCATCCCCATGCGGCCATTTGATACAATGATACACTCATAAATGTAAGGCATTCAGAGTGGAGATTATATTTTCCGATCAATAATCCTATGTAAGATAGCTCACCGGACTGATGATATGTAAGATAGCCCACTGAACTCTTTAACTGATGATTAAAAGAGATAATTCCATTAAAAGAGATAATAACATTATTGACCGCAGATGAGAATAAAGTTGTGCTATCGTGGAAAGGACTTCTGAGTCCAAGTAATGATCTCAACGTGTCAGCTACCTTCGGTCAGCAAGTATGCAGTAAGTGTCAAATCAAAACTGTAGCCCCTAACAAAGCTACAACAGCCGCTCTCACCAACCAACCAATCAAATCATGGGGTCTTCGTTACAAAATAACCCCTTTGTGCGCTGGCAAGGGAGGAGTAACTTCGTAACCATTGGTTACTAACCAACATGGAGACAGTGTGCCCTCAATCACACAAACAAGGATGATCGGATGGTGTAAGACAGCGGCCGCCAAATATCTTTATCACGCACTCTTTGAGAGGGATGATGATGTCACGGGTGTGACGTCACACGTGGTATCAAAGACTTCTGCAGCAATTGCACCACTGTGTATACCATGCACCTGGCGTTCAAGAGACCTCGGACATATAACAGTGCCTTTCAAAAGATACATGTGCAAGAATTGGGAAAGCCTGAACATATATTATTGTCGAATGTCGAATGTCAAATCATTTTCTAACAAGCTCTTTTAAATGTATTTAACAGGCAAGGAGATTCGATACGGAGAGTCGGTGATAAACTTTCCGTTTTCAAATGAGGCAATTAAGCTGAGCAACTACATACAAAACTATGCGAAGATCGAGAATGCCTTCAGTATTGATCTCAATGGTAGGTTCACAAGACACACAACTCACAATGGACAGGTAGTAGGTACAACTCATATGTTTTATGAATTGTACCTGCTATAACAACTGCATATTGCTTGAGTACTTTCCCCCCAAACCAATTAAGTGTCTTGGGAATTGTAAGGCAAACGTCGTCTGCCGCAGACAGCGATCAGGTGTGACAGGGCGAAAAGCACTCAAGCAATATAATGCGATTTCGTTAGAATATATGTTTAGTTAGAGTATTATGAAGACGGATATATATTGAGACTAAGTTAACGCGTTATTTCTCCCATTCCCAGGAGAAACATATTATATCAAATGCAGTTTCATTTGAATTGATGAAGGGTTGCCTTCCTTGGCAAAGAAGGGTTAGAAAATAACAAATGAAGGATGTGTAAATAAGGGTATAAATGGTTAAAACTGTCGGTATAAGCTACTTGTTGACATGGAAGTACTATTAACACTCCCCTCCCAAATATACAGAGTTGACTATCTGTGCCGTTATAAAATCAACTGTTCGCATTGGTACTATCTTCTCCTACGTCACAACAGATCCAACCAACGGATTTACCGAGGAAATTGTGCTGGAAAAGCATAAGGTAATACAATCGAATCCACGTGTTACATCTTCTAGGCTGAGAAAAAATAAACCAAAAAATTATTTTAAAATAAACTGTACTGTAGTAATTGTCATGATATATATTCAAGATCGTTTATCAAGCAGCAAATCATTTTCCATGGTAGAAAGATTTTACGGTCAGATACTCACCGCTTAACCATTTCATTTTTTAGTAACGCGTATACGCTATAAGCTGTAGCTTTATCAAAATATTCGAAAAATGTTTAACCATCGTCAATCAAATAGTTAATACAAATCTTAGTAGTTGAGAAAATTTTCATCAAGATTCCGTACTTCCGCCACACATTCTAATCATGCAGTTTTTAACGATTTGTCCTAGGTATTTGTCTGTTGACAGTTAGTCTAGACTAGCGTTTAGTGATACAGTTGGACCCCGATTTAACGGCATCCCGATTTAACGGACAATACCCTTTCCCCCGAGCATCCCAGTAAATCGGGGTCCAACTGTACATCTCAACTTCTTGGTTGAATATTTCGTGACCGGATGGTTTACTCCATGTCTGCTTCCTCAAATGTTTAACTCAGGGCTCTATACTTCCCCAGCGGCCCAGCAAAAAGCATGAGTTCAACTATCCAACCATATAACAACAACAAATTCTATTTAAAATAATTCTGTATAAATGCATATCTAACTCAACTTGTCTCCTTATCCCTTTGGGGACGATAAGCCCCCTGTCGACAGAATTCTCTGAAACTTTCTGGAGACACTTACTTTGAACCTACTTGAACGCAGGAAAAGGAATTTTGGTTCTACCACCTGTATTGAGATTTCGCAGCTATTTTGCCCCATAACTCGAAAACCGCTCCTTTTAGGCCCTATGTTTCTTCATAACACTTATATAAACCCGGCCATTCTGCACATTTTGCACACCCTATCGACCTCTCTATCTCATCTGTAGCCGATTTTAGAATTTCAAAATTGGCTGAGATGAAAAATTTTATGAAGGAGCACGGATCTCAAAAAAATTTTCATCGACTCCCTATGATGTTGAGATAACAATGATGGAGTCGGTTAGTCGCTAGCACCTGTTTAAAAAATATAACTCCACTTCTATCTAACTCCACTTCTATCTAACTCCACTTCTCTCCTTACCTAACTCCACTTCTCTCCTTACCTAACTCCACTTCTCTTCCCACCATCAGACACATATGCATTTCTACATGGCGGGAATTGACCAGCAGGTTGGGGCGGTACCCAGTATCTCCATAAACATGGCCCGGTGGTACACCACATGCTTTACCTGGGAAAACAGTGTGGGCCGGTGGAGAGGATACCTTGACGGGGAGGAGATAACCACAAACAAAACAGGTATGTCATATCAAATTCAGGATAAATCGAGTATTTAGAAAACAGGGATATCGAGTATTGTTCATAGAGAACAGTGCTAAAGCGAGTCGAGTAAGAACAAGTCTGATCTTGATCTACCAGCCTGTCATATTATACAGCAGGTGGTGGTACACTTCCCCCTTGTTGTTGGCAATTGTACTGTCTCCCCCCTCTTCCTTCGTGCCCCAGGTCAACCTTTGTCATCTAGCTTCTCTCTCTCTATCTCTACATCTGGTCTCTCTCCCTCTCTCTCTCTCTCTCTCTCTCTCTCTCTCTCTCTCTCTCTCTCTCTCTCTCTCTCTCTCTCTCTCTCTCTCTCTCTCTCTCTCTCTCTCTCTCTCTCTCTCTCTCTCTCTCTCTCCCTCTCTCTCTCTCTCTCTCTCTCTCTCTCCCTCTCGATAACAATCCAGCAGCAGCTGTTACCCTGTAACACCAATCTCAGTACAACAATAATTATTACGGCCAATATAATTTTCCCTTTGAATAATATCCATCCGACATACGAAGTAAAAAGTGAATTTGCGCCAGAAACAAGGAAACATAATTCTGTCCTATCAAACCTCAAACTCTTTCACCTATCTCTTCTTCTCTCTCTTTCCTTCTTTCTTTGACTCTTACCTAATTCATCTCTACCCAAGCTTCTCGATGCATCTCTTCACAAGCTCTTTCTCTACTTCTCTCTCTCCCTATCTCCCTCACTCACCTCTCCCCCTCCCACCTAGATGGTCTCTAGTCTTCTTATTCTCTCTCTCTAGTCGCAGTATAACTCATCTCATTACTCGCACCCCCAACAGGGACCCTCAAGTACACAGTGGGTAAAAAGATCAGAGGGGGCGGCTCCTGCTATCTGGGCATCATGAAGAGCTTCGACTCCTTCCGGGAGTACCGGGGTTTCGCGGGAAGTATTACTGAGCTGAATCTGTGGGGAAAGGCACTAGTCTCCTGAGGAGATCTACCAGATGGCAAAAAGGTAATTAATAATTAAGTTAATTAATTAATTAATAAATAGGCTGGAGTGGTAGCCCCCTTTCATTCAACTAAATATATTACTCAATCAAAAGTAAAAGTGGAATTAGTATCAGCTGGAGAGCAGCAGTTATTATAATGTGTCTATCATGTCCCACAATTTGACAAGCTCTAATAAGTATAGATACATACTACCTCGAAACGACAACAAATGTGTATTAATAAGGAGAGAAAATATATTGGAAATAGGCTGGGAAGCAGTGGAAGAACAAAAACAGATAGAGAGAGAGAGAGAGAGAGAGAGATAGAGAGAGAGAGAGAGAGAGAGAGAGAGAGAGAGAGAGAGAGAGAAAAAGAGACTGAGATAATAT
Organism: Hormiphora californensis; assembly: GCA_020137815.1. Taxonomy (NCBI): domain Eukaryota; kingdom Metazoa; phylum Ctenophora; class Tentaculata; order Cydippida; family Pleurobrachiidae; genus Hormiphora; species Hormiphora californensis. The sequence goes on from CM035350.1 coordinate 9,021,828, forward strand.
ATGGAGAGAGATAGGGAGGGAGGGAGGGAGAGATAGAGAGGGAAAGATAGAGCGAGAGAAAAAGGGAGTGAGACAAAAATTCTCTCAGTAGTTGGCTATAATAAAACAGCTAGCCTGAATCGATACAACAGGTGTGCACAGTTAACAGCTTTATTTCCACCTCAAACACAACACCTTACAATCTGTGATCCTTTATTGCCACTTTCTCAACAAGATGTGTCCCTCTTTCTTACACCTAACTCTATCCTCAATCTGCCCCTCGGAAAGAGATAGCAAAAGAGATTGTTTCCTTGAACATATTATAATAGCACTAAGTTACATTATGAAACTAAATAACAACCCAATTAATAGAATTAATACAATACCAATACTTTCAAATTTATTTTAATCATATTCCCTAGGAACCAAGTGTACGAAGAGGATCTGCTGGTTAGCTGGGGAACTCTGTTGGAGAACAAACGAGGGAACATGACCGTTGAAGAAAGTATGTAATAAATTCAACAACAATCATGAGTTAATTAAATTCACACCAGATATACATGGGGAATGATTGTAGAATATTCACACGATTATCATAATGACTGCCTGGCTGGCAAGAACGTGCACAGTAGACTCTAGGTCCGGGAGGGATATATATTATGCGTGTCTCTCTGATATAGAACATATAGAGCCAATGCAGCTCTGATAGAGAGAGATAAAGATGAGTTTTATTAATGAGATCCATGTAGAGCAGTATCAGATAGCTACACTTTGTATCGACACAATATCTTCATTTTATTTCTCTCTTTCTTCCTCCCCATGCTATAACTCTTTCTCTCCGGCTCCCTATAAAAGCTCTTTCTCCCTGATCTCTTCACCTCACTTACTAGCTGTCTGACTTACTACGAGACCTGTTCACAGAACACGATATCAAGATGATCTATCAATTAGTTCAAGCTTTGCCAACTCATAACAGAGACACATAAAAAGAAGCTGCCAAAAAATGAAGCGATGCTCCAGCGCTGGTCTTCGTTATGCGATGTATATTGAAAAACTGAAATCACGCATAAAAGAGGGGAAGGATGGTACAACGCAGTGGCAGAGCATGGCGAGCTCAGAAACATTTTATTCTAAAAATCGGAGCACGGACTCACAGTGTCAGCTGTGACTCAAAGAATTAAATGTCGGGGTGTTACATTTGCAAATGTAACACCCCGACATCCTAATGCATTAGGATTTGATTTCCTGGAATAGAGAAACACATTTCGGATATATATTTCGGATCTCTGATGGATTTATCATCGCCTTCCGGCACACACCTAAATTATATTATTGAGTAACGGATGCACTTAGTCAACAACGATTATAATAGTGGAGGGGGAATTATAAGCGCTTATCATATATAACACAATATAATACCAGAGGCTTTAATAAAAGTACGACAGCTTGCGGGTATTTAATTACTTACAACAGCCTTATTGATAGTAGACCACCCACTGTTATAAAGGGAGTGACCCCTGCAGTACTCTGTGGTTCAGAGTTTTATTAGGCATGGACGACGGTGCCGTCAGCCCTACACAGCTGATCCAGAGAATAATATTTCAGGGAGGAACATAGGAATTGAGAACTAAAAACTAATTTGCCTTGCTCATCTTGCTCGACTCTGTCTCAAAGGATTTGAACAAATCAAACATGTTTCACATTACTTAATAAACTAATTATAGTGGTAATTTAAGAATCTAACGGTTGGTTACAGCAACTGATCGGTAACTAAGTGGTAACCATGGTAACCTTCCAGTGATGACGTGCGGCATGCCTGACGACCTGATTGGTAACGGTACTTTTGATAAAATTGGTAGCAATCCCCTTACAAAGTTGTATCTGGTGGGTGACGAGATTAAGTACAGGTAAATGTTGAAAATACTAATTAAATTAATAATTAATGAATCGGAAACAAACATATATTCTTTGTTATGTTCTAACCTTGTGTGGGGCATACCGTGAGGGATCAGTAGATCAATTATAACCCTCCTTTACATTTGTAAATGTGAGACAAGGTCGAACAAGGCAACAAATTCTTATAACTACCGGATTTGGTTCGAAATATTACCGTCGATACCTCTACAGCAGCAATAACTTTCCTTGCTTGGAAGATAACAATTGATAATGATTGCAGGTGTGTTAGGGCAGCGGCCATGACAGTCGACAGCGAAGAATTGGCAACCAAAACCTGTACCAATGACAGAGTCTGGATGCCGGTGGGGTCTGTCAACTGCACAAGTAGGTAGAGAGAGAGAGAAAGAGAGATAGAGAGAGATCAGAGAGAGAGAGAGAGAGAGAGAGAGAGAGAGAGAGAGAGAGAGAGAGAGATAGAGAGAGGGAGAGAGTGAGAGAGAGAGATAGAGAGAGAGAGATAGAGGAGGGAGAGAAAGAGAGAGAGAGAGAGAGAGAGAGAGAGAGAGAGAGAGAGAGAGAGAGAGAGAGAGAAGAGAGAGAAGTAAGATAGAGGAAGAGAGAGGAAGATGCATAGAGAGAGAGAAGAGAGAGTGAGAGATGAGAGAGAGAAGAGGAGAGAGAGAGAGAGAGGATGAGTGACGGAGAGAAAGAGGAGGGGAAAAAAGAGAGAGAGAAAAAGGAGAGAGAGAGACTGAGAGTCACGTGAGAGAGAAGAGAGAGAGAGAGAGAGAGATAGAAAGAGAGAAGCAGAGAGAGAGAGAGAGAGAGAGACAGAGAGAGGAACAGCGAGGCAACAAAACCTGTACCAAGACAAGCTGGATGCGGTGGGGTCTGTCCACTGCACACAAGTAGGTAAAAAAAAGAGAGAGAGAAAGAGAGATAGAGAGAGATCAGAAGAGAGAGAGAGAGAGAGATGAGAGAGAGAGAGAGAGAGAGAGAGAGACGAGAGATAGAAAGAGAGGGAGAGAGTGAGAAGAGAGATAGAGAGAGAGAGATAGAGAAAAGGAGAGAGAGATAGAGAGAGAGAGAGAGAGAGAGAGAGAGAGAGAAGAGAGAGAGAGAGAGAGAGAGAGAAGAGAGAGAAGAGATGAGAGGAGAGGAAGACAGAGGAAGAGAGAGAGAGAGAGAGATAGGAGTGTGAGAGAGAGAGGAGAGGAGAGAGAGAAAGGAGAGGGGAAAAAGAGGAGAGAAAAGAGAGAGAGAGAGAGAAGGAAAAAAAAAAGAGAGAGAGAGAGATGAGAGAGAGAGAGAGAAAGGGAGGGGGAGAGCGAGAGAGAAGAGAGAACAGAGACAGAGACAGAGGACAGAGGGACAGGAGAGAGAGAGAGAGAGAGAGAGAGAGAGAGAGAGAGAGAGAGAGAGAGAGATCACAACTGATAGCTTTATCACGAAGATCTGCAGAGCACAATATTACAAGGGAATCGAGGACTCTCGTCAATTGAGTCGTTAGTCGCTATAACAGCACAGCAGCAGCAGCAGCACAGCAGCCATTACAATTGTTGTTACCACCTGTACTGGCAGCAACTTAGACACGCACAACGCGCTCATAGTGGTTTTTATATCAGCGCAATTTCATCACAATGATAGTAATGTCGCGATCAGTACTCAACAAGTCAGCTACATGTGGTGTTAAAGCATGTGTCAAACTAATCGTCAAGTATAAGATTGAACATGTTTCGTTAACATTATGTAACACCCCCCATCCCCCCATTCACCGGTCCTTACAATATATTGTCATGCAGGTTGTGCAGCAGTAGGGATGTGGGAATGTGTGGACGGATCAGCCTGTGTGGACAGGAACAAGCGATGTGACGGAACAGCCAACTGTGGCGATAGGTCGGACGAGAGTGAATGTAACAACACACGTAAGTGTGGGAGAGAGAGAGAGAGAGAGAGAGAGAGAGAGAGAGAGAGAGAGAGAGAGAGAGAGAGAGAGAGAGAGAGAGAGAGAGAGAGAGAGAGAGAGAGAGAGAGAGAGAGAGGGAGAGAGAGAGAGAGAGAGGGTTCTAGGGAACGATATAGAGAATGATAAAGAGGGTAGTAAGGAGAGACGGGTTGATCATTGAGATTATGTGACAATTTGCCACAATAATATGATACCACTGTGTAGACAGACAAAATGGCGACCAACAGATCCCCTTGATCAGATCACTAGAGAGCTCTCTCTCTGATCTCAACTGGAGAGACGGATAGTTGATATAATTCTATTCATTCGAACAAACACAAGTATCTTGATTAGTACAACGATACTGATTATAATCGCCGCGATCCCTAGCTCAACATGGTATTTAGATACAGGGGCTACAGTATCTAGAGCTCAACATGGCATATTGCCCTTTAGATACTGCAGGGGCTTATACAGGGACATATAATTTGACTTACATGGGGGCTTCTAATTTGACTGACAGGGGCTCCTAATTTTGTGTAACAAATATCAGACTAACAGTTTACAAACCAGTTGACACTTACGACTAAACAGTAACATGCAGCTAGTACTTACATGTAGCAGAGGTCTACTGGATAGTTATTGGTGTCTTGGCAGTCCTACTCCTCTTCACCATCCCCTCTGTGATCCTTCTCAAACGGGCCAGACGGGCACGTGCTGAGGCGCTGAGAGTTAAACGGCTCACTGACACATGGGAGGTAAGGGGGGGCAACTATAGGTCTAGTAAACTACAGATAAGAAATTGATTAGAAGAGAGTATGTTCCGTCTAGGGCGGGAAGCTAGACGGGGGAGATAAGGTAAATTACTGATAAGATTAGAGGAGAGAGTAGTAAGGGGGGCAACTATAGGTCTAGGGCGGGGAGCTAGACGGGAGATAAGGTAAACTACTGATAAGATTAGAGGAGAGAGTAGTAAGGGGGGCAACTATAGGTTCCGTTTAGATCAGGGGAGCTAGACGGGAGATAAGGTAAATTAATGATAAGAAACTGATTAGAGGAGAGAGAACACGTGGATCAAGATTGACAGGGGACGTTTTACGTAAAACATTGTTTTTGATAATGTTTTACGTCAAACCCTATCTACAGAATTCTGTCTGGCATATAAAAACAAATTTATATTCTTGGTTTTAGAAAACCATACATAGCCGATTGATAGATGGCAATCGCTAGACTCGCTAGTGGCACAAATTTAATTGCCTTTCCGCACGAGACTAAGCGTACTGCATAAGAGACATGATACTTTCGTCTTGGGGAAACCTCTCCATGGCTCCCAGCTATTACTTTCTCTCCCCTCTCTCTCCCCTTCACTAACCCACCGGACTACTTCTAATCAACATCAATCGAGATAGTTGTTTGTCAGTTTGAGGACAAAATGGCTTAATTGCTTTGGTGTCTTTGACATGTACGGGAGAAGCAGTTCTTTAAATTAACGTCAAACGACCTGTCAAACTTGATATATTCCTCCTTCCCCCACAAACTTCATCTCTCAAAACACAAGCTCTGAGCATGTCTGGGGCATGTCTCTCTAGTCTCTGGAGGTTTCAATTCCCGGTCAAACCCAGTATTTTTCGATTTTCTTCCCTAGATTTAATTCTTGCCCAGATCTCTTTATTCAAAATAAAATACTTTCACAGATAAAACGGGAGTTTCTTCAACTGGAGGAGAAGCTAGGAGAGGGGGCATTTGGGAAGGTCTTCAAGGGGCTCCTGCTAACACCACCCGACTATAACATCACAACGACTGTAGCTGTTAAGGAAATATCAGGTATAAATAGTCTTTCCGTATTCAATTATTTCAGATTTAAGCTCCTCCTACCTCCACCAATCTTGTCCAATTCTGTTTCTGCCCACTCTCATTTTAAACTTTGCCATAAGGACTATCATGTCAGTTATTCCAATAAAGGTGAACTATTATACTCTCCCTTTGAGATCAAAGATTTCACAACTTTTCTTTTTCCCTTCCATAAATAAGTTTTTCGAGGCCTACTAGTACTTAGTCTAGGCATTTCCGTGCCGGTTATTTGCCAAAATCTTTCATCTTTCAGGTATTTTAGTGGTGCCATTATAAATACCCACTTACGCTTTCTAAACTTCAACGTTAATGCAAATAAAGGATAATGATAAGCTTTCTCGTTATCCATCTATATCTTTCCCATATTAGCGCCGAACAAGTATTTTGTCGGTTATTGCTTCACTGACCCCTCCTCTTCCCTATAGATATTGCGACAGAGCGAGATAAGAACATGTTTCTGGAAGAGATCAGGCTGAGTAAAAAGCTGGGCAACCACCCCAACATTGTGGGTATAGTTGGATCCATCATTGTCTACGAACCCTACCTCCTCATCCTTGAGTTTGTTGATGGTAGTGATCTGCTGGATTACGTGCAGAAGAAGCGGGAAGCGGGGACATGTGATCTCAGCCAGGAGGACCAGGTTTTCATTTCATGGCAAATAGCGAACGGAATGGTAAGTTGGTGTATAACACAAGTTGTGTCGCACGCTATAATATGTACAGGGGATTGCGTCCAACGTGTGCACAACACATTGTGAGATGTTGTTTGTGCCTCCCCTTTCCGACCCGCAGGCGGCTGCTTTTTGGTGTCCAGCATGACCAAAGCGTTCTGTGATGTGTCTGCGTATAATGAAACACTCTCTCCTAATGACATGATCTAAGATCTGACGGTCATCAACGCCGAAATAGGGAACAACGTGTTTCTGAATGTGCTTTTCAATACGAATCCAACGCAACCGGAATTAGCTTTCTATCTTGTCGGGAAGTATCGCCCCCAAAAACCGGCAAAAGGGCTGCGTGCGAGCCAATTTGCCTATAATTGCAGGTAAGGATAGGCTCACACGTATGAAATTGAGGTTTTTGGGGGTATCAGGGGGCGATACTTCCCGACAAGATAGAAAGCTAATTCCGGTTGCGTTGGATTCGTATTGAAAAGCACATTCAGAAACATGTTGTTCCCTATTTCGGCGTTGATGATCCCTATTATATCCTCCCTCCTCACTAGGAGTACGTTGCGGGGAAGAACTTTGTGCATCGTGACCTGGCAGCCCGAAATGTTCTCATCAGCGCAGCCACTAAGTACTGCAAAGTTACTGACTTTGGCCTGGCACGTGACCTGTACAACTACGACGAGTATCAGAGCGAGGGTGGTCGACTACCCATCAAATGGATGAGCCCAGAGGCTATCTTTGAACTGAAGTTCACCTCCGAGAGCGATGTGTGGAGTTACGGAGTGGTCCTTTACGAGCTTTTCTCCTGGGGTAAGTGATTTACTTAGACGGAACTATCTGTTTTTCTCTAAAGGTGGAGTTTCACCCATGTTCAGGGGTGTAGCAGCTGATAGCACTCTACTCATTAGTCAATCATACCAAGACAGCAAAGTGCAAACCTTTTAGCAATGCAAAATTATAGGCTTGCATGCGTTGCTTTTGGAATTCCCCTGGACAGGGGGTCACGACTATTCCGTGGGTTGCTAAGTGCTTTCACTCTCAAAACCATATAAAGTCGGGAAACATTCCGACTTTAATCAAGTCTCAACCATTTGCGTCAAAGCAATCAAAGCATGTCGTCTTTAACTCATTATTATATCTATCTGGTATTTCCTCGAGTTGACCAGGAGAAGAAGTGCAAATACCACTTACCAGGAAGATGTAGTTAGCCAGCCTAATCATAATGTTAATTAAGTCACGCTCTCCTTAAAATTCCTGATCCGTAACTATGGTAACCATGGCTTTATTATTCCTGCAGGTGGAACACCCTATCCAGGAATTGATCCCTCCCTACTGAGAGACCGTCTGGTGAACGGATTCCGAATGGCCGCCCCGAATGGTACACCTGATTTCATCTACTCCGTCATGCTACAATGTTGGGAATTCAAATCGTCAGATCGCCCTAGTTTCACCAACATACGGTCCTTCATCCAAAACCATATTCAGGAGTATGGGGCTTACGTGGAATTCACTGTGAGTGTATTGTCGTAGTTTTGATTTGATAAGAGCGGTTGCCATGGGCGTGAGTCCCTGTTGTGGACCCTATCGGCCTATCGCACCACAGGGGCCAATCACTTAGTGCAAGGGCCGTCAGTTATTATCATAGTTGTCATGTTTATTCGATTAGTCTCGTACAATTATCGCCTACTTCGTACTAATCTTCCAGGCGTGTTCTGAGTATATCAACATGGCGCCACAAGCGGCTGGTGACCCGACGGGACCCCTGGAAACAGCCTACACAAACATTCAGATATCTGGAGATCAGGTAACAATCACAGATCGTCCGGACACACCCGGTCCAGTTACAAAATGGATCGACCATCAGGCCTTATTTATTGTGAAAAAGTTAAAACTGGAAATTTATAAAAACATAGAGAGCTCATTATAGGGCTCCGCCAACAGGGTAGAAAACCCGCGGTTAAAGGCGGTACCCTTATGGCATATTCCAGGTTGTAACTGTGGACTTCCCTTTAGTTCTGCATGGGTCTAGATCTGCTTGATCTAGACAGGTTCTGCATGGATCACATTGACACGTGTTTTGATTAACCTCCACTCTCCAGGTCCAGTACACAGTGGAACCGGAACAGGAGGCTCAGCAGCAGGCGGTGCTAGAGGAGATGAAGAAGAAGAACACAAACGTTGAGTATGCCGCTGTGGAGTTGGTTCACCGACCGGAGCATGATCAAATTGTACCAGCGGTAAGTGCAACAGGGCGGGGCGGGGGGATGGGGCTCGATACCTCCTCGCTTTATTTCCAAAAATTCAACGCGTCTGATAGTTTAACAAAACACCTAACTTGCAGGAAGTCAGTATAGGAATTGCAGACAATAATGGAATGTGTGAGGTGACACGATCCGCCTACATGAACACTTGAGGAGGCTGGGGCGGGGCCTGCACACTCCGGTTTGAAAGTGCGCTCAGATGGGGTCTGCGTCGCCAGACAAATGAGGCTGGAGCGGGAAGTGAAACAAAGGCTGGACTAGGCAGAAGAAAGAGTCATCCCGAGGGAAGGAGATTGCAGACACATCGGGTTCTGTAGCAGGTTCAACCCTAATTGGAGCTGCGGGACAAGCAGAACGGCCTGTTGTATAACAGGTTCTTGGCGTGCAAATGATTGCAATGTGCATAATTAATTGATGAGTAATAAATAAACAGCCTCTTAATCGAAACTTTTATATTTGAAAGAAACTGTTTTACATTTTGTATAAAAAATAGGGATTGGTCCCGTGAATGTTTTCGGGAATTTCATTGAAATTTGTTAAATTGTTGATTCGATAATTGCGAGTGTAAAATATCACCGTGTAGTAACTTCCTGTGTTGGCTGTATAATTGGTTGCCATGGACGCTACATCTGCTTGGTAACCAAGAGCAACAACGACCCCAGTAAATCCTTATGAGCGCTCATTATAAACTTTATCTCTCTTCCTCCCTCCCTCCCTCTCTCTGTCTCTCTCTTCCTCTCTCTTTCTTCACTGAACGCACATCCGCATCTTTTGTACACCGCTCAGCTTAATATATCTTCTCTTTTCCTTACACTTTGAGAGTTTGATCTTGATCCTGTTATACACACTTCGGAGGATATACGTACACGGCACAAGCTTATTGTGGCCCCCTAATAACTGATCAACAACCACGAGCCCATTATTCCCCAACCAATTCCACGTGATCAACACTCTTCCATCCAATGGCCCAGTCAGAAGAGATCCTGGAGAGACTGCTGAACAAGATAACACGTGCTGAAACACGTGACCATGTGATAACACTAATATACTCCCTGCCCATCACGTGTAGCGTTCTCATGGCAACTGCCCGGGCACTACACTCCATGGCAACCCGGAGGAAATTCATCCCCCTACACGAGTTTGTCATCGTTGTCCTGGCAATAGCGTGCCTTCTTGTCATCACCACCCCAACCGCATTCGTGGTGACCAAGTCGGCCCTGCTGCGACCTAAACCATACTGCGGGGCAGTCTGGGAACCACCGATCCGAGCTAAACAAGACACAAAATTCTACGTTTTGAACACGGGGAAGCCGCTAAAAGGAGGGTGGATCCTGACACACCTACCCCAGGACCCGGACACTAGAGTGGCAAGTGAGGGGTGTCTGACGGGTGTCATGGTAACTGAGGGTGTCCTAGAAAGCCGGGAAGTGGTCCAGACTAGCTACTCCAGCGAGTACACCCAACGGAATGTGACTGTTGGGAATTCGGGTGCAATGTCATTTTCCAGGGGCAAATTTCATTTTGTTTCGGATTGTCTTGACGTGGAGAGGGCAGTTCAGGGAGTGATGGGAAGGTGGAGTCCTATAAGTTGTACTACGGGATACATTCACAGTGACCAACTGAGCTTCACCCAGTCAGAGGACACGTGATGTTTGGACGTTACACAATAAATTGTGCAGGAATCGATTTGTTGAGTCGACCCTGTCAGGCCAATGCTCTGACCACAATTCTCGCGCGAGAGAAGCGAGAATGGGTCAGGCCAATGCTCTGACAGAGTCGACCCCTTACTTAATTTTAACAAGAACCGATATTCGTGAGATATTTTGTTGAGTAACAATGATTGAACAATTGAGACAGTACGGGCGAGTAGTAGGGACGATGTCGATAGTATCAGGTCAGATCTAGTATTGGGGGTGAACTGCTAAAGTAGGTAGGCGGTAAATGTTAACCAGATCTGTGAGAATTTCGCACGTTTTTGGCCATAGCTCAGCCATTTCTTGACCAATTTTCAAAATCTTTGGCTCATTGGAAAGAGGACATTGAGATCTCTCAAATGAGCTCAAGAAAATGAAAATTGGCGCAAATTGCGCGGCGTGGTGGCGAAAACGCGCATTTTGCGCCATGACGCCGCGCATTTTGCGCCGATTTTAGTTTTATTGGGCTCATTTGAAAGAGCTCAATGTCCTCTTTCCAACGCGCCCAAAATTTTGCAAATTGGTCAAGAAATGACTGAGTTATGGACAAAAACGTGGTTTTGCACGTACGTTTTCTCTCAAATCTGGTTAACATTTACCGCCTACCGCTAAAGTATGGTACTTGTCGCCGCCGGGCGACAAATATAAAAACTGAATCCCCCTGCCTGTACTAACCTTGATCGTGACCAGTTCCAGGGTGTTAATTTCTTGCATTTCGATTCAGTTTCGGTGTGTCAAGTAGTGTGTTTAGGACCATGCGTGATCTTGTTTTAATCAACAAGCGTGATCAGCTTCTGACATATGAACTAGAGTAATGAGAGAGAAATATAATGGGGTTAAATGAAAATTCAAATGAATATTAAATCTGAAAGAGAGTTTGAGACTGAGATAAACACTGTTTATCTCAAACTCAAACTGTTGATGAAACAGTTTATATCTGTCTGGCGGCGCCAGACCTTGGTGATGCAATCACCTCTCAGCCCGCTTCGCGGGCTTCGTTTTCGCGCGAGTTGTAAGGGTGACTGCGTCACCAACGCCAGACCCCGATTTGATACTTAAATCAATGGGGTTCACGGCACCAGACATGTTTATATCAACGGTCTTAAACTGTTTATTATGTTGCAGAGAGAGTTCAGACTGCTTTACCACTGTTAACTGTAAATATGTATGAAGAGTCAACTAGCAGTTTTATATGAAGAGTGACTAGCAGTTTTATTCGGTAGACTTAGTTGTCGAGATGTATATATGATCTAGAGAGAGAGTTGCTTTGATAATATTTATTGAGGGTTTACTAGTTTGGAGAGTGGTTCAACTTGTTAACCATCGGTAGAGATTTAAGAGATCTCAGAGCATTGGTCTAGCTGACTCTTCATATACATTCACAGTGGTAAACTGTCCGGTGGAGTCAGACAGCTGCAGAGCAGTTCTCGTTCAACTAGGTAGAGACTTCAGAGATAAGAGTACTTGGTGAGCTGTCTGGCGCCGCGACCCAACTGAGCGCACTGAGAATCAAATGGGGTATGGCGCCGCCATACAGTTGGTGAGAGAGACAGCTCTGATCACAATATACTGGGGAAGCTTGGGGAGTTGTTGCAAGAACAATGGATTTATAAAGTTTTAAATAAGTTTTAGCATACATAATATTTACATTTTTAAAATATCAATAAACTAATTGTCCATTTACTTGTTATAAAAAATGAAATTTAAAAGCTTAAAAACTCCGCAAACAGCAAAGTCCTATTCAGTCATCTCAGTGTCAGGCTGTTCTCTCAATTCCGATCTAAAAGAGCCTCTATTCCGCTTTTCACAATTGTGATAGTTGAGGCTACTTCTTCACATCTTGTACGACTTGCATCACAATGAACCTGAAGTGAAAGAGTTTAGTTATTGTTATGCAATGATAAGAGACATTCATAAAACTTTCTAGAACCCATTTTGACAAATTACACGCATGATCCTTTCTCACCTTCTCACGACTTGCGTCACAATTCCATTTGTCAAAATATAATGCAACATATAGCGCCCTATTAATTGCCCCATCAATGTGTTACAGCAACAGCGTTTTATCTTCCAGCTTCCTATAGGGAAATTTAGTCAGTTGTGAACGCGGGAAAAGAAAGGTATGGGGTAAAAGGAGGGGTAAAAGGAGGGATAAAAACGACTTGAATACTCATAGCACGATTTGAAAGATCAAAGCTACAAAGAAACACATATTCATACTGCACTCTCATCTCTCACTACCAAGTCTCTATCTTCCCCAGTGCCACCCGTCTCTTTGTAACAGGGGTGGTATACTGATGGATTATAAAGCTCATCCCGCCCTCCTTCTCCCTCCACTGTTGAACAAGGAGGGTCTTACCCTCCACCGCCCCCTCTTTATACTCAATATCCACCCTCTTTATCCTCTCTCCGGTCACCAGATCCATGCCACACGAGGCGGCTGAGTCTAGCATATAGTCCATGTAAACAGGGTGCCCGACATGGTTATTGAAATCTATATCGGATGCCCGAACTGTCAGGTAGCTCCAGGATACCCCAGTCCAGGGGACCCTAGTGGATAGGGAGAAGCGGATAGGGGTTGGAACAAGAGCCGTGTTTCTCCACAAACACAGGTGGCAGGGAGGTTGGTTTGCCCGTCTCCAGAGAGATATAAACCATCTTTCGGACTAGAGTGGCAACCAAAACACCGTTAACCCTCCACCTGATGGACAGATCGAAGGAGGTCCGGCCGGTGTGAGAGTTGAATGCCTCCGCCTCCAGTTTATACAACTCCGTAGTCCAAGGGGCGGTATACAGAGCCTCCTCCAGTTCTAACCTGATGTTTCGCATGAAAATAGTCCGCCGTTTACTGATCTCAAACTCTCCGTAGTCGCTGAAATTGCTAAGCCGGATAATCTCGGCTAGCTCCTGACCCCACTGGAGAAATACCCGGGGGTTGACATACCCCGATCTACCCAGGTACATCCCGCAGGGCAGCTCACACTTATACATAGACCCATCCTCAGACACATTGGCTGGAGCCGTGGAGGACATCTCAAGATGGGAGCCGGGAGGAGGTAACTTGCGGGATCGGATCAGTCACACAATTGAGATAGAGAGAGAGAGCAGTGCAGAACGAGAAAGGCTGCAAGAATGTGTGTACTGGTAGTGTATAACATTGCAGGTGGGCAATATGAATGTGCGTGGGCAGTGTGATATTCTCTATCCCTGGCTTACTGCTAACCTGTCGAGTGTCTTCTTTCTCTTTCTCCCTCCCTCTCTGTCTCCATCCCTATCTCTTTCTCTGTCTATCTCTCTCTCTCTCTCTCTCTCTGTCTGACATTTTCCATCTCATTCTTTCCCTTCAAGATTGTGTCTAGTGAACTGCACTCACCTTATATATATAATTCTGGTATCTCATCAGCTCGCTGTGACACCTCATTTGTTCTCTCTCCTCCTCCTCATGAATAGTCACACCATATGCAGGGGGGGGGGGTCCTGCATGGCCTAGGTGTATTTCATCATCCACTCAGGTTAAATTTGGCATAAAATACACCCCGCCAATCCTTGTTGAGTAACATTCCTGCCATTCCTGCTAAACGGGAGATTGGATATTGGAGAGAGAGATTTTACAGAGAGATTGGAGCCTCCAATGAGGGAATCCGTGACAAGGTGTCAATGTGGGTGGCAAATTGATTTAATTGCTCAACCCCTACTCAAAGATAGCGGGACAGAGAGGGGTTAACTGTTAAAGAGAGCGAATAACAGTTTTTTAATAATTTTTTAACTGTTTGATAAACGAAATAAGTATTTACATTTCACAACAGGTTACACACATGCACGCATTAGTCATGCTAAAGTCTAAACAAAATATATAAACTCTCACTGTAACTGGTAACACAAGCATAAACATGATATAATACAAAACCCTCTACACGAAAAATACATCACAAATAGGTTATCCCATTTAGTTAGCAGGTTAGGTCCCAGAAGCTCAGGCAGTCATAAATTAATTACTACTGTTCCAGTCCCTCCAAGTCGAGCTGTTGCATTTTATTATGCAACTGTTCCAGTTTCTCACTCTTCCTCTGCTCGTTCATGGTGATGATGGTATACAGGTGTTCCTCTAACGCCTCCTTTTGTTCAACGCAATGGTGAAGCTCCAGTTTAGATGCAACATACTCCCGTTCCGCTTCTTCGTGGCGCCTTCTATATCAGAGAAGGGGAGGGTTAGAGTTGGTATAGTTGCTCGGGAAGGGGAAGTTCTTGAGAAGATTGATTACGAGCTACAAAGTATGTAGTAAATATTATAGAAATTCAACGGTTGTCAGTTTAGCACAACTTCACGTGTCGAATCATTTATAGTGTCTGAAATGACTGATAACAGACAAATTAATCAAATATCTCTACTAAACTAATAGAGAGGGAAATTGCGAGATACAGAGATAAATATTTAAACTAACCTGGCTTCGCTGTACCGCATATTACACCTATCAATCCTATCTCGTAACAGTGATATGTCACATGACAGCTCCCTCTCAATCGATGTCACCTCAGTCTGCATCGTTTGTAACAACTTGGCCTGTTCAGCGGTCCTGTTAAACCGCTCCGAGAGAGTGGCCTTCAGTGCCTTCTGTCTCTCCCTGTTCTGTCTCTCAAGCGTGATCTGCTTCTGCTGTAGGGTTTCAATCTTCGTCCTGCGTGGGAGAGAGAGGGATATATCATGGGGTCGGATAATTAATCAAAAGAGAGCTTTTGCTCCTTCGCTGCATGAAAAAGTGCAATTACTCATCAATCCAATTCATCTGAACCATATATCTAAATACAGGGAGGGGGGGGGGGGGTAGTCCGGGGAGGTAAGACATACTTTGGTGGCTCAGGCTGAAGATCCCCCTCATGATCGTCGCTTGCAAAGGGGTTCACATCATCATCATGAATATTTTCAGTTGAATCTTGCCCGGCAGGAGTTTCTGGAGGGAGAGGAAGCTGTCATAGGGGGATTGGGAGAGAGAAAGAGGGATTGGGGGATAGAAAGAGGGATTGGGAGATAGAAAGGGGGATTGGGAGAGAGAAAGAGGGATTGGGTGAGATAGAAGAGGGATTGGGAGAGAGAAAGAGGGATTGGGAGAGAGAAAGAGGGATTGGGAGAGAGGAAGAGGGATTGGGAGAGAGGAAGAGGGATTGAGAGAGAGAAAGAGGGATTGAGAGAGAGGAAGAGGGATTGGGAGGTAGAAAGAGGGATTGGGAGAGAGAAAGAGGGATTGGGAGAGAGAAAGAGGGATTGGGAGATAGAAAGAGGGATTGGGAGAGAGGAAGATACCACATGCCTGGTTATGAGGCTATGACATACAGGGTGTTCATTTTGGATCTTTACAAGCGTTGGGCTTCACCCAGAAAAAAGTTGACAAGATTAGGTCATGAAACTTCATACTTGGACTATTCTATACCCTCATTCAAGGTTCCTGGGGGTTTTGGAGCTTTAGGACCCCGGGAAGTGTGTTTTTGGCATCAAAACTACCAGAAGGAATTTTTTGCTGGTGCTGAGACTTTGCTAAAATGTTTTTTGGGTAGTTTCTATGTCAATCCTAAAGTTTCATAGAGATTGGATATGTTTTTCAGACTCAAAATTTGGTAAAAAGTGGCTGGAAAGACTCAATTTTAGCCGTTTTCGAGCCTTTCCAGCCACTTTTATTGAAATTTTGAGTCTGAAAACACGTCCAATCTCTCTATAAAACTTTAGGATTGACATAGAAACTACCCAAAAAACATTTGGGGGGGGGGGGACATGTTAATTATGTTAACTTTGTTAATATTAACATCGAGAAAACAAGTGATTTATTAACAAATTAACAAAAAGTTAACAAACGTTAAAAAATGCCATTTATGTCATCTAAATCCCCTTTAGCACGTATTTTTAGTATTTAACACTTGTTCTGCGAGCAAAGTTGTTCATTCTGTACGATTTACATACCCCTACTACCTCTATTACAGCTTTTCTACAGCGATTTATTCCATTTTGTAAATGTTAATAAATACTAGCCAAACTAAACCGCAATTGAAGTCAAATGACACTAATCCACATTTTCGCATCCTAAAAACTAAATAAGACTCATGAATTTACCTTAAAACGAAAAATATCCCAAAAATCAATTTTTCTAAAAAAAACACAAGGATTTGTAGCGAAGCAAATTTTCAATCCTTGACCAAAAAATTGATTTTGGGAAAATTTTATTTCTTTTTTCAACAGAAACGTTGTACATCATCTTATTACGTCCAAAGAATCGATTACCAATTTAAAAATTACGTTAGAGTGAGATTTTATACGCTAAATTGAAATATTTGTAACTTTTGGAATTTTTTCGATTTTGAGCCAAAAAACCTGTATGTCGGACTTTGGTTATCGGAAAAGGCCTTGTTTGGGTATATATGTGTTAGATATTCATTAAACTATAAAATTAAACCAGTTAAAGTCGTATTATTAACCAATAAGAACAGTCTTTTAGCATTTGTTAATTTTGTTAATTTTGTTAATTAACGTTAATTAACAAAATCGAAAAAAGAGGTGATTTATTAACAATTAAAATGTCCCCCCCCCAAACATTTTAGCAAAGTCTCAGCACCAGCAAAAAATTCCTTCTGGTAGTTTTGATACCAAAAACACACTTCCCGGGGTGCTAGAGCTCCAAAACCCCAGGAACCTTGAATGAGGGTATAGAATAGTCCAAGTATGAAGTTTCATAACCTGATCTTGTCAACTTTTTTCTGGGTGAAGGCCAAGACCTGTAAAGATCCAAAATGAACACCCAGTATGAGAATATATTCTCAAAAGTCAAATCTCAACTATTATAGGATAACTCTTTGCGGGCGGTCGACGTCACGAGGTCTAAAAATACTGGAAAAAAATACGTACCAGTTTTTGCTTTTGATTCAACATCAGACCGAATCATCACAGGTTTTTCCACCGGTACTGTCTTCTCTTCTCCTTCCTGGAGTTCTACAGTACCCTCCCCATTACCCCCATCCTTCCCAGCCCCTGCTACAGAAGTCCCTATAACTGTAGGGGTTTCTGACCCCATAACGGCACCAGCTGCTGCAGCAGAAGTGGGTTGTTTCTGGACAACTACAAGTTTGCTCCTAACGGTACCTTGCCCCTGGTTCGTTTTTCTCTTCTGCTCCCCGATCTGACCCCGTATCTGGCCATGAGACGATGTGGGTTTGGGGGAGGGGTGGCCATGAGACGATGTGGGTTTGGGGGAGGGTTTCGTGGTTTTCAGGCGGCCTAGTTCCTCATCAGTAAACCCAATACCATCCATCCCCAGCAGTTACAATTGAGGGCATTGTGACGTCATAGTTTGAGCTATAAATAGGATTGGAATGTTAGTAAAGCAGTGTGTTGGATCGATGAAAAGTCTGAACTGTTTATACTCTGTTGTAACAGCAGAGTTAATGGGGGGTAATCTGGGTATAAGAATTATTGGATATCTCTCTTATTACAATGTAACGCAATTAATAAAATACGGACAAACATGGCCCTGTGCAGTGGTAACCATGGTAACCATTTCAGTAACCTTGGTAACCAACAGCCTCCCGTAGTAATAACAACAAAACACAACATGTGCTCCCAAATAACTTTCAGTCGTTTGATTTTTGTTTCTTGCTCGACCTGTTCCCTCGCTTTGGAGTTTTCTGGTACCACTTCAGAGACTCTTGGTGGACAGTTAAGATGGGCGGTCGGTAATTTGAACTTCTCAAGTGCTCCTCCACTTGTTTGGGCGTCACGCAGATGATATGTTGTCCCTTCCAATACTTTACTATGTTCAACATCTGGGAGAAGGAGGAGAGATGTTATTAACGTCTGGGAGAAGGAGGAGAGATGTTATATATTGTTCTTCATTCCTTTTGATGTTTCGAATTTCTGAGAAAACAAAAAATGAATCATGTCACTGAGCTGTGATAGAAACATGTCAAGATAAATAGGGAGTGGTAACCAGGCCATTGGTTATTCGAGACATGATGTTGAACACGAATGAATGACGTTAGGGAAAGAATTCAGTCACTTTATTGTCTCGATACAACTTTAAATCTGACAATCTTCATCTGTCAATCACGACAGGTGATCTTTATCAAATAATTCTCAAAATAATCGACAGATGGTATTTATCTAAAGATAATAATGATATCATTCTTGTTTCTCATGGTATCATTCCCCCCCCCCCCCCCCCCCCCCGTTTCCCTCCCTCGCTCTCACCTGTAAGGTACTGATAATATCATATCTCTCTCTCACCTGTAAGGTACTGATAATATCCTCCTCCGTGATAGATGTCATGTTACTCAACTCCTTGATACTAACAGTACCATGGAGATCCCGTAACAAATCCAACAGCACCCAGGACCAGTAACTCCTATAACTCAACTTCCCCAGATCCGATAGTGGCTTCTCTGGTGTACCCACCTGACCATCCCTCTTACTTAGCTCATAGCTGAACTGGATTAGAAATTTGCCGTAGCCCTTTCTCTGTAGGATGAGGGTTGTGTGTTAGAGGATGGGTGATTGTAAATAAAGGATGATACTGAGACCGTGGGAACAACTAGCAAGATATGATTCCTAGGCTGGGGGAACGTAGCCGACAGTGCTAGATCCCTCCATTTCAGCACCGAAGAAGAAGAAGCAAGATTTTTGGTTACCTGGAAGGGTGGAAGGGTCAAGATGCAGGCAACGTTATGAAAATCAGGACTATGTCGCTCCTTACTAAAGTACCCCACCAAGTGTGAACCTTCCTTGTCAACTTCACACAGCACGTACATTATAAACGGCTCTATGTCGAAATATAACGTCTGGAAAAAGCAAGTGTTAAATCAAGTAGTACCGGGGACCACTTTGTTCAACCAGTATGACAGTATGAACAGTCAGGGGCGGGAAATTCCAAATCAGTCTTGACTGGGAAAAGTTCAATAACAAGCCAGTTATATAGAGATATCATGGTATAATACCTTGTGATCGAGGAATAGCTTTGCGAGCAAGCAGAGATTCTGACAGTACACTTTATGTTCCACAGCGTCAATCTCATAGACAGCTATTGAGCCATACCGGTATATCTCCGTACCTGAAAAAGAGTAGTTAGCTAGGGAGCAAATTAATGGTGATTGGTGAACCTGAAAAATAAATAAATTAGTTTCCATACCTGCTGGTGTTCGTTGTTCACATTTCGCTCTGTGGTTGATGTACGTCCTTGCATACTTCATGTACCTAATAGGAGAGACAAAGAATTGTCAGTGAACGGTAAATGGTAAGAGGGACGTTAGCATCGAGGGGCGATAACTTGGATAGATAGCAAATAAGGGGTGGTGAGTACCTAAGAGGTACAATTGAGAGGGATCCAAGACCCCTTTTTTACAATACAATTGAGAGAGAGGGATCACCAAGTGCAAGGGTACCCGGTACACTGTACTGTGCAAGGGTACCTGCTAGGGTACCCTGTGCTGCGCAGTATAAACTAACTTGAGACAGAATTCGCAGATGTACAGTCGTTTACACTTTTCATACTCCTCAGGGTAGGGTGAGAAGTACCAGGTGTCGATCTCATAGTTGCCAAAGATAATGCTGTCACAGTACTTTATCTTTGTAAAGTCCTCGTGTTCTCGTTCAAGGGCGGCTGTTGTAGGGTCCATTTCTGAAAAAGGTATGGGGCGATTAACTTATCCGATTCTGGGATAGGTCATATTATGTAAATGTTATGTCGGAAGATTATATTATCTGCATGATTTAAAACCTGCATATGATGTCTGGACATGATTTATCTCGTCATGTTTCCTCTTTTGGTTCCGTGTTAATTTTCTCTCCGGTTCCCCGTTTCCCTTGGTATCAAGAAACCGGTGGTTGCCATTCTGAATGGTGTCTATCCGGTCTAATGTGACCCATTCATCCAACCGTCTGTTTAGTCCCGTGTAGTGGACATAGTACTCTGTACTTTCCTGGGACAAAGGGAGGGGTGATATTGGTAATGAAATTACCCCTCTGTTACTATTGCCCACAGTATGCAATAAAAGGGGTGACTTCGTAACCAAGGGTGACAGGGGTTGTGGAATAAAGAGTGGATTGGGGAGTGGAACAAGAAGTAATGATGGTATGGTTGGGGTGGAATAAGGTGTGACGTCTGGTGGGAGAAGTGAAAAGGAAGGAATGGTGATGGTAGAGATGATACAAAATGAGTATATATTCTCACAGTAGTTTGTCGAGTTTGAATGATCTCGGCGGCCCTCCAGACACCATCTGACCGCTTAACGGCGTACATCTCATTAAGATTTATCTGTAGGGAGCCTGCTTCTTGACCTGCTAACGCCATCATGCCGCTACTAGATGAGAGAGAGAGGGTGAGGTAATCAGATTCTAGAACGGGAAGAACTAGATTTGGTAGGTCAATGAACACCCAAAATCATGCATGATAGATAGAGGGAGGTAATAAGATTCTAGAACGGGAAGATGTCAGAGTGCAAGGGGGGAGAGGTAATCAGAGTTTTTTATAAGAGGAGGTAACGGGAGTGAAGAAGGAGACTGTACTTCAGGTGGCGGGGGGTAGGGGGTTTAGAAAAATAGGGGGATATATATGATATAGATCAACTCGTGAACAATAAAAGAACTAATATTCACAAAACATACGCAATACAAAACAACAATACTCCCTCCCAGCAGTTTATTTAAGCCCGTTTTTGCAGAGTCCCCCATTTACTCTCATCGTTCAAAACAATGTCTCACAGATCTGCTTCCTTCAAAACAATGTCGCCCATGTCTGCTTCCTTCAAAACAATGTCTCCCAATTACTCTTATCATTAGGTACTAGGTTGCCCGTTATCAGTAGAATTATATCAATTATCCACCAGATGCCCAACCCGCCGATTGTCAGCATTTTACCTACCCCAATACCCGTCCAGCCGAGACAAAACCTGTCCACGCCTAGAATACCAACTGATGGGAGACATATGAAGTGTTACCATGGTTACTGTTTGGGTAACAATGACAACTGTTAGTGTAGCTAAGGTAACTGTTTGGGTAACAATGACAACTGTTAGGACGGTTGCTATGGTAACACTGTTAACACTTACGGAGAAGTGAGAAGATGAGGGTAGTTTGGAAATAGTGACCGGTATACTTGACACACGGTTTGGTGAAGGATGATAGGAAGACTTTCTCACTCGCTCTATCCTCTATCCTTCTATCTTTCACTGGGTTCATATCTGAAAAACAGAGTACATAGATTATGTCACTCCTCTCTGAAAGCTGGAAAGAAGTAGCCCACACTGCATTATGTGAGGGTTCGGTAGATCAAGGTGTGCTCCCCTATAATAATGAGGAGGATCGCAAGGTGTTCCCATTCGTTGTAAGTTCTAAAACGTATTCTAAAGAACTTCGAGATTTTCGAGGGTAAAAACATCATATATAGATATTACATAATGCATAAATATATGACTACATGGCTAAGTAACCACATTACTCACATATCTAGCTATTTCAAAATATGACATACCTAAAGGGTCGTAGTAGCAAGAGTAATCCTCCAGTGCAGCGCACACTACACGGGTCTGTTTCACATCATCGTATGATTCTCCACCCATTTCTAGGCACCCGTAACCTAATGAGAGAGTCGTTATATTAGCAACATATCAGCAAAATGATATCTTCATGACATGTTTACACTTTTACCTTTCTGATTTCAGAAGTTGTTCTTATCCACCGCCATATAAAACTGACCCCCATCCCCCACTTTATACTGACCCCATATGATCTCCAAAATGGGGTTCTCTCTCCCCCCCCCCCCCCGTGGTAGTTGGGTGGTACCCTTCGTGGGGTGACTCTGCTTCCAAGCTGCGCCCCCCTCCAACTATTTACCGTATTTCTCCTTGAACTCAATGGCAGCAGTATCATTGTACAGACTCGCCAGATCCAGGACATCCTCACATTTCAACAAGTACTCGGGTAGCTCGGAACAGTTCTTACAGATGCTCCACACGGTGGCGGGTGGGGCTCCACTGCAATCAGCGAGGATCAATCCAGGCAGCAGGAGTGAGAGGAGGAGGAGTAAGGGGGTCATCTAGTCATAGTTCGCTACAGGAAATAGCGTGGTTAAAAGGTTTAGGAGAGGATAATGGTTATAAGGTTTAGGTACGGCATTTTTGGTAGGTTACATTTAGGCGTTTATAGGGTTTAGGTACAGCAGGAAGTAGCTAGTAGGTTATATTTAGGGGCTTGTAGGGTGTAGTATTTAGGGGCTTATAGGGTGTAGGGGGGCCGGGGAGGGGGGGTGTTAGTAACGACAACTAAGGCTGGTTAGTAGAATTTAACTGAAATAAATAAACTTAAAAGAAAATGTACACGGATAAAGTAGAGTTTTTAAATTAAAATAAATCTCTGAACAAGTACACATGTATTCGTGTCCAGAGAAAACAAAACGGATAAGAACTGTTACTCGGAGAGATTGTTACTGGGGGTTTGTACCTTGATCAGGTCTCTCTGGACTGTCTTGTAACTCTGGGGAAGTGATCCGGGCTTTATCGCACAGATCCGACCACACATTTCGATGTTTGGCGATTGGTGGGGGATCAAGAGATGGGTCCTCTGGAATGGATCGTTTTACTCCAACTACCGCTGCAGAGGGGCTCGTTGTCTTTGGACTGGACTGTCGTGTTAGTATTGGGCTCGAAGACTTTGGACTGGACTGTCGAGTTAGAATTGGGCTTGATGATTTTGGACTGGACTGTCGTGTTAGTATTGGGCTCGAAGACTTTGGACTGGACTGTCGTGTTAGAATTGGGCTCTCACGGCTGGGACTGATCGGTTTCGGTGGAGGGGTTGATCTTTTTGGGGGTGTCGATGACGGTTCCTCACTTTCAGGTTTCGTGTTTGTCTGTAAAGGAGATTCAGGAGGTAATATTGGCTCTTGTTCAGCGTGTTCCGGGTATTCGGGGGTGTCCTGGTCTAGTGTTTCAGGTGCTGCTACTGAAGGTCCTTCTGTTGCAGGCTGATCTATCGGTTCTTCAAGTTTCGGTTCTTCAGGTTTCAGAGTAAAACTGATTTCACTTCCACTTGCCTCACCCGATCCTGACCGATTCCTCTCCAACAATTCAAACAAATTCCTAGTCTCCTCCTTCGTCTCCTCCTCATCCTCCTTCTCGAGAGAGGGTGTTATGTCAGGCGGAGGAGGGGTCGAGGAAGGGGTACTACCCGTGCTGCGTTCCCTGTTACGACGTTTCACGTAGTAGGCAAAGGATTTGATATCATTTGACCAGGGGAGGGTGAAATCTCTGGGAATAGAGAGAGTGTTATGTGTCATGGTTATGTGTCATCTATAATACCTATGAAAGCAGCACTTTCAAAATGTACACAAAATAAACAAAACACTAAAACAGGGGGTTGAATCCCCTAGACCTACGTTTGTTTTAGCATCGGTAGAGGACATCTGAAGGCGGAAATAACTTGCTGTTCACATTTCTCTAGTGCTAACGGGTGTGCTGAAACAGAGGGGTAATGTCAGCCGGCATCATTCCAAATAACACAATGACAGTCTCATATCTTACATGGTTCAGTACAGAAGAGAGGTTTGGATTTGGGACTCTTCCTCCCCTGTTTCTTTCTCTTCTTCTGCGTGTTCCGTTGCTCCAGTCTGGCCCTCATCTTATCACACCGCCTGAGAGTGAAAAGGGCGGGTGTTGATAAAAAATGTCCAATGGTCCATGCGGGGTCGTGCCGCGCGCAAGCCCCAATCCAGGGCTCGCACGGTCGCGTTTCATAGTAAGGAGGTCGCGGCGCGCTCCGTACATGACACCTCTATTGTTGTGCCCGGAGTCTGTGCCACACTTGTACACACACACACACTTGTAGAATTCTACTCACTTCATCATTCGTATCTCGGCTGCCTCCGCTTTCCTGTGTCTCTTCAGGTACTGCTGGTCGTCTGCATTCTAGGTTTTAGGAGGAGAAAGTTAGTGTGCATATTGGGATGTAATTGAAATGTAAAAGAAAGTTGAAACTGTATCAGGTGTATAATTGAAGGTAAATGTGATATATGATATCAGTTTACCGCCCCCATTTACCTCTTCACATTTTCCCTGTGCTGCCTGCTCTTGTTCCTCGGCACGCAGGGCTTCAATCGTTATCTCTCGGAAGGTAGGCACTGGAAGAGAGAGGGGGGTTGTCATGACTGTAATGTCGTTCATGCTGCGGTTCAGAGAGGGTAGTCTTTTGTGGAAAAAATAGTCAAAAGAGGGGGTAATTACAGGGAACAATAACCAATATCACTGTACTGGCTAGCGCCATAACAACACTGAAAGTTACTGTTTCTCACCTTCAATAGAACAGCTATAATCCCTCTTGTCCTGCTGCAGTGTAGGTAGTGGGTCAGTTATTGCGGTGACCATCCACTCTAGGACATCCTTGTGCACTGTGGGTGGGGGTGGTGGGGATCTGGGAGTGGCATCGGATAGTTCACTACACTTCCTGTACCGGCCACCCAGACACAAATTGATTGGAACTGCAGGGGAGTAGGAGAGATTTAGAGAGCTATACAGGGTGTTCATATGGGATCTTTACAAGCGTTGGGCTTCACCCAGAAAAAAGTTGATAAAATTAACTTATGAAACTTCATACTTGGACTATTCTATACCCTCATTCAAGGTTCCTGGGGGTTTTGGAGCTCTAGCAGCCCCGGAAGTGTGTTTTTGGCATCAAAACTACCAGAAGGAATTTTCTGCTGGTGCTGAGACTTTGCTAAAATGTTTTTTGGGTATTTTCTATGTCAATCCCAAATTTTCATGGAGATTGGATGTGTTTTTCGGACTCAAAATTTCGTAAAAAGTTGCTGGAAAGACTCAATTTTTGCCGTTTTTGAGCCGTTTTCGAGCCTTTCCAGCCACTTTTATCGAAATTTTGAGTCCGAAAAACACATCCAATCTCCATGAAAATTTGGGATTGACATAGAAAATACCCAAAAAACATTTTAGCAAAGTCTCAGCACCAGCAGAAAATTCCTTCTGGTAGTTTTGATGCCAAAAACACACTTCCGGGGCTGCTAGAGCTCCAAAACCCCCAGGATGTATGGGGATGAGGATTAAGAAAGTTAGAAATTATGGTGGGGCAGGTTTTAACATGTTTCAATAGATTAGCAATTATGTAATTAATAGATCAGATCAACTTACCTTGTCTGCACTGAGTTGGGGAGTATCTTGAGGCAGGTTTCCGTTTTCTCTTCCCCAGCACCTCTTCAGACACAGAGGTATCAGCAGGTGTAGTAGCGGGTGTCACGGAGGTGATATCATCACCACCAGCTGGTGTGGTGACAACAGGTGTTCCATCAGGTGTTAGTGTAGTACCTGGTTCTAGTGGAGCAGCAGCAGTAACAGTAGCGTCCTCAAGGGGGTCTGGTTGGAGTGTAGTAGAAGCAGATCTGCGTGTCAGGGGTCGCTTTGCCGTATCCTCTATCTCCTCTGTAGTGGTACTAGCAACACTAGATTTCCGTGGTCTGCCCATCTTTTTAGGTTCCTTAGTAGTGGGGGTCCGGGATTTTCTCCCACCTTTGTTTACCCGCGCAGTGGGAGGTATGTCTTTAACATCGGGGGTTGCAGTGGATTTCTTGGGTGTCTCTTTTATCGCAACAGGAGTTGATTTCTTGGATTTTTCTCTGGCAGGAGTTGGTTTCTTGGCCGATTCCTTCGCAGCTTTCTTGCTCCCTGTAGCTGTTTCCTGTTTTGCTGATCTCCGTTTACTTCTCGACCTGCCGCTGTTAGCCGGGGTTTCTTGCTTATCTTCTTCTTCCGTATTTGACGTCATCGTTTCACTTTGTGACGTCATTGTCTCACTATGTGACGTCATTACATCGGTTGGTGGCGTCACGATACCTTGTTTAACAGGGCTTGCAGTCTGAATAACTGGAGCACATTTCACCGGGCTGGCAATGACCTGCTGCTGTTTTACAGGGCTGGCAATGACCTGCTGCTGCTGTTTTACAGGGCTGGCAATGACCTGCACCTGTTTTACAGGACTGCCCTGCATTCTGCTGTTTCATCACAGCCCTCTCATGCCTTGATAGTGGTGGTTAGTACTGCAACCGGTGTAGACTCGATCCTCTCTTTGAGAGATAACAACTCACTCTTCTCCTTCAGCTCCTGTCTAGCCTTATACAGCAGCTGTTCTACAACCCGCTTGTCCCTCACCAAATCATTGCACCTTCTCCATTTTAGACTGGAGGTTCTCCTTCCAACTGACTAATGACCAGGTCCCTGTTTTGCAGTTGGGAGGAGTGGAGCAGCTCTGCACGATTTCCTCTCATCGAGCACTTCCTCCAGCTTGTTCTCAGCAACTTTACACCTCCCCTGCTAACCTTCTTTAGATCCCTCCTCAGCTCATCGCTTTCCTTCTCCTGTCGCTCCATGACCCTCCTGTATCCCCTCCATCTCCCGCTCTTGGGTCCGGAGTTTCAGTTGGCACGCCTCTAGCTCTACCTTGACCTTGTTGAGACTCTTACTTGCCTTACCTCCCCTACTCTCCATCTCTAACAGCTCCTTACTTTGAGTCTCCAGGATCCTGTTCTTATCCCTCAACTCTTCTGCCATCCTGTTTACTGTAGCCCTCATCTTCGTAGTCGTCTTCTCCAGATCCTTACACGATTTACTCCGTTCAGTTCAGCTCCCGGGTCCTGGTTAGGAGCTTCCGGTGGGTAGTGGTTTGCTAACCGGCCCAGTTCTGCCTTGCTATATCTATCCTCGTTCTTCACCAGCAGCTCATCTCCACTGTTGCCATGGTTACCATGGTTACCAGATCGCGAGGAGGAGGAGCTGGGAGGTGAGCTGAACATCGCATCTGACAGGGTATATGCGACCCTCCGGTGGGTACTAGAATCAGGTTCCTTGGTTACCACCTGTTTCTTGCGTTTAGGATGCTGGGAAGGGCCAGGGGAGGAGGTAGAGGTAGAGGATGGTGGGTAATAAGTTGAGGAGGTTATTATTTTAGCTTTCTCTGCCTGCTGGACAGCGCTCCTCGCCTTGGAGTAGGTCGAGGGAGAGTAGGTTGTCATACTGTACTTGTAATCTTCCTTCAGGTCCACCTCCTTGTGGGCCTGGGCGATATCTAACTTGGTCTGATCTCGGGCTGCAAAACTCCTCCTTTTACTCTTAACACCATCTGTGGGGCTCTGCCGGGGAGCCGAGCTGTAGAAACGGGAGGGTGGGGCATGTGGGGGCTTAGTTGTAGTGGTTGTTGTTGTGGTGGTCTGTTCTGTTATTGTCATCTCCCCGTGCACCATCATACTGTCTCCATCTACTATCACGTCACACGCCGCATCTGGGGGAGAAGGAAGTGGTAAATTGAGGGGTGCTAGGACCTGGGAGAGAAGGAAAGTTAAAATGAGAGCGAGTTACTAGGACATGGGAAGACACTCACAACTATCTAACCACCCTTGACTATTGTGTACCATCTAACCTTACCCAGCCTTACCACCCCACTCGCCACTCTCTAACCACCCAACCACAAGTCCCAACTCACCACTGTTTTCCTCTATTATCGAGGGTGCTTGTCCGACCTGGTAGGGCTCAGTCCCTGAAGCCATCATACTCATATTGGAAACATCAGCTATAGAAGATAATTAGTGTTAATTAAATAGACGGATAGGAGACTAATTAATTAATTGGAGGCAAAGTAGATTAAAATAATCTATTGAGGACTTCTGGGAGAGAAAGCAAGATAAAAAGTGGAGAGATATGGAGAAAGGTGTGAAACAGACAGGGAAACGACTATGATATGTGATACGAATTACAAAATGAAGTAAATTTACAAAAAACTGAGATAATTGATAAAAACTCTCTCTGACAGTCAAATAGTTGATAAAAATTCCCTGACTTCCTCTCGAGTGGTTGAACCCTGTTGAAGGGCTGGTAACGCCCACTCCTTGAAGGAGGGAGACCCGCCACAACATTGTCCAAAGAGAACCCAAAATGGGTCACCTTGCTCCGTGATGTGATCCACCAACATCTCAGGTATCTCAGACCAGGGCTGCTGCTTGGTGGAGGTAACTGATTGCCGCTGTGCCGTTATACCCATCTCTAACAGCAGGCAACCCACCACATCTTCTAAAGACTTTCTGTTTATAGCTGGGAGGGGAGGGGGATGTGAGAATTACCCAAATAAGGGCATAAAATGAAGTTGCCAGGGTTACTTGTATAATAATATTCCGTGCCTGTATACCAGCCATATCCGACAGAAGCATGTCAAATATTGGCGATATTCTAACGGATCATAAGAGCGCTTATCCTAGAATAAAATACTAAAAACCATGATACATAGTTACCATAGTTACCATAGTAACCATAGTTACCTTGACTAGACAGGATGATCTTGAGGAACTTCCCAAATAGCTCCCCTAAGTTAACATCAAAATTAGGTTTAGCACCCAAGTAGCCTCCTGCTTTGTACAGATATTTAGCCATTGTAAGCCGTTGTGACTCCATCTCACTGTCGCCAAGTTGCCTCAGGATAGTGGTAGATAGACTCTAGGAGATCCCCAGAGTGGGGTAAGATCAGGAATCCTTCTATACACGCTGGTAGGACATTCTGTATTAGTAGGGCCCGGAGATTGTTCCCCGATTTGGTTGTTTCAACTACCCTCTGTAGACAATCAGCCACCTCACACATCTCATTGACTCCACCCTGCAGAGAGAGAATTTAAATGTTAAACTTAGTTACTGAATTAGGTTCCTAGTAACTGAATTCAATTGACCAGTCCCATGTTTAACGGGGCTAAACTCCCAAATCATTACCATGTGAGGGGTAAGTCGGGCGGCAACTCCAAGTGCACCAGCTAGGAATTCCTCCACATCAGCCCGGAGAGGGGAACTGGAGGATAACCCCGCTATGACGTCACACGTGGAGAGGAGGGTACAATAGAGGGATGAGGATTCAGGGCACTCCAGGAGAAGGTTCAGTTCGTTGGAGGATAGGAGGGTGGAGAGAACTTGAATCGTGGATTGGGAGGTCACCTGAGGATTTATTTGGTCTTGGACTATCTTTTAACACGAGGACCAGGGGGATGATTCATTCACAATATATGCTCGAGTGAATCTGAGATCTTTAAGTTTTAAAGAGGTACCGATGGGGAGAGAAATATATACCGAGAGACTGTATATTATACCATGTTCAGAAAACATGACGTCTAAATTATAGTACCTGTATTAGACCATCCTCCTTGCCAGGTCTAACCACTCCCTTCTTTAAGATACCCTGTAGTCGTGTTGATACTTCCCTGGTCCACTGAGAGAGGAGGGTGTCCCCCGCATCAGCCCGGAGTATGGCCTTGGCAAGGGAACTCTTGATAGGGATCTTGGAGGAAGCCCTGTATTGAGTGAAACAAAGCTCTTCAAGGGGTGGCAGTCCCTGCTCTGGCAAGCTACCTGGGTGGGCGGGGATGTATTTGGTAAAGAAGGTGTTTGCCTTGCTGGACCCTGTTTCCCCGCACAAATGTAAAGGAGGGTCACAACATTTACAAGAATGTTCTAAGTACGTGGTTTCAGGTATTATATACAATTAGTACACATATTACCCACCTATAATAACGGAGATTGCCTCACAGCATCTCCCATCACCCCCATATCTCTCCAGCAACTGAGGAACACCAGGTACTACTTTACTAGTCACCCACCCCGCAGCCTTTCCATTCTTGGCTGTGTCCCGGGCACTGCAATGAAGTAGTATAGCCACCACCTCCAGAACCTGAGCTATCCTATCCGAATCACTGGACAGTAGAGGGTTACTGTCCTCCGAGAGAGTCACCTCGCCCTGCTCGGCACATTTCCTGACCAGAGCGAGGAGGCCCACCGCCAGCCGGAGGGAGGGACCCATCCCAACCTGGGTATACATGGCAGGGTATAGGACCCGGTGAAGGGTGGGGTGCTTCTCCAGGAGGTCCATTGTAATGGGGATCAGGGTGGAGAGGTCCGCATCGGAGGGGAGGTAGAGGGGCACCAGGAGGGATACCAGACGGGTCCGGTGCTGGGAACTACTACCCTCAACGAGAGAGAGGAGGTCCTCGGCAGGAACTAGATCCCAGAACTGCAGGAAATGTGGTCGGTAAACATGTTGATTGATGCTATTTCTGAGAGAAATGAAGGAGGGCAGACAACTCGTAAACTCTAAACATTTCTAGATAACTCTAGAGTCTAGACAACTCTGGAAGGGATGTTGGTAAGTTTGTATCTCCCATACCTTCATTATGCGTGTTTGATGGAGTGTCTCCAGAAGGGACACCATGGCATGCCGGACAGAGGAAGAGGGATGGTAGATATGGTTCTGTAACACCGGCATAACTTTCTTGAGAGCGGCATGACAGAGTGGGTTGTTTAGAAGCAGTTGGATACCCTGTGAGAGGTGGGAGAATTAGAATTGGGGTAATTAAAGCACAGAGATAAGAAAAGGTAATACTATGGATCGTAGCAAAGGGAGGAGTAGAACTTGGAACGGTGTAGTCGGGGGGGGGGGGTGTAGTCAGAGAATAGTATGCATGCACGAGAGAGAGAGGAAGAAGAAAGAACAAATCATGCAAATAGAGTAATGCTATACTGAGCTAATTTGTTACCTAAAGGGAGGATGTACCCAGAGGTCGTGATTGCTCAATCTAAGGGTCCCGACGCGACGCGAGGAAACAAAGCGAACCAATTATTGTACCTGTAAAGCGGTGACGACAACTTCAGTGGAGGTCCGATCTAGAGGGATCTCCGTAGTGAGTGTGGTAAACAGGGCCATTAGATGGTGTGCTGGGATGAACTCCCAGAACTTGTCCAGTACTTTGGCAGTCCCCCGGACAGCACAAACCCTCACTGTCTCATCATTGTCCATCAGGAGACTCTGGAAAATAGAGGATAGATAGTAGACTCAGGACTGAGGTAGTAGACTGAGAGCTAGATTTGAGATTGGTAGTGATACAACCATCTGGCAGTTCAAGTAATTTCCTACCTGTATCTTCCCACACTGTACGTTTAGCGCCTCATCAAATTGTACAACAGGGCACTGGGGTCTGATCAGTGGAAAAACGTCCAGGAGGAGGGAGGCGGCACTTGCCCGAACATGCCCGTTAGGGAGGTCCAGGGCCCGCCATAAGATCGGGTTGTAGATATCATACAGGGTGTTCTCAATTTGGTGATCCTTCTTGTGTTTGTGGAGTACTGACAACACCTAAAGATATGTAAAGATTGAAGGGATCA
Organism: Hormiphora californensis; assembly: GCA_020137815.1. Lineage (NCBI taxonomy): Eukaryota > Metazoa > Ctenophora > Tentaculata > Cydippida > Pleurobrachiidae > Hormiphora > Hormiphora californensis. The sequence goes on from CM035350.1 coordinate 9,053,337, forward strand.
ATACGTGAGTCGTGTGGTTTTACTTGTTTTAGCATGGAGAAATTGAAAGTTCTGGAGAGACTGGAGAGAGGATGAGAGAAGAAAAGAAAGAGAGGGAGAGAAAAAAAAGAGGGAGGGAGAGAGGGGAAGTTACATAGTACAGAGAGACAGTGCGTGTTAAATCTATTGGATGACACGCAATGTTGTGATGATCTCATCACTATGTAAGTATAATAATTATAGTAGGGGATACCGGGGGGGGGGGGGGTACCCGGTACATTGTACTCATCACTAGACACTATGTATAACAGTAGGTACATTGTATACAGAGTGAGGGGGTAATGGGTATCTATCTAGGAAGGAATCACAGGAATATATCACCACAAACAGACACAGACACACATACGGATGCCGGAGGGGGTTGGTTGCCTCAATAGTATGTCTCACCTTCAGTACATCTCCAGCAGCCTTGTTAGGGCCTGTCCTATGGCAATACAAAGCACACTTCGCTAGGTCCTGTAGAACAGTACTGGTGTACTCAGCTGATAAATTACCAGCCAGCCCCACTGCTTTATAATACACCTCCCCGATCTTGGGGAGATAACGACTCCCAGGGATAACGCTCTTCAAGGCCGTGTGAGTGGACTTCATCAGCTCAGGAGTGGCAACCAACACATGGGCGAGAAACTCAACACCCTAATAGTAATGGGAGAGAGGGGGGGGACCGTTAAAACTGTAAGGATCTAATATAACAGAGAGGAAGGGAACAAACAAAGAGAGTGTTGTAACTTACATCTGCAAATTTGAGGGACTGTGGGTTAGTAGCAGCCAGTCCAACCAGTGAAGAAAGGGTATTACGAGATGGGCAATCGCTCGAACCAAGCTTTAAAGTTTCTTTGATTCCATTCAATCTCCTCATATCCTCTGCCTTGCCAACCGCAGAAGAAAACCGAGAAAGAAGGTAGAATGGAATATTCAGTGCAACAATTCGCTTCTCTGGCAGGTCATTGCTCCACCATTCTTCCAGCAGGAGACAACACACATTTTGGACGTACATATTTTCTGCCGTAAACGACAGCAGATTATCTGAAATAGAGAAATTATCAGAATTAGGCAGGCACGGTTTATTTGATTTAATAACTGTTTCCTGATCTGATAGTGAACCTCATACCGTGAATAAGTTTAACAGATTCCACAAGAAGATCATGAGAAACACTACGTGTAACAACAGTCCGCATACAGCTCACAGCAGCAAACACTTTCTCCGAGTCGGCATTGACATCGACACAGGCTTCTGTCAGCAATTTTGAGATATTTTGTGAGAACAGAGTAAAACGCTCCAAAGAAAAGCCTTCAATCTCCTCTCCAAGAGGATTTAGTGGAGTAGCAACCTAGAAAAATACAGTGTCAGAATTAAGAACGCTTTCAAATCCGAGAAACTGGCAAGAGTTCAGTCTACTTACAGCTGCTTTGACATAGTCAACGAAGGCTGCAGCTTCACCACAACAGTTAATCAGTATTTCTACTGGTTCAGCCATCTTTATTTTACCGTCAGAACTAACATCAAGGCCTCGGGAGACAGCGAAAGTCGAAACTTTTCGGAGCTGTTTGAGAAGTTTTGATAAAATTTTGTTCCAAATTTTTACTCGAAATGTTGAATTGATCGCGCGCGCCGCGATTTTTATGCGTTTAGCGACGCATGTTGCGCCGCGCACAAATCATGTTAATTCAAAGTTTTGTGGTTTTCAACTTTTGTTTTTTTGGTCAAAAAACAAAATTTCCTCGTTTTTCGTCGATTCAAAGCTTAAAGTGTAAGCGAAACAACAACGAACTGGCTGCGCGTCCCGCAACGTTGCGCATATGAATCTCTCCGGTGAGATCGTTATGTGCAACGAATGCGCGACGCGCAGCCAGTTCGTTGTTGTTTCGCTTTCACTTTAACAAATAACAGTATCCCCTAAAAAGGTTCAAAGCCCTCCAGGAGACTCATAACAGCATGGGAGAACAGCAACCAGTAGCAGGAGACTCCCCTGATACGAGAAGGGCATCAACAGGCTCCCCGCTCCAGAGTCCTGACTCCTGTGCTGAGCGCTTCATCGAATATTACCCTTTAAGATCACGCATGATATTGGAGAGTCTCCTGCTTGCTATTATTTTATGCAGCGGAGTGTGGTGAGTCTCCTCTGTGGACTGTTTCGCTTGGAGGGCTTGGGGAACTGAGGCTGAACTCTGAAGGCTCCTCCAGCAGCCTGGACTAGACGGTTGACATGTTTACGGGTTTCTGTTTTATCGATTTCGTTACTCAAATCCCATTTATTAATCTACCGGTTCCTAGGATGATTCAAGGTCCAACTTCCCGATTTATATCCCATGATCCCATCAGTAATTTACGGGTGAAAGTCCGCCTGAAAAGGATTACTTCGACCACAGTGTTTGGAGACATGGCAGAGACCTTCTCTAACCCTAACACGGGTAAGAGTTTGTTAGTCTTGAAACTTAGTTAGGTTGTAAGTTACAACTTGTAACCCCGTTTGTTTTATCAGGGGAGGAGGGAATTGAGATGACACAACGGGAGGAGGCCGGGGCAGTGGAGGAAGTTGAGATAGCCTGGCAGGAGAAATTGTTTAGTCAACGGGAAGTCATCCAGTTTGGCGATCTAACCAACTGTAGCACTGTCAGAGACAGGAAGTATCACGAGTAAGTATTCGCGGATCCCACTTGGCAGTGACCCCCGCACTCAATCTTGGTCGCGCACGGTGTCTATGTCACCAAGCATTTTCTGGGTTCTGTTTTAGTTATTTTGTGTCCAAGATCAGACATCTTTTGACATTCCTCAGGATGATAGTAGCCCAGAACGAATCGGAGGCCACACCGCCCAGCAGAAGGATATTTACCGTTATTGAGGAGGATGGGTGGGCGGAGAAAGAGAACACTGCACCCAGAACGGGGGCTCTTACCTACCTAGAAAACAAGATACTACAAGCCCGGCCAGCGGGCAGGAAACAGAACTACCTACCCCTGCAACATCCAATACAAGTTCCTAGTAACGACGCCGCTCGGAGATCAAACCATGTAAGTCTGCAACACATTTTCTACTCGAGCTAGTTGTGAAGATGAAGGGATTATGTAACCCAGTTCTGACATGAAAAATATGAGTTTTCACTTTCTCCTATCCCTGCAGATCCAGATGGTATCGACCCAGAAGATGCTAGTAATGGCGGATATCGGGCGTGCCCGGGGTCTCCCCCGACCTGAAGATGAAGTCACCCTGTGTACCATAACAATGGACAGTAACCGTGTCCTCAGTGTGAGCCCCACATTCACCACCTGTGATGGGCCCCGGACAGTGGACAATAGTGACGGAGATGTATGGGAGTATAGCTTGGAGCATATCCAGGAGAAAGTCAGGTATTTAGTAGGAGCGCTTAGAGCATTTTGGCGGGAACTGATCTAAGCGCTCCTACTAATTATAGGAATACTGTTTATTGTGTGTACCTCCCGTTATACTTCGAGCCATGTGTTGAGCAGCATTTCATTCCACAGTTAAAGTGAGAGTGGACCGAATCAGAATTTGATAAAATTGTTTTAGGTAGTAGAGATTAGCTTTCTGAGCATTTTGCGTTTTTGCCGCTCAAAATCGACCCACCCATCACTGAGATATCTTTGTTATGTTGGGAGAATTCCTGCTGGATCAATATTTATCAAACAGGATAGAAACAATCCTTGTGTTTTACTAACACATTCTTTAAATTTTGAATATGCTGGCTTGCATTGCCCTGCTTCTGTGCATGGACATGTCAACCTCACTGCTTATATTCAGAATGTGTTAGTTATAAAACACCACGATTTTTTCTTTTCTGTTTTATACATACTGATTAAACAGGAGTTCTCCCAACATAACAAAAATATCTCAGTGATGGGTGGGTCGATTTTGAGCGGCAAAAACGCAAAATGCTCAGAAAGCTAATCTCTACTACCTACAACAAACTTGTCTGATTCTGATTCGGTCCACTCTCACTTTAAGCAACAATCAATCACCTATTAAACCATTACCCCCACTATTTCAGTGAAGAGACAGAGCGAAGGGAACGAGAGGTATTGGATGAACTATTTTCCCGCCACGCCTCCCTACTCCACTCTATGGTGGGTGTTAGTTTTACCGAGGCTCCGGACGAAGGGGCAACACGTGTACATGTGTTTGGGGAGATAGCCCGGTCCTGGGGGTTCGAGAGGGACAACTTGTTTCTCAGTTACAGTTTCGATCTACCAGTGGGATGGTGCGTGGAGGAGAGTGCAGCGATAAGAGGTGGGTGTGTAATGTCACAGCCTTGTTAGATATATTACGAGACAATTAATTTAGATAAAACAAGTTGGATGATAGTTAGTATCAACATAAATTCTTTCTGTACATAACTAAAACATATCTCATTTGTCTCAGGTACAACACAACGCAGTAAAATCCGGGAAACAAAATCTGGGAACATCTCCCACTACAATCATCCCTTCGAATTGTCTCTCTACCATAGTTCCGAGCACACGGAGGAGGAGGATCTGGGAAGTAGACCCCGGTTATTCCTCGAGGTAAAAAAGATATCTTTACTTTTCAACTCTCTCTCTATCTGGTTAAAAACTGTGTAAGAGTATCTAAATCTGGCCATGTAGAGATTACTAACATCCCCTTCTTTTCTGGTGGTTCCGTCCGGGGGTAGAGGGCAGGTCTGGTAGGGTAGGAGGTGGCTGGATAACAACTAGATACACCCACTCACTGTCACCATTCTTGGGGATCACAAGCTCGATACTGGGGTCTGGGGATGTGTTGGGAGAGGTGGAGTTCTGTTCCTTGATGTAGGCAAACTTCACCTTTATCTCTTCACCCGCAAACCTGAGTGAAATAATGGTGTGTTAGGAACAAGCAAGCGAGAGAGATTTCGTCAACCGATGATATTATGCTAAAGACAGGTCAAATGGTGGGAAAATAGGGCGGGGAAAATAAGTGGTTACGTACCCAGGAGGGCAAAACTTGGCTGAAACAAATCCCTCTTCACCAATCATATTATAACAACAAGGACTAGTAACAAAAAGTAGAGACGATTGTAACGATTCTAACCTGTGCTTCCACTGAAATGGTGCTGAGAGAATATTCCCGAGTTTACCCATAATAATACTGCAAAGAGAGGGGTGATACAAAAGAAGGTTTTGAGTACAAATTGTAATGCGAACTGAGTAGGGTTAGATCAGGAAGTGAGATGATGTGCTATAAATATGAGCCAGGCTGATAAGGGGTGAGAGGAAGTGGTCTCAATGTTAGAGAGAGAGATAGAGAGAGAGCATGATGATGATAAGTGATATCGGATCCGGTTATCTACTAATCATCTAATTTGACAACTTGCTTGCGATGAGAAGGGGCACACATATCTTGAGACCACAGATAATAATACCTCCCATTCGATTCTGATTAGAAACCTGACACGATTCTTCATGCAAATAGTGTTTCTGGGCGCAATAACACTACCCCACATTCCTAGGTGCGGAGTGTTGACTACTGGGAGAGAGTCCGACTGGAGGGATATGGGTATCTTACCCTTCCCCCATCACCTGGCTGCCAGACAATAAAGGTTGAAACATGGCGACCCGAGGGTCCTGATAATGCAACTCGACTGAGAAGAATGTTTATTGGAGGGACGGCTGAGTTGAGTGATGTGAGATATACACATGTGCCCAGCAACTACCACACTCACCCAGGTAGGAGACTCTCTTGGTGGTGGGGGTCACAAAATAAACGGGTTTAGAGAGACTTGGGTCAAAAAAAGTAATGGTTCTTTTGAGACAGCTTTGATTGAATGATTTTCCAGATTCTGTCGCAATTGACCCATTGTGCTCACTTGACTAACAACGACTTTGTTTCAGATCAGAAGACACTGCTGGGAAAGTTTGGATTCAGAACGGTCAGTAGTGGGACTGTGGAGGTGAAGTTGAACACAGTCCACCAAACTATGCCGTGTTATGTTGAGGATGAAATGAGGTTCAAGAGGGTCGCACTCAAGGTAAGAAGGAGAGGGAGATAGACTTAAGCATAGAGGTGAAGATAGAGGTGGAGAGAGAGCGCGCGATAAATAGATATGAGTAGTTGACGCGGTTGACGTTTCATAATGACGTTTTCACAAGCAATACTTCAATGGGTCGGTAAAGAGACGTGTGTACAATGAATACTCTGCTCAGAAGAGATATCTTTATTCAAGTAATATCCCTTCCCCAATATCACACCTTCCTTCTCCAACAGGACAAATACGGTAGACCGGGTGTACAGCTGGGTCTCCTGGAGGCAATTGAAACGTTTTACAAAGCCCGCAAGAGATTGGAGAACGTACGGACATCACTTCAGCCCTCTCTCTCGCGGTTAGCTCGGAATGTTGCTACAGAGCAGTCAATCATCAAGAAGTGGAGCAAGATAACTTTTGATGATAAATGAACAATAGAATCAGAGAGTAGCTATATCAAACCTATAAATTGATGACTGGGAGCCGTGTTTTTGTACAGTTTGACGGATGACTAATATTTATTGTTTTGCATGCTTTTTTGTTCTTATCATGTACACACATTTTTACAAAAAAAGAGTTTTTCCTAATCTACTGAAACCTATTCTAATGATAGACCACCATGCCCCCACCCCCTTTGCCCCATTCCTACATGCAACAACCTGATCCAATAGTACAATACGATCTTTTTACCCAACGGTCACCAGTATTCCCCCATTCGTCCACTTTTACCCACTCCTAATTTTACCTGACACAGCTCCAGTATAGATATGGCAGCGGAGAGTGATGAGATATACCAGCCGGAGGCGCCCATTACTATGAAGGAGAGCACCTCTTTGTACCCCAACAATCTCTCTATCTGGTCGGGGAATGGGGCTACACATTACATTGTGGCATCCAAGGGACTAGTCAACCTTGTCATTGGTAGGTGCATTGATTAGGGTGATATAAGGTGAGGGTGTCATGGCCATGGGGTGTCATTAGAGGGTGTCATCATGGGGTGTCATGGAATCATGAACAGTTCAATTCTCTAAAGTATGAGGTTTAAACTTTTCACAAATATATTATGCTGTATATGTTTCAGCTAAGTCGGGCGGTACAATGCAACGAAATCTGGAAGGAAAGATGTGTTCCCATGCCAGGCCCGTTATACAGGTAAACAGCTAGTTACAATCACGTTACGTTATAAAAGAGAGATTGGGTTATTAACTAGCGAGAGATACAGAGAATGCTTGCTAGATGCCCAATATTTTATCCTCACTCCCCTCAGGCGAAGTATGTGACATTATCGGGGACTCTCTACCTAGTAATGTGTACATTCCAGGGTATACAAATACACACGGCACTCGATCAGCGGCAACTTCTCTTCCACCCCCTCAACCCTGACCCGGCCAAACCAGGTACAGTGATCTTCTGATCTTTCATGATCTCTTGCATATTTCCACCCAGTATCTCCCAATCTCACGAATGAGCCAAGTCACAAGGATTCAATCTCTTCAATCGGTCCTAAGCAAAACGTTACCAAGTTTCCTATATATAATGTATATTAGACATAAAATCAATTAGACTACTATGTGGGGTACTGTTAAAAACCAACCAAACTATAAAACAATACTGACATAAAACAAGATCAGTTTCTAGAATATCCCCCTTTCTTGGCCTGTCTTCTTGCTGTTTCGGCATCCTTCTTGTGGCATCCTGCCAGTCCCGACTGAATACGGCCCCAAAACCGGACCTGGATAGTGTTTTGGTGGTTATTCAGAGTTAGATAATTACGGCGACTAGGATACATATTATCAGTTTAATTGGGAATGATTATTGAAAATGAGAACGGTGACTATACCATTCGTTCAGGATCCAGCCAATGAATGATGGCCCAATTTGATGCTTTCTGTTCCGTCTCACAATACTCCTGCCAGATAGGATAGATCCCCCTTAGTCGGGTGATATTCTGGCCTAGTTAACCCACTACCTCCCCCATGTATACATCCTCTGCCGTGGTTAGGTCCACATGGTTGCTTTGCATCAGTAGGAGGGGTAGTAGCGTCTGTCCTGCTATGTATCCTGCACCCGGTGCAAATGCTCTGTACTCCTGCGGGAGTAATCAATGATAATGATCTATTGATCAAATTTTAACCAAATTTTCAATTTTTCATTGCCTAGATCCCCCTCAACTTACAGATTTATCCCCGTTATGGTACTTGGCCACCCATTCCCTCTGTTCCGCACTCTCTGGGTGCCTGTGCCGGTACTCTCTCCCTGCAAACGCCATCTCCCCAACTCCATCTAGCTGCCCGACAATCTGATCCACATTGACCAGGCTATCATCGTCCGTCTTCAGCACAAAATCAAAACTAAACTGGGAGTGTGCCCAATCCAGGGCAGTTAGGGTTTGGGCAGCGAGATGGGAGTACTTGTCCCCCTCTCCAAATACCACAATGTCACCATGTTGTCGTGCCTCGGTCAGCAGCTCCGCCTTGATACTAGTCCTTTTGGGGGAGAAGCACACAAATAAATGGTGAACTAGAAGATGTGAATCGGGTCTATTTTTGTTCCATTGTTCCAGGCGTTTTAGCCATGTTTCACGGACTGCAGATCTGCGTTTGTAGTAGGCCCCTGCAGATAGGGAGAGTACCAGTAGTTTATAATGGGGGGTGTTGTGCAGTAGGGGTGGAGTGTATAGGACATCTCCACAGCTGTGGTTGGAGAGACGCAGGTAGGGGCGGGGCGAGGAGTCGGCAGATATGTGGCGCTGTCGGAGAGATCTGTATCGGAACCAAAGGAGGGGTGTCGAGATAGAGAGGAGAAGGAGGGTAACAAGGAGACAAAGACGAGTAGCAAAACGCATGACAACTGCAGCGGTGGGAGCTACTGGGTGTATATTGTACGCGTGGTGCATCCGGGTTTCTAGCAAAACAAGCACTCCCTTGTCATATTATTATCTCTCTCTCTTTTCTCTCTCTCTCTTTCTCTCTCTCTCTCTCTCTCTCTCTCACTCTCTCTCTCTCTGTCTCTCTCACCATTCACCATTGCTCCATAAATAAAACACGACGAGAGAATTTGGGACAAAAAATAATTATAACACGCATACATTCAAAATCCAATTCTCTTGCATCTCAAGATTTACCACAAACCTAAGAAAATACTCAACACACCACAGAGTAACACACTCAAAACGTTCCTCCCTGCACTGCTTGTATTAAAATTACACAGAGATTCTTCACATGTGTATACGTGACACGGCTCCATGTATTTCTCACATAACTCGCGGGGTCCGGTGAACGTGCAACCTTTATCCACCAACATTTTGTTCCCCTCCCGTACCGAGTAGGTCCGGCTGTAGCATGCCCCTAGACACTCCTGCTTTGCATGGCATTCGACCTCTGCTGGCTCCATCTCGCACTGGAAACATGTTATACTGCTGGTAGATGGATGGATCAGTACTAGGAACAACACAAGGAAGAGCATGGTGCAGTAATTGGGAGAGAATCGTGTTAATGATCATAACTGGAGCGAGGGTCACGTGATTATCAATATCACGTGGTGCAACTGTGGAGATGGTGCATCTGGTGTTGCTCTCATGATGGAATATGTCTCTCTGCCCCATAGCTCACAATACAGGGTGTCCCACTGTCTTTGCATCACCTGCGATTTTGGGTCATGACCGGGCTTCATTAAACTAACAAAAACTCATCGAAAAATTGGTCAAAATGGTTCTAACAAAAACCAGTGTTCTAGAGAATTGTCTGGCGAACATTTTGGTTGCAAGATTGACTTTCCAAGTCTTACCAATCGTCAGATATATTGTCGTAAAGTCAAAATTACGTGTTCATGAAATCCGACCGGGGTTCATGTTTTGAAAAATTCACAAATGCAAAGTTGCTCGGATCACATTGCATTCCTCATAAGAGTTGTGGGAAATTGTCTAGCGGTCATATTGGTACCCGGGTTTTTGTCCTAGCTCAATGTTTAGAGTGTCTTATGACTGTCTAAAGACGAAATTCAACCATAATTTTTGAGGGGATCATGTGTCATCAGCAAATGGGTAAAATGATTTGAAATTTACACGAGCTTCATTGGAATTGTCTAAGGTTCATTTTGATACCATGGGTTTTTCCATAGCTCTACGTTTAAGTTGCATTATGACTGTAGGAACATGAAGATTTTTCTATGCTGAGTCTTAGTTGGTATCGGCTCACAACCCCTAATTAGGTGGCTCGGTGTCGTGTGTAATCCCATGATAATCAGCACATATCGTCTCAATTTCATCTAGACACTTGACAGGGTTGTTATGACGATTTGGCAAGGCCCCTGTTAATGTGTAGGATACGCAAGTGGTCTATCTCAACCCTATCATGCACTAAGATGTTATTCAAGCAGCTATGAGCTTCATAATAGGGCAAAATGCAATGCGATACCTGAGACCACTTTTGGGAAAATTCCAGTTCTGACAGTCATAAGACACTCTAAACATTGAGCTAGGATAAAAACCCGGGTACCAAAATGACCGCCAGACATTTTCCTAAAACTCTTATGAGGGAAGCAATGTGATCCGAGCAACTTTGCACTTGTGAATTTTTCAAAACGTGAACCCCGGTCGGATTTCATGAACACGTAATTTTGACTTTACGACGATATATCTGACGATTGGTAAGACTTGGAAAGTCAATCTTGCAACCAAGATGTTCGCCAGACAATTCTCTAGAACACTGGTTTTTGTTAGAACCATTTTGACCAATTTTTCGATGAGTTTTTGTTAGTTTAATGAAGCCCGGTCATGACCCAAAATCGCAGGTGATGCAAAGACAGTGGGACACCCTGTATTACAGAGATGGTTTGGGGTGCGCGCGGCGCTTTCTATCTGTAGAAAGCACGTTTTTCAGCAGTCAGTGTCCAATTCCCCGTGTGTATTCTTTTGACTTTCGCCTGGCGCAGTTGCAACACCTCGACACAATTGCTAATTAATCAACAGCTAACTGCTTAATTAGCTAATTAATCAGTTAATTAACCAACTCCCCCACTAGGTGAAGAGGTATTTGCACAAGGGGTATGTGGCGTATTTAACGACATGATAGCTGTTGGTCTCTCCTCTGGACGAATTGTAATCTTTAAAAAGGACAGCGGGGCCTTTACCAAATTTGACACACTACAAGGTACCATGTCCCTTGAAATATATCCAGGCATTTAAGCCACACCTCCTAAATGTGCCTTCCTCTTATAACTGATATTGTTTAGCGTCATTTCCAGGACACAGCAACCCAATATGTGACTTGAAACAGAGCCAGAAGAAGTTGTTTACCAGTGATGATAATGGCTGTATTCTAGTTTGGCATCATAAGGGAGACTCGTGGGAATTGGTCAAAACTTTCGAAGGAGCCGGGTAAGAATTCGGCTCACCCTCACAGCTTGCCTATCTCAATTAGAACATTACAACTCACAGCTGCGTCAGTACAATAGACTACGTACTATCCCCCTACCCAACCTCTCTTGACCACCAGGTCGCCCTGTTCCACGCTGTGTGTCTACAAGGAGTTCGTTATCGGTGGTTTTGGATCTGGTCACATTAGGGTATTTGATCACAGTGAGGGATCTCTTGTGGCTGAAATAACAGCCCATGCTCGATGGATCAATGCCATCGATGTAACTCCCTCCGGCCTGGTAAGAAATTCACCCTTTTTAGTCGCTCAAATCTGGCGTGTGGCTTGTATTTTCAAATGTTCAATTCGGAGATCTTGCTTGTTGAGTTTTTATACATTTCAATGTACAATGTATAGTTGCGCGTGTATCTGCGCGGAAAGTCCCGATCTTGTTCCTTCCGCGCCCTACATTTCCACCAAATTTAGGAACAGTGTACATAGTACATCGTGACACATGTGTGCCACTGCTCGACCCTCACACCGTTTTTCTGTGCTGTAGAACTAAGCGTGTCGAATGGATCAAGTAATCTAGGTCTTTATTCTTCCCTCCCTCCTAGCCACTGGTATTATCAGTCATCATAATCCTCATGAAATATTCCAATTTATTAATAAAGAATATATATATTAGTTCAACCATGATCGGTACAATATCTCTGTGTCCTAAAATATATGACCTCATTCTCTCAGATGATATCGGTATCAGAGGACACGATCGTTCACCTATGGGATCTAAACACGGTAAGGAAAACAGAGAACAGAGAATACCCGTCTCTTTGATTCAAAGAGTTCTCGATAAGAGAAGACTAACGACTTTTGGAAGACCGCATTTGTTTCGTTTTCTAATTACACGAAAGTTCCTTCATGACCTGTTTCCTAATTGCTCATTATAACCAGTTACATTTCAGATGTCCCATCACCACTCAATTTGCATTCCTAACGTTCAGCTGTGCGGTGTCAACTTCTTACCGGTGAGTTTTTCGTGCTCCACTACTACAAGTATATTGTGTCTTTACTCATTATATAAGAAGGAGAGAGAGGGAGAGAGAGAGAGAGAGAGAGAGAGAGAGAGAGAGAGAGAGAGAGAGAGAGAGAGAGAGAGAGAGAGAGAGAGAGAGAGAGAGAGAGAGAGAGAGAGAGAGAGAGAGAGAGAGAGAGAGAAGAGAGATAGAGGCTGATAATGACTCTAATCGCTCAAGCGTTATAGAGGTCATGCTCTCACTCACAGAGTCCGGAGAGAGAGAGAGATAGACAAGATAGACAAGATGTTCTATAACACATTCTCTCTGACAGGAGACAGAAGATTTTGCGGTTACTGGTTATGATATGAGAGATATCCTAGTTTTCCGGAAAAAACACTGAGAACACGCGGAAGTTCGGACTGTGTATTTATTGAGAGACTATGTGAATTATTGCTCCATTTTTTGTCAGAATCATATTTTTTGTTTGTGGTTGAAGCGGGTGTGTGTGTGTGTGCGTAGATCGAATAAAAGAAAACAAGCCTATACTTTAGTTTCGCCTTCCTTAATTACTCCCCTAGTTTGTGTTTCGCCTAGCTTAGCAGGGTGTCGACTAACTCATGTCATAACAGAAGTTATCTATTTAGATATGACATGTCATAATATGTATCTGTGTTTGTTAGTCCTAGGTGTGAGAATTGCCCCCAAAATATGTAGGTTATGTTCGTGAGATGATGTGTATTTTTGTTTTCTCCTAAACTGATCTGTACAAAGTGATTTACAATTGTGATTCTTCATTCTCTTTTCGCACAATGTCCCCCAGTTGTGCACAATCGGTATTTGACGAGTTTTAATTCTCTCCTTGAACTGCATGCTAGTATGTGTACTAGTATCTCTAAAATTCCGTTGTGTGTAGCTGGTTTCAACAGCTCAGTCAACTACCAATATCTCAATCACCGTGTTTCTGTGGCGGTTTGTTGAGTAACTCAACAAGTGGCGGATGTAGTCCTTGTTTCTCTATTTGTCACATCTGTGTGTTATTATTGTCCTATAATAATGTGCTCGAACTGATAAGAGTGTGCCGTGTTATACCCCCCTCCGTTATAACTGATGTCATGCATAATATTCTCATATTACGAATATATCATTGGGAACTAGTCGAGTCGAGAGAGGGAGATTAAAAATGTGAGTAACAGAGTAAGGGTAAGTAGCAAAAACGGAGAAAGGTACGGACCAATTTCAATGTTGGAGAAAGAAGAGAGGAATTTAGAAAGTGGAAGCCCGGCCGCAGAATATAGATCTGGCCTCTGCTAAAAGTTAGTTCTCATCGGAATTCGTACTGGCATAATAAATGATTATCAATTTTCCGGTCGATTCCCGTCCGATAATTCAGTAATGTAGCTAAGAGACAGTAATCCTCTGGGAAGAGATTGAGATAGATTGATATATATGTCTATCTGTACAGACTCTAATAATAAAGAGATATCAAGATATTTAGCTGCTGGAATCTTGATGAAAGGTCTGGCAAAGAAATTGTGAAAGGGAGAGCATGTTCTTTTGAGAGAGGCTTGAAAAACTAGGATAGCGAGAGAGAGCGCTCAGAGTCCTTTACACTAAAGTGTAGATAGCTGCAGCACACAGACAGTCCATAATCTCTGCTTGTTTGTCTGATGCACTAATGTACCGTTAGGTCTCTACTTTAGTAGGCAACTCAATTTAAGATTAAACTTTAATCTTAATTAAACTTTAATCTTAATTTGAGTTGCCTAATAGCAATGCAACCCATTTAGAGTTATCTGCATTCTGCTCAATTAGTTTATTCGGTCCATCCTGAAACATGTCCACATGCTCCTAGATGGGCGGTGTAAACCCATTGATTTCTGTTTGTAGCTGAATGTTTGGGGTGTTATTCTGGATAATCTTAATGCTGTTTTGCTCTCACTTGGATAATTCTGTATAAATTATATCGATCCAGCATAGCAAAAATAGCTGACCTACTCTCCTGGCAGACTGCCCGCTACTGTTTCTTCATTGCTATCATTTTGTAGCAGATCCTTCCTCGTTTAGTTATCTCTTCTTTCTAATTCCTTCCTCTCTGCTTTCCGTCACGTTTGCACACGACTATAAGTGAGCTACTTATGCATTTAAATAACACTTGCAATTAAACTTATCATTAATGAAACACGCTGTACAATGTTCTCTCTCTCTCCTTCTCAGTTCTCACTGTGTCCATCCAATTTCCCTGTTGTATGGCAGGACCATGATAGTGTGATAATCTCTCGTGTCACGAAACTGATATTGATAATGATATCACTTATAGGATTCATTTTACGATAAAAGTAATTAGTGAAGTTCCTCCACGCGGCATCCGGAAATCCTGATTTTACTGATACAGCTAGGAACTTTGTTGTTGTTATTATGGAAGGTTGGGAGTCGTATTGGCCATTGTCCCAACTCGGGACAATGCTTGTAGACAGTAACAGCTGCCAATGCTCGACAGCAGTAATGGTAATGGTAATGAAGTCACGAAAACAATCTAGTTTGTTGTCTGCCGTTTGTAACACTTTTCTATCTTCCGTTTCCGCATTCAAACTGGCCTCGTTTGTAAGGCAAGGCCTCGTGACGTTTTGTCACCACGTTCGCACAGTGTGTAGTACTGTTGTGGGACATGGTACATAAACAAGCTGTGTGTTATAATTCTACCAGCAGTTTATTTCATGTTTTTGCATTTTTCCTGGCACTATGCCGTTAAGTTTTAACTCGCCCTATCCCTGCCCCTAATTAATATTCTAACCTACCCTGCCCCTAATTAATATTCGATTCGGTAATTATCCCTGACGTAGTACCACACACAACTACCGACTAGACTCTTGTTTACAGAGGTGGGGGAATTAGGGAAACCTCCGGTTCTCCCCCTCCTCCCACAGTACAGTACCTTTAGTCACACCACCAGGCCATGTTATTAACGAATTATTTATTATCCGTGTCCGTATATTCTTTAGACGGGGGGTTTGGAATGTGTGGTCATGCCAACTAGACAGACAGCGTAATTACATAGTTTTACTAAATGCACCGCCACCAAGGTACCGAGAAACTGAGCTTCCTGTTCATTTGACAAGTAAATAATAGGGATGGTATAATTTGCGATACTCCGCATCTATCCATTCAGATTTTCTGCAATTGAATCAGAATCAAGTCTCATAACAGTCTATAATATTAAATATTTCTTTAGACAATCCTTTCCAATGATTAGTTTACATATATAATAAATTTTCTAATCGTTCACATATTTTATTGCGATCATATCAACGGTAGATCATTCGCATTTAATGATTAACGGACAGCCCTCGACGGTCTCCATCCAGCATTCATTCAACTAACAACATAGCTCAGAGTCCTGAATCTCTTATATAATAGAGTTGTTGCAGAATATACCGCACGAGCTAGTTGCATAAAATAATAAAGTTGTTGAATGTCACTATTCCCCCTTCTTCTGTGCTCTTTGCGGGCTGCAGCAGTCTTACTTAACAGCATTACTGGACAGATCTCTCTCCCTCTCCCCCTCTCTTTCACTGATCACTATCGCACATTCTAGTTGTTCAAGCTAGTGCAGCAGCTTTAGTGGTCCTGACCCCTCTCCCACATAATCTGCAGAAATTCCATGAAAACATATTTTGCTTGACTCTGTATCACCAACTATGTTGCTCCTTCGTTCCGACACGCCTATAAATTGTAAAACCTCTCTCTTTATCTCATTATTATGCCCATTACTGCGTTTCCTACCACTGTGGCCTAATTCTCACAGTTGTATATGCTGACGTGTTTGATTTGCAATGTAATTGACACGAAACTGACCGCAGTGACAGAACGTACTGGTCGATGGCCTCATAGCATATGTCAAACAGTACATAGTTGAACGAGGGAGGGTGGTGAAAATAATTGTCTATAATAGTGATAGGTTAATTTATCGGTAAGCATTTTACGATCCTTCATTCAAGATTGAAATATTCTAGTTTCAGCCTGAAAATCCCCTTTAATTTGCACCTTTGCAGTTTACCAATACCAGCATACCGATATATAATTCATATTATAAACCCTGTGTTTTTTGTTTCCCAGGTCTTCGGATGAAGACACTATTGTTAGTGGTTTTAGTAGCGATCCTAAAACCAGCAAAGTCGTACACTGGATTTGTAACTGCCAGAAACAACCTCCGTCCTAACGGCTTCTGGGGCTATCAGGTAGATTTGATCGTGTAAATCTGTTAGCAGTTAACTTTTAGTCTGCTACATGTCAAACAGTGTCAGACTGTGTGTCAGGTGAACAATGACCACTGAATCATACTAGTGGTTAGTAATAGCTCAGTATTTACCATGATCTCCCCTCTCTCCAGAACGGAGTTGCAGACTGCAATTTTGCGAATAGCGGCTGGTCTGAATGGTACCCCCGAACATGTAGCTCCTGTTCTCAGACTAGGTTCAGGTAAGAACACACGTCTCTTAAAGTTAAACTAGATTCACAAAAAACTCTTTCGAAACTGGGCCGAAGGATTTTTTCCCTTCCTGCAGCTCTCGATTTAGTGAGGTTTAAATCTGCCTATAGCTGCAGTCGTATCTATTACTTCCTTTAGCCTTAGAATAGGGTAACTTGAATCCCTTTTTCTTTCACCGCAACACATTTTTCCGATATAATATTCGGGATAATTTAATGATATATGGGGGCCCATCGCCTGGTACATAATATATTATCCCATTCAGATATTGCAAGGGGGTGAGGATAGGATGCGGGGAGTGGTACTGCTTGGGTAGTAAGGTGGAAACGTGCGGGGCACGGTGTCCTGACCTCCAGCCCCTGGATCCCCGTGTTAGGGTATCGGACACGAGGACAGAGTGTGGAACACAGGTCGACTTCTCGTGTCCCAAGTGTTTCCAAGCCCTGCCAGAGGACAGCACCACGGCAGAGTGTCTGTTCAATGGCACATGGACTTCACAACCACCCAGATGTTCTCATGTAACGTGTAAAGCACCTGATACACCTCAAAACGGGTAAGTGGGATATTTTGTGATTTAGATTCGTTGGAAATTGATTTTCAGCGAATGTTTTTTGTAAAACGTTGAAAAACAGGAGCACGTCACACACAAACACAATATTTAATTGGCTGTCTCCCTCTAACCTGCTCCCCTCCCTATACAGGTATGCCACCTGGGGCAGCAACTGTCACGATAGAGCCACCTTCAAGTGCTACATGGGATACGAACTTATAGGTAATAAGGGCAGTTATAGGTGTCAATTAATCAACTTGTGGGCCTTTACCATCTAATTTTAATCTAGTCTACAGTTATAGCAAAAATCAATTTGGCGATCTGTCTTTCATTCAGTGATTATTGGGTTGCTATCCAATACGTTTGCAGACTTCATGTTCCATGTTGGTACTAGTCCTTTAAATCCTTCTGTATTTAACAGTAACACACTTCACAGACTTGGTCACGCAGTCACCCCTCCACTACAGCTGTGCGAAGTGTGACAAACGAAGCCCAGGGAGGGATGGCATCACCAATTCACAGACTAGTATCCCCATTATCAGACAGGATGTACTCTCTAAACCCAGGAGGTTCCTCATCCTGTTCCTCCCACCATTCCTTCCCCACGGACTCCTTCTCATGCAGAGCAGCCTTGGTATAGATAGAGCTGGTTCCACTGGGCTGGACTCTCGTTATCCCCTTTGAATCAATCATAACGTCATCAGCATAGGAGGAAGCCCTTTTGTCCTCCATCCGCATGTAGTTATCAAAGGGCTCTCCTGCATCCTGCGAGTTGAGTTTCATGTAGTTGTCCTCGGAGTAGGAGGGAGCGATGGGAGGGAGGTCTTCCTCTTCTTCTTTCTTTTCCCCAATTTGATCGTACAAATCCTCCTCCTCCTCTTTATCTGCTGTGGTGGTGGAGGATGTTGAGGGAGGTTTAGGTGGTGGACCAGAGGGAGGAGAACCACAGGTAGCCTCAACCAACCCCTCAGGGTAGATGTACTGCTGACTAATCTTCTGCCGAGGGAAGAGACCGGGTTTGTTGTATCTCTTCCACCTCTCCTGGAATGTCCCTGTCTCAGACTCACTCTGGTAGTACTGCCACGCCAGGAATCCCAGGCCAACAACCAGATGGAATGCACCTAACCCCAGTAAAGTGTACAGATATGTACTTTCCGTTTGAGTGGTTCTCACAGACTTCTGTGTTCTTGGCACACCGGTCTGTATGCAGAGTGTTCCAGTTGAATCAACAACACTGTCCAGTGTATTGCATTCCGTGCACTGTAATGCTCCTTCAGTGACAGAGAAAGATCCGTGGGGGCAGGCCTCACAAACCCCAGTATTGTTGTTGAGATAACGACCAGGTTGGCACAAATGACATTCCCCGTCATCCCCCAACTCCCTTCCCTCGGTACAGGTCTTCAGAACACATCCAGGTTCACTAGGCTCCCACTCACCCTCCCACGTGCAGTTAACATGGTTCAGGACAGGTTGGTATCTAGCATCACTACACGTCGCCTCCACTCTACTCAGCGTAGGGATAGCAGCCCATGATGAACCGGAGAGAAGAGTTGACGCTGGTTTAGGACAGAAACTTTTCGTTGAGTACATGTAGCTCACCTGTCCAACTAGGTTGGTTCGACGACTTGCCTTTGTCGTAAGTTGAACGGATAGCGAGACACTACTCTGAAGGCTAGACGAGCAGGACAGATCAGTCCTGATCAGAGAATCTTGGGTGTCGTACAGAACCAAGTCGGTATTTCTAGTTAGGACAAAGGAAGACCCTGTGTAGGGTTGGCTAGTAGTTCCACAGGGAGTTTGCAATTGAAACTCAGTGGATGTCACGGACAGTGTGATGGTCCCTTCTCCACTTTCCTCCGATAGGACAACTTCGAGAGTATCATCCGTGGCATCCCGACTCCACTTTATCTCGAAGTCGTCCTCTTGAAAGTTTAGAGTTGGAAGCGTTGTCGTTACCTCCAAATCCTGACTAACTGCCAGAACTTCGACCCAATCGCCGTCATCAGTTGTTACCCTAGTGCTACATGCGTACCTGTTCCCAATATCGAATACAGCAGCCACACCCACATCTCTGTTCATCACTCGAGTTTCGGGGCCGTATTGGATTGATAAGGAAGAGACATCGAGTCGCATCTGAAGCCACTCTTCGGTCGATGAAATAGTTTCCGTTGCACTTGATGAAAAACCGTAGCTGTTATCATTTGAGTTAGTGCTAAATGTCACATCTCCACTGGTTTTTACTTTCATCATCACCTTGTACCTGAAACAAGGCAGATAGATGATTGTTTGGTTTTTTTAATGCTCTAATCTGACATTTATTCGGTATGAAACGCAGACTATAATCATACCTGTATGCGGAAGTTGAAGTATCGCTGTTCAATGCATCAAACAGCCTCAAATCCAATACCGTTTTTTCAAATGCCCCTTTACTAAAAGTGGTTGCCGGGCATTTTAGGAGCAGAGACCCTGTCACAGGGTTGAAATTCTGGTAGGTGTGGGATGGTGGCCATGATCCAGTATATCCGCTGTACCACTGGTCAAATGCAGTTA
This sequence comes from Hormiphora californensis, assembly GCA_020137815.1. Classification (NCBI taxonomy): domain Eukaryota; kingdom Metazoa; phylum Ctenophora; class Tentaculata; order Cydippida; family Pleurobrachiidae; genus Hormiphora; species Hormiphora californensis. Next base: position 9,073,313 of record CM035350.1, read on the forward strand.
CCGATCCAAGCAAGAGAAACAAAACCAACATTCTAGTACTATTCATTAGACTGGCAATACGTGTGTGTATTGTTGCTCTGTCGACTTCCCTTTTCCATTGCTCAACAAGTACACTTCCCTATTTCCAAGCTGCTACATGACCATTTTCCATAAACCATTCTCATCAATAAACTACTATTTCCTCACTATAATATTGTAAGTGAGTCGCTTGACACCATGTGCATCAACAATTCAATATGACGTGTTCCAGGTGACTCAGAACAAATGTGCAATGAGCAGGGAGAGTGGACGCCCAAAGTGTCGCCGATCTGTGTTCCAATCAAGTGCCCACTCCTCGTATCGCCCGACAATGGCTTCCTTTTCCAGTTATCTCGAGTGTACAGAGCACGTGCTTACTTCAGGTTTGTAGAATAATACTTGCGAATTAGCTGCGTTTCATGGCCTATAATACAGTATGTCATTTCGTGACCGGATCTGTAAATTGTTTCAGGTGTAAGATTGGATACGAGCTACATGGTACAAGATCAATTAGGTGCAGTGCCAGAGGATCCTGGTCCCCTGGACCCCCAACTTGTATTAGGAGTCAGATGACAGACGGATGAACAAAAAACATAAGCATGTTTCAGTGATATCGAGTTTTCAAAGCGAAGAACAACTATTTTAGTATTTTAAACCAGTTTTTGCCGTACCTTTTCAAGAATTTTTTAAAGACTCAGTCATCAGCATAGTAGACTGCCAGAAAAATATCTTTGCTACATTTTGCAGATGTGATAGTTATCAAATGGAACAGCTAAGCTATCAGTGATAGATCTCTGTATTCCGTTATCGCTACGTTGTTAAAAACATCAGACCGCTGTTCCTATATATTTATTACACCCAACTTGAAAACCATGTGTGTTTTGATGATCTCCACTCAGTCCTCGAGTGAAATCAATACCATCACACAACTATCATCTTTGTTTGTTGTTAGAAACAATTTTTGTTTGCGAGTGCTGTGATTCAGACTATGCGGCGTTACATGACGTCTTTTGATATACACTTTTGGTAAACATACTCTCCCCAGACATATCATTTTGAAAAAGGGAAGAAAGTTTTAGTAATGCCCTTATGTATCCTTCTTTGTCGAGGCTATGCCCGTGAGGGACTGGGATTGAGGGATGTATCACAGGGGGCTGCATTCTCCACCCTGGAGGTCTACCGGGAATGGTTGGTGCCATTCCCAGGGGCACGTGCCCTTTCATCCAATGATGATGTATCATGATCAAGGTATTTTGAGAGGGTGGTTTGGCAAATATTTGGTGGGGCCAGGGTTATAACTACATATAGATAAGTAGCTTGCCCTTTACTCTCTCTTCGGAGTGGAGCGAGAACATTTGGGTTAGCACAATTTGCCTAACAGGATAGAACCAAGAAATACTATGTCGCCTTGGCTATTATAATAATGTCACTAACTGCTAACATCGTCTTTTTTAGTGTCATTCAATTTCAAATTGGGGTCATGAAATCATCCTTTTCTTCAAATAGAGTTCTGATACACACTGACTCGTACACACACACACAGACACACACTGACTGACCTACTGACTGGCAGACTGACTGGTCACATGATTTTTCAACAAACGGTTTAGGTCATGCTTTATGGTAACTGTAAGAAGACGCTAGTGCTAGATTGGCAACACGTGCGTCCGGTAAAATATTGTTTGGCACAGATTACTCTGCCATTTGGCACATTAGGGTAGCCACTGGCTATTTGAAACGGCGGCCAATTTGAAACAGTGTCTGGCTATTTGAAACAAATGGACTTATCTTCTGATCGCTGACCAGGAAAAGGCCAGAGTTTTCATTCCCATTTGCTCACCAGCCTCTAGCGGGGACCTACCCGTGTCACTCTGGGCGTGAACAGGATACACACAATGGGATTCACAAGGGAACAGAAGCTAGGCACAAACAAGAAGTAGGCCAAGGCGCTTATTATTATGGAAGTGGGCAATTCAAAGGGTTTTTGATCCTTGACCGCCACATCTATCAGGTTCCCAATGTTTGATGTATTGATGGTGTAGACAACATAGGAACATGCTGTAAGGATACTTCCGAAGTTGTGCACTAAGATCATGATTGTGCTTCTTCGTTTCCTGTTTTCTGAGCGAAGTAAAGCCGAATTAGCCACTTGTTTCATTGAGTTTCGGATTAGTTCGAAGATTGTGAGAATTGAAGCGATGAGACCCATTACCTGTGCTAGTACATTGAAGATGTTGGATGCAATGAACACCTCTAGAGTTGAGTTAAAAGTTATACCCAAGGAATTAAAGGGCCCACCTTTAAAACTTGCAAAGACTCCCTGGGCAATGATGTAGTAGTAGGCCACATCCCCGTCCCCTTTAGTCCTCAATAGGTCCACCTTGAACACCAGGCTGTAGATTGAAGTGATGATGATAAAAGCGAGGGGATATTTCGATGGTACATGAGAGAATGGGTATCGGATTTGGTAAAAGCGACACGCAGCAAGACATCCGGTAATGACACACGGCTGTGTAACAATTGTCCGTACAAAGTTACTGTAGAGACGTTGCCCGATGGATGACTGAGGCCACCGAAAGTACACATAGTGTGTTGTGCAGTTGACAAGGTATCCAAATTCGGGATCTTTCTCCGCCGCATAACATCTCCAATTCTTGGGAATGAAGGTGGCGTAGGCAAAGTAAGTGGGTAGGGTGGCACAAGTCAGGAAGTCTGTGATGAACAGGGATAGGTAGAGATTCCGAGCGAGGGAGGTTGATTTGCGAAGGTTTCTGGTTATCACCATCGCGTTCAGGGTGACACCGAGTGCCGAGAGAAGCACGAGGTAAATGACGATGTAAATGTCAGGGGTGGAGAAGCCTCCATCGGCAAACAGTGCCATTTAACTACTAATAATAGGAGAATTAATACAAACTCTTTTCAAAATTATAGCCCTATAAAAAGAGCTCAAGTTGCTCTTTTCAATGAGCCCAAGATTTTCGAAATTGCTTGAGAAATGGATGAGTTGGTTTATAATACATATTATGGAGACTTTATATAACTTTTAATGGTTGAATTATCGGAATTATGGCGAAAATCGTCTCAAATTGTGCTAAAATCTCAAAATGAGGGTTTTAATTGTTCCAGGCTCTGACTACACAACCGCTTTAGAATAAATGCATTATGTTTCATAATGTTTCATAATGCTATGTTTCCCCGCCAACCTTTCATCCCTAACATGAAGGCGGACAGACATTTCGGATGATTTATAGATCACACAAACAGTAGGTATAGAACAAATCCTTATGTTTTAGTTGCACTAAATTGCACGCCACATAGCGGAATCGCGCGCCACACATTTCCTGAAAACGTGTCAATGAGCAGGTTGTTGTTGTGTGCGCGGCTCTAGTTGCTACATGTTGCCCCTCGCAACCTGAAACGGGACAAGAGAGCTGACTTGCTACACATAGTCACTATATCCGTTTAGATGAGCAGGATATTCATTATTGTAGGGTGGTTCCCTTCTTTGGGAGACACAGCTACTAAGCTGTTGAACACAGGGGGAGGACTGAGTCCTGTATGGTCATGTTATAATAACGATGTTTTGGCAAATTACGCCATAATCATCAATTCGAACTTTCATCAACTACAACGTAAAACTATTTATTGAGCATTATTGATAATGGCCGTACAGCCGAAACGTCTAATAAATGAGCGTCTTCGATGTCATATCGCACCCGCCAACAATATTGGTGTGAACAATGAAACCAAGATATCAATTCGAATTGCCATGAATTTCGCCAGACCCCGATTTGATTCTCAGTGCACTCAGATGGGGTCCGTGGCGCCATGGATAGAGTGGAGGTAGTTTATTGTTTCAATTAAACCGTACATTTGCCTCAGAGTACGTGTACCTGGGAAATGATTTGGCTATGGGTTTCTCTCTCTCTCTCTCTCTATCTCTATCTTTTTTTCTTTCTCTCTATCTTTTTCTCTCTCTCTCTCTCTCTCTCACTAGCTATCTCACTCTCTCTCTATTTAATTGTATTCACTACGTCCTAGTCCTTTTTGAGCTCTAGGTGTGTCTGCTTCAGCTTCAACTTGGAGCTACCTTTCTTGTTGTTGCGAAACCATCTATCATCTAAACACCATTAATTTAATTCCCTACGCGTTTATTTCGATTCCAGGTGTCATTGTAGATACTTATATTTTGATACAGTCGGACCCCGATTTACCGGGCCCCGATTTACCGGAACCCCGATTTACCGGGAGGATAAACTTCCCCCGATATGGTAGTAGAGTCGATAACTACATCGACCTCTCCCAATTGTTCCAGTTTTTGTCACATCTGTTTGGAGCCTCGACACGACCTCTTAACAGGTGTTACTTTTTCACAAACTGTTTTCATCTTGGTGTAATCAGCAGTTGAAATGTTGTTGATCATAACAAAAACCGAACTATTTTTTTCAACTTGGGGTAAAACTATGGGTGTCAAAAGTTAGCTCTAGGTCCCCTGAGTAACCATCCGGAGACTCTAAGAGATATTTCAAGCCGTTCTCCCGTAATCATTAATCCCGGTGGAGAAAAAAATACAATGCGGACGTACGTGAGCGCTGGCAGGCTGTTTACATGTTATTGTATGTCTCTCACTCTCTCTGGAAAAACCGCACGTGCGGTTGCGCCGCGCGAGATAACTCTTTCTCAAGGGGGAGAAAAGAGAGAGACAGACATTAACGTTATACATTAAAGTTGAGGTTGTAGGCAATTGCACGTACGTCCAATGGACATATTTGAGTATGGACGGTCCATACTCAAATATGTGCTCTACCGGGATTAATGATTACAGGAGAACGGCTTGAAATATCTCTTAGAGTCTCCGGATGTACGTGCAATTGCCTACAACCTCAACTTTAATGTATAACGTTAATGTCTGTCTCTCTCTTTTCTCCCCCTTGAGAAAGAGTTATCTCGCGCGGCGCAACCGCACGTGCGGTTTTTCCAGAGAGAGTGAGAGACATACAATAACATGTAAACAGCCTGCCAGCGCTCACGTACGTCCGCATTGTATTTTTTTTCTCCACCGGGATTAATGATTACGGGAGAACGGCTTGAAATATCTCTTAGAGTCTCCGGATGGTTACTCAGGGGACCTAGAGCTAACTTTTGACACCCATAGTTTTACCCCAAGTTGAAAAAAATAGTTCGGTTTTTGTTATGATCAACAACATTTCAACTGCTGATTACACCAAGATGAAAACAGTTTGTGAAAAAGTAACACCTGTTAAGAGGTCGTGTCGAGGCTCCAAACAGATGTGACAAAAACTGGAACAATTGGGAGAGGTCGATGTAGTTATCGACTCTACTACCATATCGGGGGAAGTTTATCCTCCCGGTAAATCGGGGTTCCGGTAAATCGGGGCCCGGTAAATCGGGGTCCGACTGTATCAAAATATAAGTATCTACAATGACACCTGGAATCGAAATAAACGCGTAGGGAATTAAATTAATGGTGTTTAGATGATAGATGGTTTCGCAACAACAAGAAAGGTAGCTCCAAGTTGAAGCTGAAGCAGACACACCTAGAGCTCAAAAAGGACTAGGACGTAGTGAATACAATTAAATAGAGAGAGAGTGAGATAGCTAGTGAGAGAGAGAGAGAGAGAGAGAGAAAAAGATAGAGAGAAAGAAAAAAAGATAGAGATAGAGAGAGAGAGAGAGAGAAACCCATAGCCAAATCATTTCCCAGGTACACGTACTCTGAGGCAAATGTACGGTTTAATTGAAACAATAAACTACCTCCACTCTATCCATGGCGCCACGGACCCCATCTGAGTGCACTGAGAATCAAATCGGGGTCTGGCGAAATTCATGGCAATTCGAATTGATATCTTGGTTTCATTGTTCACACCAATATTGTTGGCGGGTGCGATATGACATCGAAGACGCTCATTTATTAGACGTTTCGGCTGTACGGCCATTATCAATAATGCTCAATAAATAGTTTTACGTTGTAGTTGATGAAAGTTCGAATTGATGATTATGGCGTAATTTGCCAAAACATCGTTATTATAACATGACCATACAGGACTCAGTCCTCCCCCTGTGTTCAACAGCTTAGTAGCTGTGTCTCCCAAAGAAGGGAACCACCCTACAATAATGAATATCCTGCTCATCTAAACGGATATAGTGACTATGTGTAGCAAGTCAGCTCTCTTGTCCCGTTTCAGGTTGCGAGGGGCAACATGTAGCAACTAGAGCCGCGCACACAACAACAACCTGCTCATTGACACGTTTTCAGGAAATGTGTGGCGCGCGATTCCGCTATGTGGCGTGCAATTTAGTGCAACTAAAACATAAGGATTTGTTCTATACCTACTGTTTGTGTGATCTATAAATCATCCGAAATGTCTGTCCGCCTTCATGTTAGGGATGAAAGGTTGGCGGGGAAACATAGCATTATGAAACATTATGAAACATAATGCATTTATTCTAAAGCGGTTGTGTAGTCAGAGCCTGGAACAATTAAAACCCTCATTTTGAGATTTTAGCACAATTTGAGACGATTTTCGCCATAATTCCGATAATTCAACCATTAAAAGTTATATAAAGTCTCCATAATATGTATTATAAACCAACTCATCCATTTCTCAAGCAATTTCGAAAATCTTGGGCTCATTGAAAAGAGCAACTTGAGCTCTTTTTATAGGGCTATAATTTTGAAAAGAGTTTGTATTAATTCTCCTATTATTAGTAGTTAAATGGCACTGTTTGCCGATGGAGGCTTCTCCACCCCTGACATTTACATCGTCATTTACCTCGTGCTTCTCTCGGCACTCGGTGTCACCCTGAACGCGATGGTGATAACCAGAAACCTTCGCAAATCAACCTCCCTCGCTCGGAATCTCTACCTATCCCTGTTCATCACAGACTTCCTGACTTGTGCCACCCTACCCACTTACTTTGCCTACGCCACCTTCATTCCCAAGAATTGGAGATGTTATGCGGCGGAGAAAGATCCCGAATTTGGATACCTTGTCAACTGCACAACACACTATGTGTACTTTCGGTGGCCTCAGTCATCCATCGGGCAACGTCTCTACAGTAACTTTGTACGGACAATTGTTACACAGCCGTGTGTCATTACCGGATGTCTTGCTGCGTGTCGCTTTTACCAAATCCGATACCCATTCTCTCATGTACCATCGAAATATCCCCTCGCTTTTATCATCATCACTTCAATCTACAGCCTGGTGTTCAAGGTGGACCTATTGAGGACTAAAGGGGACGGGGATGTGGCCTACTACTACATCATTGCCCAGGGAGTCTTTGCAAGTTTTAAAGGTGGGCCCTTTAATTCCTTGGGTATAACTTTTAACTCAACTCTAGAGGTGTTCATTGCATCCAACATCTTCAATGTACTAGCACAGGTAATGGGTCTCATCGCTTCAATTCTCACAATCTTCGAACTAATCCGAAACTCAATGAAACAAGTGGCTAATTCGGCTTTACTTCGCTCAGAAAACAGGAAACGAAGAAGCACAATCATGATCTTAGTGCACAACTTCGGAAGTATCCTTACAGCATGTTCCTATGTTGTCTACACCATCAATACATCAAACAATGGGAACCTGATAGATGTGGCGGTCAAGGATCAAAAACCCTTTGAATTGCCCACTTCCATAATAATAAGCGCCTTGGCCTACTTCTTGTTTGTGCCTAGCTTCTGTTCCCTTGTGAATCCCATTGTGTGTATCCTGTTCACGCCCAGAGTGACACGGGTAGGTCCCCGCTAGAGGCTGGTGAGCAAATGGGAATGAAAACTCTGGCCTTTTCCTGGTCAGCGATCAGAAGATAAGTCCATTTGTTTCAAATAGCCAGACACTGTTTCAAATTGGCCGCCGTTTCAAATAGCCAGTGGCTACCCTAATGTGCCAAATGGCAGAGTAATCTGTGCCAAACAATATTTTACCGGACGCACGTGTTGCCAATCTAGCACTAGCGTCTTCTTACAGTTACCATAAAGCATGACCTAAACCGTTTGTTGAAAAATCATGTGACCAGTCAGTCTGCCAGTCAGTAGGTCAGTCAGTGTGTGTCTGTGTGTGTGTGTACGAGTCAGTGTGTATCAGAACTCTATTTGAAGAAAAGGATGATTTCATGACCCCAATTTGAAATTGAATGACACTAAAAAAGACGATGTTAGCAGTTAGTGACATTATTATAATAGCCAAGGCGACATAGTATTTCTTGGTTCTATCCTGTTAGGCAAATTGTGCTAACCCAAATGTTCTCGCTCCACTCCGAAGAGAGAGTAAAGGGCAAGCTACTTATCTATATGTAGTTATAACCCTGGCCCCACCAAATATTTGCCAAACCACCCTCTCAAAATACCTTGATCATGATACATCATCATTGGATGAAAGGGCACGTGCCCCTGGGAATGGCACCAACCATTCCCGGTAGACCTCCAGGGTGGAGAATGCAGCCCCCTGTGATACATCCCTCAATCCCAGTCCCTCACGGGCATAGCCTCGACAAAGAAGGATACATAAGGGCATTACTAAAACTTTCTTCCCTTTTTCAAAATGATATGTCTGGGGAGAGTATGTTTACCAAAAGTGTATATCAAAAGACGTCATGTAACGCCGCATAGTCTGAATCACAGCACTCGCAAACAAAAATTGTTTCTAACAACAAACAAAGATGATAGTTGTGTGATGGTATTGATTTCACTCGAGGACTGAGTGGAGATCATCAAAACACACGTGGTTTTCAAGTTGGGTGTAATAAATATATAGGAACAGCGGTCTGATGTTTTTAACAACGTAGCGATAACGGAATACAGAGATCTATCACTGATAGCTTAGCTGTTCCATTTGATAACTATCACATCTGCAAAATGTAGCAAAGATATTTTTCTGGCAGTCTACTATGCTGATGACTGAGTCTTTAAAAAATTCTTGAAAAGGTACGGCAAAAACTGGTTTAAAATACTAAAATAGTTGTTCTTCGCTTTGAAAACTCGATATCACTGAAACATGCTTATGTTTTTTGTTCATCCGTCTGTCATCTGACTCCTAATACAAGTTGGGGGTCCAGGGGACCAGGATCCTCTGGCACTGCACCTAATTGATCTTGTACCATGTAGCTCGTATCCAATCTTACACCTGAAACAATTTACAGATCCGGTCACGAAATGACATACTGTATTATAGGCCATGAAACGCAGCTAATTCGCAAGTATTATTCTACAAACCTGAAGTAAGCACGTGCTCTGTACACTCGAGATAACTGGAAAAGGAAGCCATTGTCGGGCGATACGAGGAGTGGGCACTTGATTGGAACACAGATCGGCGACACTTTGGGCGTCCACTCTCCCTGCTCATTGCACATTTGTTCTGAGTCACCTGGAACACGTCATATTGAATTGTTGATGCACATGGTGTCAAGCGACTCACTTACAATATTATAGTGAGGAAATAGTAGTTTATTGATGAGAATGGTTTATGGAAAATGGTCATGTAGCAGCTTGGAAATAGGGAAGTGTACTTGTTGAGCAATGGAAAAGGGAAGTCGACAGAGCAACAATACACACACGTATTGCCAGTCTAATGAATAGTACTAGAATGTTGGTTTTGTTTCTCTTGCTTGGATCGGTTACTGGTTTTGACCAGTGGTACAGCGGATATACTGGATCATGGCCACCATCCCACACCTACCAGAATTTCAACCCTGTGACAGGGTCTCTGCTCCTAAAATGCCCGGCAACCACTTTTAGTAAAGGGGCATTTGAAAAAACGGTATTGGATTTGAGGCTGTTTGATGCATTGAACAGTACCCAGTCTTCAATGCAGTACCCTATCCGATACTTCATCGGGGAGGAGAACTTCACAGCCACACTACCGAGCTTAGAGTCGTCCTTGTCGTACAACTGCACCCTGATTACCTCACCACTACCCAGTGTAGAGTCCGTCTTTATCTGGAGAGGTATTGCCTCCAGGTCCCAGGGTGTTATCACTTCCAGCTCTACAGCTGTCCAGTCTGAAACACAATAAAATGAACCAATGGTATGTGGTAGTAGCAGTTTGGTAGATTTTATAGTTTGATAAATTAAATTTAGAGCTTTACCTGCTCTGTAGAAGTCCGATGCTGTGTCAATACCACTGTAAAACATGATCTGCTCCACAACATAACCACCCAACTTTGCAACACAGTCGCTATCTGAACTATCTGCGAACAGGTAGTTCAGCACTTCAACACCATTACATGTGATGATGATGGCAGTTTCTGTTTTGCCAATCGTCCATATCTTCTCCACCGGGGGTTGTACTGACAGGTATGCGGTGCTGGTGCTGCAGGAGCCTATACCGTACAACATTGGGGATGTGAACCTTACACCCATACTACTGATATAGTTGCTGTCCTTGTCGTACATCTCAACAAAGATCATATCATCACTACCAAGTGAAGAGTCCGTCTTTATCTGGAGAGGTGTTCCCTCCAGGTCCCATGGTATCTTCACATGATGCTCTACAGCTTTCCAGTCTGAAACGCAATAAATATATATGGTAGTACTTTGTGGTGTACAAACAACTCAACAAGTATTACTGTAAAGGTCGCAATATACGGATAATGTGCCCATTGATACCAACCTGTTAGAACAACTGTCCCCCACGTAGCAGCTGTGAAGATAAGGAGCCGAATCATGTTAACACTCATATTATACTGGAGGTGTTTTTTAAACTCTTAGCTTCCAATAGTAAATCAATGTTTGCCGTACTAAGCAGTAAATCGGGGTTCCGGGTCCTCTGACCCGAAAATCAATTTTCTATTTTTGACTTATTATGACACTACGTGGAAAATCATGAACAATGATGTATGTTTCACCTCATATGGTTATCTCTAAGGGGTCTAATTGGGTGTTGACAGGTGTGGAACTTCTCTCCCTTGCTACGGGAGGCAGCACATGGGAAGGGGGGGCTCTTTGTATTTGTGTGTAAATGTCAGTTATGTTTACATTTTGTTCAGTTTATTGTCGTCTGAGATTATTTATGGCTTATAGGTTTATTAAGTTGACATTTTCACATCAATATTAAGTATCTTATGAATTTCTGTGACCCTTGACTTAATAAATTCTGCTACACACAATCTATGCTAAAGGTTGTCTTTACTCCTTGGGTTGATTTGTAAACCGGTACAGGTGTTATTTCTAGGAATAGAGCAATGGTTAGGTTAAACGCCCTGGTAGATGACCCTCTGTTGTTACTAAACATCCGGGGGGGGGGGGGGGATTTCCCTTAGACCCTTAATTCTAGATACCCCTTCAACTCTACACCTCACAGCTTAGTAGATACCCTCCGCTTTCCCTCGGATCCAGTATAGGACCTCAGAATTTCTAAATACGTTAGTAGCTAACCCTCTGACCCTTTTAGACACTCCTCTGACCCTTCTAGATACCTCTCAGATCCATCGACTTTATCTAGTAGGATCTGAGGGTCATATTATACACTCTGACGGGTGTCCAGTAGGTTTTGAGGTATATCTAGAGGCGGCTAAGAGATGGGTAACAAACTCGTAGTCTCTAGCAGGGTCTGAGGGGTATTGAGAGGGTCAGAGGGGTGTTTGGAAGGATCTGGGGATATAATAATAGGGTATACCGGGGTAATTTGGACGGTTTTGGCATTCAATTGGTATTTCAAGAGCCATTAATTTACTTAATCAATTAGTTAGCTACTCAATTTGTGCAACTGAACCTTTATCTTGAGCCTCAGAACAAATTTGAATCGAAAACATAACTTTTAATTAGCTAATTAACCTTGTTAATGAAGGTAACTCGGAATATTTTTGATCGCGAGACACGGGGCAATTTGGACTAGTGGCTTCTACACCAATCACAATGCGCGCATTCAATCACGTGACCGCGACACACCACATTGCCCCAGCTGTAAATCTGCGATGTAAATGGGGCTATTTGGACAAACTTAGATTGTAGCCACAGTTTTTGAGATATCAATTTCAAACTTTTCAGTCATCTAGTAATTTAGTATCCCGTGCTATTCCTTTTTTCAAAATTAGTTAATTAAGTAGTAATTAGCCTAATTAACCAAAAAATTAAGTGTTCATCAGATCTATATCTATAGGGTGCATTTTCGAAAGCTCAGGATTAGCCTAGCCGATTAGAAAAAGATTTAATCTAATCCCAAATAGGGTTTTTGATAAAATCGACATCAAAGATCAAAAAGCCACAAATAAAGCTACGGTTTTCAAAGGAATGCTGTTTGTGTTTTCAGGTGCTTACAAGGCCAGAAGGCAAAAATTACCAGAAATTATTATTTATTATGGGGATCCACTCTAATTAATCATGTTAGTGGCCGATTCCCACTCAATACAAAGTTGGTTTGTCGAATGCCACACCATGGATTAACTTGTTACCTTGGCAACCAGAGAATTGGTTGTAAAATGCACCTTTTTTCTATTTTTGGTCTATTTACTCAGTTTTAGCCATCTATATTGATTGAATAGGATAATTATGAAAGCAGGTTGTCTATGGTTACCATAGAAACGAGTATAATGGCGCCATGAGGCCAATTTGTCTTAACCAATTTGCCCCATGGGGCAATTTGGTCTAGTCCAAATTGCCCCATGGGGCAATCTGGATTATGACCGAATTGCCCCCGATTTTTTCGTCCGAATTGCCCCAAATTGTCCGAATTGCCCCGCTTCATTAAAATGCCAATTAGCTAATTAAATCGAAAGCTAATGTCATTTTGATGATGAAACTGGATAGAAAAGTATCATATTGTGAAATTCTGACCCTTAATTTAAATAATTATCATAATTAAGTTTACCGAAATAAAGTTTAACTTTAAAGTCGTTATTTTTCGTTATTTCACACTAAACAACACAATTTAAAAGTCCCATATAAATCACTAGTCCACATTGCCCCGTCCTGTGACCACATTGCCCCACCGTCCAAATTACCCCGGTCTACCCTATCTAGTAACATATGAGAGGTATTTCCCAGTTTTTCATATAGGATGTGAGAGGTATCTAATAACGTCTGAGGCTATAGTAGGCTCTGAGGCGTATCTAGCAGGCTCTGAGGGTATCTATCAGGGTGTGAGGGGTATCTAGTGGGCTCTGAGGGGTATCTAGTAGGCTCTGAGGGGTATCTAGTGTGCTCTGAGGGATTGACAAAAGTATTTAATACTAATTTTCATGTGTTTAATTCATGTATTTAAATACAAATCATTCACTAATTTGAAGAAACGTGTTTTGAGATTTCCTTTTTATGTATCATGGATAATTTATGATATCACACTTGTCAGTAATGTCATTGTTTGTAAATGTAATCCGTTTTTGTGTGTAAACACAAAGGGGGGAGAGGTCCTATGTGCTGCCTCAGCTCGGAAGGGGTGGCGTGGGGCAACCTTTTAACACCTAATTAGAGGGGGAAGGAGGAATCCGTAGAGTGTGAGATAACCTGGGATCTTCATGATTTTTCATGTACTGTCAATTTAGACAAAGTTGTTTTTTCGAGTCAGAGGACCTTTAATAATAATATTAATCAGGGGCTAATTAAATATTAATTCAAGTCCAAATGTAATTAATTTTCTAGATACAAAATACAGTCGGACCCGGTCAAATGCCGTTATTTTCCCATAGTAGAGTCGATAACTACATCGACCTCTCCCAATTGTTCCAGTTTTTGTCACATCTGTTTGGAGCCTCGACACGACCTCTAAACAGGTGTTACTTTTTCACAAACTGTTTTCATCTGGGTGTAATCAGCAGTTGAAATGTTGTTGATCATAACAAAAACCGAACTATTTTTTTCAACTTGGGGTAAAACTATGGGTGTCAAAAGTTAGCTCTAGGTCCCCTGAGTAACCATCCGGAGACTCTAAGAGATATTTCAAGCCGTTCTCCCGTAATCATTAATCCCGGTGGAGAAAAAAATACAATGCGGACGTACCCAGTGGGTAGACCTGTTAGTACAGCCCCCGGTAGAGGTTGACAAGATCTGGACGATTGTTAAATCAGAGACCGCCCTCATCATCATATGCAACAACGTTGAGGTGATGAACTACCTGTTCGCGGACAGTTCAAAGAGCGAATGTGCTAAAAAGAAGGAGGGGGATGTTGTGGAGCAGATCAAGTTTATCGAGGAATATGACACAGCATCTGATTTCTACAGATCCGCAGGTTAGCGTCTAAACTAACGTTAACATTTAACTTGCATGAAATTAGACTAATTTATGATTTGGTTGGAAGTTAGCGAGCTAGTGGGTTTAGACGCTGGATCAGCCATAGTAAACTAGAACCTTCAAGCTGTATGCAATTGATATCCCCTTATAGCTTTCTCCTAACTTCCTGAACTCTTTCCACTCAGTAAATTGTCCTGCCTTCTCTGTTGAAGGATCAACACAAGGAACCTGGACTACTTCACTAACAGGGACAAACACCACAATCGATTGTGCTACTAATCATATCCTAGTGGGAAATTCTAAGTTGACTTGTCAGGAGGATGGAGCATGGTCAAGTGATGTGCCACAATGCGATACAATCGGTACGTTCAGTGATCAGCACCTAACTAAGATCTAATTCAAGATTTCTAAAAAGGTCGATATTTTTTGAAAAATTAGTTTATAAAAGCTTTGCTACTTTGCTTTTTAGAGGACCCGACGGGCGGCGATTCGATCAGATATTCTAGAAAATTGTATGGTGTATCCTTATTCCTTGGTCCCTACAAAATATATGACGCTGATCATTTTAATGCTGTCCCTAGTCCACTTCTTTCTAACCCTCCTTTACATTTGGGGGAGGGCGTAGAGCTAGGCAACCACTTCTGACACTTATATTAACAGGATACACCAAACAACTTTAGCTGCAAACATTGCTGCTGCTTGCTCTTGCACCAACGGCAACAAATAACTTAGATATTTACCAGAAAGAGAGAGGGGGGAGAGGGAGAGAGAGAGAGAGAGAGGGATATTGCAGTATCGACTTGTCAGAAAGGTCGCTGGTCGGATCCTTGCTCTGCTGTTGGTTTCGAATATGATCATGACAATGCTCTCCGGTGGGAGTTTTTGAAGTTGTCATCCCCTCACGTTAATTTGTTTTGTACCCTCGTCCAGCGACGACTGGCCTTGTACCTCCCGGGAAAGGAGCATAATAATCGGGGCTGGAACTCTTCAAGTTATTATTTAAAGTGCTACCAAGCCACTACCGTAAAGCCATACATTTTCGCGGGAATTAATTTTCGCGTTTTGGCCTAGACTGGCTCCTGGTTTTACGGTTCTTCACATCCGTTCACAGTTCTTCACATCCGTTCACAGTTTCAATGATCAAATGTCGCTGAAATATTTAGTTGTTGTCCTCTGTTGCATCGAATATGATCATAGAACAATAATTGTGGTGCAATCTAATTTAGTAGTGATCTCTGTCTTTCTCTCTCTCTCTCTATCTCTCTATCCCTCTATCTCGTCTAACCTTGGTATCTAATCATGGTTAGCATTATATATTATATTTGAGACAAAGAGGACTAGCTGAAAGTTATATTATGTAGGTAGCTGATATGTAATTGCACACTCTCGTAGTGGCCGGGTCTGTTTCAAGTTGAGATAAACAAAGAGTTGGCGTTGTTTTTTGGTAGCCCAAAAATTTAATCGATTTAGCAGACAAGGTTACGCAATATTTGCCCTAAAAACTACAGACTATCTAGCTGCACCCTCATTACCCAGATTGCTGCAGTTGTCCTCAGCTCTTATAATGAATCTCTCGTGTGGTGTTATTCTGGTTGTGAGCCTTGTAACACCCTCCCACCACACTACTGTTATTCTACACTGCAAGTTTCGATCGGGCTCCTCTCGTCTCGGGGAACTTTTTAACCAGAATCCAGATGTGTTTTATGTGTTTGAACCACTGCACAACACGCCTTCAACTCAACACCCACAGGTACTATAAACATACATCTAACAGATGCGCTTGTATATTGGAGTAATTTTTTTTGAAAACTAGGTAGAAAACTAGGTTTGATATTTGCGTCCTGCCCCCATTTTTAATACAGATACTGGCCGATATCGTGAACACATGCAGCTCGAATCACTGGGGTATTACATCCCGGTCAAAAAGTTTTGAAGATCCAGCCACCGTATTCCGACAATTGCCTGTTCTCTAAACTGCGTGTTATAAAGGTAAGAATTGAAGATTATAATGGCCACTACAGCTTTAGACTCCAAACATGCGTATTTTCAGACCATAAGACTGCGTTCCAAAGACCTCCTATCCATATCCTTCATTAATTTGGGAGCACCCAATTGTGATTCACTTGATCAGAGATCCCCGAGCTGTTCTTGCTTCCCGCCTTGCCTATCCCAGAGCTGTGGTCGAACGGAAGAAGGTTTACAAAGGACCGGAAGGGTGTAGGTGAGGCGGCAGAGCAACTATGTTCTGCCTACACTACAGATGAGAGATATCTTAGGACCGAGTACATTGGTTAGTTCATGGTTCCTTCCTCCCTTGTTACTTGTTACTGGCGCGACCCATCTCGGTCGCGCCAGGTGTCTATGTCACCAACCTTGTTACAACCTTTGTTATTGTTGTAATACCAAGCTGTTTAGTTAGTAAAGTGGGAAGTTAATCCAAAACTTGTCAACAGGTCCGTTTTTAACAATTACATTTGAGGAATTGGCCATTGAACCCGAGAAGACAGCAGCCAAGTTGTATGCCTTTCTAGGAAGATCACTGCCACCACAGGTTTTATTTTTGACAAATCTTGGGCCTTTCTTAGGAAAATGTTGAAGCTAATATCTTCTACAGGTCATAAACTATCTCGGGATTGTGGGAGACAAAAACGAAAACTGGACGTCAACGCATCAGAACCCGGAGAAAGTTTTGGACAAATGGAGACACACACTTCCAAGGAACTTTCTGTGTGAAATAGAGAAGTCGTGTCATAGTTTTCTTGGCATGTTTGGATATAAAGAGGAGTGCTAAATACAAATACGCATTTATTGTGCATCAAATGATTTCATAAAATCTTCACGTTGTATCAAGTCGTACTCTGAATGAGGTTCTCAAATCTCAATTGTCTCCAGGCAGCATGGCAGCAGCTTCTCTGACCTCTGTTTCCACACCATTGAGACCTAGTGGAAGCTCTTACGGTATTTCCCACGCCCCGTGGGAAAGTTTTTCGACCGTGGTAAAGTTTTCAAACCGTGGGAAAAGAGAGATACATGCAATAACTAATAAAAAACAATTTATTTTTTATAGTTATTGTATGTATCTCTCTTTTCCCACGGTTCGAACATTTTCCCACGGTCGAAAAACTTTCCCACGGGGCGTGGGAAATACCGTAAGAGCTTCCACTAACCCGCATAGCATACGACGGTAAGTCGGAAGAACCTGTCCGTTCCTCTCATGAGCGCTCATGAGTGTATCATGAGTGTGTCATGAGTGTATCATGAGTGTATCATGAGCGCTCATGAGACGTTTTTAGGTGTTTCAACGTCTCATGAGCGCTCATGAGTGTATCATGAGTGTATCATGAGTGTGTCATGAGCGCTCATGAGTGCTCATGAGACGTTGCTCATGAGCGCTCATGAGACATATGTCTCATCCCATCTCTGTTTCAATGTCTCATGAGCGCTCATGAGACGTTTTGACCTACATGTGCTCATGAGTGTATCATGAGACATGTCTCATGAGACATATGTCTCATGAGACGTTAGGGTTAGGGTTAGTGTTGGGTTTACGGTTGGGCTAGGGTTAGGGTTATCCTTTAGGTCTAGGGACCCGTAGGGATAGGGTTAGTGTTGACCCATAGGCCTGGACCTAGCCCTACCCTCTACGGGTCCCTAGACCTAAAGGAAAGCCCTAACCCTAGCCCAACCCTAAACCCAACACTAACCCTAACCCTAACGTCTCATGAGACATATGTCTCATGAGACATGTCTCATGATACACTCATGAGCACATATAGGTCAAAACGTCTCATGAGCGCTCATGAGACATTGAAACAGAGATGGGATGAGACATATGTCTCATGAGCGCTCATGAGCAACGTCTCATGAGCACTCATGAGCGCTCATGACACACTCATGATACACTCATGATACACTCATGAGCGCTCATGAGACGTTGAAACACCTAAAAACGTCTCATGAGCGCTCATGATACACTCATGATACACTCATGACACACTCATGATACACTCATGAGCGCTCATGAGACGTTGAAACACCTAAAAACGTCTCATGAGCGCTCATGATACACTCATGATACACTCATGACACACTCATGATACACTCATGATACACTCATGAGCGCTCATGAGAGGAACGGACAGGTTCTTCCGACTTACCCTCTGATGTTTTCGTGTCGGAGGATGGAATTTACCGCCTGCGTTGGCATAAAAAGTACCCCCAACATAGATTGTAACGTTGGTCGCTGGTCGCCGTGACCCCCCACCCCCGGCGACGCTGCGTTTTTCAGTTTAAAAATCGGACTTTAAACAGGCCACGAAACACGGGCGCCGTTACGATCTGGGTGTTTGGAGGCCTGTTTACAGGTGCGCGCTGCCAAAAAAGTTGATTCACTAAAGTCTAAAATGGCTCTAATCGCCAAACCACTCAACCGTTTTGGCTGATTCAAAGTTTATCTGGTAGGGAATGTCAAGGCCTAACCCCAACCCAAACCCCAACCCTAACCCTAACCCTACTTTAGCCCTAACCCTAAAAAGCCGTTTGTCAGCACTCCCAACACGGTGTCCCTTAAGGAGGTGAAACCTCGGCTAGATAAAGTTTTTTGGAGACCGGACCTAGGTTACGTATTTTTGACCGAGGAATCCGAAAAAAATAAAATTAAAATCGAAAACGTAGCGGTTTTTGCGTAAAACGGCAAAAACTGTCATTTTTCAGCGATTTTCGACTTTTTACGCTTTCTAGAGATTTAAAAAATATTTCCTTACAAGATATGATCTTGTGCTTCTAGACTAATAAAATACAATCGATTTGCTACAAATTGGTCCCGGGTTTGTGTGATTTGGTCAAAAGCTCTCTTTACTGTGGCCCATCAAAGATGTATACTCTGCAAATACGTTTTTGGCTCCTATGGCCACAGTTGTGGACCAAAAGAAGATTTATTATACACCAAAATTTGCGTCTTCTCAAGGCGAACAACCTGGTTTTTACGACATTCCATTTCATGCAGGCGTTAAGGAGTTACAGCTGAAAAACTGGTACAGTGGATTTTGGAAATACCCCTACTTCAACGAACCCTAATCCAGATAAGATTTCGAAAAAGATACATCTTCATACATGAAAATGAAGCTCAGACAAATGCCAATGTGATGCAAAAAACGGGAAGTGTCTAACTTATTTCGTTTAGAAGCTATAGCCAAAATAAAAGTGCTTATATTTGCCTTGAAAACACCCTCTAAAAGCCCTGAAAAACAGCAAATCTGTCTAAAAATGCAATACGAATAAAATGTCACCTCCAGTGCACCAACTTATTCCCTTGTGGACAGCATTTGTTTGAAATTGTCAGAAATTGTCTAAAAGTATGGTTTTTAGAGGGTGTTTTCAAGGCAAATATAAGCACTTTTATTTTGGCTATAGCTTCTAAACGAAATAAGTTAGACACTTCCCGTTTTTTGCATCACATTGGCATTTGTCTGAGCTTCATTTTCATGTATGAAGATGTATCTTTTTCGAAATCTTATCTGGATTAGGGTTCGTTGAAGTAGGGGTATTTCCAAAATCCACTGTACCAGTTTTTCAGCTGTAACTCCTCAACGCCTGCATGAAATGGAATGTCGTAAAAACCAGGTTGTTCGCCTTGAGAAGACGCAAATTTTGGTGTATAATAAATTTTCTTTTGGTCCACAACTGTGGCCACAGGAGCCAAAAACGTATTTGCAGAGTATACATCTTTGATGGGCCACAGTAAAGAGAGCTTTTGACCAAATCACACAAACCCGGGACCAATTTGTAGCAAATCGATTGTATTTTATTAGTCTAGAAGCACAAGATCATATCTTGTAAGAAAATATTTTTTAAATCTCTAGAAAGCGTAAAAAGTCGAAAATCGCTGAAAAATGACAGTTTTTGCCGTTTTACGCAAAAACCGCTACGTTTTCGATTTTAATTTTATGTTTTTCGGATTCCTCGGTCAAAAATACGTAACCTAGGTCCGGTTTCCAAAAAACTTTATCTAGCCGAGGTTTCATCTCCTTAAGGGACACCGTGCCAAAACACCCAGATTTTAACGCTGGCCATTATAATCGCGCCCGCCACGAAACACCCAGATTTTGTTTTTTTAGTGGAAACCCTTACGGTTTTCCCGCGTGCGCGGCTCAAATTCTGAGCTGTAATTGGCTGAAATTTCGAGCGCGCGAAATTTCAGCCAATCAGAGCGCAGGATTTGAGCCGCGCACGCGCCGCGCGCGTGGGAAAAACCGTAAGGGCTTCCACTTCCGTGGATTTTGGAATGGAACTTTTTTACCCTTTTCAACTTTTTGTCCGGACGGTCCGTGCAATTTTTTGCAGCGAAAGCTCATCTAGTTCCGGAGTAAGGAGGGTTCAAAAAGTGCCGAAATGGGCTTGAACTGAAATATCCACCCTGCTGGCAAGCCGGCCCCCTTTTTTGATTTTTCAGGAAACGTTTTTGGAATGGTCAATGGGCCACTTTTGCGCTTGCTAGCGCAGTGATAAAAATATGGATCTTACTTGTTGAGTAAGGGGGAAGGGTGTGAGTCTTACAGTCTTCCCCCTTAGGGGAAACTCTAACTGAATGGCATCCCATTAATGGGATCCCATCAACAGTAAAACTCTAACTGATAATGGACCACAGTGATGGTTCTTTCTCTGTATCATCAACTACAACGTAAAACTATTTATTGAGCAGGTAGATATGTCACAGTGATCGCCCAGGAGGGCAGGCAACTTTCTACCTACTGTGGTGATAACAGAAAAGCTATGGCTTCCGATATCTGCAAGTGCGGCGAGGAAACTGATCCAAAGGGAGTTCGTGTACAGTGTGCTAACTGTAAGAGTCACTTTCACAAGACCTGTGCCAATCCCTTTTTTGCCAACTATACTGGTAATACGCTCCCGAAGAATTTTAATGACTGGTGGTGTACTCAGTGTCTAGTATTGCGGGACATTGATGAGGGAAACCAGGTGTTAATCAATTCCTTGACAGCTAAACTAGCTCCTCATTTCGAGGCACGTTTTGATGACCTCTCTAAGGAAATGGACGGTAAGGTGAACCAATTGAATGATCAAATTGAGTCTAAGATTCTTGCGGTACTCCAGTCCTTCTTCCCCAATAGATCACCTTCTCCATCAAACCCGTCATCTGCTTCTCCCTCCCTAGAGATCCTCCAGGACTCTATGGCAACTCCTATCAAAACCTCCACTTCCCAATTCGTTACCACCCCCAAATCTTCAACCACCTATGCATCCTTGATTGATAAACCAGCTGCCCCCACAGCTGATCCGCTCCCCATCATCCCACCACCGCGTCCCGCTCTTAAATCGGCCCCATCTCTGAAACTGAAGGTGCAATGTCCCAACAAAGATGCTTCCGAAATAGCTAAGACCCTTGACAGGGTATTGGTGTCGACCCCTCTGAACTTCCTTGACTGCAAAGGTGAGGATCAAATCGTTATTGGATTTCCGAGCTCAACGGACTTGAAGTCTGTAAGTGATATTATTGACGAAAAGACTCCTGATGAGGTTACTGTTGCTCCAGTTACCCTAACTGCAAAAGTGACCGTTCTTAGCGTGCCTCTGGAAATTGAGGGAGTAGGGAAAGAGGCTCTCAACAAATTGGTCCTGCACAATCTTCTATCCAAAAACCCATGGCTCAGCTCTGATAACACTACTGTCGTTGACGTTAAGAGCCACTTCAAAAACAAGCAGCTGTGCAATGTTGGTCTTAGGCTTCCAGTAGAGATGCAGAAACGTTTGCTGCAGGAAGGCAAGTTGTATTACGGCAGATCGAGGCTGAATGTTCAGGAGCGCTTCTATGTCCAGCAATGTTACAAGTGCCAGGGGTACAATCATGTTAGCAAGGACTGTACAAGTGATGTCTCGGTATGTAAGAGATGTGGCGGTGACCACGATGTGAAGAAATGTGACGCTCCCCATACAAAACTCTGTGTTAATTGTAACCATTCTGCTGAACATAAAGCTAATGCGATAACCCATTTCAGTGGTGATCACAAATGCCCAGTGCGCCTCAGCATAATTAATGGGATGGCAAAAAACTAGAGATGTTAGAGGCTCCTTATCTCAGATTTGCAACCTTGAACTGCTTTTCTATCCGGAATAAACTTGAGGAGGTCATGATGTTAGTCTCTGAGAACTGTGTCGATGTTATGTGCATTACTGAGAGCTGGCTCCATGAAGAAGAACACTCCATTAGCAGACAAATTTCTGAGTTTGATTATCAACTAATCAACCTCTCGAGAGGATCCAGAGGTGGGGGTGTAGCGGTTATCTCTAGGAATGGTTTGACGGTGAAGCGGTGCAAAACTAACAGACAATTTTCATCTTTTGAGTGTTTAGAGGTGACGGTGGAGGGGCGAGGAGTAGAGCTCACTAGAGCGGCTGTTGTTTATCGCCCACCAGATGCGTCTAAACAGACTGCTTTCTTGGACGAATTTGGAGATTTCTTGTCTGACTTCACGACCAAGTCAGGCCATCTAGTATTAACAGGTGATTTCAACATTCACATTGAGAACCCCAGCTGCTCTTTTTCCGATAACTTCATGCAGATAGTTGGAGACCATAACTGGCAACAGAAGATCGACCAGCCAACACACATAAATGGAGGTTGGCTTGATTTGGTTCTCACAAATGATGATTACCTCTTGAGTGATGTCGATGTTTTACCTACCCCAGAAGTCCCTGATCATTTTCTGGTGTCATTCAACGTTCACTGTGGCTCATCAAACCGTCTTCCTCAGAAAAAGACTGTTGTATCTAGATGCATGCGAAGAGTGACGGTGGAAGCTATAACTGAAATGATCCAGAAATCTGAGCTGAAGGGCCCCAATTTTCCTGGGCGATCTCTTACTGAGTGCGTTGAGATGTATGATGAACTCTTATTAGACATTCTAGACGAGCTTGCACCTCTTGAAGAGAAAACACTTTTGATCGGTGACAAACCTCGGTGGTTTGATGTTGACTGCTATACAGCACTGAAGAGCAGGCGTGGGGCTGAGCGCAGGTATCGACGGCTTTACAAGAAGAAGCTAAAGAAGCCCAATCGAGTTACTTATGAAGAACTTGATCTAGCGGAAAGGGAGTTTGTAAGAGAAGTGAGATACGCAAGGTCAGTGTTTAGACGGGCTAGACGAGAGTTTTTCAGACGCAGACTTCAGGCTGCTGAGGGCAATCCATCTGCTACCTATCAGGTGATGAACTACCTGCTGGGTAAAGATAAAACCCCGAAAGCACTCCCAACAGTGCCTGATCCTGCTAAACTTCCGGATTTACTGAGTGAGTTCTTTCACTCCAAAGTTGAAAAGATTTATCAAGATATTCGAAATGATCCATCCTTCTCAGAAACCTTGCCTAACTTGCCCGATACGAGAACACCAACATCAGTGCCTGTCCTTGCATCGTTTAAACCGGTATCGGATGAACAACTTGTATCTACCATCCGAAGAATGAACCAAAAACATTGTTCCCTTGACCCTATACCGACCTCTCTACTCACAGGTGCCTTACCTCATCTCCTACCAATAATCTCGAAGATCGTCAACTCCAGTCTGTCCCAAGGAGAAATGCCTGATAACTTG
Source organism: Hormiphora californensis (assembly GCA_020137815.1). Lineage (NCBI taxonomy): Eukaryota > Metazoa > Ctenophora > Tentaculata > Cydippida > Pleurobrachiidae > Hormiphora > Hormiphora californensis. The sequence goes on from CM035350.1 coordinate 9,097,122, forward strand.
AAAACAGCTGTAATAAGACCTGCTCACAAAAATGCGTCATTGGATCCGGATCAATTGAAAAGCTACAGACCTATTTCCAACTTATCATTTTTATCAAAGGTAGTAGAGAAATGTGTAGCTGAGCAGCTAATTGACCATCTTGAAAAACATGATCTTTTCGCTAAATTCCAGTCCGCCTATAGAACGAAACATTCTTGCGAAACGGCGACCGTGAAAATTGTCAATGACATCCTCTTACAGATTGACAGCAAATCTCAGGTGATTCTTGTGTTATTGGACCTCTCGGCCGCGTTCGACACCATCTCGCATTCAGAACTGTTACGGCGACTTGAGAATGAATATCGAATTGGAGGTAGTGTTCTGAAATGGATCAAATCCTACCTGTCAGGACGCTTTGCGAAGGTTAAGATCGGATCGACGGAGTCCAGTTCGAAACCTATTGAAATCGGAGTGCCCCAAGGGTCTATTCTTGGCCTGTTGTTGTTTATCCTACCGTGTGCGGCAAAAAAAATCCCCCCCCCCCTAGACCACCATAGTTGCCGATATGGTGGAGAGCTGTAACTTGGCAGGGTTGCTCCACTATGTCTATCTTGATCCTGACAGAAAAATCAGAGCTCTAGCTCAAAATTCATTTTCATGAACGGAATGAACCTCTCCGTTCCTTCGATATGAGACCCCCTCATCATTCAGAATTTTTTGCCCGTCTTTGGCTATCGATTAGCTTTCCAATGTGACCAAGATCATCTAAATTGGACAACCACAAGAGACACAGTGTCATGTTTCTTAAAGTTAGTCAGGTCATGTGATCCTCACCGAATCGTTGAGTATTCAGTATTACGAATCAGTCTAAGTGGTAGAGAATCACGTATCACGGCTACTAATGAGGGATGACGATGCTGATTGGTCATGAGATCTGTAGCTCTGTGATAAATGTCCTCTTTCCTCGAATCACATTACCCTGTATTGGTACACATACCTCATTAGCGGCCGTGATACGAGATTCCTCTGCCCCTTGGCTCGATTAGCAATCCCGGATAATCAACGATTCGGTGAGGATCACATGGCCTGACTAACTTTAAGAAACATGACACTGTGTCTCTTGTGGTTGTCCAATTTAGATGATCTTGGTCACATTGGAAAGCTAATCGATAGCCAAAGACGGGCAAAAAATTCTGAATGATGAGGGGGTCTCATATCGAAGGAACGGAGAAGTTCATTCCGTTCATGAAAATGAATTTTGAGCTAGAGCTCTGATTTTTCTGTCAGGATCAAGATAGACATAGTGGAGCAACCCTGCCAAGTTACAGCTCTCCACCACATCGGCAACTATGATGGTCTAGGGGGGGATTTTTTTGCCGCACACGGTATATATGAAGGACCTGGAAAAGATTGCTGCATTATACGACCTAACCATACATATGTATGCTGATGATAGTCAGATATATGTTTCATTCTCACCAGAATCAATCGGTGAGGTGACCGAAAGACTACAGAAATGCATGGCACACATAAAATTGTGGATGGCTCATAGTATGCTGAAGCTCAACCCAGAGAAAACGGAAGTTCTCATCCTGAAAAACAAATGGAGTAAATCACCTGATATTGAGAACATATTGATCAATCCAGAAGATGGCGAAACAGAAGTCGCCCCAAGAGCGAGAAACTTGGGCGTAATGTTTGACAGCACATTATCAATGGCCGATCACGTTACTAAAGTTGTCAAAGCTTGCAATCTACAACTGGTACAGATGTGGAGAATAGCCGGAAAATTGAGTAAGGCACAGAAAACTAAGCTGGTTTCAACCCTTATTCATAGCCGTATCGATTATTGCAACTCTCTTTTGGTTTCATTAAAGGATTCTGACCTGAAACGTCTACAGAAAGTTCAGAACAGTGCGACACGATATATTTATGGGAAAAGAGGAAAACGCGGTGTAACAAAACTTCGTATGAAATCACACTTCTTGCCTGTGAAACAGCGAATAGAGTACAAAGTTTGCTTGATGGTATACAAGACTCTTCATGATCAATCCCCTCCATACATGTCTGAGATGTTAGTGAAGCGGCCCCAGAAAGTGAAATCACTCCGAGTGGATAATGACGTCACCGCTCTGAAAGAGGTGCGGAGGAGTGAGTACCACTACGAGAACACTAGAGGCGCTTTCAGTATTGCTGCACCTAAATTATGGAATCAGCTACCACGATCAATCCGGGACTCAGAATCCCTTACTACTTTTAAAACATCCCTGAAGACGCACTTGTTCTTTAGAGCATACAACCAATGATCGGCAAAATAATCCTCACTTCCCTACATTTGGTACATCCACATGGATTCCTGAGTAACTACTGTCTCCAACTCCTATTCCTGATTCCTGGGCTCCCTTTTTCTCGTGTATTCCTTCACATCGATACCTGGGTCCTCTACTCCTACCTCCTCCACATCGATCCCTGGGTCCTTTACTCCTACCTCCTCCACATCGATCCCTGGGTCCTCTACTCCTACCTCCTCCACATCGATCCCTGGGTCCTTTACTCCTACCCTCTCCACATCGATTCCTGGGTCCTTTCCCTACCTTGCTCCACATCGATCCCTGGGTCTTTTCCCAACCTCCTTCACATCGATCCCTGGGTCCTTTACTCCTACCTCCTCCACATCGATTCCTGGGTCCTTTCCCTACCTTGCTCCACATCGATCCCTGGGTCCTCTACTTCTACCTCCTCCACATCGATCCCTGGGTCCTTTACTCCTACCTCCTCCACATCGATCCCTGGGTCCTTTACTCCTACCTCCTCCACATCGATTCCTGGGTCCTTTCCCTACCTTGCTCCACATCGATCCCTGGGTCTTTTCCCAACCTCCTTCACATCGATCCCTGGGTCCTTTACTCCTACCTCCTCCACATCGATTCCTGGGTCCTTTCCCTACCTTGCTCCACATCGATCCCTGGGTCCTCTACTCCTACCTGCTCCACATCGATCCCTTGGTCCTTTACTCCTACCTCCTCCACATCGATCCCTGGGTCCTTTACTCCTACCTCCTCCACATCGATCCCTGGGTCCTTTACTCCTACCTTGCTCCTCATCGATCCCTGGGTCATTTACTCCTACCTCCTCCACATTGATCCCTGGGTCCTTTTCCTTGCGCTGCTCCATATCGAGCACATCCTCATTCCTCATTCTACAAACTATTTACAACATCCCTTCTACACGCTACTCATCACTTGTTATCACGACAGTTTATTGATTCTGTTTTTTGTACATACAATGTGATATTGAAGAGTGTTTGAATTAGACGAGATAACCCAGCTAGAGGTAGCTACGGGCGGAAACGTCCGCATGTTGGACATATTTATTTTAATACTTGTGAACCAATATGTTTAGTGTATTAGCGGGGTGTCAATAATTACATTTATTTAATTTATTGACATTATAAATATAATTTTAATCTTGTAATCTTGTAATCTTGTAATCTTGTATTCTCTCTGTAGGCAGTACATCTATGTACTGTCTACAGAGAGAATACAGAGAAAGAACTATAGGGCATGCCCGGGCACGGGCGTGCACACAGAGAGAATACAGAGAAAGAACCATCACTGTGGTCCATTATCAGTTAGAGTTTTACTGTTGATGGGATCCCATTAATGGGATGCCATTCAGTTAGAGTTTCCCCTTACTCAACAAGATCTTAATTCTTACAGCTTACCAGCTTTGCTTTTTCCCTTGCGATCTCTCCGCGTCCTTAGTGTCACCGAAGGCTATTTTGGGGCCCTTTGTGAAACAATGAAACTCCCAATGCAATGCCTCTTGTTTGCCCCCCCCCCAGTGCCTTCTCGGCCCGGCGCTGGTCATCCTGGTCACGCTTGGCAGCACGAAGAACAGAACTAGTTTCATAGCGGTTGAGCAAAGAAGAATATTATCGAGCTGCGTTAAATGTTGGTTGGAAGGCACTTCTAACAGCCCCTTTTTATAGGGGGCATGTCCCGGCCCCTTCGATCAACCGATCCTTACTCTCCAACACGGAGTGCTGTCCCCTTCGAGCACCACGTGGGCACCATGTGGTTATAAAGCACCTTTATATCACTAGCGCGAAATATTCAAGCTGGTTCAAGTAAAACGATAGATCTTGTGTATGATGTATTCAAAATTCTATTCAAATCTCACAATTTTGACAAAATATTTTTCTATCATCACAGTCGACGTTTTGTAAGGTCCAATAAAAATAGTCTACTCGGAATGCTGTCCGAACACAACCCAATTATACACACCAACCCGGGCCCCAACCACAACCCAAATAATCGCAATCGGATCTAACTCCGTCACAGTCGCCGTCCGTCTTACATTTGTGATTTCCCCCGGAAGCCCTTTGATAACACCATTTAGTACCTCCGCACCATTTCCAGCATTTCCCACACCAACAGCCATCACTTTCAGCTCCTGAAACAGGGGGGGGGGGTAATTGGTACTCATTTCATTTCATGATTTACTGGAACCTCAATTTACCGGATTATAGTACAATATAATATAATAATATATATACCCTGCTAACTTAAATAATGCGCCAGTGGCGAGAAGTCCCACTAGCGCGCTCTCGATAACCAGCCAGTCCAGCGGCAGATTATTTCCCACTGGCAGGTTATTTATTTTTAACTCCTATGTTACATTCAAAGTGTGTGTAAATGATCAGTTCTTACTGAAATACAGAGGGAACACTGTTTGGAAGAGTTACACACTAAATTGGAGAGAAAGAAACAACACATTCCGTCAATTACTCTCTCTCTTTATCTTCCCTTTTGTTTCACTATCTCAATTCCTCTGTGTTATGTCTGGCATGCCCCATATCTTGTTATTTCTTTCTCTCTCTCCTTAGTAACTGTTACCAAACAATGTACACTCAATTGAGAGATGTTTTTGACTGTTTCTCAGTTCTCTTTGTGTGTTTTGATTAGTGTTCTCTCTCTTGTTAGTGTGTAATACTTGTAACAAACAACTAAAGCAGGGTATATAACCCATAAACTCTTGCCACAGACGCGTTATAGGTTTAAACCCCTCCGCCTCTCCCTCGGCTACGCCTCGGGATCGTCGTCGTGATTTAAACCAGTTTATCCGCCAGTGGCGGATAAACTACAGCTACCTTCTCCCAGCGGCGCGCTGGGAGAAAGGTATCTGAAATAACGCGCCACTGGCAAGAGTTTATGCCTCATGTATATGGGTCTTACCAGCTTCGCTTGGTAGCACGAATAACAGAACTAGAAGGGTGCACAAAATCAGTTTCATAGCGGTGTAGTAGTAGTAGTTGAGCAAAGAAGAATATTATTGAACTGCATAGAATGTCGGTTGGTACTTCTTATAGCACCTTAGGTCAACCGATCCTTACTCTCCAACATGGATTGCTGTCCCCTTAGAGCACCACGTGGGCACCATGTGGGTATAAAGCACCTTTAAGTCACTAGTGCGAAATATTAAACCATGCCGTTCATTATTCTATCCGAGGGTGAATGAACGCTTTGAGCTATGTGAGAGCACACCTTTACTGATGCACGTATCACACTTCGTTTAATTTAAGTCGTCAGTTAGCACGTGCCGTTGTATATCTCCCCATGAGCAGGTCATCCTCCAGACGCAGCGATCACAAACAAACAAACAAACAAACAAACACCATATGAGGCCGTTATATGAGTCGTGGACAAAATATCATTAGTTTATAACTTGCAGTGGTGCTCCCTACGTTATATTGGCCGCTCACATTATTAGCGTCCACGACGTCTTTTTGACAGTTTAGGGAATACTATGCATCTTATTCACCACCCACATTTTGGGACCCACCGCAGTCAACATATTTTATGGGCCAAAGTGATCATGATAGAAACTAACAAACGGTGAGAGAGACTAGATTACATTTGTATTGTTTTCTTCCATCACAATTAAATGATTAAAATAATGACGAAAAATAGATTAAAGGCTAGAACTAATTTACATCAAAAATTAACAGTTTTACAAGTTAATTACAACTACAGTTTCTCGGTTATCGTCTTGTGGCCAGTTCAACTTGTGCACGAACGGTCCTATGCTCCTCAACATTCTTGCAGCTGCAAGAGACTTATTATAAAGTGTTAGATATCCAACTATTAGTTTCACTTACCCGATACATGCAGATAAGCAAAAATCATTACACGTCATTATGAACAGTATTTTTAGCTAGTTTTATTTGTCCAGTTTGAAGATCTACAAAGAGTTGCCAATAGAGTCTTTTGGATTAACAGCAGCGGAATGTCTCACTTTTAGAAGTTTTCTAGCCTCTTCCTTGAAATCAGGCAGGGTGAAGAGGAAAATGAGGGGGTTCAGGGAGGAATGGATGTACCAAAGAACGTGGAATGCCATCCCAATAGCGTTAGGAATCGTCGTTATGACCCCTGTGGAGATATGATCATATAGATTGAAACAGATTAATGATGCCCTATAGTACGGCTTGAAGGGCGTAGAGCGTGTATAATATTAGCATATTGCTATTCCGTGTTGTTACCTGCATACATGAGCAGTCCAAGACAGACAACAGGAAAGTTGAACACCAGCACCAGAGCGATGATACAGAAGATGGTCATGGAGAGTTTCATTCCCTTTGGCATCGTCTTCTTCTTGTTGTTGTTCCTCACCTCATCTGGTTTATTATGTACTGCCACGTGTGAATTACTCACACTACTCTCCAGAGCCACACTCGTTACCAAGATCTCTGCTAGGGAGGAGAGGCATTATAGTACGGTTAGGAGGAGAAGACCGGTTAGAAGTAATCCGAGGAGAGTATATATCTGTCTAGTGTCTGTGCACAGACACTAGACAGATGGAACAGTCGTGATTCAACTTCAGCTTTCTATTAGCACACTTTTCAAGACTAAGTACGGTTCAGTGTCGACTGTTTCCCCCGTTATATTATTGGAAATTCAGAGAATGTTACTAACTAGAAGCAATCACACTTACTCTTTTTCTTCGCTTTGTTAGACTTCTTCTTATTATGGATGATGGTCCACCCAACGTAGAATATGTTACCATAGCACCAAAATGTTACAATTATCGGAGGGAAAAAGGCCACGAGCGAGAATATGAGGAACCATTGATCCGCGAAGACCCCCTTGATCTTTAGCCCACATGAGAATGTGGATGGACTGTACCTAGTAGGGGTGGAGAGGAGGTGGTGGGTGTTTTAGAACCTGATTGCAATTTGAGAATCAAAGCGGGGTCTGGCGGCAGACAGCTAGACAAGTATCCCCAGTGTTACTACCAAAATATACTGTGAAGAATTTTCAGCTTACCCGTACTCGGCGACTCCTAGAACAGGGGGGAATGAGAGGAGGGCAGAGATTAGCCAAGCTACCAATGCCATCGTTTTGATAACGTGTGGCCGCATCCACCTCCTGTAGGCTGTCACCTTCGTAATCCGCACATATCTGAATGGGGGAGAGTCATATTAAAAATGGAATAGGATTCATATTTAAAATGGTTTGTATCTTGTTCAGATAATGGTTGCACAGTTCTCGAACTAAAAGTATTGATTTGCTGAAGGACCGCTCAATTGGCGTATCATCATCCATTACTTACCGCTCAAGGCTTATCATCATGATAAGGTACATGCTGGTAACGAGGCAGATGTTATCCAAGAGGGCGGACATCATACAGAGTGCTTTACCAAACAACCAGCTGTTCGTCACCATGGAGATAGCCACGGCAACCATGCTGCAACATCCCACAAACATGTCTGAAGCAGAGTGAGATTATATTGATTTAATTCAATAGGAATTCCTGGTGATTATACAGATACCGTACCAGATCATATATCATGCAGTATACGTACCGGCAACTGCAATATTGGCGATCAAAGTGTTGGCGTTCTTCTGAAGGGAATGTCTCCGAAGGTAGAGGAGGACGATGAGAAAGTTCCCGAAGGTTGCCATGACAGCCATAAGAAACATTATAGTTGCCATTAGCAACCGAATATCTTGAGGTGTACTTTCCGGTGCTCCAGACATGTCTTATCTAGAAGTGATAGAGTCGATAGATTTAAGTGATCTCTAAAAATCAATAGGAGTAAGAAATATTGACTGATCAAGATGCAGTGATATGTTGTAACAGGGAATTGCAAAGAATGATTCTAGTAGATCTAATCCAGTATCTCCACCTACGCTATAGAGAACGAACAACCAATCAGAACTCGTTATTTAGGTCACGTGACTGGTTATCAGCCAATCAGGGACCTGATTCTATAATAGAGAACGGAAAGCCAGTAGGTGGGGTAACATCCGTAAGCTTGCATTGGTGGCATTAGGGAAAGCAGCTGTAGTGGATTCGCACTGTCAGAACATACCATGTGAGCTCTTCTCTCTCTCTCTCTCTCTCTCTCTCTCTCTCTCTCTCTCTCTCTCTCTCTCTCTCTCTCTCTCTCTCTCTCTCTCTCTCTCTTCTCTCTCTCTTCTCTTCTCTCTCTTCTCTCTCTCTCTCTCTCTTCTCTCTCTCTCCTCTCTTCTCTCTCTCTCTCCTCTCTCTCTCTCTCTCTCTCTCTCTCTCTCACTCTCTCTTGACTCGCTTTTGTTGCATTTACTAATGTCACCTTGCTGCCACACGTGAAAATTAATTAGAAAACCAAACCCCAGGGGGTGGTTCATTGACGAGATGCTGCTACCATGACGAACAGCTCTCGTTGGCAAAAGATGCAGCGTTCGTGTTCTCCTCCTTTTTGGGGTGAGAGAGAGAGAGAGAGGAGGAGAGAGAGAAAGGAGGAGAGAGGGACTTAGGGAGTAAGAGATGGAGAGATTCGAGGGGTGGGAGAGGGAGAGGGAGTAAGAGATGGAGAGATTCGAGAGGTTGAACGTCAGAAATAAAGTAAGATGGAGAACAAATGAGTTGGATGCAGCAATGTGAAAGTGGGATAGAAATAGAGCAGAGACGAATAAATGACTTATAAACGGCATCTTTTTAATATCTCAGTTTTTGCTCTCCCCTCTTGTCATTTCTTTTCTTCTCTTCTTCTCGATCTCGGTGGGGGTCCTCCAATAAAGCATTATTTCAAACCGGAAAAGGGGAGGATGCATGCTGATTGAATGATTGAACATGTTGGGAGGAATTGACAAGTAAAAAGACATAAAAGATTCGATTGGGATTCAAATGTGTGTGCGTCACGAGAGAGAAGAAAAAACTAGGTTTTTGCTCGAAAACCTCATGCTTATTATCATGCCTCCAGCAGCATGTCAAACCCAAGCCGCGGCCGTGTTATCTCTGTGACGCAGTTTGTATAATCACCTCACCATGCCATGTCAGGTGAGAGAGGGCGGGCCCTTACAAATTATCCCGGGCCATCATGTGATTTTCACCACAAGACGCCATACTCACCCTGGTACTTGAGTGGCACCCAACCATAGATAACAAATTAACAAAGCCTCACATGAGATGGGAGAGAGATGGCCCAGTGGTCTCGTGCGTAAACAAGAATTATTTTGGTAGCAATCACATGAGAGCGGCTCCTGTAACTTAATTGTGGTGCTGGAATTTTCTCCAGAAATAACCATGACCAACCTGTTTTTAACACAGTATACAGGGTTCCATGCTTATCTGCCCATGCAGTACCGGCACTCTCAGACAATGGCTATACGCGTTTGCGTCATTACAAGCAAGCATTCGCACAAAAAGGATCAAGTGTTCATGCCTCCCAGAACAGATCGTAAAGCAGATGTGCCCTACGAAGAAGAAGATTAAATACTGGGTGTCAAAAGTTGGCCAAAACTGCACGTTTTATACCCCCTCTATTGTGTGCTGGTATAATGCATTCATTATTCAAGTGCTCCTAGCGTCTGTTATATAAGGGGGATGTCAAGATGGTGACATGTGCCCGCCACACGTGGAATAGAGTGCCCTCTGAAGGACCAGATGGTGTCTATAGCCCTTCATTAGCAGCTTGAGCAGTCCATTATGAGAAATGGCAGGCTAGACTGCAGCTGGCATGGCTTCTAGAAGATTCGGTGGTTATTTTCTGTCACAATAAACGTCACAGAAAACCCTTGGTCATTTACAAACACAACGAAGGGAAAGGGATACGCTGAATTGAGGCTGTTGTAGTATAATAGCGGTAGTAGCCTTGAATTGAGTTTCCTGATCTGTCCATAGCATCCAGGGCTGTCTGATAATTTCAAGAGCTTAGAACTATAATAATTAATCAATCCCATTGCCATTCTCATAGGGGTCAAGGGATGCCGATAAACAATTTTCTAACCATCAACAACAGCAATGTGTGGACTGCTGTACTGCTCATGCTCCTGCCTCCTAGCCTTTCTCTCTCAGATGTAATTAATAATATTATATGGCTCAGGGCTCTGCTGCCCTCTTTAGTCTTCATTTAATATATAAGACCCATGAATGTAGGTGCTGCACTGTACGAGACTTTTGGCTTTTGAAAATAAAAAGTTGAAACTAAAGTGAAGGCGCATAACCGCTGAATGGAAAGAATGTTCCCTCTTATCGCTTGCATAGTTCTCTAGATCAAAGGTCATCACTCATCCCATCCTCACAAAATGAGTGGCCGGTCATAGGATCAATCTCCAGTGCCACTCCAATTTATCCAGATTTCCGTAAGAGCGGTTGCAGTATCGAGACAGAGAGGACAGAAGAGGACAGAAGGACAGAGGGAGAGAGAGGGCACCAGTATATATCAGTAGCTAGTAGCTCAGATGGGGCAGGGAAGCTGTAGGGTGACCTTGTGTTTTTGTTTTGAAGCCCCACCCCGGTAGAGTGATTAGCAGTACGAATAAGTGCATTACAGGGTTCAATATATTCCACTCACGCGTTGAGAGACTTGTGACGAATTCAGGAGCTGATACAGGAGATAGTCAGAGAGAGAATCAGAGAGAGAGTCAGAGAGAGAATCAGAGAGAGAGAGAGAGAGAGAGAATCAGAGAGAGAAAGAAAGCAAGCATAGATCGATGTATTATAGAAGTCAAGGGGGTGTAATATTACAAGCGTTTTAAAGATAAGAACACGTTGCATGGGTATAAAACCTTGCTCTTTTGAACCTTCTAACCAATATAGCTTTTATTTCTAGTTTTTAGTTTACATCATGTTTAGCGTAGTATTAGTTTTTGTGTTTTGTGTTTTTCTTAGGGGTAAGTTTAACGAAAATATGTTATCCTAAGTGTCACAGTATACCTCCTAAAAGTGAAAACGTCACACACAAGTCTTTAGAAAGTTATCCAGGTCTGTAACGTCTCTATTTAGGTGGTGCAGCATCATGTGAAGCAGGGTGGAGAAAGGATCCAGATTCTAATACATGTCTCAAGTTCTTTCCAGCCAAGCAAACCTGGAGCAACGCCAGAAATAGGTTGGAAATGATAGACACATGTAGTAGACTTCCAATTGTTGGATCCCGATTTACGGCCGGGATATTCGGGGTTAAGGATTTTAGTTTTTACCCGGTATATCGGGATCAAATAATTTTCTAACTACTACTCCCTTGATACAGTTGTCTCCGGCAAAACAGTATTCTGGTGGCAGTCCACAGTCAGAACTCCAATGACTTCATCACCAAGAATATCACGGGAGGTATCCGAAGCTGGATCGGCCTTCACGTCCAGAAGTAAGTTGTTATTTCAAGACAATCAAGAAGGAACTAAATAAACTTTTGAAGCCCTTTGGCTCTTTTATACCCCAGCAGACAAATTAACTTTCGCAAAGTTGGGGAGGGGCTTGCCAAAGAACTAGACCAATTAATATGCAGTTTTTAACAGGAATGTTCTCGACGAACAACTGTCCCAAAACTTTTTTGATGGTGAAGATTGGAAGACTAATTCTTGGGTGTGGAGTCTGAAAACTCGGTCCCCACTATAATATTCCACTGCACATAAACAACCATCTCCTAACTAACTCATCTCTCCCTTCTCTAGTTCCACTCGGGATGACTGGAGGTGGTCCAGTGTGGCATCCCCTGTGGAGTACCTGAACTGGGCTGATGGAGAACCCAACAACCACCTCTCCCTGATTTACGGCTCAGAGGAGTGCGTCGAAATAGAGGACAGTTCGGGGGAGTGGAACGATGAAAACTGCGACTCACTTCGGCCTTACGTCTGTCAGAAAAGTAAGAGCAGTTGTTGTAGCTTTAAGGTATTACGGCTTTGAAAAATATTTGTAAGTTGTAACTCGTACCAGGTTAAGAAGACAGGCTTATTGTAGGGTTATTGTCAGGGAGACACACGTTATAGAAGACACTCTGCTTTCATTAACCTAGTTGTATATTGATATGAAATAACAAGGCACAAGGGATGATGAGCTGGTGAGAGGGGGTAACAGAAGTATCCTTTTATGGGGCTCGATTACACAAAGCTGCGTGCACTACATTGTTCTCTCAACAGCTAACTAACCTCCCCCCTAATTTTAGGTTTGGGTTGTCCTAGCAACCTGGTGGAGGGATACAGTGATAATACAACCCTGGCAAGCTCAGGAGACCAGCTGTCAACCAAGGCCCACTGCATGACAGGATACAGAGCTGATAAAAGGACAGTCAACGCGACCTGTCAGGCTGACTCAAAATGGGCTATCGACAAGTTTCATTGTTCAGGTAAATGAAATATCATTTTTGTCCTTGGTCACGTATCAAGTTCGAACTAAGTATTGAGGTTAAAGGAGAGATTGTTATAATTGGCATGAAATGAAACATCAATGGCGAGTAGGAAAACACGTGAAGGAGAGAGAGGAAGATCAGTGAGAAAGAGAACATACACAGAAAGAATAGAGACAGAGAGAATACAGAGCGAACACAGAAAGGGGGGTGATGCTACGGGCTTGAAGAAGAAGTGTATCAAATCATATTAGATTGGGAAAGCAGTGAGGGTGTGATCTGCATACGTTTAGACTGTGATGCATAATATGAGAGAAGAAAAATAGAGAACGTACATCTTAGAGACAAAGACGAACATCTTTTTTACGGAGAGTAATTTGAAATTTCGTGATGAGTATGATTAGTAAAACACTATGACTGGATTCATAGTATCCAAGAATAGATTTGAATTAATTTAGAAAATTCTTGAGCATCTTTCTGTGGGTAGAGAACTTTGTAATCATGATGGGTTAACACACGATATATACCCTAGTGATGAAATAAAACAGAAAAGTGCTTGGTGGGTCGTAAGAAGATATTAATGACTTACTTCTTGTCTCGATCGGCTTGATACACCAATGTATCTCTCTCTCTCTTTCTCATCCTCTCTCTTTCTCACCCTCTTTCTCATCCTCTCTCTTTCTTCCTTTGACTACGTTCTAGAAAGCATTTATTATCGTTGTCGGACAGCCATAAAAACTCCGATAATTTTCAAAGAGCAGCTGTATGCACTAGAACATATACCTATATTTAGTCGAGAGATAGAGAATATTTATAGATGAAAAAAGAAGGGCACTGCTATAGCGTGTGGACCACATGTAGGTAGGAGACCTAATTTATCTCTGCTGATGAATAAACGCAGCATAGCCTAGAAGAGATTAGAGAAGATAGAAAATGGGAGATACATAGCTGATATAGGACCCTCTCTCTCTCTAAGCATATATTATATGCCAACAAATTCTGCAGAACCATGGGGGTGCAGTACAAGTACTTCTATCATCTTACATGAATGCCCATGGTCTCTTCAATGCAGTAGTACCTCTATAGCGTCATCAATGAGGGGGGGGCCGGGGGGGGGGGTAATGAACAATGATACCAACTAAATAGCTAGCCTCATGACAACACTACAGTATACTGGTACTGACCTACTGATAACTTCATCACATGGAGCCTAGAATCTAGGAGATTAATCAACTAGATCTATAGTTGATTAATCTCCTTGCAATATGTCACGACTATCTCTCACTAGTAGTTGATAGTGACAACACATGAACTATCTCCCACTATTACAGAGATACACTGCAGCGACCCGAGGACTACTTCTCTACACAACGGCCGTCTCTATATTGATCCTGGACAAGGGGTTAGTACTAATATAATATGATTACAGTCGAACCCTTATTTACCACCCCCCCCTCCTATTTTAGTAGAACCCCGATGTCTAGGAAATTAGCGATACGGGGACAAAGCTAAAGATACCAGTAGATACTGTTTAATGTGTCTGACTTGGCATTTACCTGTTACCCGCAGTCCGCAATCCTCCCCCCGCCCCCTCGCCTGGATATATTATAACAATATAATTATGTCTGCCCCTCCCTTCTCCTATCTGTGTTACTCAAATCTTATCCATCCACCCTCATTTCACGAATCATATCCTTACCCCTCTCTTCTCCTCTCACATGTGTACCCTATCTTACCCCACCACCCTCATTTCACGAATCCTATCTTACCCCTCATTTCACGAAACCTAACATACCCCTCTCCTAACCCCTCCCTCCCCTCCTCCAGCCGTACAGTGTGGGTGCAAGGATAAGTTACAACTGTGAGCTGGGTTTCACTCTACACGGTAACGAGGTCAGCATCTGCCGAGACATTGACGATTCAATTCCCTTCGCTGTCTGGGACCAGCCGCCTATCTGCCTCAAGAGTAAGTAAACTACTGTCATAGCTATCAGAAGTTTGGCACTATAATTAAAATTTAGTTGTAGAGAATTCATCCTTTAGCACTTGCCCTACCCTAGTGTTTCAGGGCTAAATAGCCGTGACTGAAAGCTAAGGTTCAGTTTCTCCCGTTGTTGTCGATTGATATCTAGTCAAAAGAGGCATATAAGCTGTTTTGTATGACTTGAAATATTCGCTCTTGTACGATCGGTTCGATCATAACCAACTCAAGCATCCGATCGGATCGGATGCTTGAGTTGGTAATGAGATTACCCCTCAACGCGAGCTACTGGAGCGTAATAGGGATGAATTCGTAACTAAATCTGTGAGGGTGTATTCTCAGGAAATAAAATAACAAAATATCGGCCACACACATATATATGTAATGAATGCAGCTGCAACGGCGCCGATATAAAGCCTGATTGGCTCCAAGAGGAAGATAGAGTGAGGGGGAGATAGAGTGAGGGAAGAGAGAGGGAGAGAGAGGGAGAGAGAGAGAGGGAACTTGTCGCGACGTCGGGAAATATGATGAAATGAAACTTGGTGTGAGATGCTTTAGTGGCATGCATGCAGTTTCGTGTCACTTAATGCCGCGAGGTATACTGAATGTGTTCCCTTGACAACAGTGAATGTCTCCATAGCAACGGTTAAACAGCTTCACCGATGGGAAGTATCAATCAATACAAGAATCACGTACTGAAACTCTCTCTACATTTATTGCTTCTTTAGAATGCCTATATATCACTCCTTCACTAGATTCCCCCTGAATCTCAAGCTATCCCCCCCCCCCCTAAATGGCACCCCCTCCCCCCTAAATCCCCCCCCCTAAATCTCACCCCCCCCCCCCCCCACCCCTAAATCTCACCCCCATCCTCAGGCCCAACGTGTGACCCAGGCTGGATGAGCTACAACAACTACTGCTACCACGTGGTAGAGGAGTACATGGAGTGGCATGATGCGGATATCCACTGTCAACATCTCGGACCCAACCCTAGCGCCTGGGTTAGTAGATAGGATGAAGCACTTATATTAGAAAGTGGAGCGGCAGGTAGTGATAAGTGAGCTACAGTTTGTCATGGAATGAAAGACGTGAGTAGCCACTGATCAACTCCCACCAGGCAAGATTGGTAACGGTTACGCTCGCCTCCGAGAATAGGATGATTATGGATCAACTAATGCCCAACTCAACGGAACGAATTTGGATTGGGCTACATGATGTGTGAGTATGAATCCCATTAACATGATTGTTTCAACACATTGTTGCCCCATTTTTTGTGCTCTCCCTCTCTTTCTCCCTCTCTCATTCCCTTTCTGTCTCTCTCTATCCCTCCCTTTCTCTCCCCCTCTCCTTTACAACCATTAGTTGTGTCTCAATTCATTCATGAACGCTAAAACTCGCGACTCTACTACAGTCTGCGTCACATTTTAACACCCTTAATGATCACCCTTTCGCTTTCTTCCAATCAATCAACTCCCCAAATTTTATCACCCCCATGTCGTTCACTATCTCTCCCCAAACAGTATGCCCCATCCTCTGTCAGGCCAATGCTCTGACAGCCCATCCTACCATCACTCTTCCAAATAGAATGTTCCATCCTTTCACTACCACCTCTCCCGAAATAATATGCCCCATTCTACCATCTCTCTCCAAGTAATATCCAATCTTACCCCCTAAATCCTAATCCTACCCCCTCTCCCCCGATTCAGCCCGGAGGAAGGAGTGTGGGAATGGACGGACAACTCTGCTGTCAGCTGGAAGAACTGGGCCCCAGACGAGCCCAACAATGGAGGCCTCATCTTTATCGGAAATGAGGACTGTGTCGAAATGGATCTTGCCACGGGGCTCTGGAACGATGAAGAATGCGACCGGAGGAGGAAGTTTGTGTGTGAAAAATTCGTCGCTAATTAGATGGATATCAGACAGTCGTTTTGTTTTTTTAGATCTCACTGGAGATTTTGAGGTGAACTGGTGCTTTAGTGCTGTGGTTCTGCTCAAATGAACTTTTTGTGGCTGACGACTGTGTGTGAGTGTGTGATAGAATTGCTCCGACCCTGATCACTTTTTTTCTGTCATTTTGTACGATAGATAAAAACTTGACAAAGATTTATAATGAGAACGTGTTCGTTTCAATTTGAACATGAGCACAAGAATCGTGCGGATCGCTGAGGAAGAAAGAGAAATATATCATGGCGTGGGCTCGAGTTACGACAAAATGGATAGCATATATCAAAGCAGAACTCAAACCAAACGGTGAACAACACACTCACAACAACACTGTGGGGCCCCATTAGCAAGATGAAATTAAAACACGTGCTTCTCTTGGACACATGTGGGATATATCCGAGCACAGTGAGCTTCTGCAGTCTAACCTATTGAATTCATGAACCATAACACATATCTCTCTCTATCTCTATCTCTCACTCACTCTCTCTCTCTCACTCTCTCTCTCTCTCTCTCTCTCTCTCTCTCTCTCTCTCTCTCTCTCTCTCTCACGGTCCCCTTTTTATCTGTATTGTTCTTGTCTCACCCACACGATTCTCTGACAAACACTGTATAATTTTCTAGAGTTAAAATAGCCATCACCTATCATGTGACTCATCGGTTACTTGTTCCATCATCATAAATGCCCAATCGTGCCCTCCATACATCCGCTGCCCGTTCCGCAGCGACCTTGGGGTCCTTTGTGGGCAGGGACGACTCGGCGGCAGTCGACCAGAAGTTCATGGCCTTGTCCGTTCGTTTCACCTGCTGGCCGTGTCGCTCAAGGAGTGGTTTACTGACCTCCCTGAATAATCGGTCTCCACCAACACAGGCTGAAATGAGAGAGGGGGTTAGAAACACATTATAGTTGGACAATAAAATTTAAAGGTCATAGAACATTCTTTGTATTGTTTATTTGAGCCTCCTCCTCATTTTTGTCTCATCGAATTGTAATGACCAATTCAACCACACTCACCTATCACGGAGTTCTTGATGACCTTCTCGAACTCATTAATGTCCATTCTGGCCATCTTCACCAGCTCCAGGATGATATTGATCTCCTCCTCCCTGAGATCCTCACACTGCTCATCGTCCACTGCGGAGTACAGATCCTGGATATGCCTGGACAGCTCCCGACCTGAGTTGTGCTCCTCGATCTGACAGGGGAGGGAGGTTTATAACTGAAATTGTAAGTTAGGATTTTTTTTCCCGTCAGACCTACTCCCTGGTTGATTTGCTAACCTGTCGTTTGGAGTTAGACCACTTGTCCCAGATTGGTTGAGTGACTGTGAACACGGTTCCTTCCTTCGTCTTGTACTCCTCGATCATCTTACTAATCTCTTCAGACATCTGTACCTCCCTTCTCTGCTTCTTCTCCCCCTGGACTTTCTGCACTTGCTCGAGATTTACCGACCTCTTTGCTTGGAACTTCTCAGCAACGTCCGCAACTAGTTTGTGATGGTCTTGGAGGGTTTTCTTGCAGGAAGCCTCCGAGACATATCCATCTACCCAGAGGAGATCTACTAGTCTGGTCTTGATCTTGCTCAGAATCTGGGCTACCTTCACCTTTGTTCCCTCCTTTCCAGCGTGAGAAACTTGGAGTTTAGCCAATATTTCACCCATCCTCTTATCAAAGTTCTTCAGGGTATCCGCTGTCTGCTGGTAAATGTTCCTGGCGGCGAGAAATATATTAGTTAGTGTGAAGGATACGACGAAATAATACAACTGTGGTTTGGACGATAGTTATCTTCCTGATATCTCTGATACTTACTTTCTGAGCTCGTTGATACAGTCATCCTTGGTAATGACCATTTGTTTCCCCTCCTCCTCCAGTAATCTAGCATGTTTCTCCTCTAGCTGATCCTTTGTTTTCTGCTGTTTCTTATTCAGGGCCTTTCCAGGAGTAGCGTTGATGGCAACCCTCCTCTCCTCCGCAAACTTCTCTTCGTATTTCTTTAGCTGTGCAATGTCCTGTAACCATAGCATCTCAACTCTGAAATAAGGATTCATCTTTTAGCGATCACGCTTTCGTCACGAAGTAACAACACTGCCGGGCGTGTTTAACAACTTATCAAAAATCTGAAATCATCTTGTCAAAAATAGGAACATGTGTTAAACTAACCGTTTGACTGCTCGGATTCTGCTCATGAAAAGCATGTTTATGACGGAGAGAGCCTGGTGTTGGTGGACGGACATCATATGTTCCCGGTCCTGTTCCGTCAGTCCACTCTGTGTCTGTAGCACCTCTGCCACGGCATCCTCCTGTTCACCCAGCAGCTCCTCCTGGTCAGCGCTCTGCTTGTGCATCTCACTGTCCAGCTTATCCTTCATAGACTGACCCCGACTCAAATAGGCGTTAATCTCTTCACGAATCTCATTCAAACCGTCCTCTGAAGTAAAAGGTGTTAGAAGGATTATGAGAAATACTATAGAAATGAAGGGTCATGTCGTAACTTACGTCGCTTCGTTTCGATGTCCTTGAAGCACTCCCGGAATTTCTGATCAATAGCAGCTACATCGACACCCTTCTCCTGTTTTATCAAGTCCATCATCTCTGTCATGATTGCCTTGTACTCTCGCTGTTTGCCCTCTGTCCTTGCCAGCACTATCTCACTGAAATACTCTCCCTCCTTGGCATCCATCCTGTTTGAAGCCAACATTCGGTCCAAACGAACACTCTTTTGGAGCTCGTGGATAGTCTGAATGTATCTGCTAGGCTCAATAAGACCATCAACTGCAGCCTGGTAGGACTGGTTGGAAGTGGAGGCGATATCCGTGCTACGCTTCCAACTCTTGATCTTCTTCATTTCCTGAACTCGATCTCGGGCACACTTCTCAAGGATATCCTGAACCTGTTGGTTGTACTCCTCATCGAACTTTTTATCCGCTCCATTGACCCTGTCCTCGACTGTCTTCTGGGCTTTAGAGATGACTGATCCGCTGACTTTCAGGGCCTTTAGGTCATTTGCTAACTTCTTGAACCTTTCCAAGACCATCACGACTTCTTCTCTGTTCTAAAAGGATACACGATTTGAAATACCAAGTACATACTTTGGTATGGCTTTACTTGTTGGGTCTAAAGTTTCTAAAACTGTGACCGAGTGTTACAGCTTACGACAACATACCCATTCTCGAGTTGCAAAATGTTCAATGGCAGATTTCTTGATAATATCGTATCGGCCGCTCTTCGATTTCGATATGGATATGTATTCGGCGTTGATTATTTCACAAGTCATAGTCAGGTTTGAAATTAGTTTTTCCTCCATGAACTCTATCTGAAAAAAGGCAAATGTAAATTGGATGAAATCAAACGTGGTGAAAAAGGGATTATCATAACTCCATTCTACGTTATCATATGTCTTTCGGTAACTGTAGCTAGAGATCACTTTACCTCTTCAGCCTTGAGTGTAGTATTGCTGTCCAGTTCCTTGGTGAGGGCCTCTCTAATCTTGATCATGTGTACTTCGAAGTCCATGGCAGCGTCATACCGGAGCTTCTCCACATCCATACACTGCATAGAATCACCTCCCGTTTGTGCTTCAAACACCTGGTGATAGAGACACGGTGTTGGTTGAAAATCCAACGAATCTTTGAATTAAAATGACCCTCTAAGACACCATTATTTTGATATGTTTTTCAATGCACAATCCTTACCTTGATAGCAGTTTGTAGTTTGGAGTTCCATTCATTTTCAACTTCCTTCAGCTGAGTGGTATAATTCTTGGAGATAGCATTCCTTTGTGGTTCATCAATGATCTTCTGCTGTACCAGACTGTCCAGATAGATGTTGATGAGATTCAGAAAGATGTTCCTGTACTGAACTTGTAGCTCTGTCTCCCAGTGAATCACTGTCTGGAAGTCTTGCGAGGAGACCGCCAGTTGCATTTGAGCCCTATTGAGAAGGATACAATTAGTCAATATACCATGGAATAGAAACGGATTACTTGTACTTTGGTTGCTGTATATTGCTTACTCGACAAGTTTATCATAATTTGACAAATGTAACCAAATTGTAACCAATTCGGCAACTCAAACACACTCTTATATAGCACCCACTTACAAGCTGTCCTGTGAGAGAGCATCAATTAGACCATCTTGTACCGTAGGATCGTCAGTTCCAAGGTCTACAGTTGATTTACGGCGGACCCAGGAGAGTGGTCGGAGACCTTCAGCTGTGCCCACTTGACTCGTTGCTGGTAATTGATCCTGAGTAACAATAGTAACATTAGAAACCCGTTAAAAATTTCTCACGTATTTGCAGTTTTCTAGGGTTTTAATCAAGTAGAACATTGACAATGAAACGTACAGGAGGGATAATTTCAGAGTAGGTATCATCGTCAGGTTTCATTTCGTCCTCATTTGGTTCCCGCTGCAACCCAGACTCTGCAAGCCGTGTTGCGTCCGCCTAAAACATGTGGTTATATATTCAACAACAGCAGATACGACAACTTTTGAAGTAAAGATCAACAATTTTGGGGGAGTAGAGATACTAACACGAACTTAGAGAAATTATCGAGAATGAACAAGTGACAGAATGTTTGCAGCAATTAAATTCACCTTGGTGTACATGGCAGGGAATTTCTTTCTCAGCATACCCAGGATCATGACCCCAAGGAAGAATCCAAAGAGGACCCCAAAGATGACGGCACAAGCCAGCCACAGGTCATTAAACTGATCTCCATCCTGCTCAATGTAGAGCTCCTCAGTTACCGGTACACCGCTCATGGCGTGCTGCGTTTATCAAGGGACGACAACACCACCAGGCTTGGTGTAATTTCAGTAATGTGTGCGTGTAGTGTACGTATATGTGTCAACAAGCTTTGAGGAGGAGGAGCGAGAAAGCTAGCTATGGACGAAAAGAGACTGCTTACTGCCCATGGCAACTGTAGCTCACTAGCAAGCAGCGATGCACATGTGATGGTCACGTGCTCCCATCGTTGCATGGACACACTCTGCACGTAGAGCTGCACGATCCCCCTCGACACTAGTGTAGATAATTGCAGTGAGTTGGCTAGCCAAGTGTGTTATACAATATATAATACTGGCTCTGAAACTGTGATAACATGACAACTATAGCACGTGTGTCATGGGGTGGGACAACAGGTCTATGATATATTGACAGGTCAAATAAACACGGTCACAGTTTCACAAGATCTCTGAAATAATATATGTACATGTACACAATTGTGTAATTCACATTTCACATGCAAGGCCCTCGGATTGTGAATTGTACTAGCTGCAATGTTGCAGCATAGCCCCTAAAGATTCCCAGTTGAGCTCTACCATTTTAGGGTGCCTTCCTTCTGAATTCTGTTCAGTCCATCGCTCCTGAAGTCTTTTTAACCCCCTACTCGCAAACTCTCAAATCCAGTTAACAACTTTTTACAACAAATGGCGGGTCACGTTTTAGTATCATTGCACATCACACAAACGATCTGAGCTGTGCTCAATTAGTTACAATTTTGTCCATTATCCAGTCGTAGTAGGCCGCCACATTAGTGTAGACCCCGTAGTAATTAGGCAGCCCACACTTGAAGCCCCAACTGACAATGCCACCCTGTACAAAAGTCCCATTGTGACCCAGGTATATGAGGGGACCCCCGCTATCCCCCTGGCAGGCATCCACCTCACCCCTCTGGAATCCTGCACAGAACATGCCCGTTGTGATGGAACCACCGTAGCTCTTCATACTGTTACACACGTCCCGGTGGACGTAGGGAACTACGATTTCCTTCAGTGTTGCTGAACTGTGGGATGAGTTCACTTTGCCCCACCCCATGACAATTAGTTCCCTGTTATTCACCAGGTTTATCACCCCATTCTCAGGTAAACACGCCCTATTAACCCGCTCAGTGAAAAGCAGTGATTGGTTCAACTTTATCAGCCCAAGATCATTGTCGATGTGATCGCTGCGGTGTTTAAAATTAGGATGAATCAGGACCTGGAAGGCAGTCCGTATCTGCACATGTCTTCTATCAATGTTGTATCGATCGTGGAGGCCTGCATAAATTGAAATCACCTCATTAGCTCTCTTGGGTCTACACGGATCTCTACCCTCTCCGCCACAATTCTCTGTCTTGGACAAACAATGAGCAGCGGTCATTATCCAATCCTTGTTGACAATTGATCCCCCACAATTCTTCCCCTCCTTCATCTCAATCATGACAGTCCAGGGGTGGTCCCCGGGTTCTGTTTCCTCTCCACCAAATACCCGCGGGTTTCCCTCCTTCTCTCCCTCCCCCTCCAGCTGTGTGTCATTAAAAGTTGGCTCCGTGAAGTATTCGTACTTCCGATAACCGCACTGAGAGTTTGCAAAGTTTACCACGTGCTCCCTTCGTTCACATTTAGGTGGGTCGTGGGAGTACTCCCCCGAGCTCAGACAGCTTAGCTCACTCTGACCAATAATGGAATACCCTTCGTTGCAGATAACCTACAGGTGGGAGAATTTTGTGACTTAATAGTTCTAATTAGTTCTAACTAGTTATTTTACTGCTTGGTAGCTCTCTTCTAGAGAAAGCACTGTACTTACCGATGGATGTCTAAACCCGAAATCTCGAGTTCGCTGCGAGTGATTTTAGCACTAGAGTCCGCACTCCGCACACCACCACTTACCGATAGTGTATGCTGCTCAATGGGTGACCCGTTCACCTGGGCGTTTCTAATCTTTAGCTCCGGGCACTCTACCGCATCCTGATCTATCTTCTGGCAGATGGGAAGGCGATCTGAGAACCTGTCATCCGCTATGCAGGTGAGGTTTTTAGTGCCAACCAGCGCATACCCCTCGTCACACTCAACGTAGAACTTATTTCCATTCTCAAGGACCTGCAGAATGTTTAACACCACATGATACATTATCTCTGACTATAATTTACATTTATATCACCCAGTGGTTGTCACGAGAAAAGACACTGACGAAAAAAAAACAGATTGAACAGTTCAGCAAAAATGGAAAAATGTAATGATATCGATAGTACGAGGATGTTAACTTTAAACTCACAGATGGCCCGTTGATGAATCCATTCTGTATATGAGGGGTGTTGCATTTCTGCACGTTAGGAACACAAGCCACCACTTGCTTGTTTAGCTGGGCCTCGTAGTAATCTTGTTCGGGGTCATCTATCAGCTGGCATGTTACTGTCACCTTGGTTTCTCCTCGAGTGTGCTTCAAATGGTGTTCCTTGTTACACTCAATCTACAGAGGGGGTGGAAAAGTGTTACACTTAATCTATAAAAGAGGGGGGATGTGTCAGCTGCGAATCAACACAGGGTGTAACATGTGTACACGTGCACTTCAGGATAGTTTTGGTTCATCTTTGGTTCATCTTTGAAACCGTTTTACCATGGCGTATAAATTATTGTGTTACCGTTGCGAAAGTGTTAATTGAAAGACCGTCAGTCACGTTTATATCATTATTTGGACTAAACACGTGGGTGTTCTCTGCTACTGGAAAACTACACACTGGGCCCACATAGTGGCAATCTAGCTTGGGTTCCCATTGATCGTCCTCCAAACACGTCATTTGAGATGCTGAAAAATGTTAGTTCGAATCAAATGGCCATTCTAGGCAATATATCTAGACTTACATTTTGTGTTGGTACTTTTATAGACCCGGGTTTTGTCGTATAACAAATGCGTTTTGTCTGCCGGATTGAACGAGTACAGTTTATCGCACACAACCTCCACAACATCACCAGGGTGAAAATAGTCCCTGTCCTCGTTGACAAAACGGGAGTTATAGATCAGGGGTTTACTGCACACTTCCTTTCTGCACACTGGCCAGATGCTAGGGTTGGTTTCCCCGGACTCCAGGCACTGTATTATCCGTATATCTGTGTGGTAACCCGCCTGACAGATCACTCGATAGTCGTCCTTTCCTAGTGTGGAGTATCATGGGGATAACTTGGGCACATTACGCAATCCCCTGTAGTCACTAGTCAGTGCGCGACCAAGGGGATAATAGATTCTTCTGGGAAGTTCAAAGTTGCGGTGTCGAGTTCCTATACTTCGTAATATCAGTCCATGATTTTGTTAGTGGTTTTTTAGTGGTCGGCCATTCCTAACACTATCTAGTATCTATTGTACTTACCGGCTTCGATGGGGGTGTTAGGAGATATAGTCCCGTGACTTATTACCGGAACAGGACACGTCTTGGGTTTCCTAATACACACAGACTCCTCGGTAAATGTCCCATTTCGGTTGCAGGTTAGGACACTTGAACCCACCAACCTGTATCCCTCCTCGCAAAACACAGATATCTCCCCACCGACCACTCTTGATCCGGGAAGGGACTGGAGCATGTGGGGTCGAGACACCTCGGGACACTGCACCTCAGACCACTCGCATTGCGGGATCTCGGGAGGTTTAAATTGGTTTCCTAAAGAGAGACGACAGTGAGAAAGAAACATATAAAAAAGTACAGGAAAGGACAGTGACTTCAGGCATAGGAATCTACGAATCGTCAGTATCTATCGACCGGGCCCCCCTAAAACCCTACCTGAAATGCACTGTATCTGACTAGGATGACCCCTTTTCAGGACATAGCCGGAGGTACAGGATATCTTGATGGTACCCCCCGGATTCAGAAGTCCGTTTATTCCCTCCGCTTCTATGTTGTTACCAATGGGTAAAAAGCAATCCCGGAGTGATTCTAGCTGACCTAGGGAGGTTTAGTCACGTTAGAACAAAGAGGAGACCTGAAGTTATGCAACTGACAAGGTAAGAATTTATTGGCCGAATGCATTTTGTTAGCCCCAGCTCTGATTATGAATGTGTTACTCACTTGATGGTACGCAGGTTGGAGTTATGATGCTGGACCATCCTCCCTTGCTACAGGTTATCTGGGTGTCCCCATAGATAGTGTACCCGTTATTACAGGTCACCTCCAATACCACCCCATCAGCTACTTGGTCCAGTAAAGCGTCAGTAACTCCATTCTCTGAAACGCGGTAACCATGGAAATATAATGGTTACCATGGTAACGATGTAGTGATGCACTGCACTGCCCACTGTGTGGCATGATACAGCTGTATTTACCTATTTTAGGAACGTCGCATCCCCCAATGGGAACACATTTTGGTAGGGGTCTCCTGTATTTAAAGTTGTCCTCACACCGTAGGATGCTGGATCCCTCCAACCGGTAATTGTTCACACACTCCACCGACACCGTACTTCCCCTCTGCGGCTCACGTTCTCTACAAGAAGGGGTGTTCAATTTGAGTTGCTCACACTGGATTTTAACCGATAACTCTAGAAACTTTTGTAGGAAACAAGTGCAATATTTCTTACAGTGGCTTCATGTAGGGCATTGCCACTTTAGAACACCCATACTGGGGTAGTTGACACGGGTGGGCGTAGACATTAAATGGCTCGTAGAAGTCAGGTGGTGTGACACAGACTATGGTCATGAAGTCACTGTAGAGCCCCTCCTCACAAATAACATGACGGGATACATTCCTCTCAAATCTACCCGGTCCAATGTCAACATGACCTGAAAAGTTATATGACCAGGGGGTGGTTTTTATATCTAGGAAATATCTTTGCAACCAGCCTTTCCAGTTTCCCTATGAGATGTATCTTTAAATTGCCCGTTTGGCATTTTTACTGACCATTTCGAACATTAGGAACGACACACTGAGTTATGATTCTCTTGCATCTGTTTTGGTAGAGTGAGAAGCCCTGTTCTGCATCCTTCCTTGTACACTCCAGAGACTGAATACCCGATAGATAGTAGCCTTTATTGCACATCGCACCGATAATCACTCCCTGGAAAATCGGAAATGTTTCACTAATCGTAACAAGATTTTTAATATCTTCTCTGGCTGCTAATCTCACTTTCTCTCTCACACATGATACACGCCTAATCGTAATGTAATTATACTCGTCTGATAAGATGGACGGCTATCACACGCTACGAGTAACAAACGGTTAAGTGTTTGAGCAAACCTCTTTTATGGGCTGACCAGGATAGTAACCGTCATAGTAACCGTTTTCCAGCATGGGAACTTTACACCTGTACTCTCCTGGAACGATTTATTTTAGAGAATGGATGCCTTCTTGCAAGCTCTCACAGTGATACCATACAGTCAAGCACTTGCAATGTTACCCTGCAAATCTTACAATTTGCCACCTTGCAATATGAGGGCACTTGACATATCCAAATCTTGCAATCACTCGTGTACTTACGTTCCTTAGAGCACACTGGAAGTTGTTCAGAGGGATCAAAATACTGGCCCTCTCTGCACGTCATGGTGGGTATCCCGTTACTTAGGGTGTACCCTGTATTACAACGGAACTCCAGAGCTACCCCTGGCATTATCCTCTGTCCGGGCACCCACTCGTGCAGGATGTACCCGTTAGGTATCCGCGGTACTGTACACATCGTACTCTGAATATTTAGAGAGGGATATCATCATGGGATACATATTACATTTCTTACAAGATGTCATTGGAGCTCAAACGCGAGGGTGTATCACGTACCCTATCGAATTCCTTGCAAAGAGACCTCTGTCCTGTGTAGTAGTCCACCACCCCATCACTAGAACACGCTATCCGTGGACTGCCCTCCAAGGTATGGGTCGGGGGACATGTTACCAATAACCGGGTATCTGTTCGCATCGTTCTTATTATCACACCGTTATCGTCCACGGCTCCGATTGAGGAGATATCGCACTCTGACGAGGGGGAAATATTTTGAGGTGTTGAGGTGGCCACTACTGATCCTCAGATTATACTGTGTGTACAACTGTACAAGAAGACGCAATGCTGGTTCCACGTGCTACTTATAATTACCTATTTGTTGGCATGTAATTGGTTCATCAGCGATCACAGTGTCCGCATACCCATCGTAACAAGACATTTGGACGGGTCTCCCCGAATATCCCTCCTCACAGACTATCCTTATCTGTTGGTCGTGTTCCATTAGGATCCCTCCGATACCTTCATTCCAACGAGGCCTGGCAATCGTATGGGCTATCTGCCTCACGAAGCACTCTGATGAGGAGGGTGTTCATACTAGGTCAATAGATTCTAACTGGGATCCGTAATCTGCAGCCTTATGAGTTAGATATTATGCAGCCAGTTAGTTAACGGTATTTTACTTTGGTAACAGTTGAAGTTCGGGAAATCTGGGATTCCACTGGGTAGGCATTCCATTGATACCGTCTCACGGTACCCCTCCAGAGTATAATCCTCTGCACAACTACGGGGAATGGGGGGGGTGGCTATTATAGGGGATGATGGGAATATCTGTGGAATAACGTACAACATTATGCTGCATAATATATGTTGAATATAATTTTGCATTATCCAAAAATATTTTATTATGTTCAAGAATGTCTACCTTATTTCTAGTTTTTGGCCCGAGTAGAAATGTGTAACCGTTGGGTGAAGGATGGTGCCATTCTCGTACCGTAATACCACTTTCCGAAAGGGTGGGATTTCACACTGTGTCCTATCTAAATGACATCATAGATTTTATTAGGTTACCTTTGGAAACAGCAGCTTCCAATCCATTGTTCATATGCCGCAGCTTTATTATATACGGAATTTATAAAAATCAAAGAGTTATTCTGGATTGGAACGCTACTGTTACATAAATAGCAATGATATCATACTTTAGTTTATGATTTACTGTTAGAATTTTAACAACACTTACACTGAATACACCGGAGGTAGAGTTCGCATTGTCCGCTAGGGCAGGGAAGTTCACATATACCGTGATCTAGCTGGCTGTACCCTCGAGAAGTTGATATACTCCCGCTTCTATAGAACTGAAAGATAATACTAGCTCCAAATATAGCTTCAAGAATTGAATGATAGCTACTCTAAACAATCGATAAATTTCTAAATATAAGCCAAATATTTACTATTCCTGTGTGCAGGAGAATCATATATAGCTAGGGTCTTAGCTGCTTAGACCCTAGCTTAGAAAGCATAAACAAGAATTATTGCATTATGTATTCACCAGAGAGCCCAGGCAAAAGAACAAAAAACTCTCGCACCCTATTGACTCCTCTCAATCCCGATCCCTGGCTCATGCCTACTTTGCTCCCTACGGCGCCGCTTCGTGGCACCTCCGGTCGCGAGATCATACTCCACACCCCCTTCCCCTGTTGACTCCCCTCAGTCCTCACCCCAGACCCCTCTTATCCCTATTGACTCCCCTCGGCCCCTATTGAATCAAATCGTCCCCTATTCACTCCATCTCACCCTCTATTCACTCCCCTATAACACCATAATGAACACTCCCCTCACCCCTCTCTCAATCTGTGATCTGAAGCAGTTCAGAACCCCACATTTTCCCTCATTTTTCACCATTTCCCTCATAACTCGGTCATTTCTCAACCAATTTCAAAATACTAAGGCTCATTAGAAAGGTAATCTCAAGCTCTTTCAAATCAGCTATTATCCTCCAAATTTATAAAACCTTTCCACACGCACGTGCACTCCCCAAACCCCACCAAACACCCCTAACAACATGTCAATTTTCCACGTGCAAGCCCTAAAAACCCCCAAAAAACCAATTGTCTTGCAACCATCTCTGCTTTATAATATAGACTAGAAAGCCCATTGAAGTAGAGCACCCGTTGACCCGAATCCCCACACTCTTCTCACCCAGGAGCACCCCTCTCACTCGCTGCACCAACCCGCACGTGCAACCTCCAATACCCTTCCAAGCCACCTCCTTGGCAACCCCCTCTATTTGCACGTGTGGATACTACACCATCACCACGCCACGCATTTGCAAATTATAATAAGGATAATGCGGTGTTTCCCTGCCACAAATTGATAAAATATCGATAAATAAGGTTCAAAACTGGATTTCCTTATGAATTAAAGAGCATATTTTGGCTGATGCGATGTTGGTAACTAGGTAAGTTGCTATGGTAACCAACGCAGTTGCTATGGTAACCAGGACAGTTGCTATGGCAACCAAGGCAGTTGCTTAGGAGACCCTAGTTGGTTGACCCCAGTTGGTTAACTTTAACCGCATCTCAACTCGAGTCACTAGTGTGACAGTAGTTTCATGCTTGGAAGACGTTCTATCACCTCATAGCATGGCTGTAGGGCGCCCAAAGTGATTTCAGGTGATAGTGGGAAGTGCTATCAGCGAGTAATTGCGCGCCACAATGTGTGTTAATCATTTCCTTGGTTGAATCAACGAAGCGTGAGATGAAAGTTTTATGAAGGAGCAGACTTGTTGTTAGGCGTTGTCCGTGACGGACGGACGGACGGACGGACACTTTTAGTTAACTACACAATCTGCTGATTTCTAAACCCTGAATGATCTTTTTAGCACGTGCGTGCTAAAAAGATCATCCCGGGTGAATGCCTTCGGCATTCACCCGGGCAGGGAAAAAATGTGTGCAGGATTCCGCAATTAACGTGGGTTAGTGTCTGACTGTGGTCTGTGGTTCATGACTCTATTATATACGTACATGAGTGCAGGACTCAGCAGTATATCCCGTCCTACAGGATCCTCTTGGATAATAGCTCGATTCCACCAGGTGGAACATAGCTATCTGCCACCCTGTCCACTTCAGCACATTCCAGGTAGGCTCGTGTGGGCCTGCCCGGTGCTGCGTACACCTTACACCCATCCTCCATCATCTGAACTCCCACACAGTCACTCTCCACACACACGCACTCTGAAAATAGGGAATAATAGATGGTGATGTCAGGCATCACGTACTGACCTTTTCTTGAGCTATGAGAGTGGTCAGGCATCGCTCTGACTGTGCAGATGTGGCTTCAATCACATGTATCAGACGGGACAGTCTATAAAATCAAAAAGAGGAAGAGATTGTCAGTATACGACAAAGAAAGAAAGCTTACGTTTTAGTACACTGCCCTGTTGGGCAGACTCCGTGAGTGAAGGACGGATAAGTTGCGAACCCCTCACTAACAAGCCGGTAATCTCCATTCTTTTTATCCGGTGTTATTGCTGAGAGAGGAAGGGAACATTCAGAGAAACTGATCCAGAAATTGTGTAGTGATCCTGATTCCTGTCTCAAGTCTCAACCTATGCAGCTCCCAGTGGCCAGTGCAGCTAAGGACCCAGTTACAGTTTGGACGCTGACGCCAGGATCCTAACTGTAACTAGAGCGTAATGTCCCTCTACCTTACTTACGGACACACATGGGTTGTTTTCTATATGAAAGAGTGCCATCCTTCTGGCACAGTATGTCCTGGAGAAGATAGGGAACAAAACCGGCCCTACAGGTCGTTTCGAGGGTCTCCCCCACATACAGCTCTCGTCGGGTCGGTGTTCCATCAAGTATTATGTCAGCAGGTACCTGACAAACTGGAAATGAAATTTAAAAAACGTAGTTTCTGGGCTTTCCATCCGGTAAAGAATATAATATCAGTTTAAACTACTCAAGTTAAGATTCACATAACTGGTTATTACCAGTTCTGCATTCGAGTTGTTGTCCAATCAACTCCACCAGCCGCTTCCCAAAGTACTTAGGTGGTTCACTGCAGTAAGAGTCGTCGTCAATCAGCTTGGGTACTCTCAGATCACAATCACAAACCACTGGATTATCAAACATGTTCCTGCACACGTGGAATATTAGTCGCGTATCATCTCAAAACTCATTGATTCCGTGGTGTAGTTCTAAGTTCACTCTTTCGATCTGACCAAGGCACAGATTCCTGTGGAATTTACTTACAGGCTGACAGATTCCTGTGACATAAACTCCATGGGAATATTGGTAAGCTGGTTTTTTGAAAGGTCGATCGTTTTTACTGGCATTGATTTCCTCTCCATGAATCTCGTCAAGTCCCCTTGAATTCTCGTAATATTGTTATCCCTCAGATATCTGTTGATAATCGTGGTTTAATAGACAAGCAATAGGGAATACAGTGGCAAAACAATCCAAGAATTGATGATAAGAAAGATGTACCTTTACTTACAAGGAAGAAAGCTCCTGAAGCGGCTCAAACACCTCCGATCTCAGCTCATTTAGGGAGTTACCGCCCAAATATCTGAAGAAACGAACGTGGGGTAAGACTAAGAATTACTGCATACATGATATTTAAATGTACTGGTGCCCCGCCTTAGCCTCGTGGACTCGATATCCAAATGGAGATCAGGAATCTTCTTAATTTTGCCTACATTTTCGTTAGTTTCGGACATCCCTTGAACATGGAATCCGGCAGGGATGTCAGTCCCATACCATATATCTTTATCATTTGAAGCTTGGAAATATCGTGGAATGCCTCTGATGACAATACCAATGTGTTGTCCCACTGATAGTTTTCAATAATCCTAAAGGCAGAGGTTTTAAGATAACGAAACGAAATGTTCCAATTTTTCAATGAATTTTAAATAACTTACAGTGTTTCAAGTCGCGGAAGTTTCCTAAAGGCATTTGCAGGTAAGAAGTCTATCCGAACGTTGTGTAAATGCCTGGGTGATATTGTTTATTTTGGTTGGTGAGTGTGATTTAAATCATTGATTGCTGGGACAAGTATTTGCTTAAAATCGTATACAATGACTTACAATTTGTTAAGTACTGGTAAGTATGGCATACTCCATGTCGTAGCATGGTCGTTTCTTATCTTTCTGGGAAAGGTTTTTGTTGTCATGACGGATATTGGTTCCGCAATTTAACAAGAAATGGAAGCAGCAGACTACTATACTTACAGTTCTTTTATTCCGCCTGTTGACCGTAGTCCTCCAGCGAAAAAGTTCGAATTCTCACACTCGGAACGTCTGGTTATTCGATCAAAATGGCAAGTGGTAGTGGCTGTGTTTACCAAAACTGCTAACAACAAAAAAGGGGACGTGATCATGCTAGAGGGAGTTGCCATGGTTACAACCCCAGATTGCAGGGAGATATAATTAGGAATTCTGGAGGCTCATCTCGATGGAATGGGGGCCAGATAAAATATCAAACACACGGAAAGGGATCAGCAAAAAGAGGGGGATTGTTTTTCCGGCGTTGCTGACGTAATAATAAGCCCCGCTATGTGTGAGGGATTTTAAGTATCGAAATGTTTCATGTGACTATGCGTGCCTAGCACGTAATATATCCGTATTATTACTGGAATGCGGAAGTTTAGTAAAGTTCCGCATTCCAGTTCAAGTTTACGCTCAAGTTACAAATTGGAAACTGACGCCAGTTTGGAAACTGACGCCATTTTCTAGCTGGGACTCCTGATGAACCATGCTGCGTGCGTCATCTACGATCACGTGACCGAATTTCCAAATTTTTATTTGGGGCCTTATGTGTATTCATGGAGAAAAGTCAGGGAATCGAAGTTTATTGGCAGTTTTTCAGTGAATTCTTTGGAAACTGTCCACTGGAGTGAAATGATATATGTCTATCCCAGCTGCACTTGCTGCCAGTTCTTCGAGGGGGATAGACATTTCAAGGGCCCTCCTTCTACCTCGTCAATGGAACGTGTTGCACCAGCCAGCTCTGCAAGAAGCAGGCGTTTAGAGGTAACACGCAGGCAATTGCACGTGACATTGTGCACATGTAGTTACACTGTGAGAGAGAGGAAGAGAGAGAAAGGGACAACACAGGATGCATGAGCGTAGCAAGCTTGTTACTATAGAGAAAGCACACGAAGAAGGACACAGACATCTGTTCAAGCACAGTTGTTATTTCTCTTTTCATCTTCTTGCACTATGCTGTCCCTCCAGGTGATTAAATTTCCATGTTTTTTAGCCCTATAATCTTGTGTTTTTGAAACCCCATGCCCACTGCTTTGTACTCATGCTGACAACCCCCTGTGTGTTCCGATCAGGCTCTGGTCCTGTTGTTGGGACTTGTCTTTGGTTGCCATGGAGACATGCTCAGAAACACCTTCACTGCCAGCACTACCACGGTTGAGGCTGGTGAGGCTATTACGTTTAGGATCAGGAGTCAATTTGAACCTGGATTCCCCGCTGAACTGGATGATGATGAGGTGAGCGAACTGTAATATTTAGAGGGCATTTAGGAGTAGGTTGAATCTGTGCGAAAATACCACTAAAAGTCACTCCTGGATTGGAATTTGTGTCAAGTTTGCAGCGACCTATTTTTATTACCAGTAGCAAAGGACTTGGTATTCTCTGAACAACAATTTCTATTTCAGGTGACAGTTAACTTTGATGGACTTGACGGATTGAACTATGACTCGAGCCTGGTGGACAGTTATATCCAATGTAACCTCCAGGAAAACGCTATCGGTCGAACGGGAGGATTTATGATCACAATCGATGGGTTTACCACCTCCCGGGAGCTAAACTGTAATGTAACCCTCAGAGCATCCAGTACCCTCTCCCCGGGATCTGATTTCACAACCAAGATCTGGATGAATTGGGATCAAACCAAGGCCGAGGATAACGCCGTCAGCACGAGCCATATCTACGAAGAAGCCCTTGCCATATCGGTAGCTGATGTCAAGCTAAGTCTACAACTGGATAGTGGTCTGGAGACCTTCTACACGTGTGGACCTCCTTATCTTGGTATCAATATCATCCTGGACTTCCCCAAATCGGATCTTAGTGAGCTGGAGGTTGAGTTGAGGTGGCCCCTGGGCTCGACCAACCCTGACACGGAGATCCTGGCTATCTACACTAGTAATGACGAGATTGGAGATGTTGCTGAGGCTAGCGGGGTGAATGCTGGTGCTCTAACGGCCTCCCAGGAGACTGGAGATTTGACTGGCGGAGTGTTCAAGTTAACGAATATCGAGGCAACAGGTCAGAGTTCCGCTTCGTACGAGGATATCATTATCAGGACGCATCTCCAGGTCACGGACGAGTTTAACCCGTTAAACTTTGGTAGCATGGTC
Organism: Hormiphora californensis; assembly: GCA_020137815.1. Lineage (NCBI taxonomy): Eukaryota > Metazoa > Ctenophora > Tentaculata > Cydippida > Pleurobrachiidae > Hormiphora > Hormiphora californensis. The sequence goes on from CM035350.1 coordinate 9,131,457, forward strand.
ACGATCACAGCAACCCTCACCCACCCTGCTTCCTCTGGTGCTACCGTCATCTCAAAGAGCTTTACGGAGAAGATCTCCTTTGAAATCCTTGGACCCCAGGTTGACCAGCGGTGGGAGTGCGACCAGTACGTCAACGGTGGGAAGACCGTCTACTGTTACGTTTGGGTCGCTAACCGTTACAACGCCACCAACCCCGCCAAGAACATCAAGCTGATAGTAGCTGATGTTAATGATGAGGTGGAGTTGAAGGAGGACGAGATTGAGATCTCGGAGGAGTGGAGTGTTGGGGGCGCAGACTCCATCCCCACCACCCTTCACACTTCCTATACCGGGGATATTGGCACCTCGGGCATGGACATCCTCTCCTCTCTTTCAGTGGACCACCAGGTCCTCATCAAGATCCCCATTGTCATTGGAACGGCCACGGTGGGTCCCATTGACGCTGCCAAGATGACGATCAAGTACGAGAACGACTACACAGCGGACCCGTGCACCAAGGACCTGGGAGAGACTCAGCTGGACTTCATCATGATGATCCCCACCTTTCCCATGGAGGAGGATGAGCTAGAGGAGTACTTCCCCCAGAATATTGTCATCGGGGAGAACATCACCGTGGTCTTCCCCATGCAGATCCCCCAGGGGGTTGTGGACATGAAGGTTATCCTGACTGCGGATGCTTCTGGAACAGAAAACTCGACATACGATCGACACACGAGGGATGCACCAGATCAGACCTACTGGACGGCCCTGGAGTTGCTGAGTGTCAATGTCACCTCGGAGTATGATTTCACCCAGGAGCACAGACCTCTCTCGGATAGCGGGTGGGGCTTCACTTTCCCCGAGTTCACCAACAGTATCCACCAAACTGAGACCAACATGGATGTGGTTAACTTTGCGGTTAACTTTAGGATGAACAACATGGATTTCCTGGATGCGGGGGATATTGTCAACCTGACATGGAGTTTTGATGTCAACGAGTACACCTACACCAGGGTGTTTGCGGTTGTGGTTGGGGAACCAGACATTGGTTTCCAGTTCCAAACCTACGAGGACGGTGGCAGGATATACTGGACAGTAAACGCTGTCCAACAGCCCGGTGTGAGCCGTAGTAACGCGTATAAAGTCACCTACACAGTGCTGTTCAATGATGATATCCCCGTTGTAGATGACAGTTACACAACCGCCAACTTCTCCACCACCATGGTGGATGGAGATACGGTGGACCGGTATCTGTGGTATACTGACGATCTCAATGTCTCCGACACCTTCCAGTTTGGATTCACCTCCTACCTGGATGATAGTGGAGAGTTGGGCGTGAGAGCGGAGTACAGTGCCCTCCCGGACAACTACGATAATCCCAGGACCTACACCACAACCTACTACTACCCAGTGGCTCTCCATCAAACCTGGAGTGCCCGGAACCTCCGTCTAATCCTCGCCGCTACCGCTTGTTTCTTCATCGGTGTCCTCTGTGCTATGCTGGTCATGTTGGTCTGCTGTAAGCGTACCACCGTCCTGCCCCTACCCACTAAATTTGAGCTGTACTCCCGCCGGCCAGCTATCCGGCTGGAGAGCTGGATCAGGGACCGGGGTGACATGCTCCTGACTGCTGAGTTGGCTGATGATCTGGTGCAGGCCCTGACTGAACGGGACTACAAGAGCTCCCTGGTATACCTGGACAAGCTGGATATCGCCCACACGGTTGAGGTTGAGGAGGAGTTAGCCAGGCAACAGCGGCAAGTCATCATGGAGAGTGTGGGGTGGTTGATCACAGTTTCAGATCTTCAGGATGAGGGTAAATCCCTCTTCCAGCAGCTGGACAGGGAGTACCAGGCTGAGAGCGTGGAACTGACTGACAAGTACATTGTGGAGGAGAAGGAACTGGAGCTGGAGCTGCAGAAGAAGGCCAAGGTCGATCAGGAGAAGTTAATTGATGAACAGGATGCTGATCTCGATGGACTTGTCACAGTCCTTCAGATGGTGCCTTTCCAGGACCGAGTTGACTACATTGACCTGATGAAGAAACAACACGACCTCCAGAGGGGTGACTTCGAGGTGGTTCTGAGGTTCCAGTTGGAAGAGGCTAGGGAGCAGCTGAGGAGGGACTACACCATCAGGAGGAGGGTGGCCCTGAACGTTCTTATCAGGGAGTTCTTTAATAACCTAGCGGAGAAAGCTAATCTTAGTGAGGAAGTGAGGGAAGACCTGATGAACAGGAGCAAACATTACATTGAGGTTATTGACGAGGCATTCCACGAGGAGGTCTGCAGGCAGAAGTTTGTACTGGAGGAGAGACTACTGAAACGTGAGGCTATCCTTAGGATAAAGGAAGAACGAACAAAGTACCACAACAACCTCATGTCTAGTGTGTCCAACTCAATGAAACAGACCATCAACAGGCTTATCAGGGAGTCCCTTATCAAGAGGAGTTATGGGGAGGATCTTTTGAGTCAGATCAACATTGCTTCTAACGAGAACCTGGCTACCATGATGACTGTCATGAAGAATTATGAGGAGTCTGTGAGGGATACTGTGAGGAACAAGGCACAGGAGAAGGCTAAGAAGCAACTGAACAGCCACCTTGAGGCATACGAGATGTTCCAGCAGAAGTTCAATGCTAAGATATCCCGGAAGGAGGTGAGTCCGGCTGAGTTCCTGGAGAGGAAGATCAGGTTCCACATTGGGAGGCGGATGGAAGAAGAGCAGCTTGTGGATGAGATGGATGATCTAATTTCCCAGGAACTCGCCATGATCTGGGAACACTACACCAGTGAGAGTCTCACGAGATTCAGGGAGACACAGGATAAGATCTTTGAGACGCTCATCAAGAAGGCCATTATTGGGGGTAGCCAGACTGAGGTGCAGAGGCAGCGGAACTTTAGGGATCAGAGCAAGTTAGAGGCTGAGAAGAATGCGGCGATTAAAATGATTGAGGATGCACTGAAACAGAGGATTAGTGAGAGTGAGGAGAGGATCTCAAGTCAAATAGAAGCAGAGAAGGTTGAGGAATCTGCTATCAAGGAACAAGAAGCAAGGATGGTCGAGTAAGTTATTCACCTACTGCATGTACCAAGTATCAATCAATATCACAACCCTTTTAGTGGGGTAATAACCCATTTTCACAAAACTCTTTCTAGACGAATCATCCCATTCCCTGTCTAGACGTCTCACCCCCATCTCTCCTTCTAGACGACTCACCCCATCTCCTTACCACTCAAGACCCCATGTTACCTCCATCTCCTTTTAGACGACTCACCCCATCTCCTTACCACTCAAGACCCCATGTTACCCCCTTCTCCTTGTAGACGACTACTTGAGAACCAGCTGGTTATGGATCAGGAAACGAGGGCGAAAGTAATGCGAGAACACAAGAGGAACCTACTTGAACTGGAAGAGGGGTACGTGTAGTATATCTCTCTCTCTCTCTCTCTCTCTCTCTCTCTCTCTCTTTCTCTCTCTCTCTCTCTCTCTCTCTCTCTCTCTTCCGTCTCTCTGACGCAATATCATCGTGACTATATATCTGGTATGGCTTTGCTACAAAATATGCAAATCTATTGATGATCACATCTCTTTCGGTTCAGGATCACTTCCTTGGTCTAGATATATTATTGCAGAGCTTGATATCTCTCTTAAGATGTCTGCAACATACAGACACTGTAATAACAAATTACAAACCCCTAACACGTACACCTCCCCATCATGCATCTAACACGTACCTACATCTCCCCATCTACAGGTTGACAGTTCAGAAACTACGATACAAGCAAAAGAAGATGACCCTCCAGCTGGAGAGGGTGAAAGAGAGGCTGTGTAAGATAAATAGTGCACAGGACAAGGAACGAGATATGTACAAGGCGGGCGATGGGAGGACTGACGAGACGATACAGTCTATCCTCATCAGACACCAGGATGATAGGACCGCCCTGATCAGATCTGAACAGGTTCTAACGATCAACGAGGTATATATCTTGGCAACCAGCCAACAACACTGGACCATGATGTGATAGTTTCATACATTACTTGCAGCCCCAGCAGGGTTATATCGCACTGGCTGGGTATTGGCTGTTACTGCCCACTAAATCTTTACTTTCTAGGTGGAGGCAATACATGACGAGATATTGGAGGAGAAATCATTAGTCCTGTCAGACCAGAAACGCCGTCTTGCATCAATGTTGGCTTGTCTCCAAGTGGAGAAGAGTAGGGAGGTGGCAACGTTGAGGGGACAACTCAACTCGCTCACAAAAGTAGAGGTATAACAATTAGTGACGTTTTACACAGTCATTTTACCGGGATGCTTGGGGGAAGGGTTTTGCCCGGTAAATCGGGGCCAAATACTACATCGGGGGAATTGTATCCTCTCGGTAAATCGGGGTCAAATACTAGGCAAGGTAGGATATAGTTCACTCGCGAGCACTCAGAGTGTCGGAGCTATCACATTAATAACGAAAGTCGCGGTTGTCCGTTAGGTTTCCAACCCGACATTCCCAGAATGATAAGGCTAGGTAGAGGTAACTTTGTTACCAAGCAGCTCAAGGTAAACCTTGCACAGTAGCCAATGATAGGAGAGCATCACGGGGTTGAGGCCTCTACGAAGAAGAAGAAGATAGGAGAGCATTAAAAAAGGCTTCTAAGATGGGCCTAGGATAATGATATTATTATCGAACGATAGTTAGGTATGCGCTTGGATTGGAATATGCACATAGGAAAAATACCATACCCTACTCCCCTCTCCAGTTGAATCTGATTGACGACTTGACCAACAGAAAAGTGATGAAGGAGGAGGACGTGAAAACGATGATTGACACTCACATTGAGGTAAGTGAGAGAGAGAGAGATAGATGGGAGATCGCTGATTGTTATTATGCATGGAGAGCAAATACTAGAACCGAAACTTTCCTTTACCTCTCCCTCACTGACTCCCTCACTCTCACTCCCAGCCCCTTACTCCCCTCCCATACTCACTCCCTCCCTTCATCAGAACATAGAGGGCCAGATTGTGAGCCTGAACGAGCAGAAGGATCGACAGAAGGGGACCCTAGTAAAGAGGATGGATGAGAAACTAAGGGCACATGAGGAGGAACTAATCGCACGACATCAGGTACACAACCATGGCAGGCCTATATATAGTATTAGTTGAGCTGCAAGGACAAATTCTCAACTGGAGTGTGACGTGACTTGCTTGGGGATCTCCCACGCACTGCAAAGTGCAAAGGGCTGTGAATCCGTCACTAAGTGGCGTATTAAGGATAAGGTTTCAAGTATTCCAACAACAATAAAGGCACTACAACATTGAATTGTTCATATACTGTCAGTGTCAGGCGACCCAAAACTTGGTTATGAAATCACCCTCTCCAAAATATGTTCATATTAATTGTAAGTTCTGAGAGGCATGTTTTCCTGGAAAGCTTGGAAAACAAGATAAAATTTAGTCGGGATGACACTTTCCCACGACATATTTACTTTCTGCCTTTTTTACTGCAGAGTTCTAGCCCAACACCCATGCTAATAAACAGCAGTCTGTTTCTACTTACCTCCTCCCCATTCTAACTTACCCTCTCCCTCATTGTTAGCAACAAGCAGAGGAGATAACTGAAAAATCGGAAAAATCCCCCGCATACATGTACAAGAAAATGCTGTTACTGCAAAAACACAAAAACGAGAGGAAGCAACTGAGGTTTGTCATTAGCTTTCTCTCTATCTCTCTCTCTCTCTCTCTCTCTCTCTCTCTCTCTCTCTCTCTTTCTCTCTCTCTCTCTCTCTCTCTCTCTTTTTCTATCTCTCTCACTATCTTCGTCTATAACTCACTGACCACTCACTTTGTCGACCAAGCCGGATTAGAACATTGTGATATCGGATTGGGTGAGAAAGGCAGGGGACAGAGGGGATGAGGGAGAAAGAGAGAGAAAGGGAAGTGATAGGGAAGAAGAACACGTTAGGGAAGAAGAACACGTTGATGGGTATCATTTTCTTAGTTACAGTCACTGATCTCTTTTTCGCCACAAGGTGTACCGATACAGAATACTTTGGATAGGCCACGCTTGCACTTTGTCGGTCGCTTTTATTCACGTTCCATTCTTGCCTTGCTAGACCCTGTTTGAACAGAACAACCTTTCAAGCCACAATCACGTTGATTCAGGCCATAATCACGTTCCAATCCGGCCATAATCTAGTTCCATTCCGGCCATATTGTGAGTACAGTCGGACCCCGATTTAGTGGCCCCCGATTTAGTGGCAGGATTTTCCCCCCGATATAGGAAATTAACATTATTTGACCCCGATTTAGTGGCACTCCGATTTAGTGGCAGGATTCCCCCCCCCCCCCCCAAGGATGCCACTAAATCGGGGTCCGACTGTATAATGTCTTAGAATAAAGATCACAGCATTATTACCATAACTAGTACTATCACGTACTATACAGCAACTTGTACTTGACTTGCTATCTCCTTTATATAAAAGAGATAGTATCAACAATACAAATCACTACTTTACACTGCTTTCTGGCACACGCGGCTGGGGGGAGGTGGTGGTCACCTTTGCGCTTGCCAGCGCAGTGATATATATAATACACCTCCATCCTCCATGGTCCAATTATCATTCTGGGAAGTCATCCCCATACCCAGAAAACGACCGAGAGTTTGATAATTTTCTACCCATAATATACCTTCATCTTATACAGGGACAACATTCGAATTGAGAGTGAGCAGAGTGTTGAGGAGCTCGAGAGGAAGTTTGAGCTGAACAGACTGAAGGTGATCAAGAAGAAGGAGCTGATGTTCATCTCCCTGTTGGTGTCCAAGGCTGACTTTGATAAGGATGAATTGTCTGATGTGTTCAAGGCCATGTTTGTTACCAGGTAATTAGTTAATTAGTTAGGCTGTTAATTAGTTAATTAGTTAATTAGTTAGGCTGTTAATTAGTTAATTAGTTAATAAGTTACAGTTTATTGAAAGGCATCTTGTCAATTTCCTTCTGTAATATTCTCCTGATATGAGAATAACTTTCGAATATTGGAGGTTAGTTAATTAGTTAATTAGTTAGGCTGTTAATTAGTTAATAAGTTAGGCTGTTAATTAGTTAGGCAGTTAATTAGTTAGGCTGTTAATTAGTTAGTTAGTTAGGCTGTTAATAAGTTAGGCTGTTAATAAAAATGATTAGTTAAATAGTTAGGCCATTAATAACTATAATTACATAGTTAATTTGGTTGCCTGTGTAATTAACTATAATTAGTTGAATTAACTACAGTTTATTGAAAGGCATCTTGTCAATTTCCTTCTGTAATATTCTCCTGATATGAGAATAACTTTCGAATATTGGAGCGTTAGATCATACCAAATACTTTACAGGTCAAAAGATGAACTGGACACTCTTCTGGAGAATGCTAAATACCTGACTGATGAACAGAAAGAGAAGAGGGGACCCATCTCTATCCTGAGCAAGGCTAAGGAGGAACTTGTCAAGCGACAGAGCTCACAGAGGTATTAACGAGTTAAACTACTGCACGGAGAAACATTAGTGAGGAATGAATTTTCTGAGACAGCAGCAATTACATCTGTTTAGTATAAATATGCACGCATGTAGGGGAAGGGGGGCAGGGTACGCCATGGCCCCAGTACTTTTCAGGAAATGGCCCCGGTACTTTTCATGATTTGACAACGACTTTTTGGCCTAATAACCGAAAATTTTCTTGGGCTCCGCTGTCGCATCGCCCGATCTATTCAAATTTTCAATAGAAAAGTCAATGTACCGTGTGCGGCAAAAAAAAGCCCCCCCCTATGTTGAGTTATGGTTTTAGAGCGGAGATCATTTTACAGTGGAAAGAGAGAAAGGGTGTGAAGAGTGTGAAGATATTTGACAGTGTATAGAGAGAGTGTCACATTGCATGTATGTGTGGCATGTGCATGTTGTTAAGGGTGCAGAGCACCCTCCTAGAGGATCAAGACAGAGGATCATGTTACCCTATGAAGAGGATCTCAACAGAGGATCACAACCCAGTAGCAGTAGTAATGAATATAGAAGCAACTCAATCCCCACGTCAAGAAGACGCATGCTCGCAGCAGGAGTCTTGTCACCTCGAAGTCAGATCTACAATCTAAGATGCAGCGCTGAAGCAGTCACGTCATCATCAATCTCCACATCAAGATATAATTGTTTACAAGACGTGCTAGTTGCAGACACAACACCGAGGACTTGTTTGGACATCAAAGAAGATGTTATGACTGCAGACCAAGCTACGAGGAAGTATAAAGGAGGAAGAGGAAGGATTGAGGGGGAGCGACAACCAGCGCACTATCAAGAGACTACTACCTACTACCTATTGTAGTTTATCTATTTACAGTTTTTATCTCTTGTGTTTCTCCAGTCTTCATTCAGTCCAGATCCTTGCACAACAAGGATCGAGATATAGTTCTGCTATTAGCGAGAGTTCCTGATACTACGGACGGTTACAGTACGGTTCGGTTATACAGTACGGTTACGCGGTACGGTTACACAGTACGGTTGCACGTGTGTTTTGCAGGGTCATTCATTCAGACACAGTATATTCACTTTAACACCTAGACCACCATAGTTGCCGATGTGGTGGAGAGCTGTAACTTGGCAGGGTTGCTCCACTATGTCTATCTTGATCCTGACAGAAAAATCAGAGCTCTAGCTCAAAATTCATTTTTTTGATAGGAATGAACATTGTCATTCATTCCAAGAAAAAAATATTTTCGGTCCAGAATTCAAGCAATTATCTTTGGCCATCGATTAGCTTTCCAATGTGACCAAGATCATCTAAATTGGGCAACCACAAGAGACACAGTGTCATGTTTCTTAAAGTTAGTCAGGTCATGTGATCTTCACCGAATCGTTGATTATCCGGGATTGCTAATCGTGCCAATGGGCAGAGGAATCTCGTATCACGGCCGCTAATGAGGTATGTGTACCAATACAGGGTAATGTGATTCGAGGAAAGAGGACATTTATCAAAGAGCTACAGATCTCATGACCAATCAGCATCGTCATCCCTCATTAGTAGCCGTGATACGTGATTCTCTACCACTTAGACCGATTCGTAATACTGAACACTCAACGATTCGGTGAAGATCACATGACCTGATTAAATTTAAGAAAGATGACACTGTGTCTCTTGTGGTTGCCCAATTTAGATGATCTTGGTCACATTGGAAAGCTAATCGATGGCCAAAGATAATTGCTTGAATTCTGGACCGAAAATATTTTTTCCTTGGAATGAATGACAATGTTCATTCCTATCAAAAAAATGAATTTTGAGCTAGAGCTCTGATTTTTCTGTCAGGATCAAGATAGACATAGTGGAGCAACCCTGCCAAGTTACAGCTCTCCACCACATCGGCAACTATGGTGGTCTAGGGGGGGGGGGGCTTTTTTTTGCCGCACACGGTATATCATATCACGTGACCAAAAAAATTTGGCCCCACCACTTTCAAAACTTCCCCTACATGCCTGTAAATATGAAATACACCCCTAACAACCCGCCCTAAAACACATTTCATTTCAGATTCCAACTAAGCGCCAAGAAGTCAAGTCTGATGAAACCAAAGATCCGACCTCGCCGCTCAAAGGACGCCTCCCAGTTCTTCCCCGTTCCATTAGGACGGTAGCTCAAGAAGCAATGGTACAGCGTCTGAGTAGCAGGGGATCGACCCCTAGGGCACCCTAGCACCCCTGGACAGCAAATTTAGAGAAACTGTGTCCGAATGATAATAATGTGTATAATTTATAATTGCCTTCTGTAAGAGCTTTGTTTGAAGTGTAAAATTAATTACAAAAACCCAAAATAATCGATCATCCATTTCACTGTCCGGCTCCTCGCACAATGACGTAGGGCGCCTTGTCAGCACACCACCAAAACCACACTGCACCTCTCGCGCGCTCTCTCTCTCTATCACGCACCATCAGTATCACGTGACCAAACTAGGGGGGAGGTGCGTGTGTGTGTGTGCTTGGTATTTGCAGTCCCCCCGATCACTTCCATTAGTTCTTATCTCTGTTTCGCGTTCTCTCTCGTTCGTTGTGTTGCAGCTGTTCTGTGTTAAGTGTTGAGTTAATTTATTGAATCATGCACTACGAAGATGTAAGTACAGTCGGACCCCGATTTAGTGGCACCCCGATTTAGTGGCACCCCGATTTAGTGGCAGGATTTTTTCCACGATATAGGAAATTAACATTATTTGAACCCGATTTAGTGACACCCCGATTTAGGGGCAGGATTATTTTCCCCCGAGGATGCCACTAAATCGGGGTCCGACTGTAATAACTAAATTATTTGATCATCCTGTAGCAGGGGCGGCTCGCGACCGGAGGTCGCGAGTCGTCCAGGGTGTCCGGGGCCAGGGGCGGCAGCCTCGGTCAGGGGGTATGGGGGGTGAAACCCCCCATCGCAGGGTCCAGGGGCGCAGCCCCCGCAAGCAGGGTCCAGGGGCTGCAAGCCCCGGTGGGGGTCAAGGGGCGAAGCCCCCTGGAAAATTTGGGCAATTTTGTCAATCTGAGACAGTTTTAGACCCTAAAACGCAATTATCAAACTGTTCCATCAAGCTGATCGAGTATTCTCTGTGTTAAATATGTGAAGAATTGATAAATAAGAAAGCAGGAAAAAACCGCATCGAAAAATATTAAGTTTTGGCGAAGTTATGTTCTGTAGTCTGTACACATAAATAGTGAGTCAATCACTTCTTTTTGTGAGCGATTCGGGACAAGAGACGAATCGCTAGTAAAACTGAGAAATTGCTCCTCTCAATTAATTGGATAATCCACCACTAACATATTAGTGCGATGACACCCACAACACCCCCTCCACATGACACCCGCCTCCACAGTATCTCACTGCACCGATCTGACCACACGGCGTCGTTATGAGCTCGAATAAAAACCCAAAACGGCGCCGCCAGACAGAAACCATTCATCCACCCACCCCAACATCACCCCTCTCTCTCTCACCCACAACAACATCACCCCTCTCTCTCTCACCCACAACAACATCACCCCTCTCTCACCCACAACAACATCACCCCTCTCTCTCTCTCTCACCCACAACAACATCACCTCTCTCTCACCCACAACAACATCACCCCTCTCTCCCACCCACAACAACATCACCCCTCTCTCTCACCCACAACAACATCACCCCTCTCTCCCACCCATAACAACATCACCCCTCTCTCTCACCCACCCCAATATCACCCCTCTCTCTCACCCACAACAACATCACCCCTCTCTCCCACCCCTCTCTCTCTCCCACAACAACATCACCCCTCTCTCTCACCCACAACAACATCACCACTCTCTCTCTCACCCACAACAACATCACCCCTCTCTCTCACACACAACAACATCACCCCTCTCTCTCTCCCAGGTATCTGGTGGTCAGGCGGTGCCGGCTGTAGCTCCTGTGATACAGGGTGGAGTACAGGGTGTTCAGGGTGTCCCTACAGCAGCAGGACCCAATTCACCTGGCGGTGGGGCGGCCGCTAAAGACGACAAAACAGCAGCTATACTTTATATGGAGAGAATATTTATTGGCAACCTAGATTCTAACGTGAGTAGAATTCTGAATTAGAAACTAGAAATTAACAAATTTAAACGAGTAGTCTTGACCACCAGCACCCCCTAACAAACTAATAAATTAAGTAGCTTATCAATAGTTAGTGAATTGAGTTGAAGAGTAGCTAAAGTTTATAAAAATATGGGCCGGTGCCCTACAAGAGATTGACACATTCCTTTCGTATCTCAGTTCATAAGGTGATAGTCTGCGATTCAATTCATTGCCACATGATCTGCTATAGAATGCTAGACCGATAGGGGGCGGTCAGTTAGACGGACTATAATTCAACTATATCTCATTGCTATTCGTCTTCTCTGGAATTTACTGTCAAGGCATTCTCTTTTCTCTTGTGTTTAGTCCTGAATAGTTTTAATATATTATAGGACAGCCTAATATTCCATAGTGCCATGATAACAGAAGATCTGGAATCTCCATGGCCTCTTGACCCATTCCAGGTTCTTAGTCCAACCCATACAAGCATTGTTAGTTTTGTTGGGGGCACGGGGAAACGGGGTCAAGCAAGGCAACGTATTCCAAAACTCACTTCCCACCCAACGCCCCTCCTACTCCCCAAGTGACCCATGTTCCCTGTTTCAGAGGCTTGCTATATCTCCCCCTACTCCCTGCCCCTACTCACCCCTGCCCCTACCCCCTGTTTCAGACCACATCAGAGCAGCTGACACCGCTGTTTCAACAGTTTGGCCCTTGTGAGGTGAAGGTGATTCGGGACAAGAATAGTGGCATCAGTAAAGGGTAGGTGAACATTTAGACTGCAGTAGGACCCAGTTTGTTATGTTTGTTTTGTTTTAATCCGTGGAGCAGTGAGAGAGTGGTTAACCGGGGGGGGGGGGGGGGGGTACTGTTAAAGGTCCGGTAGCATCCTGTCTGGCGCCGCGACCCATCTGAGCGCACTGAGAATCAAATGGGGTATATGGCGCCGCCATACAGGTAGCATCTGATTAACGGGGTTGAAACTTTCAATGGAAGTGGCCGGGTGTTTGAATTTGGATTTTGGCTGTTAAATCGGCTAACTGGCTGTGAATTATTCCCCTATTTCAAGACTCGCGGCATTCTGGCAAGTTTAGCCCCGCACCTCACTTTTCAGAACCCTGTCAAGGGAGATTTCACTTCCAAAATTTCACTGCCCCCTCCTCACCAAGTTGAGTTGGCTGTAAATCGTGCAATCATACCTTTCTCTCTCTCTCTCTCTCTCTCTCTCTCTCTCTCTCTCTCTCTCTCTCTCTCTCTCTCTCTCTCTCTCAGTTCCTCATTCTCCTTTTTATTTTTCGCACCCATGACTCATGCCCAATTAGGCCCCCTTAGGAAGTTCACGTGATTCCTCACCAAGTCACATGACTCTTTGTTACTCTAAATATATCCCCCTTTGTTGACTGCTGCAGTACAATCGCGGACAAACAAACACTTTTCTAGCTCCTTTATGACTCTCTGTGTGATCGCTGCATATATTTATAAATGCTCTACAACTCTCTCTTTCTCCCCGGACTCTCCCTAGCCATTATAATATATATTTACAACACCCCCTACCTTTTCTAACTTCAGCCCCCAAGCATTTTCTAATAGTGCATCAGCATGAATAGATGCCGGCACGCACCACTTAGAGCTACGATTGATGCAACATGTAAATTAGAGAGCTGGGGTCGGGGGAGCCGGGAGCTGTAGACTTACTCCATTAAAACTGGACTGTTGAGTGTTATAGGAGTCTTGAAATAGCATGAAGTTTCAATAACAGCTCATGAATATAACACATGTGTGTTCCTTCTCCAGGTACGGGTTTGTGACATTTAACGATGCAAAGATTGTGGAGGGTCTCGTGAAACAGGTACCCAGTTACAACCACACATCCCTCTCCACTCTCCCCTTTTTGTGTGGCTCACATCGTATTATTTCTCTGTGAGCCTCACTGCAGTGTGAGGGTTCGGTAGATCACTCCTACTTATTATCCCCAGCGCCTTATTTGGCATTTCAAACAACTTTTACACAACTAATCGAGCTGTTATTGTTATTATTTTGGGGTTTAAACTATTTAATAACAAAACAACCCACCTGATTGGCCAAATACCCCCGTCTTTTATTAACAGTCGGATAATACAACTCTGTTCACCCCCGAATTATATCCCATGCAGCGCACGATAAAGTTCCAGAGCAGGACCCTGAACATTGGACTGGCGATAAGGAGGATCAAGCAGCCCCAGGAACAACAGAGTCCCCAACAGTTCCCCCAGCAGTTTCCCTTCAACCCATTCAACAACGTGAGTTAACTCTTGGCGCAGTGCTCGACCCTATTTCCCCTAGATGTACAAAAGTTTAAAAAAAAAGTTAATTGCTCTTGGTGCTGCAGTGTACCCTTGTATTGTTCATACAACAACAACAGCACAAGTGTACCCTAGTTTTGGGAGGTATTTCACTGTCAAAATGACGTGCCTCTTCCCCAGTTTTCTGTTTCTGACATTAAAAACCCCACCCCTCCTTTCTCTCTGAAATGACTCACCCCTCCTCTCTCTCTGGCAGGTATTTGTCCCACCGATGCAGTACCTTCCTGGATCCCTCCAAATGACACATGCCAACCCTGCTGCTGCTGCTGCTGCCGGATCTCATATCATCTCGGGGAGCTCTCTACTCCAACCAGGACCCACTGCCTGGCCCTACATTCAACCATTTTAAACACCTGTAATAGACACTGCTTGTTTTAAATAAACTCTCACAAAAACGTTAAATAAACAATTGATTTTATTGAAAGATGTTATTTTAAAGCTTGTTTTCATTGGCTAAAAAGTTTTCTTTGCCAAATGCTGATTTTACGAAAATGAGAAGCGAGTTGGTTAAAACTGTACGGTACTGTTATTGCAAACCGATTAACTAATTATTTATATCCTTATTGGATAATTACACCGTTTAATTAAGCCAGTTATTTTACTAATTATTTGTTAACAGCATGTTTAATTAACTTTAACACAAATACAGTATTCAACAAGTTTATTTTTTCAAAACGATGCTGCTCAAACTGCGAATATTGTTGAATCTTGTATTCTATTAAAGTTAGTTTCAATTGATAGTGGATACATTATCTTTTTTTTTCTGAGCTTTTTGGTAGAGAGCGAGTCGTCATCTAGATTTAAATAAGCTATTTAAACAATTAATTATTTACGGCCAAGTTTTAATTTAGTTTTCTCTTTGTCACCACGTACCCAAGACTGTATTAAGTTAGTTACGTTGATTTGTAGAAGGTTCAGATTCACGTTGGAGGGTAATTTTAACTGTGTTCACGTTAGATCAATTATTATGTTAGAAAACTCATTTTATTATTGTCGGTTAACAGATCATTTTATTTCTTTCCTCTTTTTGAGATTGGTGTTTCCTTTCCTAAATCAGGCAATATAAACACACAGTTTAACCTTTATTTTGGGTTTCTCTGATGTACCATGGTTCAGGTTGGTTTGTGGTGGCCGGTGGGCCAGACCTAGTCCGGCCATTGGTTACGAAGTCACCCCTTTTATTGCATACACAATATGAGTTATTATAAGTTATAACAGAGGGGTAATTTCATTACCAAGTCCGGCCAGGTGGTGGGGAAACTACCGGAATTTGAAAGAACGACAGCAGTCAGCAAATAGTTGTATTCTCAAAAGAGATATGCCCATTGTCCATTGCACATCATGTTGTCCCTCGTCGAGATACATTCGAAATCCATCCTGCTTTTGTGACTGAATTGTCCTCTTTATCAAAATGTGTCCCTGTCAGCCAACTTTGTCCCTGTCTACCAACTTTGTCCCTGTCTACCAACTTTGTCCCTGTCTACCAACTTTGTCTCTGTCTACCAACTTTGTCCCTGTCTACCAACATTGTCCCTGTCTACCAACTTTGTCCCTGTTTACCAACTTTGTCCCTGTTTACCAACTTTGTCCCTGTCTACCAACTTTGTCCCTGTCTACCAACTTTGTCCCTGTCTACCAACTTTGTCCCTGTCTACCAACTTTGTCCCTGTCTACCAACTTTGTCCCTGTCTACCAACTTTGTCCCTGTCTACCAACTTTGTCTCTGTCTACCAACTTTGTCCCTGTCCACCAACTTTGTCCCTGTTTACCAACTTTGTCCCTGTCTACCAACTTTGTCCCTGTCTACCAACTTTGTCTCTGTCTACCAACTTTGTCCCTGTCTACCAACTTTGTCCCTGTCTACCAACTTTGTCCCTGTCTACCAACTTTGTCCCTGTCTACCTTAACTTTGTCCCTGTCTACCAACTTTGTCCCTGTCTACCTTAACTTTGTCCCTGTCTACCAACTTTGTCCCTGTTTACCAACTTTGTCCCTGTCTACCAACTTTGTCCCTGTCTACCAACTTTATCCCTGTCTACCAACTTTGTCCCTGTCTACCAACTTTGTCCCTGTCTACAAAACTTTGTCCCTGTCTACCAACTTTGTCCCTGTCTACCAACTTTGTCCCTGTCTACCAACTTTGTCTCTGTCTACCAACTTTGTCCCTGTCTACCAACTTTGTCCCTGTCTACCAACTTTGTCCCCTGTCTACCAACTTTGTCCCTGTCTACCAACTTTGTCACTGTTTACCAACTTTGTCCCTGTCTACCAACTTTGTCCCTGTCTACCAACTTTGTCCCTGTCTACCAACTTTGTCCCTGTCTACCTTAACTTTGTCCCTGTCTACCAACTTTGTCCCTGTCTACTAACTTTGTCCCTGTCTACCAACTTTGTCCCTGTCTATCAACTTTGTCCCTGTCTACCAACTTTGTCCCTGTCTACCAACTTTGTCCCTGTCTACCAACTTTGTCCCTGTCTACCAACTTTGTCCCTGTCTACCAACTTTGTCCCTGTCTACCAACTTTGTCCCTGTCTACCAACTTTGTCTCTGTCTACCAACTTTGTCCCTGTCTACCAACTTTGTCCCTGTCTACCAACTTTGTCCCTGTCTACCAACTTTGTCCCTGTCTACCAACTTTGTCCCTGTCTACCAACTTTGTCCCTGTCTACCAACTTTGTCCCTGTCTACCAACTTTGTCCCTGTCTACCAACTTTGTCCCTGTCTACCAACTTTGTCCCTGTCTACCAACTTTGTCTCTGTCCCTGCATGTTATAGTTGTACCAACTCTGTACACATTTACACTTGTCCCTGTAATTGTGCCAACTTTTTCCCTGCACTTTGTTTGTGAATTGCTCCGATGAACCTACAAATCAGCTCCTCCACTCAATTCCTAACCAAGTTAAGAGACACGTACTAATGTGTGCATGTGATCAAAATGCTTGTTAAGTACAGTATCACACGATCACAGCGTCCTGGGAATCTCACATTGCACATGGCATTTCCTTATTTCTACCCCTTGGAATCAGGGTGAGAAAGTGTCCCAATCTCAACAATATTAATCATCAGTTATTTGTTATTGCTTCCCTATTGCAGCTAATTTACTGCAGCTATGAACCTGTTGAGTTCCATGATAGACAATATTAAACAATAAATTTAGTATGCTCCTTAGTGCAGTTTAAACTTTTTGGCAGGCCCTCCTCACAAGAGATCACTGCTGTGAAAAGAGGGAGAGAGAGAGAGGGAGGAGATTGAGAGAGAGAGAATGAGGGAAGAGAGAGAGAGAGAGAGGGGGAGGGGAGGGAAAGAGAGGAGTAGAGAGAGAGAGAGTGAGAGAGAGAGGAGTATAGAGAGAGAAAGTTCAGAACTCGATAGAATAGAAAACCGATAGATCGGCAGAGGGCACTATAATTGTGTAAAAGGGGATGATGATTTATCTTGCGTGCTTGTTAAAGCATCAAGTAGTAGTAGAGTCACCACAGGCAAGCCCTTTGTTACAGGTGAGAGAGGAGAGAGAGGAGAGAAGGGAAGAAGAGATCGAAGAGATCGAGATAGAGGACGAGAGAGGGAGAGAAGAGAGGCTGCTTACGTAGCGGATGGATCTCTTCGTTATCTCTCTCTCTCTCTCTCTCTCTTCTCCTTCTCTCTCTCTCTCTTCTCTCTCTCATCTTCTCTCTCCTCTCTCTCTCTCTCTCCTCCTCTCTCTCTCTCTCTCTCTCTCTCTCTCTCTCTCTCTCTCTCTCAGGTGTCTGTTAAACAATCTAGCTCACCACCAGAACTGTGAGATATTTCTCAAGAGGGCTGCTCTCAAGCCAGAGAGAGAAAGAGAAGATCAGAGAGAATGAAACAGAGAGAAAAAAGAGAGAGAGAGAGGGAGGGGGAGTTGAGACGCATTTAGCTTGTATCTTCTTAGCGTTTGTTATGCTTTCTAGTTGTGAGGCTGGCGGGGTATTCTTCAATTAGGAACATTATATAGCGACACAAACATGTCGGGAACAGGCACTCCAGGTAATAGTGTAATACTAATTCACAAAATGTGGAGGTAATTATTTAAATACCATTTGTAGGCACTTGTTTAGTTAGTAGACTAGGGAGTTTACAACTTGTTCAGACTCTCTCAAGACCTTTTGACAATCCACGACAAAGTGTACAATTGACAAAGTGTACAATTGTACAGTTGACAAAGTGTACAATTGTACAGTTAACAAAGTGTACAATTGTACAGTTAACAAAGTGTACAATTGTACCCATCTGAGCGCACTTTGAGAATCAAATGGGGTATGGCGCCGCCATACAGACAAAGTGTACAATTGTACAGTTGACAAAGTATACAATTGTACAGTTGACAAAGTGTACAATTGTACAGTTGACAAAGTGTACAATTGTACAATTGACAAAGTGTACAATTGTACAATTGACAAAGTGTACAGTTATACAGTTAACAAAGTGTACAGTTAACAAAGTGTACAGTTGTACAGTTAACAAAGTGTACAATTGTACAGTTGACAAAGTGTACAATTGTACAGTTGACAAAGTGTACAATTGTACACTTTGTCAATGTTGTACAGTTGACATAGGGGCACAATTGTGATATGATTTGTGTGGCAAAGATCTAACATGATTTCATTTCCCACTCCCAGCTTTAGTTTTGAGTAACAGCCTGGAAGATAGCAAGGGGTGGAGCTATTGTAGCGATTCAGAAACTGACTCCGTATCTACGTACTCCATTGCCAGCCTCACCTTCAAAGTATAGATCTGTCTGTCTGTCTGTCTGTCTGTCTGTCTGTCTGTCTGTCTGTCTGTCTGTCTGTCTGTCTGTCTGTCTGTCTGTCTGTCTGTCTGTCTGTCTGTCTGTCTGTCTGTCTGTCTGTCTACTGATCTCTTTTTCATTTTCAGAGAGATTCCAGGGGTATATTTTTGCCGGATATAGAGACGGACAAAAGCAAGAAAGATGGTGAGAAAGGTTTGAAGGGAATGGAAAAACCTCTCGTTCTTCCTGATATATCCAGATGTGTTGTCATGACGACAACACGACGCCGAGCAAAAAAGGAAAAGGGCCGATTTTTTCCCGAGATTTCGATGGAAAGACTGAAAAAAGAAAGGGAAGATAACTCCCCCTCTCAGTCTCACGGCTCCAAAAAATCGCCGGATAAAGCGTCCCAGAAAAGAAACTCCTCCAGAGACTCGTCCCCTTCTAAACAGTCGGGAAATCAGAAAAAGGACAGACTGTTTTTGCCGAGTATTTAGCACCAATTTTAGCACCAATTTTAGATTCATATACACGTGTTTTGTACCGTACGTACATGACAAGACGGTATCTGGTGATTTTTATAGAATATAATTTCAAAAAAACTGCCACATTTTTAAAAAAACTAGCAAACACTGAAGTGATTCCTTGTCCCTAAAACAGCATGGGTGCATGTAATGGATCTGTCATCTGATATGTTCCTGCACAGACTAGCAATATTTAATTTCAAGCGCTTACCAGCGTTGAGATCTCAGACGAGTGGGTGCCAAGATAGAAATCTATCAGTATTACCTGACCTGACCTATCAGGCACATCTAGCTAACCCGCACGAGAAAAGTGATCAGGTATGGAGACTGGAGAGCCCTGACAGATCAACTGTCAGCGTGTATATCTGACCCAGTTATAAGGTACCCCGTATCAGGTCAGGCCTGACCCAGTCTCCTGCCCCACACATAGGGAAGGTCCGAAGGTGTGGAGCCTCCTTTGTGCTGTTGCATAATAGTATGAACAATACAAAGCCTCCTTTGACCATTCCTAGAAACCTGCCAACCAATCAACGCTATGTGTCCAATTTATCAGAAGCTGGATATATTGGGCACATTTAAAATCTTAAAACGGCTGATTTTGTTTGTTTAGGAAAATAAACAATCAACAGGAATAAAAAGATACAGCTCGCTCCAGATATATTACATTTTCTGACTTGTTAATCATGCAAGGGGTGCTCTCCCAAAAAAACTGAGTTGTTTAAATATATAATTTAACAGGTTTTAACAAAAATGATCATAGTCACAGAATGGACCAACGGATATAATAATCATGATAATAACAGTTTGTTTTATTCATCAATAATTAGAGAGGCTGACAAAGGATAACACGGTCTCATTACTGTATTTCTATGACGGTAATACGACTACAAGCAGCACTGTAAGGTACAGGACGCTTTCAAACACATTAGAAAATGTGTACTCGGGATTTCTCATTATATAGCCAAACAACTCAACAACAGCTCGAAAGTCCATCATATTCATCTTCCCTCCTCCCTGTTCGTGAGCTAGGGTGCCTGCTTTTTAAACAGCACTGTGTGGCAGTTGGGACATGAGTGGACGGCGTCCTTGCAAGCGTCAATGCAGAAGGGAATCAAGCAGCACCCGAGGGCCAGGCCAAACAAAAAGAGTCCAACACAGAGAGCCCAAACCATTATCCCAGCTTCGTAGTTGACCGTCGTCATTATATCCTGAGAGGAGGAGGGGGTTTGGGGTTGTCTTACTTACATTCAAGTTCTACAGTAGGGGTGTGATTTGTGAGACAGGATTGACCCAGGGGCCAGGAGTGGGATTTAACAAAAATGGTAATGATCATTTCTTACCGCTTGGCAGGAGGTGCACTTCATTTGTGCTGGGTACCGTCCAAGATACGCCCGCTGTTGAGTAACTACCACAGTTGTTGTTTGGGGTGGTGGGTAGGCGCCCTGTGGTGGTGGGTAGGCACCCTGGGGCGGCGGGTAGGCACCGGGAGGGGGTCCTCCGGGTGGTGGATAGGCGCCTTGTGGAGGCGGGTAGGCGCCCTGTGGAGGTGGATAGGCACCGGGAGGAGGGGGCTGAAATGGGAGATGTGTGTTAGTATGTTTCCAAGTCTGTCTCACAGACCCTGGAAAGGGATCCTCATATTGGACCCATTATACATATAGATGTGACAGATTATACAACAATAGCAAGAGATATCTCATTCGTTAGTTAGGGGCATGGGGCTTGAGAATGGGGAAAAAAATGGTACCAGCCAATTCCTTCACCAATGTGTCCCAAATGGTCCCCAGAAACACCAAAAAGTTTTGTCCGGCTCGGGATGAAGGGCAGAGGGTCCATTTCCGGGTTTATATGCATGGCGCATGCGCATCAAATACTGTGAGGGGGGAATTAAAAATCTTAAAAATTTGAGTTTTGGTCCCGGAAAAAGGGTCTACTCCGACCGGAAATATCGTGTTAGTGGGGGTAGAGCATGTCAAATTTATCATTAAACCATTCGCTAATGAGATAATTACATAATTAGTATACTAATTATCGAAAAATCGTAAAAATTGGAGTTTTGGATCCGAAAATGACTCACCCCGACCGAAAACCGCGTGTTAGTGGGGGTAGAGCAGGTCAAAATTACCCTCAAACCATTTGCTGATGAGATAATTACATAATTAGTCGACTAATTCTCGAAAAATCGTAAAAATTGGAGTTTTGGACCCGGAAAATGAGCGTACCTGATACCCCTCAGACCCTACTAGATACTCCTCTGACCCTCCCAGGAACCCCTCTGACCCTCCCAGATAACCCTCTGATCCTCCCAGATACCCCTCTGACCCTCCCAGATAGCCCTCTGACCCTCCCAGATAGCCCTCTGACCATACTAGACACCCAAAGACCCTCCCAGATAGCCCTGTGACCCTCCCAGATACCTTGGTTACGAAGTCACCCTTATTATTGCATGAGCTAGCGCAGAGGGGGAATTTCATTACAAACCAGATACCCCACTGACCCTACTAAATACCCATCTGACCGTCCATATATACCCCTCTGACCCTCCTAGATAGCCCTCTGACCCTCCCAGATAACCCTCTGACCCTCGTAGATACCCCCTGATCCTCCCAGATAGCCTCTGACCCTCCAGATACCCTTCTGACCATCCCAGATACCCTTCTGACCATCCCAGATAACCTCTTGGGAGGGTCAGAGGGTTATCTGGGAGGGTCAGAGGATATCTAATAGTGTCAGAGGGGTATCAGGTAGGGTCAGAGGGCTATCTAGGAGGGTCAGAGGGGTATATGGGAAGGTCAGATGGCTATCTAGTAGGGTCAGTGGGGTATCTGGGAGGGTCAAAGGGCTATCTGGGAGGGTCAGAGGGGTATCTGGGAAGGTCTGAGGATTATCTGGGAGGGTCAGAGGGTTTTCTGGGAGGGTCAGAGGATATCTTATAGGGTCAGAGGGGTATCAGGTAGGGTCAAAGGATATCTAATAGGGTCAGAGAGATATCAGGGTGTAGGACCTGAGTATGTCAGTCCTAGTGTGTCATGTGTGATTGCAGTGTGAGTGAATGTGTGAACTGTGTGATTGTTGCCGTAGGAGTATGTTTGTCCGTTTGTTTATTATTTAGTGCATGAGATTGTGAGTTGCATTTGTATGATTGTGATAGTGATAGCGAGGTGTGAGATGTCAGCATGTTTGGTGCAAGTTGGTGGTTATCGGGCTTGCAGTACCTCGGAGTCTGAATGCGAAGCCATTGTGGTTGAGTATTTAAGCTGTGAGATAACTGTGATTGTTAGAGCACTCTGGAGCGCCATATGGAGTTCATGGTCAGAGCTAGCTCTCCCGGTATCTTCCCCCTTGTACTGAATATCTGGGTGTGCAAGTGATAGTGTGACGTGAGGAAGTTGACCTGTTCTTTTACCTTCTTTTATCTTTACCCACAAAACAGTTAACTTGTTTAGAACTTTGTTCTGCCACTATGGGAATACCGGTTAGGACTTGGAGGATATAGACTATACGATACGGCCGATACAGCCTGGACTTGAGTTGATATGTGGTGTTGGGTATAACACACATGAGGTGCAGTGACACGGGATATATTGTGTAGTGTGCTGTGTGAGCCTGGGACCACGGGAGAAGGTCAAGGTTACAGATAGGCTCTACAGAGAGACACACACTCACAAATGGTGCTGTAACCAGGATGTCACCCCAAAAGGGTATATATGGGACGGTCAGATGGGTATCTAGTAGGGTCAGTGGGGTATCTGGGAGGGTCAGCGGGCTATCTGGGAGGGTCAGAGGGGTATCTGGGAGGATCAGAGGGTTATCTGGGAGGATCAGAGGGTTATCTGGGTGGGTCAGAGGGGTATCTGGGGGGAATGAGGATCAGAGGGTTATCTGGGAGGGTCTTAGGGTATCTAATATTAGGGTCAGAGGGGTACCTGGGAGGATCAGAGGGCTTTCTGGGAGGATCAGAGGGGTATCTGCGAGGGTCACAGGGCTATCTGGGAGGGTCTTTGGGTGTCTAGTTGGGTCAGAGGGTTATATGGGAGGATCAGAGGTTTATCTGGGAGGATCAGAGGGGTACCTGGGAGGGTCAGAGGAGTATGTAGTAGGGTCCGAGGGGTATCAGGTACGCTCATTTTCCGGGGCCAAAACTCCAATTTTTACGATTTTTCGAGAATTAGTCGACTAATTATGTAATTATCTCATCAGCAAATGGTTTGAGGGTAAATTTGACTTGCTCTACCCCCACTAACACGCGGTTTCCGGTCGGGGTGAGTCATTTTCGGGTCCAAAACTCCAATTTTTACGATTTTTCGATAATTAGTATACTAATTATGTAATTATCTCATTAGCGAATGGTTTAATGATAAATTTGACATGCTCTACCCCCACTAACACGATGTTTCCGGTCGGAGTAGACCCTTTTTCCGGGACCAAAACTCCAATTTTTAAGATTTTTAATTCCCCCCTCACAGTACTTGATGCGCATGCATATAAACCCGGAAATGGACCCTCTGCCCTTCATCCCGAGCCGGACAAAACTTTTTGGTGTTTCTGGGGACCATTTGGGACACATTGGTGAAGAAATTGGCTGGTACCATTTTTTTTCCCATTCGGGGTGAAATTTTCCATTCCCGCCCCTTACTACGTACTTTCGTATATACTTGATATAATATGCTTATAGTAATAAGACACACTAGGGGATAATAATCCGTGTCCTAATATTATTAGAGCACGGATTATTAATTAGCAATTACATAACACCACCCCCTCCTCGACTTACCCCAGCTGCTTCATAGGGAGGTGGAGGCGGGGCAGACATGGCTGCTAGAATGGGGAGGTAGGGAGTTATATGAAACGGGTAGTTGGGTAGTAAGGATAAAAAACAGTTCGAAGTCGGGCAGGGCCCGAGGAGAGGGGTAAATTTATCAAAATTAAAATGGATACACGGATAAACTAAATGTGGTACATCCCATTATGTAACACAGGCATGATCTTGAGAGGGAGAGATATTTCAACACAAGATATATATATACTTCTAGCCCTCCTGTACATCTGCTGCTACCACGGGACTCATTATGCCATACCTAGATGAATATAATCAACACCCGAATATCTTCGGTGTTGCTTCATGTTTGTTCATGTTGGTTCTATTTGGGAAGATGTTGGGAATTAGTCAGGATAATTCATTAGAGCAATATTTCACAGCTTTTATTAAAACTCAAGTTCTACTAAAGTTATTATTGTTCTATTTTAATAATGTTACATCGGTCAGAATACATGTAATAATAATAAATGTAAGTTACTCTGTAAGTTAGTATGTACAGCTATAAGTTTGATGCAATAATGTAATTGTATAATTGATAAAAGAATGAATTTGATTATAAAAACATGCAAAATCAGATATAAAACTAATGATTGAAAAGGAATAAAATCAAGTAAGTACATGCAAATCAAATATAAAAGACTAATGATTGAAAAGGATAAAATCAATTAAATTATAAACCCTGTTATAAAATACATATATATTCTATGTATAGCTATGCATATTGTAAAATAAAATCAGTTGTTTAATTCTACTTTTGATTGGTTCTGTTTGTAATATCGATATTACAAATATCCTATATGTCTACATAGGAGACTTTTTGTGCAGGACAGCATTACATTTAGGACAATGATGGACGGCATCTTTACAACCGTCTATAAAGAGCGGTATAAGACAACATCCGATGATTAGACCGGGAACAAAGCAAAGGGCGATCACCAGGATCCAGCAAAAGCCACCAGCCACATATTCTACTCTCGTCATAACGCTCTGAGGTAGGGGAAGAGGAGTGAGATTTACTATAGGGGGAGAAGGTGATTATTTCGGATTTTAATTATTTAATTAGCTATTAGTACATATCCAACAACATTTGATCCCATGTCCTGCTCACCTCGTTGCAGAACCGGCAGACTGTCTGGCAGGGATTCCGACCCATTATTGGTGCTTGTACAACAGCTTGTACAACCACTGTGTTACCGGTTTGGGGAGGCGGGTAGGGTGCCGCCCCCTGGGGAGGCGGGTAGGGTGCCGCCCCCTGGCCTT
Organism: Hormiphora californensis; assembly: GCA_020137815.1. Classification (NCBI taxonomy): domain Eukaryota; kingdom Metazoa; phylum Ctenophora; class Tentaculata; order Cydippida; family Pleurobrachiidae; genus Hormiphora; species Hormiphora californensis. The sequence goes on from CM035350.1 coordinate 9,156,704, forward strand.
GAGGAGGGGGATAAGGTGCCGCCCCTTGGCCTTGAGGAGGGGGATAAGCAGGTTGTCCGGGGCCATACGCAGGAGGCTGATCCTTATTGTAATCCATAGCTGGGGCTGCCATACTGCAGGGGCTATAAAATAGTTATAGGAATTAGGATACATATAGGATACATATAGGATACATATAGGATACATATAGGATACATATATAGGATGCATATAGGATACATATAGGAATTAGGATACATATTGGATGTTAAAATGGGGGAAGGGATAAAGTAGAGTATGTAGTATTAGTTATAGGAGGGGTTTAGTTGTTACTAGATGGGCAACTCAGAGCAGGAACATGTCGAATTATAAAGGGGATGGTAAAAGGAGGAAAAACACAAGAAGTACGGGAAAAGGATAAATTCGTATAAATCTGAACGGTATCAAAGATAAATCTGTCAACTTGTAAATAAAGATATTATATTTGTAAAGAAGTCATATAATCATATCCAGAAAACAAACTACTTATATAAAGTTATAAACTGGGTTTAATAAACTTTTAATACACGACAAGAGAAACTTATTAAGAAACTACCCCTGGTCACAAAAGAAAACCAAAAAACAAACAAAGAATAATTTTTTATTACGTCGTCTGAAAAATATTACGTCATACCAATACAGACAGTTAGGATAGCACATACTACCCCATTCATGACACATACAAAATACAGGCCTGATCGGGTGAAGTTTAGAGAGGCCCCTGGGTGTTCCAGAGATATGGTAACCATGGTAATGTCCTCGAAGTCACTGTCATCATCACTCTCGTCACTGTCATTAATTAGCCCCGTGGTACGGCCTCGGGAACCGGGAGAGAAGTAGACAGAGGGGACACCCGTCACTCGGTACAGGCAGTTCAGAGATTGGCGGACCTGACGGGACAAACAATGGTATCTATCAGATCATAGTCATACAGAATTAAACTTAATAAAAGCTATTAATATATGCAAATACTTGTCATGATACTACATGACTGTTTTTTCACGCAAGCTACACAATGCAGCCTGAGAAACCTTCAGAATTTTGATGACAACCAGGACAGAGGACAATCAGGGCAGGGCAGGGCAGGTTGAAGATAGACAATCAGGGCGGGGCGGGGCGGTTGAAGATAGACAATCAGGGCGGGGCGGGGCGGTTGAAGATAGACAATCAACTACCTTATTACTGAGACTATTGACTACTCAATGCTCGAATTGTGAGCGAAGTAACACTTAGCCAGAAGTAAGATAAACAGATGAGATGGTAAAGGAATTAGACGCATTTTGTAAGTGGTAGCCCACGGAGATATGGCACACTGGAAATAGACTGGCAGATGGGAGAGAGAGAGAGGGGGGAGAGAGAGAGAGAGAGAGAGAGAGAGAGAGAGAGAGAGAGAGAGAGAGAGAGAGAGAGAGAGAGAGAGAGAGAGAGAAAGAGAGAGAGAAAGAGAGGGAAAGAGAGAGAGAGAGAGAGAACGAGAACAGCAAATAATGTACAGTAATCACTGCTCGGCAAGCAAATGGCAGCAGTACACATGTACACTAGTGCACGCGAGAGATGTTCGATAGAAAAAGGAGAAACAGAGAGCAAACAAGAGGGGAGACTGAGAAAAGTAATTAGCAAAAGTGACAAAAGAAGCGTCACTATAGCAACAGGGAAATTAATAACAAGTGTGCAGTAGTAATGAACCCATGAAGTATCATGGAACATGAACTTCTTATCTTATATGAAGTAGACGACAACGTGAGTCACACTATACAAAGCACACAACCAGTATCAGGTTACATATTCCCATTCCCGACACTCGAAGAAGAAGAAGACGTTCCCAGTCTGTCATCGCACGAACAACAGCTGTCATTCGGCATTCGCGTGATGACAGACTTCATAGCATGGCAAGGTATCAGGTTACACGTTCTTTACATATCTGGTACATATCACACCGATCTTCAGTTGTGTGTTTATGAGGTACAGTCGGACTCCGATGTACTGGGATGCTCGGGGGTAAAGGTTTAACTCGGTAAATCGGGATCCGACTGTACCTGTAGGTAACTTTCCGGTATCTTCAAAATAAATTACCACGCATAAAATATTACGTACCTGTAGGGGGTACTCCAAGCCGAGGAAAAGGAGACACAATCCTATCACTTGGATCACCACCACCCAGTAACAAACAGCACTGACTTTCAACATAAACAAACCTGAAAATAGGATAATTGTTAAAAGGGAGGCCCAGGTAATGAACATGCTCCCATCCCCCTTTCAGGATATGTGCAGCACATATCCTGTGTGGCTCACACCGTCATTTTATTTCTCTGTGAGGGTTCGGACTTCGTATTCGGTACTCGGTATATTTAGTAGTAGATCAACACATCCTGATATCAAGAATGGTGGGGCTGTGATATGACGCGCGCGCCCTGCTCTCTATCTAAATGTCACCGCGCCCTACGTCTTACAAACAAGATGTGGTATCTACGGAATATTCATACACACGTCACACCATGTGCCCACATCCTACATGTCGCTGGCAGTCGCTTTCTCGGTCTCCGCTAGGATAGCTGCTACCCCTTTCTTTCTATACAACTCACCCCATGAAGTATGAACACTAAACAAGCCACATTAGCCTTTGTGTTTCCTACACTATATCAGGCTGATGGGAACTTGAGTTGACCCCCCCCCCCCCCTATAGAGACTGGAGGGGATAAAACAAAGTAATAGCTTAAACAAACAACAGAAGCTTGAAACGTGTCCAGTAATCATTCGCTGAATTGCTCACTGCCAACAGACCCCTAGATCAAAGACCGAAGATGGGTATGAGATAATGGACACTGGACAGCGAGATGCTACAACCATAGGAATGCAGGAGGACTTTTGGATCATATTTCATACACTCTTTCTAAGTTCTCGATATCTCTCCCTTCTATGGTTTGGTTTGGTTTGGTAGGATTACGGTATGGCCACTAAGCAGCACGCTACTGTCGGCACCGTGTTATTATAATATTTATATGAAAGACCCAAAGGAGACGCAGGTGCTCAGTACCACCATATTGTCAACACTTCAGATATAAAGGGATTTTGAAAAGTGTAAGATTTCAGTTTGAGATGGGGAAGAGAGGCAGAACTATGGAAGGGATTTGGGCTGGTTCTAGATCCCTTCATCCTGGGGAGTAGGACGGGATGCCGACCAGTGATCACGATCACATCAGACAGACAGTCTGAGTTGACCGACACGGATACGTGTGTAGGAAGTACGTGAAGCCTAAAAAAGTATAAATCTAGCGAGACTCTGTCCTTCGCACAGTGTCAAGATTTAAACATGCAGGGGATGCGATAGAAAGGGTAATAAGAGCACGTCCCGAGGGACTAAAAATCGGTCATAGTGTCTGTCGTCGACGGGGTCAGTTCTCACTCAGCTCCTCAAGCACTCGTTCTCGGTTTGTCGATTGTCATGAATTGTGAAATGTCCTAGAGCCAGCCCAACCACCAATGGGTGAACTAGGAGATACCAAAACCACTATGGGCTCCCTTCTATCTTTCTCTCTCTCCTCTCTCTCTCCCCTCTCTCCCCTCTCTCACTCTTCACGTGTCACAGCCACCTGTTTCAATACTGCTCACTGCTCAGCTATCAGGTTACAGCAAACTACCGCAATGTAAGATCACCATTTCTAGAGGATTAAATCTGTACGACCTACACACGTCACAGATCATACTTCACACATAGAAATGGGCATAGAAGCATGTGCACATATCCGAGATCTGCCCGTCTGTGTGTTCCCCCTCAACTGTTGATCAATAGAACGTGTGTGTGTGTGTGAGAGAAAGTTAGATTAGCAGCCAGAGAAGACATTGAAAATCTTGTTCCCAATTAGAATAATGGGAAATATATTTACCGTTGACAATGTTGGTCATACTCCCTGCTTGTAATAAGAGGGCAGTTACCCTGTGTACAACCTCCCACATTCGTCTGTACCTGGGGTGTTATCAATTATTATTATAGGGAAACATGGCATAATTTAGTTTTCCAAAGGGTGACGTAATACAATATCGGTGTGTTAGGGCAGAATGTGTTGTTGTGTGCGCTACCATGGAAACACAATAATTCCCAACATTTCATGGACTGCAGCAGCAGCAGCAGTACCGATAGAATTAAAACTCAGATAATCTAAAATCAAAATCAGTTATTTACAGTAACACCTACTTTGTATCTTTATTAGGTCTGCAGACAGCTAGAAACCCGTGTAAAAAGAGGCCAGCAACAACCGCCAGGCCCATTTTCTGGTGCTTTTGTAGTTCTAGTTCCCAGCCTGTACCAACCGCAGCACACACCACAGAAATCAACACTAGGGTAACTGAAGCAGGTGAAAGGGGAGTTATTTCATTCTAGATGATGTTACTCTTTCAATGAAGGGCTCTCTATTCTTCATTCTATTGCTAAGTCTCTCTCTCTCTCTCCCTCTCTCTCTCTCTCTCTCTCTCACCTGCGCTGTATCCCGCTAGACGATGCACAGTAAACCACTTGGTAGCAGGTGTAAAGTAGAACTTGGCATAACGAGCAACATAAACTGAGCTAAGAGAAATGTTCATCCATACAATCACCATTAAAATACCTGGAAGAGAGAGAGAAGTTTGTCACTGTGTTTCTACAATTCGGGCCCCCATTTATATTTTACTGCTTGGTAGAAAGGTTTGGGAGAGATATGACTCTTAGACTTGTGGGTGAATACAACTACATACTTCTAAAAAGTGCGGTATTATACACACACAGCCGCGTGTACACAGTAAACACACACACACGGGACACTATACTATACTAACTAACCATACTAACGACCTACATACGGAGTAGTAGTTAGTACATTGTTCTAACCCTCCTTAACTCCGCCGCAGTCGTAGTACATTGTTTCGCAAAGATAGCGGGACACCCTGTACATTGTTCTAACCCTCCTTTACTCCTAGTTTATAGGGGCGTGGGGAGAGATAGAGGGAGTCGAGCTAGTAGCACAATGGTATTACTAACTACGTGTACACACTACACACACAGATGGGGGCGAAATTCTTCTTGCGTAATAGGGCGTACTATATTATAGCGAGAAGCAGTAGAGAGAGGGGACACGAGACGCAAGATAGAGGGGACAAGAGAAGCAGTAGAGAGATGGAGATTGGGGCGATGCAGATGCACCTTGAGAGGTAGATAGAGAGAGAGAGAGAGAGAGAGAGAGAGAGAGAGAGAGAGAGAGAGAGAGAGAGAGAGAGAGAGAGAGAGAGAGAGAGAGAGAGAGAGAGAGAGAGAGAGAGAGAGAGAGAGAGAGAGAGAGAGAGAGAGAGAGATAGAGAGGGATGCAGATGTGTGCCCAAGTATGTTATAATAGAGGAGGGACCACTAACATTATGGAGGGGGCTAATATTATGTAGCAGGACACTCTCAAGAACAATTCACTTGAACAACAACAGGCCCTCCTTTAATACAATCAGCTGTGTGATTGGAAAGCAAGCTTGGTGTTCATGAACCCGCCCGGCCCCCACTGTATCATGTAATAATACGTGTAGGAAGATTTATAATATGAGTGTGATTCATAAGGAATCGCTCTATACAGGCAAAGTCACCTCCATTGCTAATGAATTTACCAGTAAGCAGCTGTTCTGAGTGTATATCTACCGTGTAGTACTGCTAATTAACTAAACTAGCAACATACTAGTATAATAATGTCCCATACCCCCACCGTATAAGTGGGTTGCCCCCACCCCACCCCACCCCATCATAACAAGTACCATGTATTTTGAAGGCTGTTCCAGTCTGGGTTGAGATACAGGCTAGCACGGGTCCTCTTCCTGATCCCCTAAGGTTGATTCTCCCTCGACTGATTGAGGGTATATCGTAGTGCTTGTGAAGCGGTGTACTGGGCCGGATATTGTTAATGTTACCTGGGGGTAATACAATGTTAGAGAGAGATGTGTTACAATGTTTGAGAGAGATGTGTTACAATGTTACAATGTTTGAGAGATGTGTTACAATGTTACAATGTTTGAGAGAGATGTGTTACAATGTTTGAGAGATGTATTACAATGTTAGAGAGATGTGTTACAATGTTACAATGTTTGAGAGATATTACAATGTTACAATGTTTGAGAGAGATGTTACAATGTTACAATGTTTGAGAGATGTGTTACAATGTTACAATGTTACAAGCGGTGTACTGCGCCGGACATTGTTAATGTTACCTGGGGGGTAATACAATGTTAGAGAGAGATGTGTTACAATGTTTGAGAGATGTGTTACAATGTTTGAGAGATGTATTACAATGTTAGAGAGATGTGTTACAATGTTACAATGTTTGAGAGATGTGTTACAATGTTTGAGAGAGATGTGTTACAATGTTACAATGTTTGAGAGATGTGTTACAATGTTACAATGTTTGAGAGATGTGTTACAATGTTACAATGTTAGAGAGATGTGTTATAATGGTACAATGTTTGAGAGATGTGTTACAATGTTACAATGTTTGAGAGAGATGTGTTACAATGTTTGAGAGATGTATTACAATGTTAGAGAGATGTGTTACAATGTTACAATGTTTGAGAGATGTTACAATGTTACAATGTTTGAGAGAGATGTTACAATGTTACAATGTTTGAGAGATGTGTTACAATGTTACAATGTTTGAGAGATGTTACAATGTTACAACTTCCAGTTCAATTAAACATGGATCATAATCTATATCTTATTCTTACAGTCCGTCATATACATTTCCACCTGGAATTCCCTGCTCGTATTTTCTGCCAGAATCTGTATAACACGCATGTGAATTTGAGTCGTGGCGCGGCGCATCTGCACGTGCGGTTTTTCCAGAGTGAGAGAGAGTGAGAGACATACGTATAACGTTAATGTGCGTCTCTCTCTTTTATATCGCACGTGCATTTGAGCCGCGGGTATTGAGTGCTGTATAGGGAAAAGTGCTGCTTTATTCATCCGTTCGTAGGTATTGGTAGTGTAATACTAATATAATAATCAGGGTGTGAACTGCATGTCGTGTTTGCTAGTCGCGAGCGCGCTTGCGAGACAAGTAAACACGTCAAGGTTCATTAACAAGCATGCTGCTCAGTCATTTTAGATTTAATACACAATGTAAGGATACCATGTAATAGGTGAGACTCTTGCCGTCACCCTCGTTCAAGTCCCGTGAAAAACGGAGCAGTACACGCAAACTGATGCCCATTTTCCTCGCGTGACCCCGATTCAGCAGTTTGAGACACCAACTCTTTAGGGGGCCATATCTCAGGAACCAGACAAGATAGGAAAAATCGCCGTCTAATGAGGCGTACAGTTTTTAATCTAGTTTACCACTGTACCGGCCGTTTCACTCTCCGACCTAAAACAAAAATCGCAACCCCACAAAACTTCAAAATAATGAAATTCGCATCTCGCATGTCGTGTTGCATGTCGTGTCATGTTATTGACGCGCTCGCGTTCAACTCTCACACAGCAGCTGCAGAACATGGCGGGAAACATCGAGGAGTAGAGAGAGGGTCGGTGCCGAATCAAATATTTCTTGATCTTGATCTACTCCATCTCTCAGCTATCCTACCCCTCATCAACTCGATCTCTCAGCTACCCTACCCCTCATCTACTCCATCTTTCAGCTACCCTACCCCTCATCTACTCTATCTTTCAGCTACCCTACCCCTTATCTAGTCCATCTCTCAGCTACCCTACTCCTCATCTACTCCATCTCTCAGCTTCCCTATTAGGGAAGCATAGAGATGGAAACGATTAGGGGTAGGGAATCCCTATCCATAATCGTTTCCATCTCTATGCTTCCCTAGCCCTCATCAACTCCATCTTTCAGCTACCCTACCCCTAATCTAGTCCATCTCTCCGCTACCCTACTCCTCATCTACTCCATCTCTCAGCTACCCTACCTCCCATTTACTCCATCTCTCAGCTACCCTACCTCCCATTTACTCCATCTCTCAGCTTCCCTACCTCCCATTTACTCCATCTCTCAGCTTACCTACCTCCCATTTACTCCATCTCTCAGCTTCCCTACCTCCCATTTACTCCATCTCTCAGCTACCCAACCTCCCATTCACTCCATCTATCAGCTACCCTACCTCCCATTTACTCCATCTCTCAGCTTCCCTACCTCCCATTTACTCCATCTCTTAGCTTACCTACCTCCCATTTACTCCATATCTCAGCTTCCCTACCTCCCATTTACTCCATCTCTCAGCTTCCCTACCTCCCATTTACTCCATCTCTCAGCTACCTTACCTTCCATTTACTCCATCTCTCAGCTTCCCTTCCTCCCATTTACTCCATCTCTCAGCTACCCTACCTCCCATTTACTCCATCTCTCAGCTTCCCTACCTCCCATTTACTCCATCTCTCAGCTTCCCTACCTCCCATTTACTCCATCTCTCAGGGGTAGGAATGTTAGGATAAATGAGAGATGGAGTAAATGGGAGGTAGGGAAGCTGAGAGATGGAGTAAATGGGAGGTAGGGAAGCTGAGAGATGGAGTAAATGGGAGGTAGGGAAGGTAAGCGATGGAGTAAATGGGAGGAAGGGAAGCTGAAAGATGGAGTAAATGGGAGGTAGGGAAGCTGAGAGATGGAGTAAATGGGAGGTAGGGAAGCTGAGAGATGGAGTAAATGGCAGTTAGGGAAGCTGAGAAATGGAGTAAATGGGAGGTAGGTAAGCTGAGAGATGGAGTAAATGGGAGGTAGGGAAGCTGAGAGATGGAGTAAATGGGAGGTAGGGTAGCTGAGAGATGGAGTAAATGGAGGTAGGGTAGCTGAGAGATGGAGTAGATGAGGAGTAGGGTAGCGGAGAGATGGACTAGATTAGGGGTAGGGTAGCTGAAAGATGGAGTTGATGAGGGCTAGGGAAGCATAGAGATGGAAACGATTATGGATAGGGATTCCCTACCCCTAATCGTTTCCATCTCTATGCTTCCCTAATAGGGAAGCTGAGAGATGGAGTAGATGAGGAGTAGGGTAGCTGAGAGATGGACTAGATAAGGGGTAGGGTAGCTGAAAGATGGAGTAGATGAGGGGTAGGGTAGCTGAAAGATGGAGTAGATGAGGGGTAGGGTAGCTGAGAGATCGAGTTGATGAGGGGTAGGATAGCTGAGAGATGGAGTAGATCAAGATCAAGAAATATTTGATTCGGCACCGACCCTCTCTCTACTCCTCGATGTTTCCCGCCATGTTCTGCAGCTGCTGTGTGAGAGTTGAACGCGAGCGCGTCAATAACATGACACGACATGCAACACGACATGCGAGATGCGAATTTCATTATTTTGAAGTTTTGTGGGGTTGCGATTTTTGTTTTAGGTCGGAGAGTGAAACGGCCGGTACAGTGGTAAACTAGATTAAAAACTGTACGCCTCATTAGACGGCGATTTTTCCTATCTTGTCTGGTTCCTGAGATATGGCCCCCTAAAGAGTTGGTGTCTCAAACTGCTGAATCGGGGTCATGCGAGGAAAATGGGCATCAGTTTGCGTGTACTGCTCCGTTTTTCACGCGACTTGAACGAGGGTGACGGCAAGAGTCTCACCTATTACATGGTATCCTTACATTGTGTATTAAATCTAAAATGACTGAGCAGCATGCTTGGTAATGAACCTTGACGTGTTTACTTGTCGCAAGCGCGCTCGCGACTAGCAAACACGACATGCAGTCCACACCCTGATAATGATCACCAATCAGTCATGGTATTAACTGCGTTTGAAGTGATCTCATCCTGATGTGGCCCAATAATTGGGGTATTGTGTAAAGGAATTCGTGGTTTCTGTTTATAGATATATCACTGAGCAGTAAACGGGGAGCTCTAATAGAGGTAGATTCCTTGGTGGAAAGGAAGGAGAGGAGAACGCAATGAGGAAGAGAGGGGGAGAGAAGAGAGAAGGAAATAATGAAGGAGACAGAGAGGGATGATATAACTTAGATTCAATATTATAACTTGAAGAGCGGAGTGAGAGCTAATGGCTCGTGACAGTTGACAAAGGATTCTTAGTTCTAGAAATAGGAAAGCTACCTTTGGTTTTATATTTTTCTTGAAGCTTTACTTTTCTTGTATTGCACTTGACACCCCCCTCCACTATATGCTATGAATCCATTTGAAATTGCCTATCAATTAGTTAGTATGTAAATGGTTTCAACGTTGAGATGACCAGAGGATTCGTCGTACTTCTTATTCTTGGAGTAGCACTTCGTGGAGCTGCTGATGAACAAGTTGGTGTTGCCAGTGCTACTGCAGGGACTTTGTATGGCAGCAACCGGGGACCTAACAAAGTACTAGATGGTAACACTGGTACTTTTTACCATTCTGACACAAGTAACCAAGAACAGTGGCTAAAGCTAGAGTTGACGGAACCGCAGGATGTTGAAAAAGTGATAATTATAAACAGGTACCTATCGCACAAACATTGAAAATAATACTATTCAAGTGACTATACAACTAAATTTTATTATTTTCTAGATTGACTCCCAATATACTTGTATCTAACCGTCTACTGGGGACAGTGGTCTCTCTTATCGGTGCTACAAGTACCATAACATGTGGAACTATCAGCTCTGTCAACTCAAATGGTGAATCTGTGAGTGATCAAACCTACACGGTTTCCTGTCCCGCTACTACCGAGAAAACGATTACAGTGTTACTCTCTGATAACGTTATAGAGGAGGCGCATGACAAAGGCCACGATCGCCTGATCATGAACATAGCAGAAGTTATGATCTACAAAGTTATAAAAGGTAAGTTTTCTGGGTGTTTTCTACTGAATCTGACTTGATGGCCAATCGAATCCCTGTTTAATTCTTACCTATCACCAGATTGTACGCTGGGCACGAGTAACATACCTATATCATACGTCCCAACTGCTGGGCTTGGTAAGGTCAGCATTGGAGATTATCTCTACTTGTACTGTGGAAACGATGGGTGGAAGGAGCAGATAGTGACATGTGATCAGCACATAGAGACGCCAGATTGTGGAGCGAAATCAAAACCAGTAGCATTCTCCGGTAATAAATTGTAATACAGTCGGACCCCGATTTAGTGGCATCCTCGGGGGAAAAAATCTTGCCACTAAATCGGGTTCAAATAATGTTAATTTCCTATATCGGGGAAAAAATCCTGCCACTAAATCAGGGTGCCACTAAATCGGGGGCCACTGAATCGGGGTCCGACTGTAGTATTCATCTGTTAGTTAGATGAAGCTGTTAGTTCTTTTCATGTATTTCAATATTAAAGTAAGAGTGGCGCACCGTGTTTTCTCACAAAACTTAGTGGATGAACGGGGAGTACCACCAGGACCATTAGTACGGTATCGAAAATTTCCAATTCTGTCTCGTTCATTAGTTATGACGTAATATGTTCATTATTTCAACTTTCATAAAATTGCTCTACAGAAAAATCTGTGCATTGTGGATTGAAATGGATGCTCGCATCGTGTTCAGCGTCAAAAAATAGTCGGGGTACCAAATTTTGGTGTCTCTACCTTGTCTGTGACGCGAGATATCGACAATTATCAAAAACGACCAAAATGGGTGAGAGAGAGATTGTTACTTTTGGGTGCTAGTTGTTTGTGCGCGCCACCCAAAAGTAACAAACTCTCTTTCTCTCACTTTGGTCGTTTTTTATATTTGTCAATATCTCGCGTCACAGACAAGGTAGAGACACCAAAATTTGGTACCCCGACTATTTTTTGACGCTGAACACGATGCAAGCATCCATTTCAATCCACAATGCACAGATTTTTCTGTAGAGCAATTTTATGAAAGTTGAAATAATGAACATATTACGTCATAACTAATGAACGAGACAGAATTGGAAATTTTCGATACCATACCAATGGTCCTGGTGGTACTCCCCGTTCATCCACTAAGTTTTGTGAGAAAACACGGCGCGCCACTCTTACTTTAATTCTGATTTCTGACAGTCAAGCGTTCACCAATAACCAAATTATAAGCTGAAACTACTGTCTTCAGATGTAGCGTGTGATTACAATTATTGTCCATTACCCTAATAACAAATGTCAAATATTTTAGGACCGGTCAAACTGTTGTTCTTATTCCCTGAAACATATGGGACTTCCCAATCTGAGTGCAGCGTTTACTGTTTTGGGTTAAACGGTCAACTACCAACGATTCTGAACCAAGAAGAGAACGACCGATTGCATTGGCTGACAAACTACTACAAAGTTTATACTTGGCTTGGTAAGTTATATAATAAATTTTCTGTCTAATGATAAACTACTTAATTTAACGGGTGACAACTAAAAATCTGGACAGTGTTCTGTGAGCTCTAGCGCTGGCCCCGTTTGAGATACAGCTTCAGGCCAGTGATAGAAAGTTTTTTCAGACAATTTTGAATCAGAATAACAAAACGGGAAAAACTAAAAAGTTCATTTTCATTGCGATATCGCATCATTTCCTCTTGACCAACCAAAGCATGTAGTACTTGAAATTTACACACTTTTCTAGCACCTCTAGCGCCTTTTCTTTTTCAGATACAGCTTCGGGGCAGCGACAGAATCATTTTTCGGACAATTTTTAACGAAATTAACTTTGTTTCACACTCTGATAATCTCAATTCTAATCACAGAATCATCTGTAACAAACCCTCCAAAGCGTAGTTTACAGGTAAATTGAGAAATCGCCATTTTGATGATCTCTCGAAACATTTATGACGTGGAAAACCAACTTCCTGATGAGCTTAAATGTTGAAACTTGGCAGTTATGTTGGTTATGTCATGAACAACCATTCTTTCAAATTTGAGAATTTTATCTCATCGGGAAGGTTGTTTCTCATCACATAGAAATCTCAAATCTCCGTACTACATGCTTTGGTGGGTCAAGAGGAAATGATGCGATATCGCAATGAAAATGAACTTTTCAGTTTTTCCCGTTTTGTTATTCTGATTCAAAATTGTCTGAAAAATCGTTCTATCACTGGCCTGACGCTGTATCTCAAACGGGCCGGCGCTAGAGCTCACAGAAAACTGTCCAGATTTTTAGTTGTCACCCGTTAATTTGTATACAATGATATTTAGGTCTGTATGATACAACGGGAAACAACACCAACTGGGTTTGGGCTGATGGCACATCCCTACAGTGGGGCAATTGGCACGATATGGAACCTAACTACATAGAAGAGCGGTGTGTGGTAATGACTCCGGAGTCTGGTTGGAATGATATAAGTTGTTTATCAGATCAGCAGACATGCTCATGTACTTTCAAACCAGGTACATTTGACATTATAATCAAGAGTAAATATTATAAAATAGCAACTTGAAAAATTAGTGTAAGAAAATATCTGTCACTAAGTTGAGATATTTCCCAATCCCAGACTTCAAGTGCCCAGACGTCACTATAGAGGGATCGGTAACCCATTCCTGGGATAATCAAGAGGCAGGAAGTGTTATCGAAGTGGAATGTAAGAAGAAACATGTTGTGATTGGGGAGGCTAATCTGACATGTCAACCAGTTGCAATGTGGAAACTGGAGTCGAGCAGTGACCCACCAACGTGTAAACAACTGAGTAAGTATGTAGGTAATACAATACAGGTAAAGTATAACTTTGTAATGTTCAAGTGATAGAAAATCAGTAAAAGTGGTCAGGGCAACACTTTTACAGGGTTTTATCGTGTGGTTGTATTATGGTCAATGGTGCATATTATATTGAGAAAGACGACAGACGTAACGACAGAAATAATTTTAGAAAGAAATGAAGAGAAAGTAAGAAAGAAAAAGAGAGATAGAAAGAGAGAGCCCTTCAACCATCAACCACTTGTGCGTCGCAAACGATTCCAAGTCATCCGTAGGATGGTTAGGAACCGCTATTGTCTGTTATTAGAGAGAGAAAAACCATAAAATGTGTTTTTCGACGTTTCCTATAAAATGCTAATTATAGGTGAATAGGAAATTTGAATGCTTGAGGTGGCAGAAATAATGTGCAAGCCAATCAGGCTAGTAGAGTACATATTTAAACCTTTTCCGAAAAACAGGTAGACGGGATTGGAATCCAGATTTGAAAGAGGGTGGGAGATATTAATTTTCTTTACAATGTCTGCTGTTATTTCACCATCACGGTATTGCGTTGTGTAGTGTACAATGCTGTTCACTTCTTGATATGTCGTACTGTCCCGACCTGGAAATATCATGTGTAGTAACTATTACAAAGTAGTTCTGTTATACAATGCATTCATTCTATAGATTTTGTAAATAATCGGCCCTTTTGTTGTAGGGGCAATGGCAGTAATGTCATTTTAGAATGAATGTCACTGTAATAACACAACGACAGAAGGAAATAGGAAAATACAAATATAGAATACATAAACAGAAAAACATACTGGGTAGGTCCGGGGCGCGGGAGGTCATTACAAGTCAAAACATGCGTACATACATACCATTTGAGTTGTAGAGAGACAGGACGGTGTAGGACTTGTTGGACGGCACCACGGCTACAACATCATCATCTCCCATCGCCGAATCCTCGCTAAACCCCAGGCCCACCCAGTCATCCCCAGATATCTCAGCAGATATGTTCAACAGAAGGAGATCATCTGAAAATATTGGACATTTCGATAAAATCAGGAATTATGGAAAACTAACTGTTAACGACTGATAAAGTACCTTTGACGGTCCAGTAAAAGGTCCCCTCGCTCCCGTGGTAGCACCCCGAGATAGAATGGGGTATTGAGTGGAGGGTTGAGTGTTGGTGGGATGTGAAAATGAGAGAAAGAAAGAACCAGATGAACATCAACTTCAGTCCATCGCCTAAAGCAGGGACCAGGGTTTTGAGATTGAACAACAACAACACTAAATCAGTTTGTCAATTCATTAAAGACTTGTGACCAACTGATATATCGCACACAGTTATAATCATTTGTCGCAAGATGTGATAAGATCCGCGAAAGTTCCCGTACCGGTGTGTTCAGCGTTTGTACTTGGAAAGAGAAATGCTTAGCAATCGCAAGCCATTAATTTTTGGGCAGACTACATACATATGCATTATGCTACGGCCTACTGGCCTGAGGCCTCACACACGCAATGTGGGATAAAGCAGCGTGTTTTCAGTTGCAAAAAGCGGCTTTTGAAACACCAGAGTGGGTTGGAATATGCTTACAAGCCCCTCGACAAACCGCGTCACATGCAGTACGATCCGTTAAAAAGTTCAAAGGCCTCCAGGATACTGACAGGAGACACATAGTGAATAAAACAACAGCAAAAAACATAAATTTTAAAAAAATACTGAAAAGTTCTTCGGTCTGGCTCAGAAAATTTTTATAAATTCAGATACGCGCGCCGCACCACAGTTTTGTTATACGCTGCAGGTGTTGTACGCGCGTTCGATTCATGATCTCGTTTTTTATTTTGTTGCTGAACCAAACAAAAACGGAAAAATCGAAACGCGGAAACAAGACAATCCTCGTGTTATTCTAGCTTATAGCTACCTGGTGTACGGTGTACCATGTGATTTTGGAGTCGGTAGTCCCCTGTAATCGAATCCACACCGGTGCCAAGTGCTAAGGGTATGTGAAGTGTGAGGTTTGCAGTTTGTCTAGAGGCCCAAAGGCCGATGAAGGCAGCTGTGTTTGTTTTACTATACCCACTTTTCCGCCGCATTAACAACAAATTCAGCAATAATTTACAACTTACACCAGCTCTTTACAGGCCATGATTCCCTTACATGCCATGGAACGTCCTCTTCCCATCTGATGGTAACCTGTTTTCTTACCTTCCCCTCATCTACCTTATCTTCTTCTCCTTCATGTTTATTTTCTTCCGAGCGGTACAGCGCCTCGTTCCAACTACTCCACCGGACAGTGAAATTAATGCACGACCAAGCACGAATTTCTATAAATCAACCATGCCCCATCTCGTGACGATAGACTCAACCAAATCCAGTCTCAACAGGGGAGTGGTGTTGAGTGTAGAGAGTTTATCTCCCGGTGTGCTTCATTGCTACTGGGGCGTCAGCACAAATCTCCTTGCCCGAGTCTCCCTTGGCAGTTTTAGAGAAGACGATTTAGCTAGTATACTGTCAGCAAACTCAGTTCAAACATCAAACAAGATAGCTCTATCTGCTGGTACCTTTGAGGTAGTTATAAAACCTGAGGGATCACTTGATCTTGGTCCCCCACCACGCCGATCAATACCCCTCGTGACACTCTGTATTTCTGATATCCCACCACCCTCCACCACCATCTCCCAGCTTCTATCCACCTTCCACATCAGTGAACCACATGCACCTGAAGCAACACGAAAACTAAACGAGCTAGTGTGTAACAATGATGGTGGTAAGTGGATGCCTCTTTACCGGTTCTATGAGGCAAGTGATACTAACACCTGTGTGGTTTGCCACGATGCCCCCATTAGTATGGTTGTCCTGCCATGTCGCCATGCGTGTCTGTGTGTACCATAATAATAATAATAATAAAGATTTTGGCCACACGGCCAACTCGAAATTCACTCTACGCAAATTACGTCTAAACTCACTTCCATTTCCCACAATAGTAATTAAAAATATACATTGAAATGTGCATCAGGCACATACATTGACCATTAAAACAGTTCGGTTCTCTAAAACATGTTGGTGTTAATTCCCTTTAATTTAGCTAGCGACGGATTAGCAGACATGTACTCAGCATACGAATCATGATTACAATTGTTATTAATTTTTGCAATCAGGATTTCGCTCAGCTCCCAGAAATGCCCCAGAGACGGTGCTCCACTCGCAATTGTACTAGCCTTGTACTGCTCCAGGCGTGATTTGAAAGCATCCACACTGCTTGCTTCCTTCACATTAGCTGGAATCTTATTCCAGTAGTTTGCTACTCGATTGGATAGAACTCCATCCCCACGCCCGTCCTTCAGAATCTTTGTACCACTGCGTGAAACTCTGAATAGATCTTTTCCGTAGTCCACTTTGCCAGATGTTATCTTGAACGTCTCAATGAGATCACCTCTCATGCGACGCTCAAGTAGTGTGGTGAGTTGAAGAATTCTCAGTCTTTCGCTGTAGGGAAGTAATCCAATCCCGTCAATTAGCCGTGTGAAAGAGCGCTGTACATCCTCGATCTTCATAATTAGCTTCCAGTATCCGTGGGCTGCAGGTGGGTTCCATACTTGGACAGCATATTCAATATGAGGTCTTACTAGAGTCCTGTAGACATTCAGCATAACAAATTTGTTCCGGCAAATGAGACTTCTGGTGATCCAGGAAATGACTGATTTTGCCTTGGATACTGCCTTCTCGATACATGTTGTCCAGTTCAGGTCTGAGCTGGTAAGTACTCCTAAGTCCTTCTCAGCACTTACTTCCGGTAGTTGGCAACCATTCATGAAGTACGCGTTTTTCGGGTTGTCTTTACCAATGTGCAACACCTTGCATTTCCCATCATTCACATTGAAACGAAGGAGCCAGTCCTGTTCCCACTTGTTCAGCTTGTCGATGTCCTCTTGTGCAGTGTGGTATTGATCAGAGCTGGTGACCAACTTCAGATCATCTGCAAATAGTGATACAAAGCTTCTGAGACCGCATGGCAGATCATTGATAAACAACAGGAATAACAGGGGTCCGAGGACCGTGCCCTGGGGTACTCCTGAAGTAACATTGAACCAGTTGGAGAAGGTGGCTCCGACTCTTACTCTGAATGATCTGTTTGACAAGAAGTCCTCAACGATTTCAAGAGCCTTCCCATTTACTCCGTAAGCTTCCAGTTTCTTCAGTAGCCTTTTGTGAGGTACCGAGTCGAAAGCCTTCTGGAAATCAAGATACAGGATATCCGCAGATCCAGATCCATTGGTAAGAATTTCATTTACAGTGTCGATGCACTCCAGCAAGTTGGACACACATGATTTACCGGGTAGAAAACCATGTTGCTCCTTCACAATCATCGGAGTTACAAATCCCAGGATGTGATTTCGCAGGACCTTCTCGAAAATCTTAGACAGGATACATGTGAGGCTGATAGGCCGGTAGTTACTGGCTTTCGATTTGTCTCCTTTCTTGTGTAGAGATGTTATGTTAGCCTGCTTCCATACCTCGGGCAGTTTCCCTGTGTCATAACATGTTTGAAACAGATGGGTCACACTCCTTACAAAATCAGTGTTATTTGCTAGTGTCTTCAGAAGTTTTGGGTGGATGTCATCTGGCCCAACGGATTTCCAAATGTTGACCTTCGATAGCAGCTTCTGTATTTCCCCAGTACTGAATACAAGATCCGGAATTTTACCCTGATCATTGAGACCCGCCTCGAAGGCGGGCATGTGGGCTGTGTCTTCCTGGACAAAGGTACTCTCGAAGAAAGACCCTAGTTCGTTTGCGACGTCTTTTGCAGATGTCAGAGTAACACCGTTTTCACTTCTCAGACCGGATATTGCTGCTTTAATCTTCCGCTTGGAGTTCATATAGCTATAAAAAGCTTTAGGGTTATCCTTCAACTGTGAGGCCGCGGAGTTTTCAAACCGTATCATCGCCTGCTTTTGGCACCTGTCAAACACACCCTGCTTGCTAAGGGCTATGCTAAGATTGCGATGTGTTGGAAAGTTCTCAAACTCAGCCCAGTGTTTCTCTTTCTGCTTCCTGGCCTTCTCAAGGCAAGGGCGGTCCCACACGGATTTTGTTTTCACTGCACCCGTGTGAGATACACGGATCTTGCTGATAGGTACCAGGTCAACAATCTTCATAGCATTGGCATGCATGCTCTTCCATAGAATATCCACTGAGTCTGAACTGCACTCCCATTGTAAATTGTGATTAGCAGCTATGATCTTTTCCGGGGACATTTTTGACCAGTTCCGCTTCTCATGAGGCATGTACTCCGAGTTGTTGGATATGCGCCAGGAGCTAATAATTCCGACATGGTCTGATTTTCCCAGAGGTGCGGTCACATTGACATCAGCAAAGATGTTGTTGTCTGACGTTAGGACATTATCAAGTGTTGCTGCCTGTAGTTCATTTAAAACTTGACGCCTGCGAGTTTTAACACCATCGCCGATAACCCAGGTGAGATCATGTTGCACGAAGAAATCTAGAAACAATTGCTGAATTATATACTTTTGATTAGAGGTATTAAACGGACATGCGACTACACCTACATCCCACAAAACATCAGGGAGGTTGAAGTCCCCCATCATAATAATTTCATGTTCAGCAGACATTTGTTTTACTGCCACAGATAAGCTATCTAACATACATTTATTTTCAATTAGGGACAGTGAAGGTGCACGGTATACAATGAATAGCACAATGGAAATTGTATCAAACATTATTTTGACGCAAGCACATTCAGGGACATTGATTATTATTTCGTGACACTGAATCGAATCATGAATATAAAGACACGAACCGCCTCCTTTACTTTGCCTATCTACTCTGAATAGCTTAAAATTAGCAATAGACACTTCAGCGTCTACAATCTCGTCACTGAACATAGTTTCCGTTACACCAAGAACCTTGCAGTCATTGAGTTTAGCCGTGAGTTCTAACTCATGTATTTTATTTTTTAAGTCGTTGGCATTTGTGTAATATATCTTGAGATGACTGTCAATATTAGCAGTTGAGTGCATTAAAGTCCTTGCGTCACAACGATGGCGGAGTTTCCCGAATCTGGTGCGGTACCCCCATCTTCTCTTCTCCTGGCCCGATCCTTCCTCTTCGCCCTTGCCCGCCAGTTTGCCTTCCTTTCCGCCCGAGTCAGGTCGGGGTTCACCCAGTAAATCACTCCATCAACAATTAGTCTATCTCCGTTACCATATTTGTGCTTAGACTTGGCCAGCTCAGGAGTCTCCAAGATAACAATTAGGGGTCGTGGTCCCTCTTTATCCTTGTTTGAGCCTGTCCCGATCGGGGGACCAGCTCGGTAGCAAGTTAGTACCTGGTTTCTCCGTATCTGCAGTAATTCACTGGTAAACACTGCATCAGCTTCCTCCCTATCCTTGGATTCAGGAAGAGAACTTTCAGGAATGTTGACAATTGTCACGTTCCGGACTCTCCTCTCTTTTTCAAACTGATCGTCCTCTTGTCGGGCTGTAGTCTTAGCGACAATTTCGTTCTGGCTCTCCTGCAGGGCAGAAGATAGACTTTCGTCGAAACACTTCTTTGTTTCCTTTTTGATGATGTTCTGGGAGTTATTAACAACCTCAGCAAATGTCTTCTTCATTTTATCGGTGTTCACGATCTTGTTCACAGCTTCAGTCATTACCTCCTTCAGGTTGTCCTTTACTGCATCCTTGATCTCCTTCTTCATGGTAACATCAACTTGAGAATGGGCTGGATCAGGGAGGTCCCGCTTGAATTCGGTCAGCATTTCCTGGACCTTATCAGTTACCTTGCTGTAGTCTGTTAACTTCTCATTCACCTTCCAAAGATCTGCATTCTTCGCTGTCAAGACACTTACCTCTCCATTCAAGTCTGTATTTTCTTTCTGCAGTTTAGCAATGCCCTCACTCCCCTGCAAAACACGGTGGATTGCTGGTAGATCCCTGTCGAGCACCCCTGTCACCCATTCCATGAGCTTCTTGTACTCCTTGATGGTATCCTCTTTACTTTTTCCGGATGACTGGATCACCTTGTCGATCTGCGCTTTAATTTTGGTCAAACTCGTGTATCCCGTATTTGCAGCATTAAGCAGAGTACGGGACATACCCAAGGTATAAGGTTACAGCAACTGTTAAAAGAACTGGACAAGCACAAGAGAAAATGTTTTGAGAAAACTCTCTCTAAACTCGCTCTAAAACTCTATACCGGTGTCCTATCTGCAGGATGTCAGTAACATCATCGGCCAGGGTGTAATGAACTGAGTAGTGAGCTGAGTATGCTGTTTATATTCTGTGTGCTAGAGAGATATTTGGTAATTTGATAGTTGAGGGTTTATTAATTTCGACGTGCTTATCCATCATATATTATTGTGTTTCACTGCTGAATCGATAATGCCGGAGAATGGAGAGAGATGTATATAACAGGGTGGTGTTTCACAACACATCATGTATTATGATAAACAATTGTCCACATGGAGCTGTTGTGAGGGAGTGGGCGTCTTTCCGAAACTTTTCTTTGTTTTGTACTGCTGTCTTTGTTTAAATTTGTGTTTTGTTTTCCATTATACATATAGTCTTATTTAACCTCTCGTGTATTTGGCAATTATCTCGGATCTCCCCTCCCTCATAAAGGATTGCTTCTAGATGACGGGCCCGAACAGCCTCTCGATAAATGATGGTAAAGCAGGCATGGAAGGGTTGGACAAGGAGAAAGTGAACGAGATAATCAGAGAGGCCAGCAAAGGATCTAAATTCTCCCTACACGTTGTAAAGAAGGAGAAGGAACTACAAGAAAAGGTCAACAGAATGCTTGAGGAAAGGGCAGCACTGACAAGGGCCCAAACAACAGCTGGCCAGGCTGCAATGGACATTATTATAGCCCAGTTGGAGAGTACACGTGACATGTCACGTGATATTGTACATGTTGATATGGATGCTTTCTATGCAGCAGTAGAGATGAGAGATAACCCAGATCTGAGGGAGGTCCCAATGGCGGTCGGTGGTAACTCCATGTTATCAACATCAAATTATCTGGCTAGGAAACATGGTGTCCGCTCTGCGATGCCTGGGTTTATCGCCCGGAAATTGTGTCCTAATCTGGTTATTGTGCCATGTAACTTCGAGAAGTACCGAGCTGCTAGTCAACTTGTAATGGGTGTTGTTGGGGAATATACAGATTTCTCCAGTGCGGCCAGTTTAGACGAGGTAAACACTGTTTGAGTGTTAGTTACTGTTTAGTAAATAGTAGCTCCTTCAATGAAGTGGAAATTAAAGCGTGATGGTTTATTTTATTTTGAACAACTTTGCCGGAAGGAGCTATTATTTCTACATTATGTTGCAGCTCATAAACAGTTATCCGGTATATATTTCTCTCTTTAGTAAAAGTAACGATCTCACTGGTTCTCTCCTTAGTAAAAGTAACGATCTCACTGTTCAGGTGTACCTTGATATAACAGCTGAAGTCAGGAAGAGAATGAAGAAAGAAGGAGGTGAGAGGGCAGCTGTGGCATGGACTGTCGTTGAGGAGATGAGAGAGAAGATAAGAGAGAAAACAGAACTAACTGCAAGCGCTGGTATAGCATGTAACACGTTTATAGCAAAGGTATGCTCCGACCTCAACAAGCCCAATGGGCAGTACCAGGTCCGTCCAGACCGGCAGACAATTATTGAGTTTGTGTCAGGATTGGAGATCAGGAAGGTTCCCGGGATAGGTCGTGTTCAGCAGGCGATGTTAGATGGTCTGGGGGTGAAAGTTGTGGCGGATATTCTCTCAGAGAGAGGGACCATCGGGAATATCTTCTCCCCTCTCTCAGCAGAGTTTTACATGTCCAGAGCACTGGGCCTGGGCTCAACCGACCTGTCAGGGGCTGCCCAGGAGGTTAGGTCTAGTATGAGCACCGAGTCTACCTTCTCTTCAACCAAACTAGTCAACAAATCATCCCCCACAACTCTTACAAAAGCTGCTCTGACGATCTTATCAGACCTATCTGAGACTCTTGCGGAGAGACTTGCGGCGGAGAAACTAGCTGGTGTTACTCTGAGCGTTAAGGTAAAGTTAAGCACCTTTGAGATAATACAACGTAGCAAGACAGTCAGTTACGCAGTATCAAAACGTGATGAAATAGAGCGGTTAGCCCGGGGATTACTTGAGGTGCTAGCCCGGGAGAGGAAGGGTGAGATGGAGGCGAGGTTGATGGGTGTCAGGGTACACAACTTTATCTCCTCGGGTACGCCCCAACAGCACACCCTCCACAGCTACACAACGTCCCAAGAGGAGGAGGAGGAGGGGGAACAAGTGAAGTGGGAGTGTCCGGTGTGTCTGGTCTCCCTTCCCCCTCAGCTAGCCTCCTTTAACAGGCATGTTGACAAGTGTATCTCTGGAGAAACTAACAGGGAACACGTGAAGAAGGAACAAGTGGAAAAGGGGGAACAAACGAACAAGGAACAGGTAAAGAAGGGGGAACAAACTAAAAAGGAACAGGTAAAGAAGGGGGAACAAACTAAGACGGAACAACAAAAGGGCAAGAAGAGGAAGTCAGATGAGCACCATGAATGCCCTGTGTGCGGGAAACCTGTTACTTCAGATCTAACCCTTCTTAATATCCACATTGACCGGTGTCTTGGTGTTACTAATGGTGGTCAGCCTTCTCCAAAGATTCAAAAACTATCCAGCAAAAAACAGCCTTCGTCTCTCATGTCTTATTTTAAAAAGCAATGATTGGTATTTTAGTAAAGTGAATTATTTTGTACAAATTTTGTAATTTACACACTTTTAACATGAAACATAATTTTCTCGCCCCTCCCCTGTCTTCTCCTGACCTTTGTCAGCCCTTACCCTTCCCCATATAAAATCAATCTCCTCGCCCCATTAGCTTCTCTCCTAACTCGCCCCAATATTAGTCCCTCTCCTAACTCGCCCCAATATTAGTCCCAATATTAGCCCCACATTATGACGTCACTGATTGATGATGATGTCATGGTGGACTTCTCGGACAGTGATGGGGACGAGGAGGAGGACTCAAGAAAACTTGCAGAGTGTTGCCAAGAAACCTCTCTCATGATTGAAACGGTTAAAAAAGAAGCCGCTGAGATACAGTCGCAACCCATTGAGAAGGAGAAGGGGAGGCATTGGGAGTTGAAAGTATCTCCAGAGGTCAGGAGTCACCTGGCACGGAAACTAACTACTTACCTAGATGAGCGAATAGAGGTGGTGGACAACACAGATGATAATACCGTGCTGAATAATTTGGGCCGGAGAAAGAGGGTGAGAGTGACGTCTCAGTCTAATGTTAGGTTAAAAGATGTGGATGTTGTGTCTCATGAGGGAAGTCAGGGTATACCTGCTATTCCCCTTCATTCAGTTTGTAGGGACAGGTTGATTGCCGCTACTGATCCTCAGCATGATATAACAGCCCTGTTACAGAATATGCTTCAACCGGGATAAAGGATTAATTGTTTTTATGTGCTGTTCTTTTTATGTAACTTATTATGCTTTTACGCACGGAGTGTCTTCGATTTTCCTCGCCCGGTATGCGTTTCTATTGTATTTATTACCTCTTTCCCCCACATGGTAAATTATCCATTATTTGCCATGAATATTTCTCAACGTAAGGTCCCTTTCATCTCTTTGAGTACATCCTCATGGATTTCCTAACCCCCCTTTTATTTCATCCCCCGTTCATCCCCTGTGTAGCCTCATGGAGTTAGTGGAAAAGTGTGGTGGAGTAAAGTCGTTAAATCCTGGACGATGAAGGGCTCTGTTAAAGTATTTCTCTATGTCGTGGCCATCACTCTGGCCCTGCTCTACGTCACTAAAGTTAATGACACTGACGTCACAAGTGATGATGGCGGGGAGCAACAAACACCTAAAATAGTACTTAGTAAGTTAATTGTATATAATACCTTTGAAGACCTTTTAATTATGCACATAGTATTTGGTTCGTTTGTCCGTGTGTGTTGGGCGTTGGCTCCCGACTTGGAGCAATGTTTCAATATCTTAAACCTTTTTTTTCAGAGAAGAGGGACTGTAAGAAACATGACACGTTTGCGTTTATCAAGACCCACAAGACGGGCAGTAGCACAATGAGTAACATCTTGTTGAGATACACAGAAAACAACCATCTTAACCAGCTTCAGGGAGAGTAAGTTGTGGAATATATATCTCTTAGTTATGGAGGGGGGGGGCTGGAATAGATATCTCTTAGTTATGGGGGGGGGGGGGTTAAAAAAGGAATTGAAAAATGAAAAGATATCTCAGTAAATTAGGGGGGGGGAGGAATAAATCCAACTTTCTAAAATCATGATATCTCTCACAGGTTTCGAACAGGAACAGAGTACCACAACCTGCCGTCCCATAACTATCCACCTTCCCCCGACGGTGCTCCTTACCATGGCTTCGTAATGCACGCTGACTACGATTACCAGTTTCTCCGCAACAAATTAGACCCAACGGCCAAGTTTTTCACCATTATTAGACACCCCGTATCTCGGTACATATCCGCGTTCAACTTCTTCGGGGTGTCCAAGAGATACGATAGAAAAGATTTCGACCACGCCATCCAACTTCACCTTGAGGAGAACGCGGGGTATATGAAGAACACGACGAAGTGTACACACTGTAATTTTCTCTTTGATAACATTGCCGGTGATCTAGGATTCAACTTCTTAAACTACTACCAGTCCCAGGATAAGAATGAGTTCATAGATTCCTGGCTGAGGGAAAAAGATACTGAACTTGATTTTGTGCTGCTAACCGAACAATTTGATTTGTCGTTGGTCCTCCTAGCTCGGAAAATGTGTTGGAAGGTGCATGATGTGGCGTATTTGAAGAGTCTTGAGAGTATTGCTAAGCCCCATGTATCTGAGGAAACTAAGGAGAAGGTGCTAGACATACAGCGAATAGATGCAAAGATATACGAATATTATAATCGGATATTTTGGGAGCATGTCGACAAGGAGGAAGGGATAATGGAGGAAGTAGAGGAATTGCAGAGGATTAATAAGGAAATGGCAGAAAAGTGTATTGCGGGAAGGACGGTACGTAAAATAAACTTTTTTAACCTATCTGATTTAATTTTGTCCTCTGATACGCTTATTTCCACCTAGTTTCTATTTACTACTGAAGTCAAACCTCGATTTACCAGACAAATATAATATCCCCGATTCAGAATAAGTATTTATGGTATTTTACCGTATAAAACTCTTCGCCAGAGGAATCCAGTAAATCGGGATTTGACTGTAATCTGATAATATTATAATCAACCTCTGCAAATTTCAGAAAGTCGATAGGCTCGGTGCCTACGAGTTGGTTCTCTCCCCGTTTGGCAAGGCCAACTTCACCTGCAAAGCGATGGCTATGAGGGTGCTAAAGTTTGGACACCTCATCCAATTGAGAGATCAGGGTCTGCGAGAGGCTGAAGATCTCGCTAAGATCGAGGGAGAATACCTGAGACTTCAAGACTTATATGATTTGAGATATGGGAAGGGTAGTTAGTATCAGTTTTGTGTGTAATAATAAGCGTGTACAGAGCTGGGGGCTTATAAATAAGGAATTTTTCTTTTTCATTTTATTTTATTTTATTTTGATCAGTAAGGGAGGCGAAGAGTGGGATAAACGTCTTTGTATCTGTTAGGGATGTAATTTAGAAAGTTATTCCACTTCACTGGTTATGAAATTCGTCTAGTATTTGGTACAACAGAAACATTTTCTGTCTGTCTCTCTCTCTCTCTCTCTCTGTCCCGTTGTAGTCTTCGTTATTGGTTACTTTTAACCCGTAATTATAATATAGGCTCATGAGGGATTTTATCCTCCCACTAGACTGTCTCTTTCAGTCTCCCCCACTTTTCTTTCCCTCTGATTATATATCCGGGCTTGATTTCCGGAGTATTACATCTCGCATTATATGCTGGAATAGCTTTCCTGAAAACACCTTTTATCCGGGCTATCTGGGTTATCCAGGATTATTCATACCCCCTATTATTAGGCCCTTACAATATCTTGCCTTGTTCGACCCTCCTTCCCCTTTGAACAAAACCAACAATGAACAATATCAGTGACATGATTGGGATCTGTTCAAATCCGCCCCTGCATCGGAATTGTAGGGCGCGGGGTCTGATAGGTGGACCATCTCGCGCAAGCAGAGACGCGCGCGCTGGATGTGACATCAGCTGTTTCAGTGTTTCAGAGCGGTGAAACTCTGAGTGGGCGTGGCCACTTCCATTAACTCAGGTTCCGACTTGACAACCATTATGAAAACAAGGTTTTATGTGACTTTAGAATGTAGAAAGAGTAAAAATAGGTTTACACATATACACCAAAAAACAGGTCACTACAGATAAAAACTGAGCAGCCATTTTAGGCCATTCCAATCCTGGCTTTCAGCTCCTCAACTAGCTTGATGTAGGCAGCTTCGGCATCCTCCTTGCTAACTCCTGAAACATTTGAAAGTGTTAGATTCATCTAGAAACTAAATAGTTGGCTACATCTTATGTGAAACGAGCGACAGGAGGTTATAAGAATTACAAAGTTCCAGTTCGGAATAAACGGTACTATCTGCCAGGATTGGGCATGTCGTCCCTGGGTGGTCTCCAGACGTGTGGTGGTCAAGTCCAACGGCCATATCGGAGCTCGATAAAACTCAGACCATCTGCCGATGGCGTTCTCGCGCGACATCTTCTACACTGATTGCATCGCGCGCTCCGTCAAATCCAACTGTTGAGCTCCTGTACTGGGACAGGGCCATTCTCTAGGCCACCACTATCACACCCTACAAAATGATGTTGACTAAATTTCATTTGTATACACTCCTGGCTAAGTCTCACTTTCTGTACCTTTACGAGAATTCCAGGCATCCCATTTGGCTTTACCAGCAAAATCGAGCATTCCCGGTCGGGCGGTATTACAGTCTCCCACTGTGACCTGTGGGTGAGACACACAGAGAGTTAGTAGACATAGCAGTAGACGGAGCAGGAAGTGATGGGTAGTCAAGGTGGGTGTGTGTGAGGTAGTGAGGGGCTATAAAATACTGATTCAGCCGTGTATGCTATTGGAATTATGCAATCAATCCGCAGTGAATTAGTGTGAATAGTGGATCATAGTCAATACTGGTAATACATTGCATGTCGAGCCAATCTATTCTTCACATATATCATCAAGTATTCACGAGCAAATCAACTACAAGCTGTACTTCTACGGAATGTAGATCCAACCTAGCGGTAGAAGGTAATGGGGTCCGCAAGGGGCAGTGGAGTGGTCAATGGTGATGTGAAATATGTTAGAGAAAGAGACACCAAAACACAAAAGGGGATTAATAATACCTGCTTGAAGTTAGAGTAGAGAGCAAGTTTCTCATCGTCAGTAGGAGATGCCTTCAGTCCCTTGACCTCTTCAGCAGCTTTGTTGAAGGCTTCAGACATTGTGGAGCTAGGAGAGGGAGAGGGGAGACTCGTTACACAAACAATGTGTGAAATGGGGAAGGGATCCAGAGTGATACAGAAAATGTGAACACAGCTCACTTCCGTGAAGAAGTGAGAGACGCCGTGTGTTATAAACACAGCATAGGGGGATGGGGGCAAGGAACTTCCTCTTGAAGGAAGTAGGGGTGGTACTAACATACCATTATCACAAACATACACCGAAGAAGGACCGAGACAAACACGTGTGTGCACGTGCCCTACATCTAGACACACCAAGAAGTAGAGTTGATCTGTTGTCGAGAAGAACAGAATAGAAGTGGAGTGTTTCTTGGTAGGCGAGAAAATAAAACTCTTATCTTGTGAAAATGAAGTAGAGAAATTTTTTTCAGTAGTTGCTTGCCATTTTGTTGTGCAGTATTATACCTGAGAGGGTCCTGTGTGTTTTAGCAATGTGTAGAGGTGGAGAGAGAGAGAGAGAGAGAGAGAGAGAGAGAGAGAGAGAGAGAGTGTGTGTGTGTGTGAGGGAATACAGTGAGGGTAAGGAGACTGAGAGCAAAATGGAGAGAGAGATAATGGATAATAAGAGAAACTTAGAAGAAGAGGGCCGGGAGACTCTTGTGAAAAGAATAAAGACTGTGTACATAATGGTCCACAAATAGAGAGAGGGAGACGAAGAGAGAGAGAGAGTACGGAGAGAGTCCGGAGACACGTAGCACAACAATGCTCTTAGACCACACCGATCCAGTACACACACACACAACTACTTGGATCTGATAGTTTGTGGTTAACAAACGGAGGATATCGGAGAGACTTTTCTATATGTTTTTTAGAGAGAATGTGAGTTCTACAAACAAACAGACGTAAGGGTTGTCTCAATACAACTCGGTAATGTAATTTGCGTGAAGAAACCAGATAAACACGAAAAATTGCTGTTGTTTTAAATAAGATCATTTGCATTGTGAAACATATTTACACTGTTCTGTACAATATTATAATAAAACACTTTCACTACAACAGACACTATAACACTAAGTAGCTGGTAATCGTATGTAAAAACCAGCCACGTCCCCAGAGTGGGATGCCGCCACAAAAACAGGTCTGTCCCTCACACCCCCACCTCCTGATAACCAGGCCACGTCCCTGTTAACCCAGATCCCACAATTAGAGTTGTTGAACTGGGGTATTCTCAGTGTGTGGGTGTGTGAGCCCGTTACAGTGTCTATCAGGGCCACTCCATCATCATAGGTAACGGCAATAAAGAGAGAACCCAGACCAATCACATGCTCGGCACACACGTACCCTGGGCTGGTAACTACCCGTAATAAGGTGTAATCCTCTGCCTTCCATATGTAAACCCCTGAACTACTTCCCACGCCTATGACGTCACATGTACCATGGTTACCATGGTTACCGGTCAGGAAGGAGCCGTGTACTAGCCCCGGCTGGAAGTACCCCTCCTTTCCTCCAATAGTAATAGGTTTCATGGTATGGAGATGTTTCTTCTCCTCCAAACACCACACATTTACACGTGCTATATCCAAACTGAACACCCTGGACCCGAGGGGTAGAACTCGGCTGATCATTGTTTCATGACCTCTGAACACATGCACTGCCTCCCCCGTCCCCACATCCCATACACGGAGGGTACAGTCTGATGACCCGGATATGATGGTGTTGTTGTGTTCGTGACACCGTACATCATACACTGGTCCCATGTGCCGGGAACACGTGGCAATAACACGTGACAAGTCTGACGAGATGATGGAGATGCAACCATTGTAATGACCCACCACAACCAGCTCCTCTGTGCTGTCCATACAACTGGGACTCTGGCATGTTCGGGAGGGGAGAGGGTTCATGGTTCCTAGCTCCCAGCCACATACCTTCCTGTCGTCCCCTGCACTGTACATGTGGTGCGAGTTGGCCGTCACACAGAGAACACGACACTGGTGAGCGGGTGGCTGGACCGTTCTTATCTCGCTCCCGTTCTCGTCTTGAAGGGCTGATAAGAGGCTCAAATGTCGTGCAACTGCTGCCCGGTAATAAGATACAGTCTGGGGAGGGCGATAAGAGAGGTGTAGTCGAGCTGACAGACAGACTGCTCTCCATAGCTCTACATCAGAGGTGAGACGGTGCCATTCGCACGATACCTGAAGTGAGGTAATCACTGTCAAATGTGCTGAATTGTATAATTATATCAGCACTGCTATGTTTACATATAATAATGCCACATTGTATAACTAACCAGGGAAGCCTCAACTAGAGAGGCAGGATCAAGATATTGAAGAATTGACAGAGATATCTCCTCCGGAAGCTCCGATACGAAATCCACGATGGCAATCCTTTCTAATTGTCGAACTAGAAACAGCCTATTTGACGCTGGAAGCCGCCCTAGTAACTCCTGCGTGTGAGAGATAGTTTATTCAAACAGCTCAGTATAATATACCGCAACACTGTGAAAGCAATGTGAGAGCGTTATTTAAAACGTACCAAACAGTGTTGACAACATATAATATAGACTGAATACCTGCTTCATGCGTGAAACTAACGGTGGAATGCTAAATCGCATTTGTATGTGTGTGCATGTATCGGGCAGCAACTGAAGAAACTGGGAGACACTTGTGTAGAGAGGTACAACTGTAGGGTGTTTCTATTTCTGTTGCTTAATCCTAATACTATTAGACGCTACAGTGGCAACATGTGCCCGTGTGTTATAGCCACTAAAATATATCCATTAAACCCATGTGCGTGAATATTATTAAACTCTAAACATGTGGGTATGTGTGTAAACGGACACAACTTACACATATTAAGGCAGATCTCTGGCCATCAGAAAGGCCTCTGCTCACAGTATCCAGTACACCCCTCTTCCACGTGAGAAACACATCGGATGGTAATCCATCCTCAGTTGCATTTCCTGTTTCAACTACAGACCGGCAGACTGGGACGGGATCTGTGGTGGTGGGACTGTCGTCCTGTTCTTCTGGTGATACACTCCTGACAAAGTCCTTATTAGGGGACTTGTACACAGAGTTCATGTTTGCTGATCATGGCACAGTGGGTACCCCGCGTGAGCCTTCTCACGTGTCATTCGGCATCTAGTTTGGGGAAATTAGATTTAAAGTTTGCCCGTTGCCGGCTGCCGCTACTCACTAACAACATGTTTTTAGTTTAAACTAGAATTTTTACGCTATTTACAAAATATGTTAAATACTTCAGTGAGGTAACTTGATAGCAATATGACCAACTATTTTTTGAGAGACAGGAGTGTGCCGACTGCCTTTTTTGGCGCGAAAAACGGCTTTTTGACAGAAAAAAAAAACCTTTAAAAAAGCTTCTCAAAAAGTGTGATTTTTTTCATATTCCAAGGTTGCTTCGGCAGCGCAATGCCATAAAATTATCGCGCGTTACAACGTATTTTGGAATTACGACGCCGCGCGGCGGCGATATAGATATGGATTTAAAAATAAAAGGAATTTCAAATTTAAAAAATGACTTTCTGTTCAAATTTTTAAATTTTCGAAGGAATAAGGATCTTCGTCGTGTTTTTGGCATCTAGTTTTTGTTATCTTTCTCGACCTCACCAGTCTATAAATCATAATTGGCGAAAACAAACCTATTTTAGCAACTTTTTCAGTCCAATATCGATCATTTCATGAGACCTAACAACCTGAATTTCTTAGGAAAGGGAAATCCGAGGGCCTAGGGATGAGTGTTGTGGTCAAACGGAAGCCAGTTGCGGCTCATAATTCACATTTTAAGATCAACAGCAATAAGCGGAAACCAAGTAGCAGTAATAACAATTCTAAAAAGCGTCGGAGGGCGACCTCTGATAGCGGCGTCCCTGAAAAGGATAAAAGTTTTGTTCCCGGCGGCGATGAAACGGATCCTCTCAATCTAAAAAATCCTGATTTGACTCTCACCTACACTCCTTCACCCGATCACAAGAACGATCTTCCAACACCTGTGGTTTTTGTTGATCAAAGTGACCCACTATGCCTAAAGAGGTCGCCGAAGAGAAAGCGAGAGAGGAAACACAGCCGTCGTAAAAGTAGTATGAGTGACGATAAACCTCCGGACATAAAATTCAACGAGAAAGCTAAAAAGTTTGCATATGGAAACTACTCCAAATATTATGGGTATAGAAACCCCGCCTTCGATAAGGATCCTCGACTTCAGTTTCTTGATTCGTCCCTCTTTTCCTGGAAAGATGTTTTAGACTTGGGCTGTAACATCGGTCATATAACCCTGACAATCGCTAAAGACTACGAACCTAAGAAGATCCTCGGGGTTGATATAGATGGGAATTTGATCAACATTGCCCGGAAGAATATCAGAAGGTACCTGAGCAAGGAGAAGAGTTCAGAGTTTCCTGTCAGCATGCAGGTGTGTTATGGTCCGCTATTTGGCCCAGGATCCAACAACACAACATTCCCCAACAATGTCACATTCAGACAGGTTAGTGAAAAACAACGATTTAGCAGTACTAAACAACGATTTAGCAGTAGTACTATAATTCAGTTAGTGGATCGTAACAAAAATAATAGTTCTCGTCATCGGTATTACCTAATCGTGTTCCCTTTCTCACAGAACCCTGCTATTTCTCCCTCTTATTATCGACCTAACAAGTCCCTTTTTCAGGAGAACTGGGTACCTAACGAGGGTGCTACAGAGCCAACGGAGATGTTCGATGTTATTCTCTGTCTATCTGTTACAAAGTGGGTTCATCTGAACTGGGGAGACCTGGGGATCAAGAACTTGTTTAGGAAGGTATGTGTATGTAAAGGAGGGTTAGAACATAATATAACTGCACCATGACACTGTCTCAGTTCTACAATAATCGATGATTGGTATACAGTAACACATATATCTGTGAGGGGGGCAACGTGTAACACATCCTCTTAGAGTGTAACAAATCCCTCTACCTCACGTGTACACTCTCTCTCTCACTCTCTCTCTCTCTCTCTCTCTCTCTCTCTCTCTCTCTCTCTCTCTCTCTCTCTCTCACTCTATCTCTTTCTCTTCCTGTTACACTCCCCACCACACACACACACACATATTGACACGCTGTGACACGTGACATAATTGGGTGTGTAACAAAGACTGCATCTTGTTACAAAAGACTGATGCCTCCAGTCTCCTGAAATGGATGTGTCTACTCCTAGATAATAATTCCCCCTAGATGTACCAGGGATGTGTACAATATCCGCCCTAACAACTCCTCTCCCCCACTGCAGATGTACCAGAGCATCAGACCGGGTGGCAAGCTGATTCTAGAGTGTCAGCACTGGAAGGGGTACGGAAGGAGGAAAAAGCTAACTCCCGCCATTTACAAGAACTACCAGGAGATAAGGATTCTCCCTCACGAGTTCCCCCAATACCTTCAGACTATTGGATTCACCAAGTGGCGTACTCTGGGCGTACCAAGTCATTCACAGAAAGGTAAGGTCATCATTTCATCCTTGGTTAACTGTTATTAGGTATATATGTTTGATAATTGATTATCGATTACAATTTATCATCAATTAGTGATATAGCCTTGTTGATAAACTATCGTTACAGGATTCCGAAGACCCATGTGGATGTTCACGAAGCCCCTTGACACTGTTATTTCACCGAGTCAAGAGGATAACACAGACTTCAGCAGCACTCAGCAGAGCTCTTCCTCTTCCTCCGGTGCTCTGCAAAGCGCTTCAAGTCAGGGAGTTTCAAGTAGTCAGGGTGTATCTAGCAGCCAGGGAGTTTCAAGTAGTCAGAATGAGTTACCCCTGGGTGGTGAAGCTGGCAAAACGCCCCCATCACATTGTGATGAAAACTCTAACAATGACATCAATCATGACACGAGTAGTAAGGATGACTTGAAGACCGATGTAACGGAGGATTCCCCTGAAGCTGAATCGTAATGAGCAACCCACCCACTTTCAAAAGTGTGCTCAAACAACAGTGGGCTGTATGTGCAGTGGATGTTCTTTCTAAGTTGGAGAGTGGAGCAGGGGGATTCCACCTTCCATCCCCCACAGTGGTAGATGCTCGGTGGACATCCCATTTGGTGTACGACCAGCGGAGAGGGTAACATTGTTACCATTCTCCAACCACTAGCAAGTCCCGCGACTACTGAAGGTGGGGAAGAAATTGACTAGCCTGTCTGGCGCGGATTTGATGCCACCACAATTTTATTGGAGCCAATACAAAGTACTGACTCCATGTTTATAAACTGATCTATTTGATAAGACAGAGTATGGGGGAGTGAGATATGGGTTGGTGTAGTAAGACAAGGTGCGGGGTGATACGGGATGTGAAAATGGTGAGCGAGAACTGAAATGATGGGCAAATAGATGTGAAAAAGGCGAGGAAAAGGAGTGATAAAGAAGGGTAAATTTGTGTTTTTTGACCAGTGCAGCAAAGAGAGAGTTTCAAGTTGTTTTTACCACAAAGTTTACGTATATATTTGCACAAAGAGCGAAGTAAGTTTTTCGTAATATTTAATTTCGTCTTTTTTATCTTCGTGAACCCTACTCCCTAGTAACTCCCTAGCAACTACCACTGAAACTCCCTAGCAACTCCCTAGCAACTACCACTCAACTTTAGTGAAATCCACTTCCTTCATTACCCGATTTCAATCCCACCTCTTATCTAGCCATGCCATACGCTAACCAGCCGACGATAAAGATCCTTGAACTCACCGATGAAAATATCAAGTTCATTATTGAGAAAACGGACCTTTCAATGGCTAACTCCCTGAGACGTGTATTCATTGCTGAGGTATATAAACCCATTGAACGGGATTGTATGTTTGTTGCATGCGAAATATTTGTAAATATTATAATTTATTATACATACAGCCCTGCCATTTCTCACAATATATTTGTACTGACATTAGTAGGTGTATGTGCTCCTTTTTATTGGACTACACCGTACAGTGCTGGGTAACTGCCAGTATCCTCCTGTCAGTTTGTCAGTCTGTGTTACTGCACTAAGCAATGTCTCATGTCTGTAGTACTGTATATTTATACTAGAACTGTCTGCTGTCTGTATGTTTGTACTAGTATACTGTCTATCTGCTGTCTGTATGTTTGTAGGTACTAGTATACTGTCTATATGCTGTCTGTATGTTTGTACATTGGACCACACTCAATAAGATCTGTTCTATATCCCATACACGCTCAGATATTATGTCTGCTCTACTAAATAATGTAAATATATGTGTAGTACCCTGTGTAGTATAACTAGTACACAGTACCGTACTAGCATGATTATACACTACACAATGTTATGTAGTAATGATATAGGTAATATCTCATACACGTGTGTTTTGTGAGTTTTGCCAGCTTCACTGTCAGAAACACATGGTTTACAGTTTCATACAAGTACATTGTACACACATGTATAATTTCACACACCGAATGTACACTGGACCGTTAGTTGCAGTTGCTATTTAAGTACCATGTTGCGCCATCAGGGGGCCCCTTTCCCTAAAATCCCACTGTGTTTCAGGTTTGCACGCTGGCGATAGATTGGGTTCAAATCCAACAGAACACCTCCGTGTTGATCGACGAGTTTCTATCCCACAGGATGGGTCTGATTCCCCTTACTTCTGATGAAATAGTGGATCAACTCCAGAACTTCAGGGACTGCTCATGCGGTAATTCATCGATTGTCAGAGTTTTTGATATTCTCTCTGGGCAGTACAAATGAACCAGACGGGTATAATCGACTCCCGAGACCCGATCTCACCCCCCCCCCCAATAAGTATAACACTTCCACTCCCCTACAGTGGACTATTGTAGAGAGTGCTCAGTGGAGTTGACCCTTGATGTACGGTGTAATGAGGAGACACCCCGACACGTTACAACACGTGACCTGATCAGCAGTAATCTCAAGTGTATACCCGCCACCAGCAAAGTTCGAGATCACGAGGCTGATGGAGATGGAAGTCCGGTTAGTTTGTCTGTCTTTCTGTCTGTCTGTCTGTTAGTTTGTTTGTCTGTCTAGACTCTAGTGCCTATCAGCTATCTTTCTGTTAGTTTGTTTGTCTGTCTAGACTCTAGTGCCTATCAGCTATCTTTCTGTTAGTTTGTTTGTCTGTCTAGACTCTAGTGCCTATCAGCTATCTTTCTGTTAGTTTGTTTGTCTGTCTAGACTCTAGTGCCTATCTGTTAGTTTGTTTGTTTGTTTGTCTGTCTAGACTCTAGTGCCTATCAGCTATCTTTCTGTTAGTTTGTTAGTTTGTTTGTCTGTCTAGACTCTAGTGCCTATCAGCTGTCTTACTGTTAGTTTGTTTGTCTGTCTAGACTCTAGTGCCTATCAGCTATCTTTCTGTTAGTTTGTTTGTCTGTCTAGACTCTAGTGCCTATCAGCTATCTTTCTGTTAGTTTGTTTGTCTGTCTAGACTCTAGTGCCTATCAGCTATCTTTCTGTTAGTTTGTTTGTGTGTGCTGCGTCCAGTTAAATCATGGATATCATTTCAAAATCATGGTTATCAGTATCATGGATATCAAGTTAGATCCTCACACCTTACTACATATAAAACCTAATTAATGACTTCCTCCTCGTCCACTGAATCTACCCTTGACTCCTTTTACCCCCCCCCCCTCTGGACAGGATGATATTTTGATCTGTAAGTTGAGAAAAGGGCAGCATCTCAAGATGAAGATGTATGCAAGGAAGGGGTTTGCAAAGGAACACAACAAGTGGAGCCCTTGCTCTGCAGTTGGCTTCGAATATGATCCCGACAATGCTCTTCGGTAAGTTTGTACTACACGTATTATTCAATAGTAGGTCACCATATCGTGTTCTTTGTATTAGAAAGTGTTCAACCTGGGCTTCTAATGATTCTACAGCGCATCCAGTTAACGATTGCAACACTTCTTCCAGTTCTACATCTAACAGATCCTTCCTTTCAGACACACAACGTACCCAGTTGCCAAGGACTGGCCCAAGAGCGACTATTCTGAGCTGGAGGAAGACCAGGATCAGGCCCCCTATGAAGTATTTGGGAAACCCGAGAAGTTCTGGTACAACTTGGAAAGTGTGGGATCCCTAAAACCAGAGAGTATCGTACTAACTGGCCTACAGGTCAGATACTAATTAGCTAATTAGCTAGTAGATAGTAAACAATTAGCTAAAAGTTATTATATTAGCTCTAAACTCACATACATTTGCCAGGTACTAAAGAAAAAACTAATGGATGTGCAGAACCACTATAATAACGAAATAGCGAAGGAGGCGCTATATATTGGTTGACGGAACTGCCTAGAGAGAGAGACTCTTTTTATATTATATTCATTTTAATACTATTTTATTTTACCATCTCCAGATGTCTGAAACCCTAGTTTTCTAACTTATAAAACCCATCCCAAACATTAAACCTTGATATCTAGTAGTACAGAGATATGGGAAGGCGAAGGAGTAAGAGGAAACCACCGCCGAAGAAGAAGCTGACTGGTACTCTTGATACCCTCTTTGATTGTCCCTTCTGTAACCACGAGCAGAGCTGTGATGTCAAACTCGATAGACAAAGTAAGAATACACCTAAACACACAGTGACATAGACAAAGTAAGGGAATATCTTGAGGCTCAAACAAATAGTTTAGTTGATTAAATTCTTAGACTGAAATATATATTCTAACTCTCCTCTCTTTCCCCAGATCACACATCACTCACCAGTGCCGGGTGTCTAACTCCCCTCTCTCTCTCCCCAGATCACACAGCCCAGATCCAGTGCCGGGTGTGCGTTGAGAGTTACAAGTGTACGATAAACTACCTCAGCGAACCAGTAGACGTATACAGTGAGTGGATTGATGCTTGTGAGGAGGCGAATAAAGACAATGACTGATGAAGATAGAAAGAGATAATAAGATGATGATGACGAGAGAGAGACAAAGCGTGTGTGTGTGAGAGTGTGTGAGAGAGTGAGAGATGTTTTATATGACATCACGAACATTACCAGATACATCACCTGCTGTTATACATGTACTTTATTTGCTAGAAGATCGTTGATAGCGAGAGATCAAGAAAGAGGGAGAGAGAGATAGGAGAGAGACCAAGAAAAAGGGAGAGCTAGAGCGAGGTGTGACGGCTGTTTTAATATGTGTGTTTTTAAGACATTCATCTATTGGGGTATTATCTCTTTTTATGAGAAGTATAATGTATTGCTGGCTCGTGTCCAACTTGTTGCAACGATAATGAGTCTATATAATCGCTCTCTCCACTGTTTTTCTTCCCTCTTCTCCTTTCCATGCACTATCTTTGTTTTCTGAAGTTTAGTTCTTATCATACATGATATCTCCTTCCTCCCTCCCTCTCTATCCCTCTCTCTCTATCCCTCTATCTCCCTCTCTTTACTATAGGTATATTACCACTATTACACCCACAGCTATGGCAGAAGAGACGACGAAGGCTCCGGTCGACCTACCTCCGAACACCCAAGAAACCATATCAGACCTCCTTCACAAATCGATCCTAGTTTTCAGTCACATAAAAGAGTTCAGGGTATCAGAACCAGATGAACAGAAGCATCGAACCCGACTAAACCGGGTATCAACATATGCCGGTGACGTGTTAAAGATCTTCCAAACACTCCGGGAGAATTGTGAGGCTCTTGACACTGCCACCAAGGACTATTCAGAGACAGAGCTGGAGAAGGCAGCTAGGGAGATAGTCCTGAGGGAACTAATGGGTGATGAGGGGGAGGACAATGAAGAGATGGGGGAAGGAGAGGAGAAGTCAGAGTTGGAGAAAGAGAGGGATGAATTGAGGGGGGAATTGGAGTTTTATAATGAACAATTGAAGGAGATAATCGATAGGACAAGGACAGTTATTAGTGATGTAAATTCAATACAGTATTTCAATTGATTATTTTATTATTGTACCACTTTTAAAAATCATATTTAAATCACATATTTCCCCCCCCCCTTCTATCTCTCTCCTTTTATCTATCTTGTTTATCCCCCTCTATAATCCTTGTAATTCTTGTCAGGACCTGGAATTTTTGGGGGCAAGCTAATTTTTCACCAAATGTTACCCAAGGGTCCCCTGAGTCACCACAAAAAAGTCTAAGAGTGAAGTCCTTGCGGAGAGGTCATTTCCGGGCCACGCCCCTTTTTACCTGTATTATCAGTCATAATTCCAAAATTATGTAAATCCTTTTAGGAAAAGAGTAGAGAAAAAACCAAGGGCACTAGAGTGATCAGCGTCCTCACATTAGTGGGGGTAGGTGCAAAAATTAAGTTTCTATCTGGTCGCGTTAATGAGTTAATTGGATAATTAGGTGCGCAAATAATCGTTTTTGGCCATATGGCTATAGCCACTTTGGAATGGTTTAGAGACTTTTCACTGGTGCCATTTTGTAGGCAATGGCTAACTTATGGGGGGTCGTGGTCGGACTTTTAAGCTCTATCTCCAACCGTTTAGCCGTTATTTGGATTCAAAGGTGCTGAAATGAGCACAAAGAGGCACAAAATCGGACTAATTACCATTTTTTGCTCATTTTCAGCACCTTTGAATCCAAATAACAGCTAAACGGTTGGAGATAGAGCTTAAAAGTCCGACCACGACCCCCCATAAGTTAGCCATTGCCTACAAAATGGTACCAGTGAAAAGTCTCTAAACCATTTTAAAGTGGCTATAGCCATATGGCCAAAAACGGTTATTCGCGCACCTAATTATCCAATTAACTCATTAACGCGACCAGATAGAAACTTAATTTTTGCACCTACCCCCACTAATGTGAGGACGCTGATCACTCTAGTGCCCTTGGTTTTTTCTCTACTCTTTTCCTAAGAGGATTTACATAATTTTGGAATTATGACTGATAATACAGGTAAAAAGGGGCGTGGCCCGGAAATGACCTCTCCGCAAGGACTTCACTCTTAGACTTTTTTGTGGTGACTCAGGTGACCCTTGGGTAACATTTGGTGAAAAATTAGCTTGCCCCCCAAAAATTCCATTACATGGTTTACGATTACCTACAACTATGGCTCATGCAACTATGGCTCATAGAATCTATGAGCCATAGATGCATGCAACTATGGCTCATAGAATCTATGAGCCATAGATGCATACAACTATGGCTCATAGAAATGTGATCTGATTAGGTTCTATGAGCCAAAGCTACCGTGTGCGGCAAAAAAAAGCCCCCCCTAGACCACCATAGTTGCCGATGTGGTGGAGAGCTGTAACTTGGCAGGGTTGCTCCACTATGTCTATCTTGATCCTGACAGAAAAATCAGAGCTCTAGCTCAAAATTCATTTTTTTGGTAGGAATGAACATTGTCATTCATTCCAAGAAAAAAATATTTTCGGTCCAGAATTCAAGCAATTATCTTTGGCCATCGATTAGCTTTCCAATGTGACCAAGATCATCTAAATTGGGCAACCACAAGAGACACAGTGTCATGTTTCTTAAAGTTAGTCAGGTCATGTGATCTTCACCGAATCGTTGAGTGTTCAGTATTACGAATCGGTCTAAGTGGTAGAGAATCACGTATCACGGCTACTAATGAGGGATGACGATGCTGATTGGTCATGAGATCTGTAGCTCTTTGATAAATGTCCTCTTTCCTCGAATCACATTACCCTGTATTGGTACACATACCTCATTAGCGGCCGTGATACGAGATTCCTCTGCCCATTGGCTCGATTAGCAATCCCGGATAATCAACGATTCGGTGAAGATCACATGACCTGACTAACTTTAAGAAACATGACACTGTGTCTCTTGTGGTTGCCCAATTTAGATGATCTTGGTCACATTGGAAAGCCAATCGATGGCCAAAGATAATTGCTTGAATTCTGGACCGAAAATATTTTTTTCTTGGAATGAATGACAATGTTCATTCCTATCAAAAAAATGAATTTTGAGCTAGAGCTCTGATTTTTCTGTCAGGATCAAGATAGACATAGTGGAGCAACCCTGCCAAGTTACAGCTCTCCACCACATCGGCAACTATGGTGGTCTAGGGGGGGGCTTTTTTTTGCCGCACACGGTAGTGAGAGTGAGAGGGACGTGAGTGACACGTGAGAGATCAAATCATATCATATTGAATGAGCACAAATGTAAACGATTTACATAATAATAAATCTAATATTACATAATTAAAATTACACTATCAGTTCATCTTGGATATAATGGTAAAAGGGGTCCTTCTTTGGACAGTTCATAGAGCTTTTCACGTGAATCAGCAGCTGTTTATTCAGATCTGTGATCTGGTAGGTACTAAACAGCCGCCTTGCATTATCACTATCAGGATCCACAGTAAAAAAACTCTCCAACAGGTCTGATTTTCGAGAAAGTAGTATAGGTAGGATATTCCCAGAAATTGCCTGGCTAAATTTTCTGATCTTTCACACTCTTCCAAAACCTCCCGGTACTCGTTGAACGTTGTAGTGTTGTTAGTGACGTCTATAACAATTATAGCCAGTGAATCCACTAACAAATTCTAATGAGCGGGATGAATATGTGACAGTGTCACATATCCATCCCCCTCACTGACACGATTCTGGGATGCTTCATTAGCAGAGTGAAACGATACGAGATACGAAACTTATGATTCGGGGGAGCTCATTAGCAGTGTGAGACGATACGGTATGTGGAACATGATTCGGAGAAGCTTATTAAGGAGTGTTAGACGATATGAGACACGATTCGGAGACTGTTTTATCGCTCTTTCTATCTATCTCTATCTCTTTTTGTCAATTATCTTGGACTTGAGAGTTGCCTACCCTTACTATAATGCGAGCTGACGCTACGCACTTGGTGAGTTTAGTGCCCTTATTTTTGGTAATGAGAGCCTATCGGCTCGGCCGCATTGTTTTTAGGAGGATATGTTATTTTAGATGGAATGCGTTGGGTTTTATTTATTTTCGAGTCTTGCCAAACAGACCAAATTCAAACCATTTCATCTAAAACAACAACATATCCCCCTAAAAATAACGGGGCTGGACAAAAATAAGGGCACCAAAGTGTGTAGCTTCCTCGCATTAGTATGGATAGGAACTAGGTATCTCATCTGGTTCTCAAGATAATTGACAAAAAGAGATAGAGATATAGATAGAAACTAGAAAGAGCGATAAAACAGTCTCCGAATCGTGACTCATATCGTCTAACACTCCTTAATAAGCTTCTCCGAATCATGTTCCACATACCGTATCGTCTCACACTGCTAATGAGCTCCCCCGAATCATAAGTTTCGTATCTCGTATCGTTTCACTCTGCTAATGAAGCATCCCAGAATCGTGTCAGTGAGGGGGATGGATATGTGACACTGTCACATATTCATCCCGCTCATTAGAATTTGTTAGTGGATTCACTGGCTATAATTGTTATAGACGTCACTAACAACACTACAACGTTCAACGAGTACCGGGAGGTTTTGGAAGAGTGTGAAAGATCAGAAACTTTAGCCAGGCAATTTCTGGGAACATCCTACCTATACTACTTTCTCGAAAATCAGACCTGTTGGAGAGTTTTTTTACTGTGGATCCTGATAGTGATAATGCAAGGCGGCTGTTTAGTACCTACCCGATCATAGATTTGAATAAACATCGTGTTAAGGAGCTGCTGATTCACGTGAGAAGCTCTATGAACTGTCCAAAGAAAGACCCCTTTTACCATTATATCCAAGATGAACTGATAGTGTAATTTTAATTATGTAATATTAGATTTATTATTATGTAAATCGTTTACATTTGTGCTCATTCAACATTATATGATTCGATCTCTCACGTGTCACTCACGTGTCACTCATGTGTCACTCACGTGTCACTCACGTGTCACTCACGTGTCACTCGCGTGTCACTCACGTGTCACTCATGTCCCTCTCACACTCATTAGCTATGGCTAATAGAACCTAATCAGATCACATTTCTTTTAGCCATAGTTGTATGCATCTATGGCTCATAGAATCTATGGGCCATAGTTGCATGCATCTATGGCTCATAGATTCTATGAGCCATAGTTGCATGAGCCATAGTTGTAGGTCACCTGGTTTACTAACCCCCTGTCTCTACAATAGCTCTAGGAACTACACCATGTCTACAACAGCCTCAACAGCAGCAGCAGGGTCACCACCTACAACTAGCATTGAACAGCAGAATATCAGCTCCTATGTTAACTCTAGCAGGTACAGTTAACTTTCTCTCGATGTGCCATTTCTCTCGATATAAAGGTTGTGCAACTTTCTGAAAGCAAAAGTAACACTGCCTCTTCATATTATTTGATCATCCCGCTTTTTCCCCAACAGGTTCCCTAAGGCGTCCTCTCCCATCCAAATGATCCTATTCGCTGTTACCCTCCCACTGTGTCTATCACTGGCCCTTATTCGACTATTCCTGGGTCTACAAGCCCTTATCATATTATGTATCATGCCGAAACGATTGAAACTCCGGAGGTATGTTGCAGATCTTTTATTGTTCTTATTTTGACAGTTGCCATGGGCGTGAACCCCCTCTCCCCCTTACCTGTTAGGGGATTCAGTTGATTAACTACTTTTGAGATTACGTGCTAACACAGTTATTACCCCGTCAGGTACTTTTTAAGGCTTGTCCTAATGCTGATAGGAGTGTTTTTACACGTGGAAAAGCCACCTAAAAAGTCCTTCAAGCCAGCGGTATGTACCATGAGTTATTTTATCTCCCGTAATTCATCGCAGAATTCTACTGATCGTCCTCCCTTGTTCCAACCCTCCCTCACACACCCCCTATCTTCTCACAGCCCCCTCCCTCACACACCCCCTCTCTTCTCACAGCCCCCTCGCTCACACAGCCCCCTATCTTCCCCCCCCCCCTCCCTCACCCCACTTCTCCCCACAGGTTATTGTCTCGAACCATGTGTCAGTTCTGGATCGCCTCCTTGTAGAGTGCTGTATGCCCTGCTATACGGTAAGGCGCGGACACTCCCACCCTTTCAAAGTTTTCCTAACTTTGCGCGCGAGGGTGCGCAGCGCCGCGTTTACCGGCTGTGTCTTCAACAACACTGAGAGTTTACCACCTGAGTTTGTGTTTACCACCTGGGTTTGTGTTTACCACCTGGGTTTGTGTTTACCACCAGCCACATTGTCTAAACACACATTCAACTAACATTTTGTTATTTTCCCACAGTTAAGTGTCAGAGATATTCCACTTCTTGTGAGACTGGTTGTCGGTTCTCTGGACATGACGCCCCGACACGAGGCACCCCCACCCACTGCAGTCGCTAAAACCCATCTCGACAACTCAGATGTCCCCATACTAACCCTACCTGAGCAGATGATGACGAATGGAGGGGGTCTACTGAAGTTTGCCAGTTGGCCCTTTAGCATCAGTCCCGATGTGCAGATTGCATGTGTTGAGGTGAAAAGGTTGCATTTCCTGAGGCCAAATCTGTCCCATGTGTTTTCCAGCTCGACAAGTGACTTCTTTTGGTGTCTCTTCTCACCTGCACATTTCGCTACAATCAGGTAGGACTGAGGTGAATAAAGGGTGAATAAGGGAGGAATAGTATAATTAATATCTTGTCTCACAAAATATTGTCCTCTCTGAACCGAGCCGAAGGCAGCGTGCGAGACATTGCAGTTATGTAGTATGACAATTAAACCATGAATGTTTATTAGGTTTCTGTCTGTTGGAGAAGACTGGAAAGACCGGAATCCTGAACAAAAGGCCAGCTTCACACAGACTCTAATAAGCAACGAGTTAGGTGTACCTGCCCTAAAGCTAACATGTCATGACGTCAACGAGCACAAGAAAAGTTTGGTGAAGGAGCAGGTGGTGGATCTGGATAGTCTTGTTAGGCAGGTGGTAGAGGTGCTGCCTAACATACCTGAATCAGAGATACGGGCTGACCTTAGTGAGTGTAAAACATGTGAAATTTAGCCACTCATCAATCCTATTGATGATGTCAATATAATGGCACGGTGACAAACTTCAAAAAATTTGCATTAGTACCGATTACACCCCCCCCCCCCCCAA
Organism: Hormiphora californensis; assembly: GCA_020137815.1. Lineage (NCBI taxonomy): Eukaryota > Metazoa > Ctenophora > Tentaculata > Cydippida > Pleurobrachiidae > Hormiphora > Hormiphora californensis. Next base: position 9,201,623 of record CM035350.1, read on the forward strand.
CTCAAACGTCCCATTATCATTCACTTTTCCCTACAGTGAGGACACGAGACACAACCCAAACGATTTACAACCTGGTCAAGACGGCTCCTAGGTCCGTGCCCAACAAGTCTCAACTAAAGAACACCGCGACAGCATCAGCTGGTACTGCTGGTGGTACTGGGAAGGCCTCTGGAAGTGTTTTTAAGAACCCAGTAGCGAGAGCAAACATGTTGGAACTGAAGAAGGCTGAACTCATCGCCAGCGGAAGAGCGTGAGTATTATTTACTTTGATTTTCATTGACATATCATGAGTTATACTTACCTTGCCTATCTCACCACGGGCTTAAACAAAACAAAGTTACACCTATCTCGTCCCCAAGTCACGTAATCGCCCATTCCACCCTCTAACACCATCTAAGTTCTAACACCATTTTCTTCTTTGTTATATAGGAGGTATATTGAGAAACACGGGTTGACCAATATCGATTCGTGAGGAGACATGGTGACTAGCCAGCTACCATTAAGACGTGTTATGTTCTAACCCTCCTTTACACGGCAACGGATACTGGAGAGAGGGTCGAGCTAATTGGGACTGTGTGCATTGTGTATCATGAAAATTTAACATTTCTTTGAAGGATATTATCTTTTTGTGTTTGTGTATCATAATAATTAGTTGGTTGAGAATATATGTTCAATTTAGAGAGTTCCCCCTCTATCATCTGCGTTTCCTCTCTACTCATTTCTTAACCCCATCCACACCTAACCCCACACATCTCTATAGCTCCCTGTCTCTTCCGGTTACCATGACATCTATTCCTGTCTGCGAGGGTGTTTCCAAGATAGTGATCCAAGAGGGTAGTGGTAAACCCGTTACAAAGGGCTCCAGTGTGACTGTCAACTGTACCGGCATGTTGACCTCCGGTATGAAGAAGTTCTGGTGTACCAAGGACCCCGGACAGAAACCATTCACTTTTAATGCTGGAGTTGGACAGGTAGGAAACCATCTCAAAATGTTGCCTCCACCCCTCCACAAAATGTTACATACCCCCCCCCCCTCCCTACAAAGTGTTACATGTCCCCCTCCCTACAAAAGTTTACCAATTACCCCTTCTCCCCCTGCTAGGTGATTGCTGGATGGGACCAGGGATGCCTAACCATGCGAGAGGGAGAGACATCCCGGATAACCATGACCGGGGAGAAGGGATACGGTGCGGGTGGTTTCCCTGCCTGGGGTATTCCTCCCAACGCTTCTCTCACCTTTGAGCTTGAGATCGTCCGAGTTGCATAAACGCAGGGATATCTTCATTTTTTAAACAATTTTCATATTTTTCTTTTACACAGTTATTATATAGCGAGTGTGCTGTTAGGAGTGTTTATGGTAGTGTGGTGCTGCAGATGTTTGACATTGTTTTTTGTCCCTATTTTCCTACGAAATTAATGTCCCAACACCTCCCATTTCTAACCTCCCAATCCCAACCCGTGTACCCCCACTAAACATAACAACCCTCTAGATGCCCCACTAAAACCCTTCTCTCCTGTTGGGATCCCAATCCCAACCCTTTCCAAATCCCACCCCCTCCAGATGCCCCACTAAAACCCTTCTCTCTCTATAGGATGTCCCACTAAAACCCTTCTCTCCTGTTGGGATCCCAATCCCAACCCTTTCCAAATCCCACCCCCCCCCCCCCAAATCCCACTAAAACCCCTCTCTCTCTCTCTCTCTCTCTATAGGATGTCCCACGCGGTAGTGAACGCTGACCGTGAGACTCTGATCCAGTGTCCCTATGACCCTGTACACATGGTATCTGAAATGAGGATGCCCTACCACCTCATTAAATGCAGGGCTAACCACAATGCTGCTGAGTACGCGATGTGCCCCTATGAGGCCCGCCACATAGTCCCCAAATCCCAGTTAACAGCCCACCTCGCCACGTGTGACAGGAAGGCCATTGTGGAGCCTCAGTTGGTATTCTCGGCACCCACCAATATGAGGGCCAACATCCCTGAGAGTAGGGGAGATAGTCTGTTACAGGAGGTCAGTAATGAGTGGGACTTTGAGGCCCCCGCTGCAGGAGCCACCAACAGGGTAGTCACCCAGACCGTCCACAACACCTTCCACTCTGTGGTTAACAACAGGGGCCAGGAGCCAGTTGTGGTGGACCGGAGGGAGTACCCCAGACCTCCTAGTGCGGTGGAGAAGGGAGGGAAGGGTGGCAAGGCTAGGGGTCTGGGACGGGGATCCAGGAGGACAGCTGGGGTAGCATCTAGTAGCTCTCTGGCGGGTGGATTTGATGCCTTCCAACACCAACCCGAACCAGAGCCATCTTGGGAGCAGCCAAGTGAATTCCAGGATGCCTTCGAAGCTGGGATCTCAAAGGGACGGGGCCGAGCGGGGGAAATGCCACGACGACCCCACGCTGGCTCTAAGAAAGGGTCAGATAAGGGGAGCAAGGATGGTAGCGAGTGTGGGAGTTACACATTCTCTGACTACCCAGCCAGCGAGTCGAACAGTTATTATGGTGGGGCTTCTTCAGTCAACACCAACCCGACATACCCAGGCTCCTCTCCCCGTACTCCAATAAACTCATCAATAAACTCATTTGCTAACCTTAGCATCGCATCACAACCATCCCAGACATCCCAGTACAATTCCTCCCCTTCACAGCCTCAAAACTCCTTCGGTGCCCAGTCTCAAAACTCCTCTCCTTCTCAGTTCCAAAACTCCTTTGCTTCACAGCAGAACTCCTTTGCTTCGCAGCAGAACTCCTTTGCTTCGCAGCAGAACTCCTTTGCTTCCCAGCAAAACTCCTTTGCCCAGTCCCATAACTCCTTTGCCCATCACACAAGCCCTGTCAATTCCTTTGCCGGGTCTGTATCCAGTGGTCCAGCCTACTCTACTCAGTCTGCACCTCCTTTCGTGGCACGAAATACAGTTCAGGTGACTTTTTGTTCAGGGCCCGACCGGGGTCCCCACCCGGCCTAAAATATATAGAAAAACATGTCTTGTTTACATTTGTGTTTTAACTTTGTTTTGAGACTCATCATTCCATCCCTTTCTCAGGAGGAACTGATGAAAGAGAGAAGGAAGGTAGAAAAGAAAATCAAGGAAGCCAAGATACTGAATCAGCGGTTAGAGGGAGGAGAGATTCTCGAACAGAATCAGGTACCCACTAGCTGACATTTTCATATTTCTCTCTCTTCCTCCGGCCTCCCCTCTTTTTTCATCACTTCCCCGCATCCATAGTTTTTCCTCCCCCCTTTCCTTCACTTTCTCTTCATCCCCCCTCTTTCCCTCACTTTCTGGGATGGTGCTATTCTCAACTTGCCTCCCGCATAAATCCTTTGCCTACTGATCCCCTTCTTTCTTACAGGTCATGAAGGCTGGATCTCTGGCAACTTGGCAGAATGAACTGAACCTCCTTAACAACAGGATCTCCCAACTACCTCTCCGATCATAGTTCTACCCTCTCACCTGACCCTGGGAATTAGATTATCCTAGGAGAGTGAGAAACTGACGGTGGTGGGGAAAAGAGACCGAAAAGAGACAACATTGTTTTTAAATCAAACGTTATTTTTTACAAATTATTAACCATAGATATCTATTCTGTATTATTTTGAAAGTAATTTTGGGATTTATTTTATTTCGGTATCGCTGTACGTAATAGACACTATGGCGGCTTGTGGAGTTGGAATCGGGCGTCGTCCACATGTAATCCTCTCAAATCTCCGGTGTGTCTACCAGAACCTCTCCTTGGAGAACTGGCTGCTTCAGAACTGGAACTTTGCCAAATCAGATTGTCTGCTGGTGTATCGGAACAAGCCTTGTGTGGTTATTGGGAGGTTCCAGAACCCCTGGAGGGAGGTGAATGTGGCTGAAGCTCAACAAAAAGGTACAAGTTGTGCCATCTCCCTCAATCCTTCCCAACCGTGTACCTCTCATGACTCACAATCTTCAGATCAGTAGAATTCTGATTAGTGACCCCCACCTCCGTATTAATTGTTTACCATTCTCTTCCTGCTCAGGTATTGACATTGCCCGGCGGGTCAGTGGAGGCGGAACGGTCTACCATGATTTGGGGAATGTAAACTTCTCCTTCTTCACTGATAAACCATCTCACTGTCCTGCTAAAAATCTTACCTTCCTCTCCGGTAGGTGTATTGGAAGGGTTGTATTGTAAGGTGTGGGGCAAGGTACATTCGGACACCGATTTACCAGGCTTTCACACCCGAACATCCTGGTAAATCGGTATCCAACTGTAAATTATTATTCTCCTGAGTCATGAGATGGGGGTTTGCAGTTCACCCGCAGTTCATGATGAATTACTATCGAAATCGATTCATATTAGGTTGTCCAGTAAAGATTTTCGTTTGGCATTTTTGGGAAAATGGTTTGAGATCGAGCAAAATGGACTTCACCACCGTTTTTCTCGCGCGATTTTGGATCGGAATAGTATGCCTGATATCGGTATATGGCTGTTCTGGGGTCCCAGCAGGCTATTTTCTCTACCCCACTCTTGTTGCCGCTGTCCGGGGTTACCAAAGTTTTTTAAACGCTGCCCTAAGAAAACTGGTACAGACTTTTTAGCTCCAATGGTGCTTAATCGATAGCAAATCGTCTAAGGATGAAATATATATGCGATTTTGGTCTCTACGCGTTCGCTAGGAACCACTAGAACAGTAAATGGGGGGGGGGCCCGCGTGAATTTAATATCCATGTCCTAAATAAACACGTCCGACTTTAATGTCCCTGGGACATTAAAGGACATTAAAAGACATTAAAAGACATTAAAAGACATTTAATTAAAACATGAATTTTCAGCTATTATTAAACTAAAATGGCGTTTTCAACCACTTAATATTTACTCCTAATGTCCCCTCTATCGATTCCAACCAATACCATAGATATTGGGGGTGATTACGCATCATTTTAGGGTGGCCCGGTACCTCGAAGCGAACCCCGGAAATTTTGAAGTTTTGGACTAAATTTCAAGGTTTTCAAGTGAAAATAGCCCCGATTTTGATGAAACTCAGTCAGAATGGTCTTTGGTGTCTAATTAGAAGTCAAAAATTTTTTAAATGCTCAAATCCTAAATTTAGGTTTTTCTAGGATTTTTAGGTTTTTTTTGCTTTTTATTTATGGGTTTCAGGAACGTCCTAGAACAAAATAAACAGAACCATCTTTCTCGGCGTGAAATTCTGCATCGATTATAGTGGCTACAAACCTTTCTATGACGTAAGGTAAAAACCTTTGGTTAAAACATGTGGTAAGGTTTTTTAGGTTTTATTCGTTACACAGACATCGCAGATCAAAATGGTTTTCACTAAAATGATTTCCGCATCATCAATACACGTCGATTGAGTACCTATAACATGGTTTTCTGACAAGAGGTTCGCCCGTTAGCCTAAAACATGTACCCGCCCCTATAACATGTACCCGTTTGGGATTTTTTGGGATAACTTCTTAACCTTACGCCATAGAAAGGTTTATAGCCACTATAATCGATGCAGAATTTCATGCCGAGAAAGTTGGTTTTATTCATTTTGTTCTAGGACGTTCCTGAAACCCATAAACGCCAAAAAACCTAAAAAACCTAAATATCGTAAATTTTGGGTTTGAGCACTAAAACTTTTTTTACTTCTAATTAGACACCAAACACTATTTTGACAAAATCGGGGCTATTCTCTACTCGTTTCATAAGATGATTTTGAGATATCGTCTAGGCTAGAATTATGCACATGTAAAAGAGGCACCGCACCCACAGCCCACACAAAAGCAAGCCTAATCACCACTGAAAACTAATGAACATTCATTGGAATCGAAAGATGGGACCTTTAGTAGTACATTGGTGGTAGATATGTTTGGTAACACATTTTGAAATGGCTTTTGGAAGTTATAATTTAATGTCTTTTAATGTCTTTAAATGTCCTTTAATGTCTTTTAATGTCCTAAATAAACACGGGCAATTTAATGTCCCAAAAATCGAGGGACATTAAAGGACATTTTAATACGCGGGCCCCCCCCCAGTAAATGTAACATGGGAAAGTGAAAAATGCACATAAAAACTGGCCCGTTTTGGGGTACATGTTCGAAAACGTCAATTAGTCACTTTAAAAGTCAACCAATCACATCATTGGCTTCACTATGTCTTACAACTTACTTAGAGCTATCTTTTACTGCAGAGTTTTCGATTATAAGCCAATCCTGAAGAGACCCGGAAGTGAAAGTTTCTAATTTTTACCAAAAATTTTTGGAGGCCCATTGCTCAGTGACAAAATTAAGATAGGATGTTTTATTACATCTTGAACGGTAGGTAATTGTCCAATGAACAAGCTTGATGCAACAGAACATCGCACCGGTACCATTTTTAAGAAGTACAGCAGCTTTAGTACTAAAACTCGAAAATCGCGATTTTCCATAAACAGCGGCAACAAGAGTGGGGTAGAGAAAATAGCCTGGTGGGAACCGAGAACAGCCATATACCGATATCAGGCATGATATTCCGATCCAAAATCGCACGAGAAAAACGGTGGTGAGGTCCATTTTGCTCTATCTCAAACCATTGTCCCATAAAGAGCGAAACGAAAATCTTTACTGGACAACCTAATAATTATCATACCAGGAACCGACCGAATCAGAAAATACTGGTCCCTGATTGGCTGATAACCAGTCACGTGACCTAAATAACGAGTTCTGATTGGTTGTTTACTTATTTCGGTCGGTTCCTGTATCATACAGCCACCCCCTGTCTAATGTCACAATGATTATTCTAGAAGTTATGCCTCTCCATTATTTCGAGGCTCCTCCCCTCCATTGTACCTACTAGACTGTCCTCACACCCTTCTGCAGCCCACCCAGTAAATGTTATCACCTCTCCCCCTGCAGACACACTGAATCAGTGGGCGGACCTGGGATTGAAGACGAACAAAAGACATGATATGAGTATTGGGGAGGCCAAGGTGACCGGGAGTGCCAGTCGAATCATCCGTACAGGTATATCCGACAATCAACAGCCCAATACACATGTTTAGACCATTGTCTACCTACTCGGAAATCATATCATGTTTAAAATATTGACTTGATCATCTACTGTATACGAACAATCCTATTGTAATATACCTACTTCAAACCCCTTTTTCCCACTCCCAGGTTCATTTCACCATTGTACCCTCCTGGTTACATCCTCCCTCTCCTCCCTCTCTTCAGTTCTCCATGGTGACCCTCACATAACAACCTCCATAGCAACCGCTTCTGTTCCCTCCCCGGTAACCAACCTTGCCTCCCACTCATGTGACGTCATAGTCACGCCAGGTCACGTGATAAGTCACGTGACATCCTCCTATCTCGCCCGTTATGATGTTCATTTCCCGGAACCCGAGTTACCTTGGACACCTGAACAGGACACAGCAGGGGAGGTTATGGTCGTGGATGAGCTACCGGGAGTGGCGGATGAACCTGATCATAAAACATGGGGCTGGGTGTTTGGTAGGACACCAAAGTTTACCCGCTCCTTTGGGGATGGGGTCGAGGTGGTCGTGGATAAGGGAATTGTGGTTGAGGTATCGGATAGGAGTTTGAAGGAGGTAGTTGGGACTCGGTTCAATCAAACAACAATTCAACAAATGTTATATTTCAACTGATTAAATTATACAATGGAATCATTTTATTTTGCTAGCTAATTTTAGTATTGGGTATTCGCCGTTTGTTGAATTTGAATCCGTTCCCCCAACTTCAGAACTCCGTGATACCTCCCTTATTTTAGCTTACTACGCCTATCCTCCCATATAATATTCCTGTCACAAACCTATTTCTAACCACCCTGCCCGGCCCAGCTCTATAACCACAGTCCACACATCACATCTAGCAGACAATGGGCAGAAGACAAAAGAAGACAAAAGTTGGGAATGATAGAGAGATGCGGGCTGTCACTCGGAATTTCTCCAGAGGAACCGGTCCTGATCTGAAGACAGTGGGTGATAAGAAGTTAAGGAGGGAGCTAATTGTCAAGGAGAAGAAGAATGCGATGGCTGTAAAATCAGCTGCCCTTGCTCAGCTTATGTTGCCAGAGGTATGTGATTGTTTGTTTGTTTGTCTATCTACTTGTCTGTCTGTACGTTTGTAGATCGGATGCAACTAGCAATGGAAAGATTTACCACACTCTCTCCACCCAGGAAACGGGATGTCTGGAGGCGGATGAGGGAGAGAGAACGATGAAATTCAAACAGCATGACATAGTGAAACATGTTGACGTGGGTAGCGCCCGGAAACACTTCTCTCTCACTCTCCCGGAACATGGTCCCTACAAGTGTGCTTACACCAAAAACGGCAGGTAAAATAGAAGAAGAACATTGTCACTCCCACCCCACCCCTAACTGGCCACAAAATAGTAGTCTGACTCTCCATGGCCCCAATTGAAGGAGATGTTGGACTCCACCGGGATGTGCAACACATATCAATGAATCACGACCTTTTTGTTTCTTTGTATCCAGGAAGAGATTTGAATCCTTGTTAACTTGCTATCTCCCCAGGAAGTTGCTGATTGGTGGAGCTAAAGGTCACATAGGAACATTTGATTGGCAGACGGGGGCTCTAGGGTGCGAGATCCATGTTAGGGAAACCATACGTGATGTAGTGTGGCTTCACAACAAGGATTTCTTCGCTGTGGCACAGAAAAAGGTACTTATTCAGGAGGATATGGGACAGGAACCGACCGAAACAAGTAAACAACCAATCAGAACTCGTTATTTAGGTCACGTGACTGGTTATCAGCCAATCAGGGACCAGTATTTCCTGATTCCTGATGTGGGAGGTATGTGGGATGTAGGCTATTTTCTATATATATCGTGGTAATACGTTGAAATTTCCCTCGTTCGACTCTTTTTCACTACACTCCGTAAAAAAAGGATTACAACAATATAAGTTGTAAATAGATCCTGAAATGGGATGATTAGAATGCCGTCAAGACTGGTTAGACATAATGATCAATACAATCAAATTAAAATGTTAAAGACCGGTGGTAGTACCACCCTAGTACCACCCTTAGGCTGACAGTATCTTTATTGACAGAATTACCTCTTCAACTCTTTCTCAATCTCCCTCGTTCTGACTTCTGTTTCTCAATCCCATTCTGTTTCTCAATATCACCCCTATTATCTCCCCTCAGTACACCTACATATACGATGGATCAGGAACTGAACTGCACCGTCTACAGAACCACATCAACCCAGTCTTCCTGGATTACCTTCCCTACCACTGGTTACTGGTATCTGCAGGTGTTACTGGATACCTCAAGTACCATGATACCAGTGTGGGCAAGTTAGTGGTGGAGTTGAAGACAAGGATGGGACAACCACACGCCATGGCGCAGAATCCTTGGAATGCGGTCATGCACTTAGGTGAGAGGGAATTAGATCCGGACCCATTATAGGACGGGGGTGTGATATTCTTTAGTTTCGAGTCCCAACTAACCACCTCTACAATCTATCAGGTCATGCTAATGGCACGGTGTCCATGTGGTCTCCCAGTATGAAGGAGCCCCTGGTAAAGATGCTTTGCCATCACGGCCCCGTAACGGCCATTGCATCGGACAACACGGGCAGACACATGGTAACGTGTGGTATGGACAACCAGTTAAAGATATGGGATATCAGATCGTACAAGAACTCACTGTCTTATCACACCCACCGGCCGGGTGGACAACTGGCGGTCAGTGCAACGGGACTTATCGCAACCTCTCTCGGGGGACTCGTCCAGGTATACCATGATGTGAAAATGAGACTTTTGAGGTTTTCAAAACTTATTCGTGTACATGTCCCCCCTCATGTTTCAGGAATATTACTTTTATTTTTCAATCCCGTTAAATAGGTCTGGAAGGATTCCTTCGCCACGAAACAAAAGTGTCCCTACATGACCCACCGACTAGAGAGTGGCAATATCGAGGGTCTCCAGTTCGCTCCCTTTGAGGATGTCCTGGGTGTGGGTCATACCAACGGGTTTACCAGTCTTCTCATACCAGGTACTGCTCCTTCATAAAGACAGCTGTTACTCCTTTATAAAGACAGCTGTTACTCCTTCATAAAGACAGCTGTTACTCCTTCGCACAACCACCTACTTACCAGTGGTTCATTTTTAGGTGCGGGACAGGCCAACTTTGATGCACTGGAGGCAAATCCATATGAGAACAAGCGCCAGAAACAAGAGGCTGAAGTAAAGAATCTCTTGAGCAAGGTCTGTTTATGACCCATTTCCTCTCTCCTCTAAGCCTTTCTCAGAAGTTAGAACCCCCTGAAACACCCCCTAATACCTCATCCCTCTCCCTCAGATCCAACCAGAGTTGATATCCCTGGATTCTGGCAATATCTCCCCCTAACACCTCATCCCTCTCCCTCAGATCCAACCAGAGTTGATATCCCTGGATTCTGGCAATATCTCCCCCTAACACCTCATCCCTCTCCCTCAGATCCAACCAGAGTTGATATCCCTGGATTCTGGCAATATCTCCCCCTAACACCTCGCCTCTCCCTCAGATCCAACCAGAGTTGATATCCCTGGATTCTGGCAACATCTCCCCCTAACACCTCATCCCTCTCCCTCAGATCCAACCAGAGTTGATATCCCTGGATTCTGGCAATATCTCCCCCTAACACCTCATCCCTCTCCCTCAGATCCAACCAGAGTTGATATCCCTGGATTCTGGCAATATCTCCCCCTAACACCACATCCCTCTCCCTCAGATCCAACCAGAGTTGATATCCCTAGATTCTGGCAATATCTCCCCCTAACACCTCGCCTCTCCCTCAGATCCAACCAGAGTTGATATCCCTGGATTCTGGCAATATCTCCCCCTAACACCTCATCCCTCTCCCTCAGATCCAACCAGAGTTGATATCCCTGGATTCTGGCAATATCTCCCCCTAACACCACATCCCTCTCCCTCAGATCCAACCAGAGTTGATATCCCTGGATTCTGGCAATATCTCCCCCTAACACCTCATCCCTCTCCCTCAGATCCAACCAGAGTTGATATCCCTGGATTCTGGCAATATCTCCCCCTAACACCTCATCCCTCTCCCTCAGATCCAACCAGAGTTGATATCCCTGGATTCTGGCAATATCTCCCCCTAACACCTCGCCTCTCCCTCAGATCCAACCAGAGTTGATATCCCTGGATTCTGGCAATATCTCCCCCTAACACCTCATCCCTCTCCCTCAGATCCAACCAGAGTTGATATCCCTGGATTCTGGCAATATCTCCCCCTAACACCTCATCCCTCTCCCTCAGATCCAACCAGAGTTGATATCCCTGGATTCTGGCAATATCTCCCCCTAACACCTCATCCCTCTCCCTCAGATCCAACCAGAGTTGATATCCCTGGATTCTGGCAATATCTCCCCCTAACACCTCATCCCTCTCCCTCAGATCCAACCAGAGTTGATATCCCTGGATTCTGGCAATATCTCCCCCTAACACCTCATCCCTCTCAGATCCAACCAGAGTTGATATCCCTGGATTCTGGCAATATCTCCCCCTAACACCTCATCCCCCTCCCTCAGATCCAACCAGAGTTGATATCCCTGGATTCTGGCAATATCTCCCCCTAACACCTCATCCCTCTCCCTCAGATCCAACCAGAGTTGATATCCCTGGATTCTGGCAATATCTCACCCTAACACCTCGCCTCTCCCTCAGATCCAACCAGAGTTGATATCCCTGGATTCTGGCAATATCTCCCCCTAACACCTCGCCTCTCCCTTAGATCCAACCAGAGTTGATATCCCTGGATTCTGGCAATATCTCCCCCTAACACCTCGCCTCTCCCTCAGATCCAACCAGAGTTGATATCCCTGGATTCTGGCAATATCTCCCCCTAACACCTCATCCCTCTCCCTCAGATCCAACCAGAGTTGATATCCCTAGATTCTGGCAATATCTCCCCCTAACACCTCGCCTCTCCCTCAGATCCAACCAGAGTTGATATCCCTGGATTCTGGCAATATCTCCCCCTAACACCTCATCCCTCTCCCTCAGATCCAACCAGAGTTGATATCCCTGGATTCTGGCAATATCTCCCCCAAACACCTCGCCTCTCCCTCAGATCCAACCAGAGTTGATATCCCTGGATTCTGGCAATATCTCCCCCTAACACCTCATCCCTCTCCCTCAGATCCAACCAGAGTTGATATCCCTGGATTCTGGCAATATCTCCCCCTAACACCTCATCCCTCTCCCTCAGATCCAACCAGAGTTGATATCCCTGGATTCTGGCAATATCTCCCCCTAATACCTCATCCCTCTCCCTCAGATCCAACCAGAGTTGATATCCCTGGATTCTGGCAATATCTCCCCCTAACACCTCATCCCTCTCCCTCAGATCCAACCAGAGTTGATATCCCTGGATTCTGGCAATATCTCCCCCTAACACCTCATCCCTCTCCCTCAGATCCAACCAGAGTTGATATCCCTGGATTCTGGCAATATCTCCCCCTAACACCTCATCCCTCTCCCTCAGATCCAACCAGAGTTGATATCCCTGGATTCTGGCAATATCTCCCCCTAACACCTCATCCCTCTCCCTCAGATCCAACCAGAGTTGATATCCCTGGATTCTGGCAATATCTCCCCCTAACACCTCATCCCTCTCCCTCAGATCCAACCAGAGTTAATATCCCTGGATTCTGGCAATATCTCCCCCTAATACCTCATCCCTCTCCCTCAGATCCAACCAGAGTTGATATCCCTGGATTCTGGCAATATCTCCCCCTAACACCTCATCCCTCTCCCTCAGATCCAACCAGAGTTGATATCCCTGGATTCTGGCAATATCTCCCCCTAACACCTCATCCCTCTCCCTCAGATCCAACCAGAGTTGATATCCCTGGATTCTGGCAATATCTCCCCCTAATACCTCATCCCTCTCCCTCAGATCCAACCAGAGTTGATATCCCTGGATTCTGGCAATATCTCCCCCTAACACCTCATCCCTCTCCCTCAGATCCAACCAGAGTTGATATCCCTGGATTCTGGCAATATCTCCCCCTAACACCTCATCCCTCTCCCTCAGATCCAACCAGAGTTGATATCCCTGGATTCTGGCAATATCTCCCCCTAACACCTCATCCCTCTCCCTCAGATCCAACCAGAGTTGATATCCCTGGATTCTGGCAATATCTCCCCCTAATACCTCATCCCTCTCCCTCAGATCCAACCAGAGTTGATATCCCTGGATTCTGGCAATATCTCCCCCTAACACCTCATCCCTCTCCCTCAGATCCAACCAGAGTTGATATCCCTGGATTCTGGCAATATCTCCCCCTAACACCTCGCCTCTCCCTCAGATCCAACCAGAGTTGATATCCCTGGATTCTGGCAATATCTCCCCCTAACACCTCATCCCTCTCCCTCAGATCCAACCAGAGTTGATATCCCTGGATTCTGGCAATATCTCCCCCTAACACCTCATCCCTCTCCCTCAGATCCAACCAGAGTTGATATCCCTGGATTCTGGCAACATTCTACAGATGAAGAGTACAGAGGAACCTGCAAAGGAGCTAACCGAGAAGGAGCTAGTGTTAAAGTTCAAGATGAAGGGACGAAACAGCGCTAAGAAACGATTCCTCAGGAAGTAAGTAGTTTACTTTTCCTGGTAGCGATTATATAATCGCGATTGACTAGTCATTACCGGGATTATTACAAACGTGCCAATCTTCGTCTGTTTTCTAACAAATCCCTCTTTTTATCCAGGGAGAAACACATAAACGATGAGCGGGGATCTCGAATTAGGGCCGCCTTGGACAAAGAGAGAGAAAATCAGGAGGAGGCTGGTGATGAGGGAGAATCAAGTAGCAGAACGCCCCTTGCAGAACCTGGTATTCTGGATCGATTTAAATCTAAAGACTGATTATTTTCACATATTAATCCCAATTTATTTTATTTATACCCCCAATATCACCCGATTTGTTTATTATACCCAGCCACACTGTTGGTTTCTGTCTGGCGACCCGATCTGGGCGCACTGTCAAAACGGGGTCGCCACACTACAGTGGTTGATGGTTTATAGTTTTATCAGCTTGAGCGGGTCTCGCTTGCTGGATGTGGGACTTTGTTGGGCTGTTGTGCAACGTAGTAATCTATTATTTAGTGGTATACCGTACATGCATTAATTTGGAGGGAGAGTCAAGTTTTTTTCTGACACCCTGTATATTTTAGTAGAATTTTCAGGTGTTACATCGAGTATTATATTTGTAAGTGTGTGTGTGTGTGCGTTTGACAAGATTGGTATGTTTACATCAAGAGAACATTTCATTTACAACACCCCGTAACAATCGTATTTTAACTTATTTACAAGAATTTAACAAACAATTAATTAGATTTAATTAACATCCTTTCTAGCTCTTACAACACTTGTTACAGTCAAGACGCCAGACGTAGTTTCCGCTCGTTCCCTTGGTGTGGTTTACCTCAACTGAAAGAGACAGATAATTATGGATTCAGTTACTCAGATCTACTGGGTTAGAAATCATATTTGACAGTAGTAAGCTATGTGTTGTTGTGATTTAACCCCCCCCCCCCCCCCCACCTTCATTTAAAATCATAATTACCATTCAGGGCGATGAATCTCCTCAGGTTGGGATCAATGTTCTTTCCGTCCTTTCCGAGAGCGAGGTTGGCAGAGTGACCCTCGACCCAGAACCACTTGTTCATAGGGGCACACTTGGCGTTACTCTTACACTTGGCAGTGGTGGACTTGGCAGGGGCAGCTGACACAGGGGAAGGTATTAAATGGGTGCACACTTGGCGTTACTCTTACACTTGGCAGTGGTGGACTTGGCAGGGGCAGCTGACACAGGGGAAGGTATTAAATGGGTGCACACTTGGCGTTACTCTTACACTTGGCAGTGGTGGACTTGGCAGGGGCAGCTGACACAGGGGAAGGTATTAAATGGGGGCACACTTGGCGTTACTCTTACACTTGGCAGTGGTGGACTTGGCAGGGGCAGCTGACACAGGGGAAGGTATTAAATGGGTGCACACTTGGCGTTACTCTTACACTTGGCAGTGGTGGACTTGGCAGGGGCAGCTGACACAGGGGAAGGTATTAAATGGGTGCACACTTGGCGTTACTCTTACACTTGGCAGTGGTGGACTTGGCAGGGGCAGCTGACACAGGGGAAGGTATTAAATGGGGGCACACTTGGCGTTACACTTGGCAGTGGTGGACTTGGCAGGGGCAGCTGATAGGGGAAGGGAAGGTAATGGGAAAACAGACAATCAGACAGGCAAACAAAGAAACAATTTAACAGACAGACATGACAGACATTCTTATCTTCTTGTCTGACAGATATAAATTAATGTATTAACATTGTATACTCACTCCAGATGTTGTAAAGGATGAATTTCTCATCTCCCCTGACGTACTGTACCCGTAGGGGTGTGTGGGTGAATCCTCCTATTTTAATTGGCCAGTTACCTCCTGCTTTGCTCATCAACTGCAACAGGTAATTTGTTGTTGGAAAGGTGTGTTATTATTTCAGCCAAATACCCATAAAACGTATAACTGCGTTTCTGGCAGCGCTTTGGAGGGGGGAATGGCCACCTTTGCGCTTGCCAGCGCAGTGATTGGGAAATGGTAGTTAAACTTTATTAGGGTTCCAGTTAAACTTTATTAGGGCTCCAGCTGGGTGTGTGTGGGAGGAGAATTAGAGATTTAGACTTTAGAGAGTGATGGGAATTGGGAGGAGTCGGGAGTCGAGATCATCGGATGGTCAAACTGATAATGATCTTATAATGAAGGGCGAGGGATGAAGTATGGGATCATTACTTCGAGCTCTTCTGGAGCCCTTCCAATTTCCCATACCATGATCCTCCTCCCTTTTTGAAAACCAGACCCCCCCCCCCCACAAATAGATATGACCTCAAGATTTAGCGTCCTACTGTGAGACCCGACCTAGATGTTTTAGGCCGGGTCTAGTTGATCCACTCTGAGATATTGCATCACTTATACAGGAAGTGTCACCATAAGCCCTTTCTGTATCTCTCTCTCTCTCTCTCTCTCTCTCTCTCTCTCTCTCTCTCTCTCTCTCTCTCTCTCTCTCTCTCTCTCTCTCTCTCTCCCACCTGAATATCACGGATGACGGGTGTTCCGGGAGTGTAGAGACAGTCGGCGCTGGCAGACGCCACTGAAACAAATAAATAATAATATAAAAGAAGGAGGGGTTTGTTAGTATTAGCTGGACAAGAATAGACAAGGGAGAGATATCTTTTCAAACTTATTGAATAGTAAAGGTATTAAAAACTATAATAATGCCTACAGGGTGAATGAAAAAGGAGTGACAATTACCGAAAGATGCAAGAAGGACGAGGAGTATAGCCATTATTAAATTACGTAATTGGTCCAACACAGATATAAGGAGGGTATGTAACGAAAAAAGAGAGATTATAGATAGAGAACGTTTTATCCAGGTAGAGACTTTTATGACAACCACAAAAGATAGTGCACCCTCTCTATCCCTCCCTTCTCCTCTCTCCTTTTCTCACCCTTTCTCTTTTCTTTATCTCTCTATCTCTCTTCTTATTCTCTCAGCATTAAACATATTCGTGTCGTGTCAACCAGATGAGATTGTATACAACACAACACACACGACACATAAACATATCTGCAGGGATCGGTAAACTGACCATATCGGGCACGTATGACTCGGTGGAAGGTCTAGGTGAAAGTAGAAGGCATTAGGCAAGGATATAGTTCGGTCTCGGGATTCGAAGTGAGAAAAGTAAAGTCTGTCATTCGGCATTGTGAGAAAAAAAGAGCCAAGAGGTGAGAGAAATAGAGAGAGCGAGAGAGAGAAAACAGAATGGATGAAAGATGTATAACAGGAAAATCAGAAATATGTAACACGATTGCAGTAGTCATACGAACACTCAGCTTTACATCCAATTGCACCAGTTTTACTCGATCATCTACCAGTGTGTGTGATGTCTTGTTTTGTTTGTCGAGCAAGGAGTGTCACGGGCTAGGGGTGAAGGTACTCGATAGAATACTATCGTGATCAGTTCTATGGCCTCATCATCAATCTCCCCGATCGTTCTTCAATTCATCCCTCTCTCTCTCTCTCTCTCTCTCTCTCTCTCTCTCTCTCTCTCTCTCTCTCTCTCTCTCTCTCTCTCTCTCTCTCTCTCTCTCTCTCTCTCTCTCTATCTATCTCTCTATCTCTCTCTCTCTCTCTCTCGAATCTGCAATGTCAGCGCCACCACGTCCCAAACATATACCCAGACACCCCCCTATCATGAGTGTGATAAGGGGGGTCATGAATGAGGGGGAAGCCATGCATTGATACACTTTGGTTTTTCTGTTCCCCCTGTGTTGTTGAGACAGCTTTGTTTTGTTATATGGGCTATCCACCATCGTGTTGTTGACAGTTGTAAACAGAGAGCGTGTGTGTAATTGGGTATCTTAATTGGCCTCCAATTAGGCTACCATATAACAGTGCTGCTGCAAAATCTGATCAGAGACGGAGAGAGTGAGATTGAAAAACAATCTAATTACCACTC
Source organism: Hormiphora californensis (assembly GCA_020137815.1). Lineage (NCBI taxonomy): Eukaryota > Metazoa > Ctenophora > Tentaculata > Cydippida > Pleurobrachiidae > Hormiphora > Hormiphora californensis. Next base: position 9,219,148 of record CM035350.1, read on the forward strand.
CTCTTCTCATACTCGCTGTCTCTCTCTCGCTGTACACTTGTCCCCCATATCCAGGTGGGGGAGTCACATCTTATTTTTCCCAGACTCCACATCCTTCAGTCGTCGGGAGTGTGTATATCCTTGCCCCCCCCTGTTAGTTCAGATTGTATCTCGCACCTGTCTCCTTTCTCCTACACGTCCAGTCTACTGTCTTCTACTTCTAGTCTACCTACCTCTACTTCTAGTCTCCTGTCTTCTAGACTTTGTTGGACTATAAAATAGTAGGCCTACTATCTCAGTATTCCCATATCGCGGGGCGCCCCTAATGCAATTGGTCGGCCGGGTTGGTTTATTTTCCAACAACTGTTCATTGCGGGTGTCACCACCTAAAGGCTAAAGACATTGACTTACCTCCTGCTCGTATCCTCCGTCTCTATTTGTTCTCAGTTCTGCTATCCTTCTCTTTTTATCCGGTGGTCGTTAGTTCACTCACGAACATCTGACTAGGAGAACACACACCCCTGCTGGCACCAGAGCCTTATTTTATCTTTACCTACCGGCCGTGGAGTTTCTCTCTCTCTCTCTCTCTCTCTCTCTCTCTCTCTCTCTCCCTCTCTCTCTCTCTCTCTCTCTCTCTCTCTCTCTCTCTCTCTCTCTCTCTCTCTCTCTCTCTCTCCCTCTGATTTAGACAGCTCATCAGTCCCAATAGACGTGCTGTGAATCCTGTCAAGTCTCTGGGTTGAGCTCACAGATAATAATCGGAATTGCCTGAGTTTTAAATTGTAATAGAAACCATGCGTCCAGATTTCTCTATTGGTACGAACTGCTTGAGAGTTTGGCACCTGTAATGGGCGTGTCCTTTGTCTTCCCTAGGCGTTCGAAGCCTCTTCCAGGATCCGGATGTGCCTGGGTTACTGCGGTAGTAAGCAGTGTACCAAGTCTAGGTTGCTCCTTGGTTTAGACCAGACCTTGCCTTGGTTTTCGGTTGTTGTACTCATGTCGATAAGATGAGTAAGTTTTGGGGGTGAGTTTCAAACCATCACTGTATATTCATAGTCTACGGATTTGTTTGAAAGAAGGAGCCGGGTTTGGGGGTTTAAAACACTGACACCGGTGAGCAGCGGTAACGGAAATCCACCGCCACATTTGGTTCCGTTCAGTAGATGTGTTATGCCCGTCCCCTTGCAGCTTTTCACACGAACCCGACACTTTCAGTCGTACGGGTTGTATCTATATAATATGACTATAGGTGGATCTGGGACAGGTGGCCAGTGTGAAGCATTATGATCACGGGAACTTTCCTCTCTGGAGCGGGGTAGGGACATCCTCGTCCGGAGCGGGATCAACTATCCTCTCAGGAACAGGGTGTACTACCCTCTCCGGAAACAGGGGCAACTATCCTTGTGGAGCAGGAGTGATACTATCCTCTTGGACGGGGTAAATTTATCCTCTCATGGAACGGGGTATGGGGTAGACTAATCCTCTCTGGGACGGGGGCAACTATCCTCTTAAGCGGGAGAACCTATCCTCCTGGAACGGGGTAAACTACTTCTCAGGAACGGGTATGGGTAGACTATCCTTCTCTGTGGACGGGGCAACTATCCTCTGTGAAGCGGGTAAAACATCCTCTCTGGACCGGGGTAAACTATCCTCTTCGTAACGTGGCTACTACCTCTGTGAAGCTGGGTGTAAACTTCTCTCTGACCGGGGTAAACTATCGTCCGGACCGGGGCTTACTATCCTCTGTGAAGGGGTAAAACTAACCTCTCTGGAACGGGGGTAACTATCTTACTCAGGGACTGGGGTATGGGGACTATCCTCTCTGGGACGGGGCAACTATCCTCTGTGAAGGGGGAAACTATCCTCCTGGGACGGGTAAACTATCCTCCTCTGGAACGGGGCAACTATCCTCTGTGAAGCCGGGGTAAAACTATCCTCATCTGGACCGGGGTAAACTATCCTCGCTGGAACGGGCTACTATCCTCTGTGAAGCGGGGTAACTATCCTCTCTGGACCGGGTAAACTATCGTCTCTGGACCGGGGCTACTATCCTCTGTGAAGCGGGTATAAACTATCCTCTTCTGGAACGGGGAAACTACTCTCTCAGGGAGGGGTATGGGGGACTATCCCTCTGGGGACGGGGAACTTCCTCTGTAGGGGGGTCGGAAACTATCCTCTTGGGACGGGGTAAACTATCTCTCTGGAAGGGGCAACTATCCTCTGTGAAGCGGGGTAATACTATCCTATCTGGACCGGGTAAACTATCTCTCTGAAAGAGGGCTACGATCCTCTGTGAAGCGGGGTAAGCTATCCTCTCTGGACCGGGTAACTTCCTCTCTGGGACCGGGGCTACTATCCTTGTGAAGCGGGGTAAACTACCCTACTGGATCGAGACCCTATTAATGAAATGGAATTAGGGATTTAGCAGATAGTATCAGGATGGTTTAGTGGTTTTAGTAAGATAAAAGGGGCAATGGAGGTCCACTAGTAACTACCTCTGTGGAGCGGGTAACTATCCCCTCTGGAACGGGGTTAACTATCCTCTAAGTGAACAGGGAATTGGAAGGGGTTGGTGGTTAGTAATAGTATCAGGATGGGTTAGGGGTTAGTAGATAAATGGGCATTGGAGGTCCACAGGTGGCTGGAATGGTGCCTGTTTCCACGGAGTAACCTAAGCCAGGAAGGCGGGGGGTAGACATAGTAGTTGGCGATGATACACTGTGGGCGCGCCTAGCCAAGAAATCTTTTTGGTTTTTTGTTATTTTTATGATTTTTTTTCCGTATTTTTGATACACAGCCACGCTTAGCCACGGCCCACAACTGCCTGAAAATCGAATCAATGGGGGAAAAAAAGGGGATGGGGAAAAGGTACTCCTGTGACCCTGTGCCCGGGGAAAACCGATAGGTAGGTGGTGGCAGGGGACAATCTCTCCTCTCTCGTCTCTCTCTCCTCTCCTCTGACTCCTCTCTCTGCCTCCCTCTCCTCTTCTTCTCTACTCTTCTCTCTCTCTTTCATCTCTCTTCTCTCTTCTCTCTTCTCTCCTCTCTCTGCCTCCCTCTCTCCCTCTCCATTTATAAAGTATAAAATGCGAGGTAAATGTCTTCTGGAGACGGTATCCCACAAAAGTTTTGTGACACGTTTCGGGATATCTACCTGCCAAGGATATAGGAAAACAAGGCATTGGAAGAATATTTTGGAAATAATGAGATTGGAAAATTATTATGCAGTCTACCATGCCGGAATATTAAAACTAATAAAGGGACCGGAGACAGGGCCTCCCGATTATTTGCAGAAGTACTATAGCTCATGGACGTCAGTAGGGCTGCTTCTATACAGTAGTCACTACCGGGCAGTGAGAGAGAATGCGAAAGAGAGAATGCGAAAGAGAGAGAGAGAGAGAGGATAGAGAGAGAGAGAGAGAGAGAGAGAGAGAGAGAGAGAGAGAAATAAGAAAATGGCATTAAAAAGCAAACAGCTGGACATTTTAAAAGAAAAGTGGCAATGTTTTATAGGTTGTGAGCTGTGAGAGCTTATAGTGCATCGGCACAGGCTTGAAGGTCATCGCTTAAAGTGAGTCGAGAGAGAGAGAGAGAGAGAGAGAGAGAGAGAGAGAGAGAGAGAGAGAGAGAGAGGAGAGAGAGGAGAGAGAGAGAAGAGAGAGGAGAAGAGAGAGGAGAGAGAGAGAGAGAGAGAGCAGTAAAGAAAGAAAGGGGGAAGTGAGCAATGACCATGCTCATAAATGCGTCATTTCTGTAAATAATTCAGGCAGCACCAGCGGATAAAGCTATGGAGGGAGGCTGCAAAATAAGAGCAAGAAAAGACAGAGGGTGGCAAAGGAGGAGAGAAAGAGAAGGAGAGATTTGAGAAGGAGAGAAGGGGGCAAGGCAATAACCAATATTACACGATGAATATTTATAGGACATCAATATGCCGAATACGGCTGAATGAATGAGAATGAAAATGAAAAGAAAATTGGTCGAGCGAACATCTAGAGTAAAGAAAGGCCGGCAATTTTTCTTTTGAAAAGCAGCGTTTTATATCAGCTTCAATAAATTTAATTTCCCATGATAACTTAATTTCATATTACAATGTAAATCTCAGGCAATTCCGATTATTATCTGTGAGCTAAATCAAACGCAATTTTTTCCCGCGAGTAAAAATAAAATTAAAAAAACTTTTAAGGGATTTATTACTTTATTACTTTATTGTAGTGTGAATATATCCCAATTTTCCCGCAGCTGCTACTAGCATAATAACTGGTCCCTGTCAGTAACTAAGTTACCCCTCCCCCTTGCCAGCGCGGGAAGAGATTATTTCGTAACCAACTGTCCCAGTTAGGTTGTTATAAGGTGAGCCGATTGCCCCGTGGCCGTGTCTTCCCACCCTCCTACCCTGATCCCGGTCCCGAGATTCTGGAATGCACCACTCTAATTCGTAAGTAATGGGGAATGGAAGGAAACAATAAGCTCGATCGATAATATTCATCATCCGTTTAAAAAGGGTGATAATTGATATTCCTTTTTATTGCAGCCGCTCCGTTTATCTTTAACCTACAAAGTAGAAAGAATTTAAAACGTTACCGATAACATTTTATTTGGTCGCCCTAATCTCTCGTACCGGTACAGAAAAAAAGAAAGTGAATCCGATAACACCACGATATATATTCTCCCACCAGATCCCGATAAAAAAGGATATGTGGTGGTGGCCCGTATTTTAGATCTTCAACTCCGGAAGTCTCCCGATTGCGCTGTTGAATATCTGGAAATTAGGGACGGACCCCGTCATGATAGTACTGTTGTTCTGAGGTAAATACTAAACACCCATCCCAGTAAATTGTAACAGAGTCTAAATCCCCCCAGCTGAAATATACATCCCCGGCATACAGTGGTGTAATATTGGTCAAGCTGGGTGGATAGGAGACATAATTTCTCTCCATCCCTCATCTACCTTTCTCTTTGCACCAGGCCTCTCAGCTTATTAGACTCTGAGTCTGGGATAGATCAAAATAACAACAGCACATGTTGGATATAACCCAATCCATTTCCCCCTCTAACAAAATAAATGAACCTGTGTCTCTCTCTCTCTCTCTCTCTCTCTCTCTCTCTCTCTCTCTCTCTCTCTCTCCCTCTCTCTCTCTCTCTCTCTCTCTCTCTCTCTCTCTCTCTCTCTCTCTCTCTCTCTCTCTCTCCTCTCTCTCCCTCTCCTCTCTCTCTCTCTCTCTCTCTCTCTCTCTCTCTCTCTCTCTCTCTCTCTCTCTCTCTCTCTCTCTCTCTCTCTCTCTCTATCTCTCTCTCTCTCTCTCCCTCTCTCTCTCTCTCTCCCTCTCTCTCTATCTCTCTCTCTAGCTCTCTTTCTCTCCCATCTACTTTCATCACAGGCTAGCTATTCAATCAAATCAGATTTGTTCCCACACCCCATCTCAAAACACACCCAACTCGCAGGATCTGCGGTGGGGAAGAACCTCACCCGAGTACAATAGTCAGCAGTGGTGGAGCACTGAGAGTGAAATATCGGACTGGTGCCAGCAGGGGGTTCCTGCTTGAGTACGAAACGGCTGATCGGAATGAGTGTGCGGGAGAGGATAACGGAGGGTGTAGCCATGTGTGTACCAATATAGAGGGTGGAAGGGAGTGCAGCTGTCCACCACACATGGTTCTATCTCAGCGGGGTGATACGTGTGTAGGTGAGGGGAACTTTGATATGTTTTAATAATGAAATATGAATATATTCGCTACCCCGCTGATAATTTTTTTGATATATTCATCCCTTTTAAAATCCCTCATATCTTTATAAACTAATTTATTTTCTTGACATTTTCATTAATGTTAATACGCCATGACCTAGCTAAATATCTCCCCCATCCAGATTTATCCAAGACAGTAGGGACCTGTAGTGGTATCCTGACAGACAGTTCGGGTCAGATAGCTTCCATGGGCTACCCATACGGCTACATTGGGGGTCTATCCTGCTACTGGATGATCTACCCACCCACTTCTCGGTCAATATCCCTGACCTTCCAGGATTTCGATCTGGAGGGACTCGGTGGTGACTGCACATACGATTACATAGAGGTGAGAGAGAGAGTGAAAGGGGTGCAAGTTTTTTCGTGAATGTACATTTCCGTTTTGTCAATCGGTGAGGTTTTTTGTTATTATTAGCTAGTTAAATAATAATGAATTAGATAAATAATATTTGTGTGGTAAAAGGGTTGTCTGAGGGGAGTAATCCTCATTGAGTTGGGTACTGCATAACTTTGCTTGGTGACAGCAGGCCCGGTCCGGCAAGAATAACGGCTCATATCATAGCCCTTGACCAGACCGGACCCACCGGACTCTCACGAGCCGGACACTTTCTGTCAGGGTCACCGAGGAATTTCCCCAAGGCACGTGGTGTATAGCGGGTATGAACGTAGCCTCGATACAGACCTCCCTCAGACACCTCCCTTAGTATCAGCTGGGGCTTTATATCGTAATTCCAGGATAGAACAAAACCTTGTGTTTTAGTAAAATCTCCCCAGGTTTCTACTGGTGATGGAACTGTGGACAGGTTTTGTGGTTCTGAGATACCACGTGTGATTACAACTAATAGTAGTAGGCTGACAATGCGATTTAGTTCTGATGCTTCCCTTCATGGCAGGGGCTTCCTGGCAACTTACACTACCCTACCCATGAAACGTGAGTGTTGTAGAGTTGTGTGCATTCCTTCGCTGCTTTTAAATTTTGACTGTTTTAACCAATCAAGTTATCTCTCGATCATTCAAATTTAACTCTCCTTACAGTTGAAAAGACGAGGTCATGTAAATTTGAGGTGCATGGTACTTCTGGGACTATAACCCATACACCTCGCATTGGATGTGATGTTACATCATACACTCTCTCCCTTCCACCTGAATTCTCCATCTCCTATCGTTATACGGTGAGTTGAATTGTTCATTTGTTGTTCCACGGTGCGGATGACATATATCCACAACGAACCGGGATTTACCGGGATCCTCGGAGGATTCCGGTAAATTCCGGTTAAACCGGTCGGACTGTATTATTAAATTTTTATAAACTTTAGCGACTTTGCAAACTTTGTGGGAGATCGTTTATTCACCCGCTATACTTTGTGGGTGGTTTGGTTTATAAAGTACACATAAGACCACTCCATTAATTCTTCCTCAAATTTTAGAATCTCTAAAATATATTTTTACTTTTTAGAACGGTAAGCTGGTTCTTTACCCTATAAGTAATAAACATGCATAGTCATATTTTTTAGATAAAATGCTATTTCTCGGGAATATAGTTTCCCTCTGTCTGGCGGTATCAGACCCTCATTTGATTCTCAGATGGGGTACACGGCGCCAGACAGGGTTTCCTTGAATTACATATGAAAAGATCGTGAACTATCTAACTAGTAACCATCAATTCTTCCCACCACCCCTTCACTCACCACCCCTGACCCCCCACCCCTTCACTCACCACCCCCTGACCCCACCCCTTGGCTGGTGCGGCATTTTAAATAATTGGATAGAATGGATCCACATTCCACCATATATTAGTACTTCCTCTGTCAGGCCAATACTCTGACAGTATTTCCCTCTCCCCACCAGGCCCTATCTGGAAATGTACGACTGCACTACGACTCAGATGACACACCAGCCATTAGGTTTGAGGGTCACACTCGGACGGGCCAGATAAAAACCTACTCAAACTATCTGAGGGTAGTGGTTGTTTCGCCTGATACAGTTGCCAATGTGACCTGGGAAACAACAGATAAAGGTACATAATAATGCGTTCTCATAGATTTATGATAGATTTATGATTATAACTATCTTGTTCTATATATATAATCCCTACATCCCCCCTCACACATTTCACCCCCCTCCTTTCTGTCAGGGTTATGTGGAGGGAGCTACAAAGTTACCAAAACTCCAGTTAACATCTACTCACACCGGTCCTACAACCACACCGACCTGCCACCATTCCAAAGATGCACGTGGACTCTAGTATCCAGGAAATCCACACACATCCTTCTCGCATTCCTCTCATTTGATGTGGGGTCTGGGGATGGTGGGATGCACGGTGAGGTGTCTCCCAAGATTAAGAAACGAAGGCTTGGAGGCGGCGGAGGGAAGAAAAGCAGGAAAAGGAGGAGGAGAAGGAACGAGGCTTGTAGAGATAGCTATATTGAGATTATTGATGGGAGGAAAAAACTTGGTAAATTCTGCCAAAACAGAAAAGTGACAGTTATTAAATCCAGTTCCTCGAATTTAAAGATAGTGTTAGTCACGGGCAGGGAACCGGGAAAAGGTTTCCATGTCAAATATTCGAGATTAACATAGTTATAGAATGTTTACTATGAAAGGAGTTCTAGAATAAGATGATACAGCTGGTAGAGAGAAACTCAGAAAGATATATTTAGAGAACGAGAACGATTTAAAAGGTAGAGAGATTGTAAATTAAGTTTTTAATCGACTTTCAAATTTATTTATATCCATTTCACACAGAGACATAAGTTATTGTTTTCCACTAATTATAATCCCCTAATATATAGCTGATATTAATCCGCCCATCAGTGTAGTAGTAAATTAGCTCTTTTCAGAGGCAGAGATAGGTAGAATTATTTGATTTAGAGTGTCCTACAAGAGACAGTGTATTCTTTGGAGGTATATTTGTAGACGGAGTGTTAATGTGTATGCTCGCAATTTCTTTCAGTACTCCAACAACAATGGGTACAAACAGTAAATACAGTTTATTTAATATTTCCCCCTCCGTGACTGAACCTCCCGGTGACGCCCTCCCGCCCCCTACTACAGCTCTCAGTCACCCAGCTCCCTCAGTCACCCAGCTCCCTCAGTCACCCAGCTCCCTGAGTCACCCAGCTCTCTCAGTCACCCAGCTCCCTCCGTCACCCTCCTCCCTCAGTCACTCAGCTCCCTCAGTCACCCAGCTCCCTCAGTCATCCTCCTCCCTCAGTCACCCAGCTCCCTCAGTCACCCTCCTCCCTCAGTCACCCTCCTCCTTCAGTCACCCAGCTCCCTCAGTCACCTAGCTCCCACAGTCACCCAACTCCCTCAGTCACCCAGCTCCCTCAGTCACCCAGCTCCCTCAGTCACCCAGCTCCCACAGTCACCCAACTCCCTCAGTCACCCTCCTCCCTCAGTCAGCCAGCTCCCTCAGCCACCCACCTCCCTCAGTCAGCCAGCTCGCTCAGCCACCCAGCTCGCTCAGTCACCCACCTCCCTCAGTCAGCCAGCTCCCTCAGTCAACCTCCTCCCTCAGTCACCCAGCTCCCTCAGTCACCCAGCTCCCTCAGTCACCCAGCTCTCTCAGTCACCCAGCTCCCTCAGTCACCCAGCTCCCTCAGTCACCCAGCTCCCTCAGTCACCCTCCTCCCTCAGTCACCCAGCTCCCTCAGTCACCCTCCTCCCTCCGTCACCCAGCTCCCTCAGCCACCCAGCTCCCTCAGTCACCCAGCTCCCTCAGTCACCCAGCTCCCTGAGTTACCCAGCTCCCTCAGTCACCCTCCCGTGACTACTTAACTGTCCTTTCCAATACAGCTTATCAGGAAGAAAATACTGATCGGATTGGCGTCAAGAAAGTGATTTGGTACGCTACCATACAAATGTTTGTCAGAGCTGATGCACATTCCCTTAATGGTATAAACAGGGTAACTTGAAGTTACTTCCCCTCCCCTAATACTCTATAACAGTTTACTTTACAACTGCCCCCCCCCCTCACATATATATTTTAAATTATACAAATTAAAAACAACGGAAGTTTTTAAGGTCTATATTTTTCCAAAATATTTCAACGAACCACCCCCTACCAGGTACGTTTCACTCTGGGTAATCATTGCCCTTATTCGTACTGGGAACCTAACTACAAAGTAACTTAGAACTGGGAGATGGATCAGAGGACACTGGAAGTGGATGCTGTAAGTGTGTTTGTCTGTGTTTGTCCGTAGCTATTCAGTCAGTATATTTCGCAGTGCAATGTTTCAAAACTCTCATTGCGACGATGCATCATTCCTTGCGTTCACCACCACGTCCCTTGAGTCAATCAGAATTGGAAATACCATTACAGTTTGTGGTAAAATTTTGATAAGAAGAAATGTTATTACAATACAATTCAATTGCAATGCATCACTCAAACATTCTTGAGAACATATCTCAAATCAATAATTGTCTTCTGCATTCATAAATCTGGTCCCTGTCGTGTAGATTTGATGGGAAAATCATTTTACTTAGAAGGTTTTATTCGAACATTTCTAAGAAAACCCACGAAGCTAGCTCCCAGATAAAATTAAGAGCATCCAGGGTCCCAAATAAAGGGATCTACCCTCTCTACCGTAATCTGCTCCCACCAAGTCTTGTTGAGTAACTCAGCAAACCAAGTCGCTGTCAGTTTGAACACTCGATCCTGGCTCACCTGTCATAAGATAAGTTAACTCTGAGACGTCTGGCTGGAGGAGGGAGTGCCGGGGGGTCATTGTTGAAACGAACCATTTCAAAACTGCCCCCTGACAAGCTTGAGGTTGAGCTGTAGGTGCCCGTGCTGGGTCCATTGACAGTCCAGTAAAACCACTCATAACAGTCCAACAGGCGGATAAGAAACCGCACCAGGATACCCCGGACAAACACTTTGAACTCCCTGTCAATTAGAGCATAGATAAAGGGGTTTAGGACGATGTTAACTGATACCGCATACATTGATATCAACCTGTGTCCAGGGCTAGTCAATATCCCCGCCATTTGTAAGGACAAACGGGATGTAGGAGATAAGGAAAGCGAGGGAGATGGTGGTAATGATAAGGGTTGCTTTCTTGTACGGTGCACTACCGCTCTTCTTCCGACAGTATATCCTCAAATAGCACCAGCAGTCAGACTATTTAGTAGGACAGTCAGGAATACTGGGATGACGATGCTGTAGAATATTAGAATTTTCCGGAGGACCAACTCGTTCTTCTTGGCCACGCAACACAGCACCTCAGGTACAAAGGTGGTGATTGTCTGGGGGTGGATGTGGTAGAAGGTGTTTAGGAGGACGTCGTGCACGAACACTCCCAGTACCACCCACCGGGTGTACCGGGCATTATTGAGGGATCTGGGACTGCCCGGGTTGTGTATAAACCACACCCTGTAGGCGGATAGCATCAGGACACAATGGATCTCATTAACTGCGAAGATGGTGGCCACTATCTGGTCCAGGAGACAGAAGGTACTGCCAAAGGTCCAACGTTGGGCAGATAGGGCCACAAGGGAGGGAAAGAACTGGAAGATGGTATAGAAAATGTCCGTTATGGCCAAGTTTTGGAGGATTATACGGGAGGTGATATCTATTTTCATCACTTTAGGGTCTCTGAATCCCAGGAGGACCAGAGCGTTTCCACAAACACCCACAATTAAGATGAGGACGTTGTAGGTTTTCAAAAAGGCCACCCCACCAGGATCGATACCCATATCGGTAAAGTTCACATAGGCAGTCTCTATCTCTGTTTCGTCTGTCAGGAACATGGTCTATATCTAGGGATTAGAAAGGGGGATTATAGAACATTTCACAGGGAGCAGGGTAGCCAAATAATTTGATAACAAGCTAAAGTATTGTTATAAGCTAAAGTATTGTTTATCAAACTGGTCTAACAAAAGAATATGCAATAGGTGTTAGAATTATGATTAGATAGTTTTAACTTGGCTGCAGTACAAGCTGTGCTGCATGGCGACTAGAGTCTAGTCGCCATGCAGCACAGCTTGTCTAGTCACTAGACAATATTACATTCTCTTATTATAGTACTTAGTAGTCGGAATTAATGAATATAAGGGAGCTTAGAAACTGTCAAAAATGTCAAAATTAAATTCAAAAGGGATTCAATTTTGCAATTTTTCAACAGGGCAGTAAGAGTATAGAGCAGTAGAGTAATGTTAATCAACTTGTAGTTTAGTTTGCGTGAGTCCAGAGAATATGATGATGCGTGAGGGCCGAGGGAAAATGCTATTTAGTAGCGGAATGTAGGTTAAAAAATGTTTCCTATATTTTAGTATTATATTGGAATGTAGTTTAAACTGGAGAAAATGTTTCCTATATTTTAGGGGGATATGTTTCCTATATTTTAGGGGGGAATGTTTCCTATATTTTAGGGGGAAATGTCAAACTCGGCCTGCCTGTGCACAAGCAGCACAAGCACAAGCAGGTTGAGTTTGACAATGTGCTGACAGCACGAATTGATTTGTCGCCGGCCGTAGTAACAATTTTAACTAACTTGTCACCCATTCCCATATTTTTATGAGAGCTTTGGCAGCGAATGAGAGGCGAGAGCTACGCAACGCGTGTATTGGTAGGTTCCAACAAGTTTTACCTACCATAGCCTCCCTTTATCTTTCAGTTGGAATTAGTTGGATATTGGAGAACTCTAAACCCACTCTAAATCATATCAACGCTCATTCCCAATCATTCTCTCAATAGTTGTATAGTAATGAAAAGTCTAATAACAATAACGATACAAGGAGATGATGATAGATGTGGAAAGAATGAAAGCTATAAGATGATAGGTGTGGAAAGAATGAAAGCTATAAGATCATTATAACACCTTGTTGTCGCTCACAGCATGATAACATACATACCCAGCCTCTATCTAGTATACCCATTACCCAGGCATCTCTCTCTAGCATACCCGGCCTCTCTCTCTCTAGCATACCCGGCATCTCTCTCTAGCATACCCGGCCTCTATCTCTCTAGCATACCCGGCCTCTATAACTCTCTCTCTAGCATACCCGGCCTCTCTCTCTAGCATACCCGGCCTCAGATGTGATCGCTAGCATTGCATACCCGACCTTCGATCTCTTCGAGCCCACATTCTCTCTCTACTCCTGCTTTTTTCAATCTATCAAGTCGATCAGAGGGCTGTTAATCAGTCCTGTGACCTTTGTGGAGTCAACACTCAACAAGAGAGCAACGTGTGTGACAAGAGAGGTATTATAGTGCCTATAGTGAATGGAGCATGTCCTGCTGGACGGGATCCAAACAATCAGAATAATTTGGTGTCTGTCTCAAATAGGATGGAGACTCAATCAAATTAATAGTGCGTTCCCACGACCTCAAGAAATTTGAATTATCTCGTGAGTCCTTATAAGACTTAAAGCTTCCTTCCTGTCAGGAGCGGGGAGTGAGGCATCATGATGCATTACGTCACCCGCCACAGTCTCTCTAGATTAGAGGATGCCTAAATTGCACAAGCAGGTATCAGGGTTGACGGGTAAATGTCAAGAGATCAATAAAGTGTTACAGTTCTTGGGCCTTGCAAGGCCTTGGCTGTTGCTGTTGGGATTATGAACGCTAAAACCGCGAAATTTTTACAGTTGCAAGGTCAAATGGTTGTCTGATTTGAGTTGATTGATCAGGCACTGACTGTAACATCACGCGGAGAAGTCAGTCTTATATGAGACAAATAGTATGCATCTAAGTTTCAAATACAGCTATTTATTAAACTTTTACTATGAGTCTGACGTAGGATCAGCCCATTTAATTTTGCATTTTATCCCCCGCCCACCCAAGAAGTTTTCAGACTCCGGCTATCAGTATGGTTTTGTCATTTGTGTAATGAGCTGGATATGTAAATTGTTCATTGAACGAATATTCTTCATCTATGAAACCAAACGAAAATAGAAGCTAGGTACTGCTAGACTTCAACCTATTGATTGTCATAGCTACTAGAGGGTTGACATGTAATATTTCATTGCTAAATGGGGACAGTAAATATAGAGAGCACCAACCTCCACATGCACAGCATGACACCGGGACGACACCCCCATCCTACTACCACGACACATATCAAGTTCCATAACTCAGAATTTATAGTTCTGAGCACTAGCAGATATATGTGCTATAACACCGGTGTGTATCTGTATATCGCGCCCCGCGCGGGGTGCGATATGCACGCATATCGGCTCCTTGCGGAGCAAGGAGACGATATGCAATATATCGCCCCGAACGTAGTGAGGGCGATATATTTGATACACATAAGGTGTTATAGCATATAACGCCCACTGCAAGCAAGGAGAGAACAACACTAATCCCCTTTCAAGTTTTTCAACTCAATTTGACAAACTATTGAACGTCATCAAAGTTTCACAGTTCAGCAACAAACAATTACACAGAGAGAGACAGGCAACACAACTCATGCCAATCCTTCAAATATGTTCCCTTTTCAACTCCAGATCACATGTCTAGACACTCACACACACACAAGCGAACTATTGGGTGCTAATTAAATAGAGAGAGATACGGATTACCAGTGTCTCTCTTGTCTCTCTCTCTTGTCGCCATTCTGCCGCCCCTTGTTGTGTCAATCTCCCTTTCTTTTTGCAACAATGTGTACACAACAGTACACACACACATAAGAAAGGATTTCACACCTTTTTTGAATGAACTCTTGTGTGTAATAAACTACACTTTTGGAGCGTGTGATATGAGATTTATCATCTCGGATGCAGTCATATCAGCCCGCTACCGCGCGGGTGATATTTGTCTAAAAAAAGCGCAGTGGGCGTTATATGTGCTATAACACCGGTGTGTATCTGTATATCGCGCCCCGCGCGGGGTGCGATATGCACGCATATCGGCTCCTTGCGGAGCAAGGAGACGATATGCAATATATCGCCCCGAACGTAGTGAGGGCGATATATTTGATACACATAAGGTGTTATAGCATATAACGCCCACTGCAAGCAAGGAGAGAACAACACTAATCCCCTTTCAAGTTTTTCAACTCAATTTGACAAACTATTCAACATCATCAAAGTTTCACAGTTCAACAACAAATAATGACACAGCGAGAGAGAGGCAACACAACTCATGTCAACCCTTCAAATATGTTCCCTTTTCAATTCCAGACATGTCTAGACACTCACACACACACAAGCGAACTATTGGGTGCTAATTAAATAGAGAGAGATAACGATTACCAATGTCTCTCTTGTCTCTCTCTCTCTTGTCGCCATTCTGTCGCCCCTTGTTGTGTCAATCTCTCTTTCTCTTTGAAACAGTGTGTACACAACAGTACACACACACAAAAGAAAGAGTTTTCACACCTTTTTGGGTGAATTCTTGCGTGTAATAAATTGCACTTTTAGAGCGGGAGTTATGAGATTTATCACCTCGGATTCAGTCATATCAGCCCGCTACCGCGCGGGTGATATTTGTCTAAAAAAAGCGCAGTGGGCGTTATATCTAAAGAGGGCATTCTTGAAATTATCGAGGGGGGGGGGGGCAGTGCCGGGCACTTATCCCAGCTCAGACAGATAGATAGATTGCAATTGACAAACCCTCTAAGAAAAATAAAAAGTGGTGGGTAAGATTGTTAGTTCACCCTGTACCGTTTTCCTGCGTTATCCATCGCGTGATTCAATCACTACAGCTACAGCTAACTACTCTCTGGGCAGTTCGCTTTACAAAAAAGCAATCACTGCTAGCTTTTTTTGGACCGTAAACCGATCAGTGAGTAGTTGTAGTTGAAAATGAAAGAGATATCTACGAGCCAGATGCAGCGATGTAAAAATAATCGGGGAAGAAAAATGACAATGGGGCAGGGAAGAAAATAGGGGCAGCAAGGAAATAATTTCCATCCAAGGTAGAACAAAAATAATTTTCTAACTACATAAATGATGGTTACTGGTTAGTCCGTAGGTGGGAGATCGAGATTGGGGGACTGAAAGAGAGAGAGAGAGAGAGAGAGAGAGAGAGAGAGAGAGAGAGAGAGAGAGAGAGAGAGAGGACGAGCAAAGAGAGAGAGCAAGGAGAGTCCAATCTCTCTCTCTCTCTCATCTCTCTCCTCCTCATCTCTCTCTCTCTCTCTCTCATCCTCTCTCTCTTCTCTCTCTCTCTCTCATCATCTCTCTCTCTCTCGTCTCTCTCTCCTCTCCTCCTCCTCCCCCTCCTCCGGCCTTCTTCCATCCGTCCTTCCCCGTAAGTAGGACCATCGGGGTATTATTTTTACGAGAGAGCAGAATTCAGACCCATATCACCAGCTGCTTCAGTCATGGTGCAGCTGGTGTATCTCTCTCTGATGTTTTCTCTCTCTGTCTCCATCCCTCTTTAGTATCAGTGTGTATGAAAAACAAAGGAATCCTAAAAGCGTGCATACATTTGGAAACACGGAATCCCCTTGGTAACGCAATTATCCCTACCTTGCGGGCACGCTAAAACGTACCTTACTACTAATACTATACCGCAATGCTCTAGCCTGTAGAGGGGTAATTTCGTTACCAAGGAATCTCCTAGCTCCTTAACGATGGTAGCAGCCTGACCGAGTTTGAAATAAAAAGGCATAACTACACGGCGGCGGGTTAGTTGAGCAGCATTTCTTGTGTTTGAGTAGTAGACATATTACAGAGCTCTAATACGAGTTCTGTAGTACAGAAAGTAGCTCCAAGTAGGGAGTGGGGGAAAGCAATCAACTACTTAGTCTACTGCAACACAGTATGCATGTGTTATATATTTTGGGTGAGACTAGGTACTTAATCTTATATTGAGCCAGTTTCTTTCGAATTTTCGCAAATGCTGTGGGCGTTTTTTTTTAAAGAGAGAAAAACATGGAGAGATGAACATCTTTAAGAGCATTTTAATCACCTCTAAGGCTATGCATTACTAATGTCATTAGCCCATAAAACGTGAGAGGTGAGCTCTTCCTGAGATAATAGGAGAGGGACAATATATCACTAGTGACTTTGTGCCCTTTGTTGAGCCTTTAACCCTTTGAGGCCCAGAGGGTCATATATGTCCAAAAGGGTATGTGGCATATATAGGGCTAGAGACAATACACGCCGCATATATTGTTGTGTTAAACTAGGTCTCACTCCCTCTCCCAATAACATGACCACCCCCCAATAAACCTATCTAGAGCTATAACATACTAATGTCAATGAAAAAGAGCTGAGCGTGTAATCAGATGCAGGTGCCCAGGCAGGTGGGAGGAGCTCAGACAACGGCAAATTATTGAGGGAGAGGTGTGCACAGAATTATCTCTACACTAAGAATCCAACAGCCAAGCTGTCGGGCGGTGCCAGACCCCGATTTGATTCTCAAATGGGACAGTGCGCTCAGATAGGGTCTGCGGCACCAGACAACAGCCAAGGGTAGGGAAGGAGGGGGTACAGGGCTCATGAATTAGACAGTGCAATTTTGTGAGGGGGGGGGGGGGAAGGGTAGTGTATTATGGAAATTGGAAGGTCGTGGAAGTAACTAATACCAATAATAGTATAACATCACTTTGGCCGCGAACAGTAACACAGAGGGAGGAGGGACACGACGTGGCTAAAATATCGCCCCTATCATTGATACCACTGTATTTTTAGAGGCAAAATATCGGACAAGTTGGATTTGCAGGGACTGTGTAACTACAGCCAATATAATTTTATAGGATTTTTAGAACACAACATTTTTTATTGTACGCTCTCTCTCTCTTTCTCTCACAAACTTGGTCGTAGAAGTAAATCTCGCTACTCTAGCTAATCACTCTCGTAAACTGTCACAAAATGTCTGCTGCAGCAGTAGTTGTAGAGACAAATGTAGAAAGTACAGGTAGTACACATAACAAACTCTCTCGCTCTGAATCAGGTCACTGGAAAGCGAAATAAAACAACTATCGACTTGAAATAATGTTTAGTCTCATCTTCCACCCCTCTGTCATCACTCGGTTTAGAAAAATACTCCCTCTCTCTCTCTGTTTCTTTAGTTTTTTGTTTTTTCAGGGACATGTACAAGATAACAGATACTGTACAGAACTACTCACAATATCGTCTATAACTGGTTATATAACTAACAACTAATACTTTTGCAAACCCTCTCTTGTTGTGTACTTTATATAAAACACCCGATACACAGATACAAGAAAAAGTAAGATATAAGTTGTTGTACAACAAAAAGGTAGGTTTGTTTGGTAAACTAGAGGATATTAACGATAGCTGTCAGAAGCAAAGGGCCAATATTAGTAGTGTAAAACAAGAACCCTGCTCTTCCCTTAGTGATTGTAACAATCTCACTTTACTGAGCAGAGTGAGCTGCCATACAGCTGTGTGTGGCCCCCTGCAGCTGGTAACAAGTTGACAATATCTTCTAGTTTACTGAATGTTCTTCTCAGCATAACAATATCAAAAACACAAATAATAATAATAATAACGTCAATAATAAATAGTACGATCCTTTCTGAAATTAGTATTGCACACCTCCTTAGCACCTCTCTCTCTCTGTATCATGATAGAGAGGTGTGTGGGCTAAGAGTCTCTGTCGGGATTCCTCTCTCTCTCTCTCTCTCTCTCTCTCTCTCTCTCTCCTCATCTCTCTCTCCTCTCTCTCTCTCTCTCTTCTCTCCTCTCTCTCTCTTCTCTCTCCTCCTCCTCTCTCTCTCTCTTCTCGCATCCTCTCCGCTCTCTGTCTCTCTCGCTCTCTCCCGTCTCTCTCTCTTCGTCTCTCTGTGGCTGCTCTGCGTATTCCCCTCTCTCTCTCTCGCTCTCCTCTCCTCCTCCCCGCTTCTCTCCTCTGTCTCTCGATTGGAGGGTTGGGCTAAGTGTCTGTCGGATTTCCTCTCTCTCTCTCTCTCTCTCTCTCTCTCGTCTCCTCTTCTCCGTTCTGCTCATCTGTGGCGATCCTCTCTTGGTCTCGTCTGCGTTACTCCTCTCTCTGCCTCTCCCGTATCTCCCTCGGGGTTCTCCACGCTCTCGTCTTCAGTCCTTCTCTCTCGAATCTTGCTGGCTCTCGGGCGCGCTGGCCTTGGTCTCCTCGCCTCTCGCTTCGCTCTCGGTCTCCTACTTCGGGATCTCTGGCTTTTTCTGTCTTCTTTCTCAGTCTCTAAATGTCTCTCGTGGTGTTTCTCGTCTCTCTCTTCTGTGCATCGTCCTCTCTCCTGTGGCCATATCCTCTCCTGTCATCTCATCCCTCTCTCTGGTCACTATCCCTCTCCCTTGATATTTCTTCAGCATCCTGCTACCTGAAGGTGGTGAAATGTGTGAGGGAGGGCGTTGACAGAGCTCGATCGCGGACGTGTATTTATAGAGCTGCACTGCTAGAGAGGGCAAGCAGTGGGAGTTTTTAGACACAAAATATCAAAATCAGGATTGGAGTCGGAAAAAACAATAATTATAAGGGGAGGGGGGGGGGCAGACAAGTTTCAGTATACGGCTGATTATTTTATAACCTACCCGTGTTGTCTGTTGGTGTGATGTTTTAGCACTCTGTTTCCCACCAGCCGGGGTAGTACTGCCCTCCCTAGTCTGACATTTGTTCATCATATCACTAGTTGGGACCTCCACATTCTCACACTCAGCGTCCCGTGCTCTGTAGTGATAATACACGCTGTGGAATTGAAAATGGGTACAAGGGTTCAGCAGACAGCCCGCAAAGAAATATGGGCAGTAACATGCATAGCGTTGACCACCAAAGAGGGCTATAAAACATGACTGTGACAGAAATAACACCCTGTACGAGTGTGACAGAAACGACAGTTGAACTTTCCCACGGTCCCACATTGCGCGCACTCGGGCTACGTGCGACGAGTGCTGACAACTGTGATAGCGGCGCGCACCGAACAGCACCCGCCTCCCACACACAAGGGAAGAAGGCGGCACATTCAAACAACACACTTTTATTTACCTGATCAGTGCAAGTGCAACAGGCTGCACTTGAGCAATACCAAAACCAGTCACTTCTTTCAGTTGTGTAGTCCAAGAGGGAGAGAGACCGAGGCTGTGACGGGAGGAGGCAATCGCTCCAGCGGCTACCAGACTTGGGGGCAGCTGGGCGAAGGCGAAATCTGAAAATCGAATCATTGATTGTGTGTGGGCGGGGGGGGGGGGTGTGTGACTTGTTGTGACATGAGGAGAGTAGGAGAGTTAGATAGAAAAAGAGGGAAGTGGGGACAATGTGATATTCTGTGAGAGAGAGATAACACACCTTGGAGCGATATGTCCAGAAAATATTTGCAGTATTTTGCAATGTACTTCATTATTTTTGTCTCCATGTTGCTTGTCACCTGAGGAGGGCCTTTTTAGTACACTCTCACATTAAAATTAACTAGTGTACGGCATCAATTCCTGTAGTTAGTCAAGTTGACACCAACTACTGCATATTATGCGAATGTGCGGTATTTGGAAACTTGCCAGATGTCAAAATGTGGGAAAGAACCTCACATGGGGCTTCTTATAGGAGTGTATGTAATATGAAACTACAAATATAAATTTAACAGCTATATTTCCCCTGGGGCTAGACCAGATGGCTCTCTTAACGTTAAAAGCATTGTCAATTGTGTCTTCACTCAATTACTACTCTCTCTATTCCTACTCTCTCTTTATCCTTGTAACTATTCATAAATCACCCGACCCTATACTAAAATCCCTTACCTTTTCACCGTTAAGAATATCATTAGGAGAGAGGGCAGCCATCTTGTAGTATTCAATATAGTGGGCTGAGGTGGGTAGCACTAGGTTCCAACAGAAGAACTCTAATAACAATAACTCCATCTGCCTGAATTCTTTAGTAAGGAATGCGTTCTGAACAAAATAGTTGAGAGTCTGGATCCGTGGTATCTTCATATCACTCTCCTCAAATTTTGCTGCAAAGGAGGTTCAATTGTTAGCATTGTGGAGGATCGATTGGTTACAGAGAGACGTTCTTTTGTTGTGGTTTATATTAGTAAGATTTTATGCTTTTTTATGAATTCAGATCATATCAGCTCAGATCGTGTTCAACTACCGCGGTTATACCTGCAATTAGAAGGCAGCAAAGTGCAATAAGATGAAGTTGTGCATCCTCAATACTGTACTTGTCCATAAAGTGGTCTAGACACATGATGGCAAGGTGCAGGGTCTCTGTGGTTATCTCACACCTCTCACATATCGTGGCTACCCAGTCAACCAGATACCTAAAAATACAGTATCAACACAGAACTTACTTGATATTAACATGAAAAGGCAAATTAAAACATGATCAGCCCAAAAAAATAACAAAAACTCTGACATTAAAACATGATCATTGAAAGAGAATTACTTTCTAGTGACCTCTCTGACCTAGTGGGGTATAAATGGTCGCTCTGCGTGCTAAATCTTAAAACATGGTCATTCAATAAAAAGTACTGACCTGCGCTTGTGAAGCTGAGGAGAGGACCCCGTTATTTTGGGTAACCGTGCCTCCTTTACTCTCAGTGCATCATGGTTATCCGGGGCTAGGGAGTCCCTGTACCAAGACAGCCACATGTCTTGTTTTCGACACACTGGGAGGGGGAGAAGGGGGCGTTAGAGGATTACAGGAAAAGAGTATTGAGGTCCAGGGAGAGAGGGGAGGGAGAGCAAAGCTTTTTGTGCATGCACGAGCTGGTAAATAATAGAGGGACTGTACCCGGAAATTAAGGGGTTACCCCTGGAGCAAAGTTGAGCGCACATATATTTGGAAGGAGAGAAAATAGAGAGACAGAGAGAGAGAGAGAGAGAGAGAGAGAGAGAAAGAGAGAGAGAGAGAGAGAGATAGAGAGAGAGAGGAAGCAGAGAGATGTTAAGAGAGGGAGGGGTCTCTATTAATAACTTACCAGCCAGGATCGCAGCTTCTTACATCTCCACTACATTAACTAACGGAAATGTGAGGGGGCTTATGAAACAATACATGAGCCATTGAGGTATTACAGGCGGAAACGTGCTCCCCAAAAATAATAATTATCTACATTATATTTCCGAAGATGGAGACCAAAATAAAACTATTTTAGAGGAGTACCAAAGGTCGGAGAGGCTCGAGTATATATCTCAGACCTAAGTCAGATCAAAACAAATGATAACATTATTCAGAACATAGCCATGAGCATAATTTGGCAAAATACCCAATTACATAACTTATCAAGTTCCGGTTTGTAACCCATTTGTTGCAATGAACCATGTTCAGTACTGGGATCGTCAATTTGCTGCATCCTACAATATTTACAGAACTGCTATTCAGTCTCTTTACCGTTGAACATCCAAATGATGCAGCAGCACGTAATTCAGATGAATTAAAATTTCAAGGCTAAACTGAACAGTTTGAATGTAAATGTGGATGTAAATGCATTTAATATATCACACATAATACATACATATATGACGCACCGATCCGACTGTCAAGACAGCTGGCTATGTAAATACTGCTATTTTAAGGGATCGCCAAACAGTCGGTCAACACTATCGTATCACTTCTTCCTCATTATAAGATGGCCGGAACTAACGCTCCAGTTTAAGAATTGGAACATGACGTCGGTTTCCACTGGACAGCTGGGACACTCCTGGTGAACCATGCTGCGCGCGACATTTTCGATCACGTGATCGATGTGAATTGCATTGAAAGTAGCGTGTTAGCACTCCAAAAAGAACCTGACATCGGTTTCCACGGGAAACTAATGTCGGGTTCCAATTTTGTAACTGGTCCCTAAGGAATCAAATTACTTCAACCTGAGAGGAACTTCGTAAACTTTCAGATCTCCACCGTCCTGCGTCCACACTCCAATCTCCACCTCGGGACTCGCTTTGTCCAATCACATTTCAAATTAGATCACGAGTGCTATTTTGAGCTGTGTATGATCAAAACACGGTGCAGACAGCACACGGTGGCCGGTGCAGACAGCAGACTTGAAAATAGTTGTAACTTTGTAACTTAGTAATAGAATTCATATATCAACATATAATGGTGTCAGTCCAATCGAACATCCCCCGCACAAACAGTCCCGCGGGACCATTCCAGAATTGAATTGTTGTTTTGACGGCTGTATCCGGAGACAGGTGGTCTATCCGGAAAACGTTTCATCCACTCCCCGAGAAGAACCTTGAAGTAAAAATAATTTTTGAAAACAAAGATCTTAAAAGTAACAGTGGTGCACCGTCACATTGGCTGTCCACCTGCATGAAGCGTGGCCCAAAGCGTTCTCCACGACGTAAGGGAAACAACAAACCAAACCGGCCACCGTGAGGGGTGTCAGAAAAAAAGTTTAAAAAAGTAAAGATTTTGTGGAGCAAATTTGTTAAGTTCAGACTTGAGATTTCAGACTTCAATTTGTCGCGCGGATTCTGAAATGTTTTGCGCGTTACAAAAGCCGCGCGCTACTTTTTGATTGGTCAAGAACGTATTTGGAGACATTCGATTGGCTGTTCAACATCACGTGACTTTCTGAGCCGCGCATTAGCTCAATCGAGTTTGATAAAATTCAAAATTTCGTCACGCAAAAACCAGGCCGGGCGCCGTTTTTTTTACGATCTGGGGTTTTTTGGGGGGCCTGTTTACGGGGGTTCCCGCCCCCCGCCAAAAAAATTTTTATTTTTCAAATTAAAATTGGGTTAACCCCCAAAACCCAACCCAAATCCGTTTTGGCTTGTTTTCCCAAAGGGGTTTTTTAAAACCCCCTTTTTGGGGGTTTTAGAGAATTTTTTTTAAAGGGGCAACCCAAAAAAACCCCCAAAACCCCAACCCCCTCCCCAAAAATTTTTTTTAACTTTTAGCCCACCCTTTTAAAAAAACCCGGGGTTGGGGGTCAAGAACTTCTCAAAACCCACCCAAAGGAATTTTAACGCTTGGGGGGGCCACCAGGGGCCCCCGGGCCCCCCCCAAAACTTTTTTGAAAAAAAAAACCGGGGGTTCGGGGGGGGTGGGCGGGGTTTTTTTGGGGAACCCAGAAAGGAATGGACCTTTGGCCCCCCAAACCCGTACTTTTTTTTGGCCGGTAAAAGGTAAATTTAAAACTTCGTTAAATTAAAAAATTTCCACAAAAGGGTTTTGGGGAAATTCCCCGGGGGTATCTGGAAAACCCGGGGGGGTATCTTGGATTTTTTTAACCCCCGGCCCCCAAAAGTTTACCCAAGAAAACCCCCTGAGGGTTTTTCGTTTTTTGGGTTTCAGTGCAAAAAACCCTTCCCAAAATTGGCCCGGGGGGAAAAACGGGAAAAAATTGGGTGGGAAAGGTTTAAAAGGAATGGAAAAAATTGGGAGCAATGGAACCCTTTTTGGAAAAAAAGGGGGGGAAAAAAAAGGGCAAATTTTTTAAAGTTCACCGGTCGGTTGAAAAAAAAAAAAAGGTTTGGCCCCCCAAAGAATTTGAACCCCCTTTTTAACCCCCCAGGAACCCCGTAACTTTTTAAAAAAGAAAACTTCAAAAAAAAATTTTTGGGCCCCCAAGAGGATGTATTAATTGTTTAAAGGGGAAAAAAGGCCTTTTGAAAAAACAAGGGACAAAAAGGGGCCCGAGAGGGGAAGGTGGAGAATTGGGAAAAAAAAGGGGATTTTAACCCCCAAGGGAAATAAGGGTTTAAAACTTGGGATTAGGGGAAAAATTTTTAAAATTTTTTGGAAAAAGGGGCTGGTCCCTAAAAGGATTTCTCCCCGGAACGCAAAAGCAGGGAAAAAACAGCAAAAAAAGAGGAGGGGAAAAGGGAAAAGGGTTTCGTTTTCCCCCCCCCTTGTTGTTCCCTTATTTCATTTTTCCAGGAAGGGCCCCAAAACCTGGTAAAATTTAAGGGGAAAAAAGGGGAAAAATTTACAAGCTACAGTGAAAAATTTTTTTTAACTTAAAAAAGGGGAAAGAAACTTTGGGTTACGGTTAAAAACCAAAAGGGGCCCAAAAAAAAAAGGTCAGGGCCCCCAAAAATTTTGTTTAACAAAACCCGGGTTTTTTGAAACCCCCCCAAAAGGAAAACACCAATTAAGGGCTTCTATAAAAGGGGGGAAAAATTGAAAAAATGAGGGGTTTCTGAGGGGGAGATCCCTTCTTGTCCTTTCAATATCTAGGGTTTCCCCGGGGCCTTCTAAATGGGGAAAAAGGGGGGGGCAGGCCCTAGGCCCCACCCAAAGGCCCGGCGGAGGGGGATGAAGGGGGAATTTGGAAAAAACGGAGGAAAAAAGGGGTAGGGAACCCAAAAAAGGGGTCATTTTAAAACTTGTTGGGGGGGGTAAAAACGATGAGAATAAAAGGGAGAAAAAATTTGAAAAAGGCCAAAGAAAGGTTTTCTCCCCTTCCCCACCCCCTTTAAAACCCCGGGAACAATCAGTTTTTTCCCCCCAATGGATGCCCCAAAATTTTTTCCCCAAAGGAAGGGTCCGTTAAGGCCCGGGGGGATAAAAAAAGGAGGGGGAGGAAAAGGATAGACACCCCCACTTTTAAATCACAAGGGGTGGGGAAACTTTAAATTTTCCCTTTTCCGGCCCCGAGAGATGGAGGAGAGAGAGGAAAAAAGGGGAGAAAAAGAAAAGAGGAAAATGAAAGAAAGAAAGAGTAGAGAAAGAATGGAGGGGGGAAGAAGAAAAGAGAGAAAAAAAGGGGGGAAAGAAGGGGAAAAAATTGGGAGAGGAAAAAAAGGGGAAGGGCGAGGAAGAGGGAGAGGGAAGGAAAAAATTGGAGGGAAAACTGAGGAAAAGAAAGATAACATTCAAAATTTTCAAGTAGTTTTTAACTAAATAATACCCAGTGTTTTTTTAATCTTTGGTAGTGTTTGCTTTCGTCCCCCATATATGGGGCATTGATGCTGGGGTGATGGGGGAATTCAGAAGTTGGGGGCCCAAAATGTAGATTCACCCCCCTTAGGGCCTTATTTTAATTTTTTCGGGAAATTTTCTAAAGGTCTTTTTAAAAAATCAAAAAAGGGAAAAAAAAGGGGGAAAAAATTTGGTGGCGTTTTTTTATGATTAAAAGGGAGAGCGGGGATAAAGATAGAGTGTGGGAGAGAGAGGGGGTTTGGGGGGGACGGGAGATAAGTAAAAGGGACCCTCAAAATTCTCTTTTCCCAAAGTGTTTAGTGGCGCAATGGCAAAAAGGCCCGTTTATTTTTTGGGGTTTGGGATGATGCGGTTCAAACCCCGGCTTAAACCCTTTTGTTTTAAAACCCAAGTTTTCTTTTTAAACCTGAGGACGAAAAAGGGCTTTTTTCTTTCCAAAATAAGGAAGGAAACGAGAGACCAGCCAAAAGGGGGAAGGGGGGAAAGGGCCCGCCCCCAAAGAAAGGGGGGAAAAAGCAAAAAAGGGTTTTAAAAAGGGGGGGGGGGGAAAAAAAGGAGGAAAAAAAAGGGGAAGGGGGGAAAGGGAAAAAAAAAAAAAAGAAAAAGAAAGGGGGAAAGGAGAGGGAGGCGAAAACGAAGAGAGAGCGACCGAGAGAGGGGAGCGGAGGGAGGAAGGACGAGAGGGGGATGGGGGGCAAGTACGCGTAGAGTTTTAGCTCGAGGGTAATAATGGCTTCCCCAATCTATCCCTTCCCCTCTCCCTTTTCTTCTCTCTCTCTTTTCTGGGCTTTTCTCCTAATTCTCTCTCTTCTGTCTCCTCCTCTTTTTCCCTCCCCTCTACCCCTCCCCCACATCTTACTTTCTTTTTCCCCCCTTCAAACAAAGCACCCCGGACTTTCTCTCTAAATTCCCCCTTTCTTCTTGATTTATGTTTTTTTTTTGTGACGTCTTGGGGACCCGGGGGAAAAGGGTTTTTTGATTTTATGACCGTGTGAATGAATTAAAAATTAAATTTAAAAGCGGGAATCTGACATTGGGTCACAACTTTGAATTCTCCAACCCAGCCCCAATGCCCATATATGGGCATTCAAAAGAAAAAAACCACTACAAGAGTTAAAAACACGGGGGTATTAATTTAAACCCACAAATTGATTAGAATTTTAATTTTCTTTCTCTCAGTCTCCACGGTTTCTACCTATCTCCTTTTCTAAATTTCTCTGTTTCTTCTCAATTCTTTTTCAAATCTTTCCCCCTTTTTCCTCTCTCTCTCTCTCGGCCACAACACGCACCACTCCCACATGGGGCCGAAGGCCCCATGGGGGAAAAGGGGTTTAAAACCCCCGAGCCCGGTTCCTTTTGGATTGGGGGGGCCCCCTCTCCCTCTCCCCCTTTCCCTCCTCTTTTCTCTCTCTTCCTTTCTTCTCTTTCACCCCAACCCTCTTTTCCATCAAATCTCTCTGCTTAAAAAAGGGGAAAAAATTAAAGTTTACAAATTTGTGTTATGTTGAACAGAATAAAGGGGGGTTTGGGTATTTAGTCGATACTTTCCCCCATCCCCCTTTATCCAGGCCCTTGGGGAAAAAGACCCATTACCTGGTGAGGAAAGTAGGGGTTAAAACCCCCCCCGAGGGGGGGGGGATAAACTGATAGTTCTCGGGGTTGGAGAGGGAGGGAGATAGAGTGAGAAAGGGAGAAATCCTTTTCAGATGGACTTCTAATCTTTCTCTTCATATTAAAACATACACTAGTTCTATCCACTATCAAGTTTACTGGACTTTCCGGGTTCAAAACTAACTTTCCAGTTTTCCCACTTCTCTTCATCTCTCTGGCGGAACCTGCTGAGTGGGCCTAGTGCCGTGCTTTTTCAGCATTTAGAAGCGCGGGTAACGCGCGAGATATTGAAGTATCATCCTGAAGTATCATCTCTCAGAGAGCCCAGAATCATTGTTTTCTGAAGTTTTCTTTTATAGAAAGCTTCATGGTGTACCTGGTG
Source organism: Hormiphora californensis (assembly GCA_020137815.1). Lineage (NCBI taxonomy): Eukaryota > Metazoa > Ctenophora > Tentaculata > Cydippida > Pleurobrachiidae > Hormiphora > Hormiphora californensis. Next base: position 9,246,584 of record CM035350.1, read on the forward strand.
TGTTAAAACAACCCGGGGATCGTGTAGTATGGACAATTTTGTGGGTGGCCAATTGACGGCTTTTTTTTAAATTTCACTCGCATTTCCGTGTGAGAGCTCGTGGAACAAAGTGTGTCTGTTTTCTCTGAAATTAGAGTTCAAACAGATTTGTACACTGCTCAGCTTGTACTCACCCGTTTTTCATCTAGTTTTCACCAGTGTGCTCGGAGAACAATTGCCAATAACGAACAACAAGCGAAATGACGCAAACCCGCCAACTTTTCTCTCAGCGTGCGTGTTTGTGCTTGTTGGTCAAAACTTGCTAGTCGCGTGTGCGGCGCTGAGAGAATCCTGAAGTATCCCGCGCACCCCTTGTCAAGAGAAGGCTGGATTACTTCCCCAACCCCCAAATTTTTCCCGCGTTTTTTGTGGGTCCCGCCGTATCGGGCCCCGCAGAGGAAACTGGAAGTGGGGGGACCTTTTGGGGGGAGCCCCGACAAGTTTGGAGTTTTCACAGGAATGTATCCAGAAATGGCTTGAAGGAATTTAAACCCTTTTCAGATCCCCCCTGATGTTCCTTCTTTTGTTCTGAAAAAAGGCAGCAGTAGCCTGGCCCCTACCCCTTTGGATGTTGTGGAACAGGGCATTTTAAGACGGATCTGTTTCCCCAGTTGCTTTAAAGCAACAGTTTAAAACCCCCCTTTTTCAAGAAGGGGAAATCGGAAAAACCCGTGAATTTTCGCCCCGTGTCCATAACAAGTCACCCTTTTAAAATTTTTTGGGGCCCGGGGGGAAACGGATCAAATGAATACTTGGACGAGATGGAAATTTTCAGAGTGACAAAAACAGGGGTTTTGAAAGGGGGCGCAGACCATGACCCCCACTTTTTTCAAAAAAAAAATGTTTACACAAACCTTTGAACTAGCGGTTTTCGGAAGTCGTGTATCTACTTAGATTTTAGTAAAGCATTTTATTCGGGGGGATATCAATGTTCTGCTAGCTAAAATTTAGGCGATTGGTAGGGGGGTAAAATACTTTAGTGGATCAGTGGTGGATCCTGGGCCGGAATCAGTGTGTAATGGTGGATGGAGTGAGGGACCCATGGGGGCCCAGGGGGACTTAGTGGGGTTTCCCCGGGTAGTGGGTCCGGGCCACTTTTTCCCCCATATTTTTTCTTTACCTGGGTCAGGCTAGGGCGGTAGCATGTGTCTAACTTTTTTTGACGTTTCTTTAAATTTGGTTAAAAACATTGGAAAATGAAATAGCCCCGGGCGTGCCTACAGAACGATCTTTTTTAAAAGTGGCAGAAGGGCAAAGAAGGGAAAAAATATGAAGTTACATGGGGAAAAATTTTAGCTCTTTAGCTTAGTCTAAAAAGTTGCATCCTAGGGCAGTTTCCTTTCGCAGTGAAGGTTTTCCAAAACTTTCAAGCTCAGGGGGGCAGTTGACCCCCAACCTGATGTTCTGAAACGGGGTCCAAGGGCTTTAGAGGGGTTTATGGAAGAGGCACATTTCCTTTATTTGGCGGAAGGTTCCCTCTTTAGGGGCGGATATTCAGCGTTTTTCGGGACCGGTTTCCGGAGGTTATGGTAAAAGCTTTTCAAGGGCCTTTGGGGGCCTTTTCTTGAGTATGTTGCCTAGTCTGGAACCCCTTCCAAAGGGTGGTGATTCAAGGGGTATTGAGAATGTCCAAACGTTTGTTTTACCCCGACGTCTTTTATGGTATCGGGTCATGCTATTTGGGTAAGACTTTAAATTGCTCAACTTATGTCCCCCTTTAGCCCTCGGAACAGCGCTAAATTGATTCATGGTGGAAGACGAATTTAGGTTTTGGAACTTAAATCTGGGCCAACCCAGTATTTTAACAGAAAGTAGATTGGGGATGGGATAGTCCCCCCCCCTTTCCCCCTTTTGAGCAAAAAAAACGAAACGAGCTAATCAATTTTCCCCCCCGCTTTATTGGTCCCAAAAGCAGCTCATTTATGGGAAAAAAATCTACCAGCTGCGGGCCAAATTTTGTGTGAGCTTGAAAACAGTTCAAATCTTCCTTTGGGGGGTTACTTGACAGGATTTCACGATCGTCCCCCAGTCAGAGGGGGGACCCCCCCCACTCCCAAATTTACCTTTCGCCTCAAAAGTGCGTGCTGTGCTGATGATGTGAAAGGGGTAGTTTTTCAACTTAATTTTATTTAGGTGGGCCCATTAGGGAAGGGCCTTTTTGCCCAAAAAAAAACTTTAAATTGTAAAAATTTTAAACTTGTAAACTTGTAGAATGCCACAGACTCGGCTTGGGTTCCGAACTACACGGTCTACGAGATCTACAAATCCTAAAAATGTCCTGGTCGAGACACCCGTGGTAAATGTATGTCTTTTGTCTTGTCATTACCAAGTTGTTAGTACCAACAATCAATATGAACAGTTTTGACCTGAAATGTCGGCTTCCTAACATCATATTTTCAGGAGAAGGTTAAAGTTCTCCAATCCACCGATGTGCAGTCTACAGGAGCTAAACGGAAACCGGTTAGCTCTCCCGAGTGCTCCCCGTCCGTACCTCAACCACCAAAAACCGGGCACACCCGAGCCAAAAGAGAACAAAAACGGAGTCGAACTGCTAAAAGTAATGTTAAAACACCCTCCAAAACCCTTATGGACTTTCTTGGAACTACCGAGAAATCCTCCGATGTCGTTCCCGTCCCTGAGAAGAGTGAAAAAGCAGCTGTAGTCCCAATAGAAACACCACCTGTTGAGCCACAAAGTGAAACGAAAGAGGACCTTCCAGAAGAGAAAGAAGATATTCCTGCGCCAGTCAAAGAGACTGCTGAAAAGGGAACCCAGAATGAACCTCCAATTAGTGCTAAGGTATTGTTAAAACTTATTCTTAACCTAAAACTATGAGAGGTAACACTCCTAGCACATTCTGGTCTTGTTAACCATATTTAACTCTCTATCAGATGATATTCAAGAAACTTGCGGTCCGTGAGAGAGAGGAACCAGCGGTACCTAAGAAATGTTATCAGACTACAGGGGGGAGAATGCTCGCTGCCGCTCTTGCCAAGAAAAAGTAGGCTCATTGATCATGCTCCTATTTCATAGAAGACTTTTTAAATGAGTTGAAAGAAACGCGATTCTGTTCTGACCTAACGACCCCCATAACGACCCCAATAACGACCCCTATAACGACCCCCATGTTGATTCACTTGTTACTAGAGTTCTTGTGTGCTTCCCTCCATTTAGTAGAAATTGGTTCATGGTTTTTGTTTTGGCTATTTTCGTCGTAGAATTTTTAATATAGCTGTGTGGGATTGGTATTTGTCTGGTTTCACTGATTGGTTTGCTGCATCCTTCTTTGGCAAGTTGGTCAGCTATCTCGTTACCTTGGATGCCGATATGTGCTTTGACCCATTTTATTTTCACCGTATTGTTTTGTGCTAGTTGGTTGAGTTCCGCGTTGCATTCCTTAATTGTTAAGGAGTCTGAGGTCAGTTTACTTAGTGCGCTTATGCTGGCGGCTGAATCTGATCTGATGTGGATGTGGTGATTTCGTGTCCCATTGTTGTTTAGTTCCTCTGCTGGTCTTTTAATCGCTGTTACTTCGGCTTGGAAGACTGTGCTATAATTTGGTAATCTTTTGAGTGTGCTCCTAGTCCCGTTTGGTTAGCTTCGTTTTTTGATCCATCCGTGTATACCGTTAATGCATTTTTGTCCTCCTCATCTAGTGTACCTGTTTCCCAGTCTATTGTTGTCTCATAGTCTTTCCTAAGAGTTTCTTTGGTTGTTTTGTCTAGTGGGCGTACTGGTAGCTCTAGTTCTACAGGGGGGAGAATGCTCGCTGCCGCTCTTGCCAAGAAAAAGTAGGCTCATTGATCATGCTCCTATTTCATAGAAGACTTTTTAAATGAGTTGAAAGAAACGCGATTCTGTTCTGACCTAACGACCCCCATAACGACCCCATAACGACCCCATAACGACCCCCATTACAACCCCCATAACAACCCCCATAACAACCCCCATTACTCAGGGAGAGTGGTGAACGTGCTCACAAGAATGATATGATCAGAGCACTAGCTGCAAAGCACCAACTATCAACCGGACAAAAACCACCAGAAGCAACTCTTAGAAAACAAGTGACCAAGCCATCACCAGCCAATAAGGGACCTGCCACCCCTCCCAAGGCACCCAAACAGAGTGCCCGGGACAGATTTGCACACCTTCTGAAACCAGCTTCTCCCAAGATTAAACCGTTTACAGCCCTAAATATTGCCTCCCCTACTAAGTCTCCTTCCAAGTAAGTTCACTGTCACTCGAAATGTGATACTTCCTTATCTACTGTCATGTATCTAGTAGGTGTCTTTATCTCACTCACTCGAGTCTCTTATATATTTCATTCTCTAACAAGGTCAATTACCTGTTCTATTCGAGGATACCGAGGAAGGAGTAGGCGCGATCTGCCTACAACGGACCTCTATCATATATATTAGCTTTTTACTGTCACATTTATCATGCTCTTTTCTGTGTAGCCAGATGGCTAGCTCTCTGTTTTTATAGAAATGAATTTGTTAGGCCGGATGCATCATGCATGTGGCCTCTTTTATTATTTTTTCTTTCCATTCTCTAACAATACAAATACTCGTATCGCGTCTCATGACCACAAGAAGATAGTTCATACTACTGATAAGCCTCCCTAAATTTGTGTTAGCACCTAACAACCTTGGTTACAGGTTAGCACAAGGATTATCCCTACCTGAATCCTTCAAGAGGCTGCATGACAAATTTAACACGTCTGATCAAGTTGTAAATCTTCTAACGAGACGAAAAGAGACTTGCACCTTCCAGAAACTACAGAAAAATGTCCAGGAAATATGTCGCAAGTAAGATGTTATCTAAATTTTGCCATTAGCTCATGTGATCTACTTATTTCCTCCCAAACCAGATGATTGTGTCAGATTCCTAACTATAACTTCCACACAGGCGTTACGTCGAGTCAGATCTGGCATACATCGTTGGAGTGTATGAGGCTGCATACGTACTGGCACAATGCAAGGGACTGGGTCAAATCAAGGATGATCGACTGATTAGGAACCAGTATCAGCTGACCATCGCATTCAATTATTCTGAAACTGAGGGCATCCGACAGTAAGTTTAACAGATACTTTGGTGGGTACACTTTGTATTCTTTCAGAATCTACCTTTTAGGCAGATGAATAACTCTCCTCCCATCTAGATCCAAAACTACGGACATCTTCGCCCTCCACCCCTCCCTCCCCTCCTCTGCAATCCCCAAGTTGAACCTGGACAGTAACAAGCTTTGTGAGAAAGACAGGGTTGATTTGGAGATTCAGAAGGAGAAACACGCAGCAAACCAGATAGGGCTGATAACGACTGAGCTCCTAGAGAGGAACAGGAGGTTTGCGGGTAAACTGATGGCCTTTGTGAAGGCTGCCCATCAGAAGTTTCTGGGGGAACAAGTTCCACCCTTGAAGATCGATGATAAACAACTTGCCAGGTAAATACTGTTTTTGCCAGGTAATCTTCAAGAGAAAATATTTTGTGCTCATTTTTAAATCATTTAATAATTTGGTACACACTATGATCCAAATCACCACAGAATTGATGCTCAACTCATTATCAATGTAACATCATTTCCCAGGTGGCATCCAGGGTTTGATCTGAACGGTTTGGAGCTCCCTGCGCCCGCAAAGTTACCGGAGCCTCCCATCTCTACTAAGCTGCTGTCAGCCACTGAGCTTCTTCAGAGTGTGGACAGCAACAGAGCTGCTCCACCTCCCGGGGTAAGGAGTGGGGAAGTAGTAAGGGGGGAGGGGGGTTGAAACACCGTACCGGGAAAGTTTAGGGATCAGAGATGGGAGAGTTTGGGGAATTAGCTCTGTTGGCATTTGTGTACATTGTAAATCCACGTCAACAGAGTTGTTGGCATTTTATAGAAAGATGTCAAGGTGGCCCATAAATTATGATAGCGGGGGACGAGCCGTACGTCCGAAACGGTGATAGTTGTCCAAAAACAAACTACGGGAACATGCTGGAACAATTCCTGGACGACTTTTTGCAAATTATGAAATTTTTATTCAAAAGTTCATTTTTCATTCATGAACTTTCTACACGTTCATTAATGAATTAAGGACTCTAATTTACCGAGAGTTAGGCATTTAGTTTGGCTCGAAATTGTCTTTCCAATGAGCACCATAAAATTGAAATTGAAGCACCAGGTCACATGGCAGTTGAGAAAATGCACATGCATGATTTTGGCTCTTCCTGCAACTTTCAATCGGCTGTATCACGGCTACCTTTTGTTCAACCGTTTTAAAAATTTGGGTGAACGTTGGATAAACAAAGATCTTTGCTCACAAGAAAAATCAAGGTCAAAACTCAAAGTTCATTTTTCATTTGGTGAAGGGCCCCCACCCAATTAAAAACCCAAACCCCACCCCCCAAAAAATATAAAAGGAAGGGATTGTTTGGCCATCCCTCCAATACCAAAAATGTTTTTTAGGTGAAGTTTTGGGGGCCCCCTTGAAGTGAAGAATTTTTTTGAGTGAAAAGGTTTCAAAAGTTCAACCGGTGTTGGGGTTTGGCATGGATCGCCCTTGAGCGTTGACGGAATATCATCAAAAAATGAGATAGTAAGAAATCGATTGAGATGATAGAAAAGTTTAAACTGCGTCAAAATCGAATAAAGTAATTTAGATATTCGAGTAGGCTCACTAATAACAAAATTAAAAGACATCCAGTCTAATGAGTTGAAATGCCCAAACTGAAATTTGACCTTCTGCAACTTTTGGGCCGCTCAGACCAGTTGGCCAAATTTAATCATTTGGGTGGTGATAACAAAGTTTGCTCACAAAAAAAATCAAGGTCAAAACCAAGATTATTTTTTTTAGGTAAGTTTACCCCTTCAAGTAACAAGTAAGTGTCTATGGCTGTTGGAAAGTTCGTAGGCCCCTGCGTACAGAGGGTGTTGGTACGATGTATCCCGGCTAAAAGGGGTGCCACGCGAAAAACAGTCAAACTTAAGGGTTCTGAGATAATTCAAGGGATTGAAAGTAAAAGTGTTTAGGTTTGCGTTGCGAAAGCTTCGGGTGCTGAAGTAATTGGAATCTCAATGCACCTCAAAAATTGCATGTGATTAAAATGTATTATGTAATTAAAGGTAATAAATGTAATAAAGGCTCTAAATGACCCCTAGATGACATTTGGGCATAAGGCCACACTCGAGATACCCAACCAACGTGCCCAATAATAGGTCCCGCGAACGCAACGGACAAACCGCGGCCCGGTCGATACCATAAAAAAAAACATAACCAATAATACATAGAGATGAATTTTTGAGAGAAATTTGAACCCCTGAAGTAGAAGAGGGTTTGGTCGTTGGAAAGGTTGGAGTCCGCGAGGTTCCCGGGTATGGCGATGGCCATACCCAAACCTATAAGGGGTAGGACGCGAAAAACAGTCAAAATAAGGGGTATACAGAACTCGGCAATTAGAAGGAGTAGAAAGGTGTTCTAGGGTGCGTTCGAAAGCTCTCGAGGTGCTGAAGTAATTGGAATGTAATTGGAAGTAATTACATGTAATTAAAATGTAATTACATGTAATTAAAGGGTAATTACATGTAATTAAAAGGTCTAAATGACCCCAAATGACAATTTAGACATATTTTGACATATTTGGAGGCCCTGAGACCAGCGGGTGGCCAAATTTAATTAGGTTTCGGGTCGGCTGACGTAAAAACTCCGCGTTTTGGTCGAGTAACCATAAACCATAAAACCATAGATATTTTTAGAGTGAAAGTTTTGAAGCCCCCTGAAGTAGTAGAGAGGTGTTCTATGGCTCGTTGGAAAGGTCTCGAGATCCCGCGACGTATAGGGGGTGTGGCGATGGCCATACCCAAACCTATAAGGGGTAGGACGCGAAAAACAGTCAAAATAAGGGGTATACAGAACTCGGCAATTAGAAGGAGTAGAAAGGTGTTCTAGGGTGCGTTCGAAAGCTCTCGAGGTGCTGAAGTAATTGGAATGTAATTGGAAGTAATTACATGTAATTAAAATGTAATTACATGTAATTAAAGGGTAATTAAATGTAATTAAAAGGTCTAAATGACCCCAAATGATAATTTAAACATATTTTGACGTATTTGGAGGCCCTGAGACCAGCGGGTGGCCAAATTTAATTAGGTTTCGGGTCGGCTGACGTAAAAACTCCGCGTTTTGGTCGAGGTAAATCAACTCCTTTCATTGAACTAATCATCATTTTTGAGGTGATATGAGATCTCTCTACATTGCTGCACGATACCAATCGCAAAAACTCAAATCACATGCTTGAATTTCAGAAAATCCCTTAATTATGGCTCAGAAAAGGTGTCAGATATCATCATGATCACATGGACACCCACTAACTAGCCCAGAAACACGCTACAACACCTCTCTGTCATTGCAGGACATGGGCCAAACAATACCCATACCTTTTCATCACTTTAGGGATGTTGGTTCATGAATGAGTGGAATGAACTACCAAAAATGAAAAATGAACTTTGAGTTTTGACCTTGATTTTTCTTGTGAGCAAAGATCTTTGTTTATCCAACGTTCACCCAAATTTTTAAAACGGTTGAACAAAAGGTAGCCGTGATACAGCCGATTGAAAGTCGCAGGAAGAGCCAAAATCATGCATGTGCATTTTCTCAACTGCCATGTGACCTGGTGCTTCAATTTCAATTTTATGGTGCTCATTGGAAAGACAATTTCGAGCCAAACAAAATGCCTAACTCTCGGTAAATTAGAGTCCTTAATTCATTAATGAACGTGTAGAAAGTTCATGAATGAAAAATGAACTTTTGAATAAAAATTTCATAATTTGCAAAAAGTCGTCCAGGAATTGTTCCAGCATGTTCCCGTAGTTTGTTTTTGGACAACTATCACCGTTTCGGACGTACGGCTCGTCCCCCGCTATCATAATTTATGGGCCACCTTGTATATGAGCACCCTTTCATGACGTCATTAGCACATCATCACAATAACGGGATGATATATATCAGCTCATTTTTCACGAAGATATGATTACGTTAGTTTGTTAACTTTGGAAATGGTGGGGGTAGCGAACTGATTGTTTATTTCACACCTACCTGTCTCGCACACACATAACTAGCAAGTGTGAATCGCACGACCATGAGTATGAAAGGCGTGATTTCATGTATCACTTCTGCCCACCCAAGTTAGAAATTTGCCACCTTGGCCCAAGAAAACTGCACCCGGAAATCACATTGGCTTACAGTCGCCGGTGCGATGGTTGGGACCGTGAGAACAAAGTTGATAAAGACCCCCTATCGGCTATCTAAAGCCTTATTATTTCCGAGCTCAAATTGACCACCCTAATATGACTTTTTTAGAACCCCAGTCCCCAACAGTTACCCTAAAGACTGTAAATTCTGTAACAGATTTTCTAAATGTATCTCCACTGTTTCAGATGGAGCAAGCAATCCAGTCCAATATGGCCAAGGTAGTTGAGCAACAGAAGACAGTTGCTGATGAGATCCAGAAGAAGAAGGACGATCAGTTAGCGGGTGTCAGTAAAGATTTAATCGCGAGGATCAGAGCCAAGGAGGCTAAGAAGATCGCTCAGAAGATGATCCGAAACCCAGAGAATGATAAAGAGGTAATAGATCCCCCCCCCGAAATTCATACTGAATTGACTGCCTTGATCAGAGATAGAATATAGATCATGCACCAGAGACATAGAGATACAGGAAACACAGATAGCATGCCATGAACGTTGCATGCAAACCCGTACAAGTGACGGCACACGTACCACGTTCAAAGTGTTTTCCACAGAAACGCAAACGCCAAACTAGTTTTATAACAGTAAAGCAATAATAAGCACAGGAAAAACAGGAAAAACCAGAAAAAACATGGAACAAGTTCACTTTTTCCGCGATAGAATTCTGACTTCCGAGTACTGCAGAAAGCGGTAAAAACACACTTGGTAAAATTACTGTTTGCGTCATAACACGTAGAGAGCGAGAAAAAAGAGCTGTGTTGTGAAGGGGTAATATGAACATATAGGACAACTCTAAAACAACTCTAGTAATTACGTGTAATTGTAACCATGACTTGGTAGATTACAACTGAAACTACCATATACAGTCGGACCCCGATTTAGTGGCATCCTCGGGGGAAAAAATCCTGCCACTAAATCGGGGTGCCACTAAATCGGGGTCAAATAATGTGAATTTCCTATATCGGGGAAAAAAATCCTGCCACTAAATCGGGGTGCCACTAAATCGGGGGCTACTAAATCGGGGTCCGACTGTAATCGAATCTAAAGAATCTGACTAGATAGCTGGAAGTAGTAATCCAGCCTTGTAAGTTTGTATACAGGTAATTAAGCTGAGAACCCTACACAAATACACGAAACAATAACCTCTGAACTCCCTACACAAATACACGAAACAATAACCTCTGAACTCCTTTTAAAAAAGGACGATCTCAAGTAGTATACCCGTCCATATATAAAACACACCTAGCTCTGTCCCTCCCTCTCTTTCTCAATAAAACCCAGAGAGTGTCCCTCCTCTCAGAATTGACCCACGCTGAACCTCCTAGTGAGTAAGAGAACCTCCCTCTCTCCAATAGATTCGAGTGGGGACGTGTTATGCGCTGCCCCCTGTCACCCTAATTTGCTCCTACGTCTGATTGCCCTATGCTGGGCAGCCACCTTCATAAATTTGTCCATGTGTATCTTCTTTCCTCCTTCCTTTTTCCTCTTGGCCCTCTCCTGCTCCTTCCTAATCCTCTTCTCTTCCTCCCGAGTCTCCGGGTCCTTCAGCCGGAATTCGCACAAAAACTGTGCAAACAGATTCTCCTCGTCATAGAATTTGACTTCTTGTCCTCCATCTTTTCTCGTTTTCTTGCGGTAGTACTTTAGAGCCAGTGTGATGACAATGTAGACGATGGAGAGGGGAAAGATGAAGGGCATTCCTTTCCCATCGTTAGAGGTGGCATTATACTCCATGATCGATTCAAACTGGCCAAACCTCCAATCTGCCGACTTGTTAGCAGTCACCTTGTTATACGTGTTACACATGGCCGCGATAAGGAAATTCATGACGATGAGTCCGAGGATAACAGCATAGACAACCAGCAGGATACTCATGAAGATGACAGGTGGGCTGATCACTTGACTTGTACAGGTCCTCCTTGTGATTATATGCCAACCCCCCGAACATGCCCCAGACGAGAGTGAGGATAGGTGTTCTGGACCGAGTTGAAGGCATAAAAATCGTTATCGTCATCCTGTCCATCTATGGAGTGAGCGGCTCGGTAGCACATAACCATACTCAGCATGGGGGTAATGAACCCGCAGATGAAAAAGAAGAATAGAAAGATGACCTGGACGATGTCCACCATCATCCGCCTCATGGCTCGCATCATGGGGCCCAAGAAGGGAATGTGAATTGTTCCCAGCTGGAGAAAGTGGACTTGGGCAAACACCAGAGCTGCACTGTACACGTAAATGGTCAGGACTTGCCGTCTCGATATGACCAGGGCTTCCGGGTGAGCTTCCACGAAGACACCACCTACCTCGCAGTCGAATATAAGGTAGAGTTTGCTGCCTATGCCAAAGAGGAGGAGCGCAACCAGTATGATGTCATTTAGATTGTCAAAACTAGCAAAATACCGTTTTAGCTTGGTGGACGGACTGGCTCCCTTTTGCTCGACTGCCTGGTAAAACTCGGTTAGAATTCGACCCAGGACACACACCCAAAGGGCTATCTCAACGGGTGGTATGTGTGGTTTGGAGATGGCGACCTCCATCACGCCATCTGAGTTCAACCTGAACCTCTCATCACCGGTAACATTGAGAGAGCCGTTTCGGTATGCCATGATGAGCTGATGAACTGGCTCCGGTTCAGGAATTGTGGTGAGCACGGAACCGATCATAAGTCCAATTAGAATTCCATAGTTGATCAAATCCGCGAGGTACGATGAAATGGGGGAGAAAAACTTTGAGTGGGTGGAGCTGTTGAGTAGTTTTGAGATGATGTAAAGAGGAACAAAAAATATATTCCAGCAAAGAAATCCGCCTAGTTTTGTTATCAATCCCAGCGCCTTTTTCCCATTCACCGACTTTTTGTCCATCTCCGCCGCGTCAAAACCCCAAAATGTCTTCCAAACAATTTTCTGATAAAACTTACTCGCAATGACCTGTTTGTTCTTGCTGTTTAGGACGTCCTCAAACATTGACGGATCGGATACCTTCATCAGTTCAGCGACCTCATTGGGAGTCGTGCAGAGGTTCATAAGCCGGACTGCAAACTTTCGAGGGATCTCCGCTAGTCTCTCCATCTCCCTGTCATAGATGCAGTTCTTATCATTCTCCAGTTGGGCGAATTCGCTGAGCCGGTGCTGGAGCCGCAGGGCTGTCCGCATGGGGTCGAGCCTCTGTGAAAGCTGTTCCTCTGTGATAATAAGGTTCAGCAAGTGTATCGGAGAGAGGATTATCTCCCGATCCCTTCCATACGGATCACTCACGACAATCATATCCAGCAGCCCGATCACATACATGAGGTAGTTCTCGTCTCCCATCAACTTGGTATCCTCGAGCGAGATAAACCTCTCCACCCAGGCCATGGGGTCCTGTAAAAACTTCAACTTCTCCCCGCTAACCAGGGGCAGGTTGATGCCCGGCTCCTGAACCGCATTGATCTTCTCTAACAGCTTGTTGTAGTGCTGCCGTGCGAGGAGGGAGTAGGGATCTGAGAACTCCTGGTCAGGTTCAAACACCTCATCGTCAAGGGTAACGGTGGTGGTGAAGGAGGTAGAGGGATGGATGTTGTGGTCGAGGGGGGAGAGGATGCGTTCACTTTGTTGGCGGTCTGGGGAGGCTCGATTCAGCTCCAGCTCATCTACCATAGCACCCCTGAGGGAAAAGGTTGGGGGGATCAGGAGGCAGATCGGATAGATAAATGTACCCTTTCCTACCCCTGAAGGGAAAAGGTTGGGGGGATCAGGAGGCAGATCGGATAGATAAATGTACCCTTTCCTACCCCTGAAGGGAAAAGGTTGGGGGATAAAGAGGTAGATCAAATAAAGAAATGTACCCTTTCCTACCCCTGAAGGGAAAAGGTTGGGGGATAAAGAGGTAGATCAAATAAAGAAATGTACCCTTTCCTACCCCTGAAGGGAAGGTTGGGGGATCAGGAGGCAGCTCGGATAGATAAATGTACCGCATAGAAATAGGAAATGACACGAAAATGAACTATGAAGAGAAAAAAAACAATCAAGGCGTGATGGCGTTATGATTTTAAAATCAGATGGAATATCAAATTTCATGAAGTTATTATAAAATCACCAGATGTACGACTGATTGCATAGTGGTGTGAAATTAGGTGCTCATGAGTTGTGACTTGCGGTAGTAGTACAAAGAGAGGAGTATGAGAGATGCGGGGCGTTAACAACAGTATAGATAGCCCGGAAGATGGGGAGAACCACAGATCTGAGAAAACGGGACAGACACAAGACAGTGCAAAGTCAGGAAGGGGTTGATGAACGAGAGAGAGAGTGGGATAGTATTCACTGAATACGGCATGATAACAACCCTATTGACAGAACTGGAGTAGGAGCGAGATGTGTGTTAGGAAAATTAATGAATTCATGATATGATGATGACGATGTATGGTTTACAGACGTATTCAAGATGACCAATACAAAACATATGACTACGCAATCACCAGCAGTGCACCTATAGACGACGCGATGTGACAAAACAAACAAACATCCCCCACCTCTTCTTCCTCAGTGATATTCTCTGCTTTCTCTTCACTCACTTCTAGAACAGTGATCTCTCTCTCTCTCTCTCTCTCTCTCTCTCTCTCTCTCTCTCTCTCTCTCTCTCTCTCTCTCTCTCTCTCTCTCGCTCTCGCTCTCGCTCTCTCTCTCTCTCTCTTTTTCAAGATGCTAATCGAGAGCGGAGAGGTAAAGTGACATGAAGAAGACATTCCTGTTGCCAGGAAATGTATGGAGGCCGAGAGAAAGTTTCTCTTTCCCTCTCTATCTCTCTCTCTCTCTCTTTCTCTCTCTCTCTCTCTCTCTCTCTCTCTCTCTCTCTCTCTCTCTCTCTCTCTCACTCTCTCTCTCTCTCTCTCTCACTCTCTTTTTCTTTCTTTCTCTCACCCAGGAAGGAAGTGCTGGCACTCTCTTTCAAAACGGAAGACACTATAATAACGTGTTTTAATTTCCTAACCAACACTTTATTACCTAGCCCCATTTCTCCCCCAACTACTCACATTACCCCCTCCTCCCAGCCCCGCCCTCCTCCCCCTATCTCACCTGAATCTTCCTCTCCCATAGCTGGGGATGCTCTCTCGATGTGAGATGCTGGTACGGTGTCTCCGGGTGTTATACATCAGCGCCGGCAAGGGCTGTATCCCTCTGCCTGTCATTGTTCAGGAAATCTCTGAAAACCCTCGTATCAATATGAGCCTCCCCGTCGTTGAGGAACACATCCGACTACTGATAAAGGTAATAAATTAATTAGGGGGGGACTATTTAATTATTTATCGGGGGTGACAAACTACTATGCACTAGGTTTTGGAGGGTCAATTGTTAGGAAAGCAGTAAAAGTAGCAAATTTGAGATATTTCGGGGTTGATACAGCTACAGAACTGTTCAAACAGACTCAAGGAGTGAGGGGATTCAGCCCTTCGTTCTAGAGAGAGAGAGAGGGAGTTTAAATCTACATCGGGGACGAGGCAGAAATGAATTAAAAAGGGTGCATCCTTTGTTCAAAATAAATTATTAGGTGCATTGAAATATTCACTGAGTAGTAGTGCGACAAGGTATGTGACAAAAGGGTTACAAGTCCAAATAAGGGTGTCCTGTTTTGAAAAACATAGACTATTAGGCAGTAGGATTGAGCGTATGACAGAGGGGGTAGATAAAACAGAAAAGTAAATCTAGGAGTAAATTGGCTCTGTCAGCCACAATTGAGATATAAAATTAACAGAAAGATAAAATAGTCTAATTCGGCGAGAGAATATAATAAGCTGTTGAAGGCCGTGGAAAATATAATATGTCTGAAGAGTTGAGAAGGTGTCGTGAAACGGCTGTTTCAGAATAAAAAACAAGGAATAAGAGAATGGGAGGGAGACAGACTGATATAGAGAGATACAAGTGAGAGTTAATGGGTGAAATGTGTATACTTTGTGGCATTATGGCATTAAAGCTATAGCTCAGTGGCAATGTATATGAAAATCAGAGATGCACAGTTCTTAGACATTATCTCTTTTCAACTCTCTTCCTCCCTCTATTTCTCTCTCTCTCTATCTATCTTTTAAGTTCATGTTGTCTCTGAAATCTCTCCCCCATTTCTAACCACCAATATATCCCCAGGTCGCTCCAGATTGGCTCTCCCTAGCAGAGATCCGAAAGGGCAGGTACTTGAAGTTAAACAGGAATATGGACACGAATAAGGTGGTAGATGCAATTCGCGGACGAGAGAACCTCCTACAGGCAGGCAACTGTTAGGGAGGAAACACAGACTATATTGAGAGTGGGGAGAGAGAGAGAGAGAGAGAGAGAGAGAGAGAGAGGAGAGGGGAGAGAGAGAGAGAGAGAGAGAGAGAATGAGGAAGGAGAGAGAGAGAGAGAGAGAGAGGGATAGGAGAGAGTGGGAGAGATGGAGAGAGAGAGAGGTAAAAGTAGGATGAGATCCTCGGCTCACGCAATCATAAGACAAAAGAATCATGATTTTTAGAAGGAATAGACCTTTTTCGGTGTAAATCAATTGTGGCAAAACGGGAGAGAGAGAGAGAGACATAACAACTCGGAACTGCACTGTGTAAAAATTGTATTTGGTATTGTGTGTGTGTTCATCCAAAATCTACCCCCACACACACACACAACCAATACACACAAGTCGTGTACGATACTGATTCAAAATATTCTAGTAAAACGTTTTTACTGTCCCCCTTTCTCCTTTATCTCAAAATGAAACAACCAGACCTTTTGTTTTTATGACATGCTTATTGTTTGTATGACTGCTATCTGTATTACTACTTTATTAATTTACTCCATTCGACTAAGTAGACAATCGTGTGAGTTTTCTCGGGGGGGGGGGGGGGGGGGGGGGGGGGGGAAATTCACATGATAAGAGAGTTGTACTTTTCATGCTACTGGGGGTGGGGAATTGACATCGGGAGATCGGTTGGGGTAGCGGGTAGCCAGAAAGTATCATCATGAACAGTACAAGGAGGGAGAGAAGTTGTCGTCTGTGATAAAGTGCGTTTCAAACGACTTGACCTAGTTTCCGGAAATTCAGGTTTCCCCCCTTTTAAATACACGCGCAATGCGCCAATCCAAAATTTACGGGTCAAGCGCTTGCAACGGACTTTAGTCCCAACTTTGCGTACGCGCGGGACTATAAGTCGGGCCCCTTTCCCCCCAACCTTACGCGCTCGGGGTTCGCGCGCGCACCACAACTTGTCCTTCCCTCCTTTTTTCTTTTTGTTGTGTGAGACTGAGCCCATTTTAACCATGATAAACCATATCTTTAACCACAATTTAGCCATGTATCATGACACCAGTTCTCAACTAATACACGGATTAGAAGTGATCATACGGAAAAATGAAGAATTCTTTTATTCAATATCTTCACTATACGATGTAAGTAAATTTTTTCTTTTCAAATTTAAATTGGGGGGACATTCTTTGGGTCATTTTTTATCTGAAACCCTGACCCCTTTTTACTGAACCCAATCTGTAGTGGATAAAACTTATTGTTCACCCAAACTCTCACTACCATAAAGGAAACCCTAATAAAATCAAGAGCGCACCCCATCCAAGAGCGTACCACCCCTCCAAAAAACACCACTCCAAGAGCGACCACTCAAAAGAGTCCCCTCCGAAGATCCCCCCCGCAGGGGGCACCTGCGCAGAAGAACCCCACCGCAAATACAAAGCCGCGCTGGCTCTTCTGCCGGGGGTGTCCCCCTGGCGTGGTATCTTCTGAATGGGGAGCCTCTTTTATGTGGGGCGCTCTTGAGTGTTTTCTTCTGGGGTGGTCGCTCTTGGATGTGGTTCCTTTTTTGGGTGTGGTGCGCTCTCAGGTGTTCTCTCTTGATCGGTACGCTCTTGGGTCCTTGGAGGCTCTTGAACTTTATTATGGTTCCTTTTGTAATGGGTCAGGGTAGTCAACGCAAGGCAGTGACACAGTTTTTATTTGCGGGGTCCTCATTACCAATATCTTAACTAGTTTTCTTGGAAAAGTACGAGTAACAAACAATCCCATTACAGGGCTGAGGAAGACAAGAAAGAGTGAGAGAAGAACAAAAGAGAGGAACGATTCTTCCATGGTCCTGCAACTTGTTTTGGGTTGTTGAGTAACACAAGTTTTGAGATGGGTGCAGTATAGTTCTGGGAAAAAGAAACCAATGCAATCATGGGTATGTTGTTAGGTGTACTTCTCTCTCTCCTTTCTCTTTAAAAAAAAAGTTGCCTTTTTTTGGATTAAAAAAGGGACATTCTTGGACCCCCAAAAATGTTTTTCTCAAGGGGGAAACCCCCCCCGGGGGGGGGAGGGGGGGGGGGAGTCGTCACCCCCACCAACATGGAGGATCTGGGATTCAGGGACTACGAGGTGGCCCGATCCAGTGGGAAGGAGGAGCTATGTCATGTGGTCGTGTATGTGAAGGATGTGAAACCTGGATTTCCCCATGAAATACTCAGCCCGGACCCTTTTGTTATCTCCAAGAAGGTAAAAGGAAGTTTAGGACCCTTTTGTTACCCCCAATTTTAAAGGTGAGATTTTGGGCCCCCTTTTGTTACCTCCAATTGAAGGTGAGAGAGTTTAGGACCCTTTTGTTACCCCCAAAACTGAAGGTGGAGTTTGGGCCCCCTTTTGTTACCCTCCAATTTGAAGGTGGAGTTTAGGTCCCTTTGTTTCCTCCAACTTGAGGTGAGAGTTTGGGAAACCCTTTTTGTTATCCCCCATTTGAAGGTAAGTTTGGACCCTTTTGTTATCCCCCAATTGAAGGTGGAGTTGGGCCCCTTTTTGTACCCTCCAACTTAAAGGGAAAGGGAGTTTGGAAACCTTTTTTATCCCCAACTTAAAGGTGGAGTTTTTTAAGGCCCCTTTTGATCCCCAACTAAAAAGGTGGGGTTTTAGGACCTTTTGTTATCCTCCAACTTGAAGGTGAGAGTTTAGGACCCTTTTGTTATCCTCCAACTTGAAGGTGAGAGTTTAGGACCCTTTTGTTATCCTCCAACTTGAAGGTGAAGAGTTTAGGACCCTTTTGTTATCCTCCAACTTGAAGGTGAGAGAGTTTAGGACCCTTTTGTTATCCTCCAACTTGAAGGTGAGAGTTTAGGACCCTTTTGTTATCCTCCAACTTGAAGGTGAGAGTTTAGGCCTGGACCCACCCTCCCAACAGCACAATGTAGGGTGTTTATCATTCAAGGTATATCTTGTGTGACTCACACCGTCATTTTATTTGTGAGGGTTCGGTAGATCAAGGTATATCGAGGGCTGTTAAATCAAGCGGGAAATTTTTGGGTTGTAAAAAGTTTTTTGGGCAAGTTTGATATTTGGCAAAACCCTTTGGAAAAACCTCCATGCCCCATCTGTTCCAGCCGATGACCCCCTTTGCGTTTTTAAAACCACACCTTTTTTGACCCACCCAAAATACTATATTTACAAAGTTTTTGGAAATTGGACACAAAAACGGTTTATGTTGCCTAATTTTCCAAATTCCCTATCTCCCCTTAAAAAAACCCCCCCCCCCAAAAAAAAAAAAAAAAACCCCCCCCCCCCCCCCCCCCCTTTTTTACTTTAATATGATGGGAGTGGGGGTAATGTAAAGAAAAGAAGTACCTGCCTAAGAGGATCATTAGGAGGGAAAAGCTAGCCGTGAAGAGGTCGGGTGAAGCTTTTACTTTTTAAAGGTTTTAATAACAGGACATATAAAAAAGAAAAATTTAAAAAACTGAGAATTTTTTAGGGAAATTTGGAATCCTATTTCCAACATATGATGTGTAAAAAATTTTGCAAATTTTTGTTCGATGAATCATAGAATTTTGGAATTTGGAAATTTTTCCCCCCTTTTTAAAAAGTTTCCCCTAAATTTTAAATTCTATTTTTCCTTTTCCCCCCCCTTTCCCCCTTTTAAAAACACCAAAAAACCAAACCCCCAAAAAAAAACCCCAAAAAACAAAAAAAAATTCCCAAAAACCTTCTCAAAAACCTTTTTTACCCCTTTCCCTTTTCTTTTTTATACCCTCTCTCTCCCTCCCTCTTCCTAGTTCTGATGATTGTCTTTAAAATAGTTTTGTAGGCTGTTCGAAATTTCTTAGGTCAGTCGCATAGCCTACTGCCTAACTTGAATCCTATGTAACCTCATCTCACTCTCTCCCTTAAACTAGGAGAATACCTCTTTCCATCTATGCATCCCCTTTTGCATCCCCTTGCTGGTTTAAATTTTGGCCCCGTGCTGGTTTTATTTGGGCCCCCTTCCCTGGATAATTTGGCCATGTATGTGTTGTACTACAGTATAAACGACAGGCACCACATGAACTGCAGTGTGAAAAGGGACAGTAGTAGTAGTAGTAGTAGAAAGACACCCTTTTTAGTATAACTGTATAAATAAAGATGACGCATTATTGTAGTGGGTATAACTGGCCGATAAAGTAGCAAACCCCTTTAAGTAGATGATCATGGACGTTTTAAATTTGTTAATGTACGCCCCCCCTTTGGTTTGGTTGTCTGGTTTTCCCCCCTTTTAACGACAATCAAATCACTTTGCCCCCAAGGGGGAGGGGAAAGGGAGCTTCATTGTACCCACCCCTTACTATATAGCTAGTGTCCTCGTAGAAGAAAAAGATCACATTGCCCAATAACAAAATGGGTTTTTTTTAAATAATATATTGATTTGGGGGTGGTGAAAGTTGTGGGGGGGGTGGAGGGGCAGGAACAAAAAAGTTATAGGATGGTAACAACACCACACAATTCACCACCCCTTGTTTTTTTTTCTAAGTGTGATTATGATGGGAAATGGGGGGGTAGAGAGGGAGATAGTGGTGGGAGAGAAGATAGAGAGGGGGGAGAGAGTAGAGGGGAGGAGAGGGGAAAAAGCCCCATTTTGGGTGCTGGTTTTTAGGGCAAAACATGCCCATTCTTTTGGGACCCCCGCCCGTTTGCACAGAGCCAAAACCTTTCCTCCTCCTTCTCCCCTTCTTTCCCCCCTCTCCCTTTTTTCTCCTCTCTCTCTCTCCTTCGCTTCCCCCGTGTGCTGGGATTTGTGTACCGGATCCCCGGCCCCCAAACGATCACCCCTTTTTTCCCCCCCAAAGGGAAAAAAGCTCACCACCAAAAAGTCCTTTATTTGGTTAATCTTTTTTGTTTTGGTCATACTCTCCATTTTTTTTCCTCTCTCTCTCTCTATCCATCTCTCTATCCCTATTTCTAACCCTCTTTCCATCTCATATTCATTCTTCGTAGCTTTTACTCTGTTTCCCGCCACTCTATCATAGAATCATTTTGATCATTTTTGGCCACTTTAGTCCCGTAACAACTCAAAGTCACACAAGTTATAAAGAAAGGATGAAACCCTATTAGAATAATCTACGTTAATTAGTTAGTTAGTTAATAGAATCATCTGAGTAGGTTCTAACGAGTAGCATACTTGCCATTATTATTATACTATGGTAACCACAAGTACCTCACCATTATTGGCCCCTCAATCTCAGCTACTACTACGCGTGTATAATAGTGGGGGGTTAGCAACTAATATAGTGGATTATATAGTGAAGCAGAGCTCCTCCCAATGGTGGGGTACTACCTCAGTACAACATCGCTATTACATATGCTATGTGTTTCCTGTTCCTAAGATCCTTGCAGAAATATATATATGCAAATTGCAACTGACTGGCCCCCTCGCATTAGAGCTGAGAGAGGGAGAGAGAGAAGGGGAGGGAGAGAGAGAAAGAGAGAGAGAGAGAGAGAGAGAGAGAGAGAGAGAGAGAGAGAGAGAGAGAGAGAGAGAGAGAGAGAGAGAGAGAGAGAGAGAGAGAAAGAGAGAGATAGATTGCACTGTTGTACGAAAGTTGTTAGCAGCAGTATAGCCCCCCCTCATACAGGAAGGGGGATCCCTAATATAATCCCCCTCTCTCTCTATCTTTCTTTATCTTTCTTTCCCATTTATTATATGCAATACTATGTCCGACTCTTTCTCTTCGTAGCCCCTAATTTGTGACTTTAATACTTTCGAGAGGGGCCGAGCTTCCGGCGATATAGCCTATACTTGTCCCGCTCTTTCTCTCTTCTTAATCTCTCCCTCAGGGACCCCCTCCCTTTCTCTCTATCACTTCCCGATTGCACATATATATTCTTTGTTGCTTGCCCCTCCCCCTCCAAACATTCTCCATGTTTGGTGGTGGGTTCTTCTCTTCGCTGGTGTCGCCGGTACCCGAACGGCGGCACAACACAACCACCGATGCTACCCGGACCCGTTACCAGGGTGATGACCATGACAACGATGCTATGACGTCATCAAGTGGACCTCCACCCGGTTGTAAGGAGGGCTCCTTGCACGTGCTGGTTAGGAATGCAGAAAACCTCCAGAATGTGGAGCGATTTGGTTTCAGTGATCCCCATGTCATACTTGAACTGGAAGGTAGAGATGTGACGTCACACGTGTGATAGATAGAACAATTGGGTGTTACAGTCGGACCCCGATTTACCGGGATACTCGGGGGAAAAGGAGTTTCCCGGTAAATCGGGGCTCGGTTGTGGGAGAGGGGGAGTGGGCGGAGTTGGGGAAGAGGAAATGGGTTATCGTGGGAAGTGGAAATTGAAATCTAAACTGTGTTCATTCCTCCAGGAATAAAGAGGCAAACGAGAGTTATTCACAGCGAGCTTAACCCAGAATGGAACGAGGTGAGATATTTAATTATGTATAATTATATATAATTAGTCATTAGCCTCCTGTCTTTTTAAACCCCACTATATTTATACGAATTTTGTTACATGTTAGTTTTGGTTAAAGATTTTAGGATTATCCCTGAATACTAACATGATGAACATGCTTGTAACTAATTTTGTAACCAAGTGTATTACCGTAACTGTTCAATTACAGTAACAGTAACAGTGTTCATTTTGTAGAACAACTAACAAGTAGAGAGATCATTTCTAGAACTAACTGTTTAATTTTTATACAAACTGTCCGATTTATATAAAATCGTCCTATTCCTAACAATCATAATAATATTAATGATGATCGGTCACTTAATAAACCTAATTGCTCTGATTTTTTAAATCCTGTTATTCGTTACCCTACATGATCACTACGCGTCTACATACTATATTATTAACTTCACTTATCCCCGATGACAAATCAACAAATTATCCGATGATTAATTTGCCTCTTTTTCCCTAGACGTTCACATGGAAGCGGTACATGCCCCTCACAGAGGATTCTATACTGATAATCAAAGTGTTCGACTATGAAAAGATCCTCAAAAACAAGTAAGAGAATTCATTTAAATCTAACTTGCAGACTTTTTAATTTTCTAGATTGTAAAAGAAACGAGCAATTTTTCAAGAGTTCACAATTGTTTCACTTTTTTTATATATTTGAGAATTTACAGCTTGTTGCTTCCCTTTATTTATCTGTAGTAAGCTTTTCACTCGGTCCCTGGGTTGGTAAGATTTCTTTTGCTCAAACGTATTAATTATACCTTATCAGTGAAATATTATCCCTTGGGGGTCTGGAAAACAGTAGCGAAATAAAGTTTAAAATTAACCTTACCATGTTTGATTAGTTCAGTAAATAAGCATTTCGCTTTCGGTTCAAACCCCGGCCGGTTGCAGAAGTGTTGAAGAAAGGTATGATAATTCTAGTAAAATCTGCAAGGGGGCGCCGCAAGGTGTTGTGCAGATCAAGTCTCGCAGAATTCTCTACCTGTATAAGGCTAAATCATCTACTGCTAATTGTACGGGTGGTGCGAGAGAGATAAGTCTCTCCTTCTCTAGAACATTTTGTTTACGTTTGGTCAATGAACCACAGCCTGCAGCAGTACTGATTTGCCTTACTCGTGATCGTTTCCGTGAGCCCCGATCAGGGTTTGAACAATTATACAAGTCACAGTTTTGAAAGTTGAGCCGCTATCTACTGAAACTGAGTTTTCAGGTCAATATTATCGGTTTTTAGTCCAATGTTCCGACCCTTCTGGTACCGCAGCTTCTTCTCCTACAATACTATTGCACAAACACTCTTACTGCTTACAAAATCATTCCGCTTAACCGACACACACTTGACATACAAGTTCACCTCGCACGACTGCAATCACATCAGGTCCCCATCACATCATTGATTAGTTCATGTTTAGTCTCGCCTATCCCACCTATGCGGCCCCCTTCTATAACGTATGTGGTGCTTGCATATTACCTCCCTAGATGCACAATATACAAAGCAGGTCTTCTGCTACAATAGTCGGTCCGGCAATCATACATTATAAACTACTCCTTCATGCTCCATACCCTGTTACTGCATACGGGACTCACAAAGAAAGACAATATTTGTATTGCGTCCCCATGTCGAGCACCACCCGATTTTAGATGCACACATCCCCCTCCCCTCCCTTCATCATGATATTACTTTTCTGAAGCGATGCTCTTTCACGCTCTATCGAATCTTTGAGCACTCTCTCGTCCCTATTATATACAGCTTACACACACCATCATGATAGCTTGTCCAACGTAGTATGTTCTCGATTTGTATAGTCCCCTATCTGCATGGCTTGCTATAACAACAGGGGAACTCGCCATGAATCTCGCGGATGTCAACAAACAGAAACCGGCTGCCTATAATTTCTACCGTCATTCGGTGTCTCAGCCTAGTTTGCTCCTCCTAAGCAAGGGAGGAGGTACTGGACCTCCAGAGAAACCACCCTCACCCGTAACGAGGGCCAAGAGTGTCTGCAAAAGGTAAATGAGGTTCTGTTAGCTGCTTATTATAAACTGCTAGTTTCAACTTCTCATGTACCTTGTTTATCTGATCATATTATGTTTCTTTGTTCCTCTGTTCAGCTGGTCCTCACTTGTACGGAAATGAGGGTCTAAGGAAGTCATACTGAGTTAATGCATAGTTGTCCCCCAGAGATTATATTATATATACTAGTAGGCCCGTTCGCCCTACGGGCGAATTTCGGGGAAATGATAGCTGGATTAGGGAACGCTGACATCACCTGCACCATCCGTTCCTAGCCTATCTCTCACTTTCTCCCTACTCATGTTGGTGTACGCTCTGGGCTTCCTGACAATGTCGAGGTGCGAATTTAAGAGATCAATGTCATGGAGGTGCAGTGCTGTTCCAGAAACTCATCACGTGAAAACTTGGCCGCTATGTAGCCGATTTGGAGATTTCTATATTCGACTGGAGTAATCACCCTTGGGCGACTTTGGGTAAAGCTATCCGTAGTCGTTGATTGGCTCGCTTGAACACGTTGGCGTAATCTGTCATATTCTCTAGCCTGCTCCCTGACAGCAGCAGTTCTCCTGGACCTAGATAAACGTTGCCGAATAGCACTTTGCGTGGAAGAGCTAGACATCAGGACAGAAGTAAAAGAATGCACGTGCAGAATTGAATTTCCCCTTGGTACCCAACTGCAACTGGGAGAGAGGTCTCCACTCTCCAGGTCCCTCTAATAATTGCACGTGCAAGTGTAGTTGCTAGGTGACCTCCGTTACACAATTTGCTTAGTAAGTAGTATGATGATGTGGCACTAGGTACTTTGACACTGTACTTACTATGACACTGTACTATGAGCAAATTAATGGTAGGAGTGACGATATACTCACTGCAGTATCATACGAGAGAGGGAGAGAGGGAGAGAGATAGAGAGAAATAGATAGATAAAGCGAGAGAGAAGGAAGGCCATCCATTACTCTGTCACTATACGAGAGGGATGGAGCAACTGTGGCAGTTGTTCCGCGTGGGAACCATTGTAATAAATCACTAAACTGTGCAGTTGTGTTATAGTGATAACGATAAGATAGATCGATATATTTATTCACAAGAATTTCTTTTTCTTTCCGAACTTCATTTGTGAGAAAGAGGGGGAGAGAGACAGAGAGACAGAGAGGAAAAGAGAGAGATTCTGATTATTTTAACAATATTCCAAAGAATTGTTGTGCGAGAGAGATTCTCCAACGAATTAGCAAGCTGTTTAGATAGGTTCCTAATTTTGGATCTTAATCCGCGTCTATTTTTGTTGTTGAAATTCAACAGTGCTTTTCCGGTTCCCTGAACCAGCGAACTACAATTCAGGAAACTTTTCTAGCTCTCTCTTTCTTTCTTTCTCATCCCAATGGATTATATCTATCCTGTGATACGTCACACGTATATTACAATGCATTCCCTGTCTGTAGCCATTGGAACCTATACCGCACGGAGAGAGCAGGGAAAAGGAGATATATTATACAGCTCATGTGCCTACCAGCGACCTCTTCTCTCTCCGCGGCATCTCCCTAATCTATATTTTTCTATTTTTGAGACTGCGTTTCCGGCCTGTTTTAACATCAACTCTTCTATAGTAACTGCTACCCGTGCTTGTATATGGAGAGTTGTAAAAGTATCAATCTTTCTACCGACTGCAGTAGTTTCGTTATTTCTAACCCCCCCCATATAGTAGTTTGGTAACATTTGTTTCTAGAGATTGTAGCTGAGAAGGCTGGTTGATAGCATTGTTTTAGCTGTCTACAGAATGAGTCCACCCAGTGACTGATTAAGATCACAAAATCAGTAGTGACTCAATAAGATCCCGTGATTTTGCTTATCTTACCCGTCATGGGACGTGATGGAATTGACTAGGAATTGACGTCAATTTACGTCACCTGGTGATAGTGTAGTCGCGAGAAGGGTGACTTGTAATTAGAACTCAATCAGTCGTTCATTAACTGGCTATATTTACTGACTCACAGCTGTAATTGGCGGAGGATCGGAGCAGTGATCGACAAGTGACGGTGGGAGAGAGTGAGTACCATGAAGAAGGAATGAGAGAGTGTGTGTGTGAGAGCGAGAGAGAGAGAGAGAGAGAGAGAGAGAGAGAGAGAGAGAGAGAGAGAAAGATAGTTACTATCTCTTCATCTCTTGATTGGAGGGTTAGAGTCAATCACGTATGATCACGTGGTATGCATCGTGTTATGATATACAGACTACAGCATTCCCCTCTCTCTCTCTGCCTCCTTCTCTCTCTCTCCCTCTCCTTCTCTCTCTCTCTCTCTCTCTCTCTCTCTCTCTCTCTCTCTCTCTCTCTCTCTCTCTCTCTCTCTCTATCTATCTTATTACTCTCTATCTTTTTTCCTCTATCTCTTTCATTCTTGTCTGTTTTTTCTCACCACAGTGATCTGATTTAGATTATTTCGAACATTGATGGTAACATTGATGGTAATGTAGCGGGTTATTCGATCAGATTGTCATTGAGCAGTTGTAGTATAGCTTCATATGGTAACACATTCTGCGTTTCTATAGTCAAGTTACCATGGTTACCCTTCTCAGTTACCATAGTACTTACTTAGGCATTTTACTGATCTGAGCATCGGCCCTTGAAAGATTCTGAATATAATGATGTCCTCAGACTACTCAGACATTCCAGGTTCCTTGATCTTTGCAGAAGAGTTGGTAAAATAAAAATAGTTTTAGAGAGAGAAAGACGGGGAGAGAGAGGAAGAGAGAGAGGGAGAGATAGAGAGAGAGAGATCAGAGAGAAGAGAGAGAGCAGAGAGAGAGGAGAGAGGAGAGAGAAGAGAGAGAGAGAGAGAGAGAGAGAGAGAGAGAGGGAGAGGAGAGGAGACGGAGGGAGAGAGAGACGGAGAGAGAGAAAGCGATTTAAGTAGGAAAACCGCACCATTACCACCACTATTACCATGACGTCCGTCTCCCCTCTCTCTCTCTCTCTCTCCTCTCTACTCTCTCCTCTCCCCTCCTACTGCATTCATCGTCTCTCTCTCTCTCTCTCTCTCTCTCTCTCCTCTCTCTCCTCGTTCAGCAGGGGTCCCCCCTCTCTCTCTCTCCCCCTCTCTCTCTCATCTAAGTCTGACTGGCTCTAACCGAAGATAGGCCGAGTAATAGGCGCATGATATGCACTTCTAACCAAGCTTACAACTACCCTCCAACGGTGAGAGAGAGTCTGAAAAGATAGGAGAGCCCTATAAGACTATGTTTAACTATACTTGAAAGAGCTATATTAGTTGTGGCGGTGGTCGCACTGGTGATGATGTAGTTAAACTTTATTATATAGTCGGTCCATTAGTAGTCGTTAATCTGCTTCCCAGATTATATTGCCCGATTATTGTTGAAATTATAATGGAGATACAGGATAAGTATCGGATAATTGTTTATGAGCCGCATGATAATTGTTTGTTGGGATGATATCTCCTTCCGGCTTCAATCAATCGTTAATAAAAACACCGCTTTTCATTTTGTCCCTGATTGATTGAAGCCGGAAGGAGATATCATCCCAACAAACAATTATAATGGAGATATTGCTGATAAAGTGAAGTTGGTATGAATATATTGCTAGAACTTACAGCTACTTGTTCGGGGGTTTGATATCGGTCCATTGGGGTTTGTCTAGCAGCTTGGTACATGTTCTCAACTTATTGATGCTTGTTTAGTGGAAAGCAAGTTTTATATCATGATCATGTTTGATATTTGTTAGATTTATTAGAAGCGTATCTAGTCCAAGTTATTAGCTCTTATCAGTTTCCATTTTATTAACTTCATTTTCCATTTCTAACATTTAATCACAGTTCTTGACATGCTGAGCTATCTAGTAGATATCTTATAGTAGATATTATCTAACCATGATAACATAACTAACATATCTAACATATATCATGACAACATGTATATCTAACCGGAACTCCTCCTCCCGGTAGATTGTTAGGGGAGGCTATCTACCCGCTGAAAGATTTGATAAGACTTGGTGCACAGGAAGCCACTATCGCCCTTAAGGATAGGGACGGACGAGTTGGAGAGGTGAGTAACCAAATTAATTGTTGGGGTAATTATTATCTTCACTTGGGGGTGGTTATTGGGGAAATATTACATTAATAAAGGTGAGGCGTTTAATAATCTGGAATATTATGAAGGTTAAACGATCTGTACTAAAGGTATAAACTATACTAAACTACCAAGATTCACCTAATAGTGGAATGAAAGTCGGAATGAAAGTTATTCCTTTCACGAATATTCATTTGGTGGTGATTAAGTTATTACAAATTAGTTCGACATGGTGATTAAGTGATTACAAATTAGTTCGATAGAGATTATTACACATGAGGCTGTGACGGTGAACGTCTTCCGTTTCTGCATGGATCGGGGTATTATTATCTTCACTCATGCCTTCTTGATCTACATGTACTATGCAGATAGCAGTACAATATCGATTGTCTTTATAGTATGACAGTTTTGTATAATCATCCTGCTCGCTGCATCACTTTTTCTCCTGATCAGTTCAAGATCTCCCTGCACGTGCATCATGGAAGTGATCATACTGTAGTGGTGGTGTGATTTGGTCTGAGAGAGTTCCCAGCTGATTTCTATCATCGCCCCATGAAGCACGAGATCGAGAAATAGAGTTCATCGCTGAGAACTTTCCCATAACATGGTTCATGTTCAAGTTTTCTTGTTCAGACTGCCCCTCCTTGCTGTACTGCTCTCGATTAGAAAATAACTAAAACACAGTAATATTGTTTGAAGAAGTCGCGGAATTTCAGGGTCAACGTTGGTGGAGAACTTTCGAGGATTATTGAGCTTGTTTGTGGAGTTCCCCAGGGATCTCTACTGGGGCCTGTCTTGTTCCTGTTGTATATTGAAGAGCTCCAGGATTTGGTCAAACCGTATGGTCTTCGGATCAAGTTGTATGCGGATGACTCCCAACTTTACATTAGTCTTGTACCTACAGATGAGGATAACTGGAAACTGGCCAAAACGAGGATTGAGGAGTGTTTGTCTAGTGTGAAGGCGTGGATGAACAATCACTGGCTTAAATGTAATGAAGCGAAAACTGAGTTCCTGCTTCTTGGAAAGAGCAGTGCCCTGGATAAGATGGAATTTGTGCCTACTGTGGATTTTGGTGGTGTGGAGATTTCTCCGATGGAGTGTACAGGAAAGACAGGAAAAACACTTGGGGTTTACTTGGACACGAATCTTTCTATGGAGAGACAGGTAAACAGTGTGAAGAGGCAGTGTGGAATGCTCTTGAAGAACCTGTGGCAGGTGAATCGCAGCCTGGATATTCCTACTAAAATCCTCCTGGTCAAGCAACTGATTGTTTCTCGGCTTGACTATTGCAACATCATATACGCTGGATTGCCAAAGAAGCTTCTTGAAAGCCTTCAGAGGACATTGAACTCGTGTGTGAGGTACATCTATAACCTTCATGGACACCAAGATGACTCTTCTCAGTATCTTAAGGACACCCATATCCTTCCTATGGAGCAGCGTGTGGAGTTCAAGGCATGTTTGATGGCGTTTAAAATTGTTCATAACCTAGCCCCGGATTATCTCTGTGACCAAGTACCAGTTGAAGACTTGGAGGCTGTTCGAACCACTCGTGGAACTGCAACGCCTGATCACTACAAGCTTAAGTACCCTAAGCTTTCTAGTATTAATGCAAACTCCAAGTTGAGAAGGAGGAGACCGTCTGTTTTCCTACCTGAAGTGTGGAATGAGCTCCCCCTGGAGCTTCGATCAGTTGAGTCAGTGGATCTGTTCAAGTCGAGGTTAAAGGACAAGATTGTTTGTGGAAGCATTCGGAGCCAACTGAGGATGAGGTTCCTTGTTTCTCCTGCTTTCATCAGGTATTTCGCCTAGCTTGTATTTATTTTCTTTTGGTACTGTTTTACCGCTCATGGTAAGGTTTTTATTGGCGTTTTTACAGCATTTTTTTTCGAGTGAAGCACGAGTGGAAGTTATAATTTACAGACATTTTCTACCATCTAATGTGGACGTTTTTCAATCTATATCAGTCTGTTATCTCATCTGGACAGTTATGTGAGCCGAGAGTGTTTATATCAGTTTAATTCAGTGTTTTGGGCCTACCATTTTTTGATATACGTCTTTAAGTAACCGCTCAGATCGCCTCTCAGTGTCAGTGTCAGTTCTACTACCCTGGCCGGAAGTAAGGGGGCATTAAAAAAATAATATTATATTAAAATTTAGCCCGGAGGGTTAAGGGGGAAGGGGTTTTTCTGCGAATCTGGTTTTATAGTGGTTTATCAACCCTCAGCTGAATGTTGAATATGATGATTGGAGTTCTAATTCAGAAGAGAATCATTCCTGCATAAAATTTTAAAAAAAACCCCCCCCCAAAAAACCCCCCCCCCCCTTTTTTTTTTTTTTCCCCCCTTTTTTTTTTTTTTTTTTTTGGGGGGGGGGGGGGCCCCCCCCCCCCGGGGGGGGGCCCCCCTTTTGTTTGGGGGGCCCCCCGGGGGCCCCCCGGGGGGGGGTTTTTTTTTTTTTTTTTTTTTTTTTTTGGGGGGGGGAAAAAGGGAAACCCCCCCCCCCACCAAACCCCCTTTTAAAAAACCCCCCCCAAAAAAAAAAACCCCCCCCCCGGGGGGGGGCCCCCCCCCCCAAAACCCCTCCAAAACCCGCGTCCCCGGGGGGCCCCCCCCCCCTCGGGAAAAAAAGGGGGGAAAAAAAAAGGGGGAAAAAACAGAAAAAAAAAAAAAAAGGGGAAAAAAAAAAGGGGGGGGGGAAGAGAGAGAAAAAGGAAAAGGTTGGAAAGGCCGGGGGGGGAAAAAAGGAAAAAAAAAAAAAAGGGGGGGGGGGGGGGGGGAAAGGGAAAGGGGGGGAAAAGAAAAAAAAAGGGAAGGGGAAGGAAAAGAGGGAAAAAAAGGGGGGCAGGGGAAAACCCCAAAAAAAAATTTAGAAAAAAAAACCGCCCGGGGGAAAAAGGGGAAAAAGGGGGGAAAAACCAAAAGGGGAAAAAGCCCCCCCCCGGGGGGGCCCCCCCCCCCCCGGGGCGGGGGGCCCCCCAATTTTTGAAAACAGAAAAAGGAGCCCGGGGGGGGGAAAAAAAAAAAAAGGAAAAAGGAAGGAAAAGGGGGGGAAAAAAAAAGGGGGGAAAAAAAAAATGGGGAAAAAAAAAGGGAAAAAGGGGGAAGGGTTTATTTAAAAAATTTTTTTTTTGGAAAAAAAGGGGGGGGGAAATGTTTGATTTGGGAATTTCCCCCAAAAATTCAGGTTTAAAAAGTCCTTTTTTCAAAGGGTTTAAAAAAAAAGGTTTTTACTAAAGGTTTTCCCCCTTTTTTAAAATTTTTGAAGAAAGGGGTTTTATTTTAAAAAAACTTCCCCTTTGCCCCGGGGGCCCCCCCCAAGTCTATGGGATTTTAAGAAAAAAACCCCCGGCCTTTAAAAACAGGAGAAGGGAGAGAGAGGAGAGGAAGATAACAGAGAAGGGAAGGAGAGAGAAGGAGAAGGAGAAAGCGTAAAAGAGAGAGAGAGAGAGAGAATTAGGGGAGAATGGCTGCAGTACAGAGATCAAATAGTAGGGTGATCCATGATAATGATTGTTCAATATGTCCAAACTTTAAGATAGTTATGGAGAGAGTTATTAGTTATTGAGAGTCAAATGTGGGAGAGATCTTGAGAGCAATTGACCGACTATACAGGGAGACAGAGAGCAGCAATTGATAGGAGCTCTCATCGTGTGAGGCTAAGGAGGTTCAGACAAATCATCAGGTCTCATTGATAATGCATATAACCAGTGCTGCGCCCCCTTGCTCCTAATTACTGACAGATCGAACCCGTGCTGCTGCTTCACTATCTCTAACCCAGTATTATATAGCTTGTTCCCAATATGTTTGCCTCCTTGGTCCTCCTTGGTCTCGTCGGTGCTTTCGTCTCATCTCTCATGTACATTGTATACAACTAAGAAAAACAGGAGGCATGCTCGAGACACCATCAACAACAATATTAACAGGTATATAAAGGAGTAAATTAGTTCTGATTATAAATTAGTTCTGTTTTAAAATTCAGAACTCAAATCAGGAGTGTAAAGTGGAATAGCCGATTAGGGTTGCGTAGCTTAGCAAGAGTTACTGAGTACCTGTACAGCAAAGAAGGCATGTGGGTATTTTGATTATGCTATGCGTGGGAAGGTGCCCCCCCCTCTAAAATTACCCCACGTGCGTCCTATCATAGACTTCCTTTCGTTCTCTCCCTATCTCCGTCTATCTCTCCCTCTGTCATTCTCTGTCACTCTGTCACTCTCTCTCACACACTCTTCATTTTCTCGCAAAGAAGTTTCCTCTCCGCGTCCCTATGTTCAAGACCCCTCAACCACTTCCATGCCAAAAATGGAAATTATCCACTCGGCGGAATGGTCCTAATCAGCCCCATTGTACAGTACAGCTAGACGTGTAGCTAGGCGCGGTCTCGACACGCTGCACAATTAACCCATTCCCCTCTCCTCTGTCTGAGAGCTAGCTTTACTTTACTAGATGACCTTCTTCTTTCGAGTCCTCCTCCTCCTCTTTTTCTCTCAGGGCTCTCTGTCTATCATTATCTGATTATCATTGCTCCTCTCGTTAACGGGTCTGTAATAGCGAGATAAATATAGCGATGTAACCTCCTTCTTTTCTATCTTTTTTATCTCTCTCAGCTGTCCTTCCTGAGCTGAGCACATGTTCGATACATGTTAGATCGAGCTTGTTAAAGTTGTGTTAGCTTTAGAGAGTGAGGGTGTTTGAGGGACAGAGAAATAAATAAACACAATTGAGAGAAAGATGATTAGATGGCGGTTAAAGATAGAGAAAGATAGAGAAAGATAGAGAGATAAAGAGAAAGAGAAACGAGAAGGAAATGAAGTACTACCTGAGAAGAGTTGTCTACCAGATATCTGCTGCTGTCTGTTACAGTCCCACTTCCTAGACACGGGATTGGATTCCACCGAGTTTCGACCCTCTTTTCCGAGTCTTTGCGGTTGCCTCTTGCGTATTTTTGCTATCTCCAAGGACTTATATGTGTGTGAGACCTGTGTAGTGGAGGGTACATGCGAGTTTGTTGTGAGTGGATCTATCCAATAACCGCCTGTTTAAACGGAAGTCCTCTCTCTCTCTCTCTCTCTCTCTCTCTCTCTCTCTCTCTCTCTCTCTCTCTCTCTCTCTCCGCCCTCCTCGTTACCTAGGGAACTCCAGTAGTACTAGTGCAGTTCGCCCTAAAGCTGTGTAGTAGTAGTCGTGTTATAGTATCAGCTCTATAGTTTTGTTTTACCTCTCTCCTCCGCACTATGCCAAGGACGGGCCAACTGACAGAGGGAGAGGCTGCCTATTTAGAGGAACTAGTTCTAATGGAAGCAGCGGAGCGAGGGGAGACATCAGGTGGAGGAGGAGACCAGGGTGGTGGAGGTGGAGGTGGTGGAAACTTTCTCAGAAAGGCCTCACGAAGGTTTTCAAGGATCCGGCCTGATCCGATATCTGAGGAGGGGGAGAAGGAGGTGAAGACAAGGAGACTCAGTATGGTCAGGAACAGGAACAAACCAGGGGCAGGTGGTGAAGGAATGGAGATGTCCGATAAGGTATATTGGTGAAGGTAGTATAGAGGTTTATTGTTGCTTTTAGGTTTTAAAAGTTGAATGACAGGTCAGGAACAATTTAGCAATTCTTCTGGCTAGGTTTTATGGGTGTATGGTAACATGGGATGATATGAAATTCTTTCCCGTTTCTAAAACCACTCTCCCATTTCAAGCTTGTTCTAATACTCCCAATTTCAGAGTCGCCTGAACCTCTACTTGGAATACTCTAAACCAACGTTAGACCCGGACGAAGATATGGAGGAAGGTAAGCACCATGTCATGCCAGTGATTTGACAGTATAATTATTAGCACCTGACACAATCTTTGAAAAGTTGACAGATATACTGTACTGTACTGTACTGTACTGTACTGTACTGTACTGTACTGTACTGTACTGTACTGTACTGTACTGTACTGTACTGTACTGTACTGTACTGTACTGTACTTTACTGTACTGTACTTTACTGTACTGTACTGTACTGTACTTTACTGTACTTTACTGTACTGTACTGTACTGTACTGTATTGTACTGTACTGTACTGTACTGAATGATTGACAATGATTGACAATGATTGACAATGACAAAATGTGGTACTGTTGGTAATGTTGATTTACAGACAAACTGAAAATCGGTTACGTTATCACAATCTTGATACCGACAGTCTAGTTTCACTTCTCCCTCCCCCATATTGTTTCACATGGGTTGTCTTTCATTCTAACTATGTGCAGTTCTAGACCTAACAATGGCCACAATTACCTTGTCATACTACTATAATGTCACGCTTCGGCCCGGTTCGGAGAGGGCCCTACTGGTCCCTGATTGGCTGATAACCAGTCACGTGACCTAAATAATGAGTTCTGATTGGTTGTTTACCGGTTCGGAGAGGGCAGCTTCTTTTGTGAGACAACATTTACCTCATTTCACGTGGATGGGGGTACCTGGTACTTGAGGACGGTACAACTTGTTAGTATACTACTTTGCAATGGAGCGAGGCAGCTCTTGTTTGGGTCCTCCCCTATAATACAAAGAGCTTCCAGTAATAATTATTAATCTGTTCACATTTATTATAGTCTACCTCCTGCACGTGCAGCGAGACTCTCACTTGCTCTGATCTCACTTTCCTCCTATCTATTGGTACTATAAAAAGTATCTGGATCTCCAATAATGGAGGTAGTGACTTCAAGCATGACGCGAGAGCTGGGGGAGAGTGAGAGTAAGATAGAGAGGGAGAGTGAGATAGAGAAAGATAGAGAGGGGAGGGAGAGAGGGGAGAGAGTAAGATAGAGGGAGTTAGAGTTAGATAGAGAAAGAGAGGGAGTGAGAGTTAGATAGATAGAGAGATGGGGAGGGAGCAAGACAGGGAGATGGGGAGAGCAGACAAAAACAGATTCCTCAATGTCCTTTTTGCACTGCTTGCTATCGTTAGTTATTTTGAGCCACTCTGTATGACAGTTGTTAACACACCTTGCAGACCCTCCTAATCTGGACGAACCTTCTAAATTCACGCCCTTCTTTGTTCAATTCATCATCACTGCGAGACAGTCTGAACATGACAAGCCCTATACCACACCCTTCACCCCCCTTTTTGCAGCTCCATATATACATATGATTGCAAAGAGATTGCTCAAGAACATATGCCGCCATGCTGACCCCATCAGTCGCATATATTGCACATAGGTCTCTTGCAGTTACTTTTGTGATTGTCTCTCCCTTGTCTTGACTATCACTTCCCTCACTATATCTCTATCGCAGTCAATATCCCTCTCTCCCGTTCATTCTCTAATTTACGGCTGTCCCTATAAACGTCTAATTGTGATCACACACTCCCTCCTGTATATATTGTGACGTCTACCTCTGATCACCAGTCTATAGCTGATCATCTGTTTCCTCAGCGTCCCACACCCTCTCTCCACCCTCTCCCTCGACCTCTCTCTCTCTCTCCCTCGACTCTCGTCCCATCCTCTCTCCCTTGAGAGCTGTGATAAATTGTGTTTCTCCAATTCTCTCTTGAAGAAGCCGGAACTGTTAATTGCCCATCATTGTTTCATTCATCCTATAGTGTGTCCCGGATATTGTACAATAATTCTAATTATAACTGAACTTTTTCTCCCTCTCTCTTTTTCACTCTCACTCTCTCTCTCTCTCTCTCTCTCTCTCTCTCTCTAACTCTCACTCTCTCTCTCACTCTCTCTCTCTCTCTCTCACTCTCTCTTTTTCACTCTCTAAATCTCACTCTATTTTTCTAAAGAAGCTCTGAAAAATAGCCTTGTTATTCAGTTGCTACCAGTATCGTTATTATCTCAATAGTGCTTTGTATTGTCCTCTCCATTATCCCTGAACTAAATGAGGATAAAGCGCGACACGTCATCCACTGCCGGGTCTCAGCCTGGTGTTGGTGGCAATGCAGCTGCCGGCATTCATTCTCTACCTGCCGCCACTATGCAGTCTGACCCGACACTCGGTCCGCCAGCATCCCGGACTCCTCCAACGGCCCGTAGCATCACATCCCCCAACCTAGGCTGGCCTTCCCGTGGGCCCGCCGAGAGGGACGGTCATGCCACCAGGCGCCCGATACCAAAGAAGGGCAGGAGGGCTATGGAGGCCGATTACAACACGCACAGGCTCCACCCCTTAATTTTTTTTGGGGCCCCCCTTTTTTTTTTTTCCCCCCCCCCCCCCCCCCAAAAAAAATTTTTTCCCCCCCCCCCAAAAATTTTGGGGGGGGGAAAAAGGAAAAAGGGTTTT
The DNA here is from genome assembly GCA_020137815.1 of Hormiphora californensis. Lineage (NCBI taxonomy): Eukaryota > Metazoa > Ctenophora > Tentaculata > Cydippida > Pleurobrachiidae > Hormiphora > Hormiphora californensis. The sequence goes on from CM035350.1 coordinate 9,282,891, forward strand.
TTCCCCCCCCCCTTTTTGGGAAAAAAGGGAAAAAAATTTTTTTGGGGTTTTTTTCCCCCAAAACCCCCCCCCCCCCCCCCCCCTTTTTTTTACCCCCCCCTTTTTTTTCCCCATCCCCCAAGGGGGGAAAAAAAAACCGGGGTTTTTTTAAAAAAAAGGGGGGGGAAAAAAAAAGGGGAAAAAAATTTTAAACCTTTTTTAAGGGGGAAAAAAAAAGGGGCAAAAAAAAAAAACCCCCCCCCTTTCCGGGGGTTTTTTTTTGGGGGGTTTTTTCCCCCCAAAACCCCCAAATTTTCCCCGGGTTTTTTTTAAAAAAAAAAAAATTTTAAAAAAAAAAACCCTTTTTTTCCCCCTTTTTTTGGGGTTTTTACCCAATTTTTTTTTTTCCCCAAAATTTTCCAAAAAAAAAAACCCCCCCCCCCTTTTTTTTTTTTTGGGGGGGTTTTTTTTTTTCCCCCTTTTTTTTTCCCCCCCTTTTTTAAAAAACCCCGGGGTTTTTAAACCCAAAAAAGGGCCCCCCCCGGGGGGGGAAAAAAAAACCCCCCCCCGGGGTTCCTTTCCCCCCCCCCTTTTTTTTCCCCAAAAAAACCCCCCCCCTTTTTTTCCCCCCCCCCCCCCCGGGGGGGTTTTTTTTCCCCCCTTTTTTTTTTTTTTCCCCCCCAAAAAAAAAAATTTTTTTTTTTCCCCCCCCTTTTCCCCCTTTCCCCTTTTTTTGGGGGCCCCCCCCCCCCTTTTTTCCCCCCAAAAAATTTTTTTTAAAATTTTTCCCCCCCCCCCCCCCCCGGGGAAAAAAATTTTAAAAAACCCCTTTCCCCCCCCCCCCCCAAAAAAAAATTTTTTTAAAACCCCCCCCCCCCCCCCCCCTTTTTTTCCCCCAGGGGGGGCCCCCAAAAAATTTTAAACCCCCCCCCCCCCCAAAAAAAAAAAACCCCCCCCCTTTTTTTTTCCCCTTTTTTTTTTTTTTTCCCCCAAACCCCCCCTTTTTTTTTTTTTCCCCTTTTTTAAAAAAACCCCCAATTTTCCCCCGGGGGAAAAACAAAAAAAAAAACCCCCCCCCCCCTTTTTTTTAAAAACCCCTTTTGGGGGCCCCGGGAAAAACCCCCCTTTGGCCGCAAAAAAAAAAAAAAGGGGGGGGAAAAAAAAAAAAAAAAAGGGGGGGGAAAAAAAAAAAAAAGGGGGGGGGGGGGGGCCCCCCCGGGGGAAAAAAAAAAAACCCCCCCTTTTTTTTTTCCCCCCCCCCTTTTTTTTCCCCCCCTTTTTTCCCCCCCAAAAAAAACCCCCAAAATTTTTTAAAAAAAAAAAACCCCCCCCCCCTTTTTTCCCCAAAAAAAAAAACCCCCCCAAAAAAAAAAAAAAAGAAAAAAAAAGGGGGGGTTTTTGGGGGGAAAAAGGGAGGAAAATTTTAAAAAGGGGGAAAAAATTTAAAAAAAAAAAAAGGGGGGGAAAAATTTTGGGGGAAAATTAAAATTTTTTTTTTTTTTTTAAACCCCCCCCCCTTTTTCCCCCTTTTTGGGGTTTTTTTTAAAGGGAAAGAAAAAATTTTAAATTTAATTTTTTTTTTTTTTTTGGGGGGGGGTTTTTCCCTTTTTTTTGGGGAAAATTTTTTTTTTTTTTTTTCCCCCCCTTTTTTTTTTGGGGAATTTTTTCCCCAAAAAAAAAAAAAAAAAAAAAGGGGGGGAAAAAAAAAAAGGGGCCCGGGGGGCCCCCCCCCAAAAAAAAATTTTTTTCCCCCCCTTTTAAAAAAACCCCCCCCTTTTTTAAAACCGCTCCCAGGGGGAAAAAAAAAAAGGGTTTAGGGAAAAAAAAAAATTTTTTTAACCCCCCCTTTTAAAAAAAACCCCAAAATTTTTTAAAAAAAATTTTTAAAAAAAAAAAAGGGAAAAAAAAAAATTTTTTCCCCCCCCTTTTTTAAATTTTTTTTTGGGGGGGGCCCCCTTTTTAAGGAATTTTTTTTCCCCCGACTCTCCCTTTTCTCTCTACATCTCTCTCCCATACTCCAAATATCCAGCTAGCATGCATTGATCTCGTTAGCCCCCGTGATCCTTCGCTCCTCGAATATCGATAACAGATCACGCACTACAATTCGCTGGCAAGATCAGTACGCTAATTAAGAAACAAATATCAGAGAGACTTGTTGAGTCTCAACAAAGACAATCATTCTGCTGGGTTGATATAGAAAATAAGAAAGAAGATGATGATGATGCTCTGTAGAAGAAGGAGTTAAGATATGGGGGGCAGTGATTGGATTGTTTAGTATAGTTACCACTCCTGCAGCATCCCGGGTCCTATATATACAACGAGATATGAAGACTATTTTCAGTTATGTTCTTGTTATATGTTTCACCTTCCACCCTCTCTGGATCCAGATCAGGAAATTATCTGGCTTGTTCGACCCTCCCTCCCCGCGCCCCTGGCTTCCCTATTCTGTTGAACTCTCATTTCATCGCTCCTCCTGTTTGTATTGATTATCTGAGTGCTCAAAGTCCTATAAATGAGCTAGGCAATTGCTCTTTTTGCCATTGCACCTATAGAGGCAGAGGCATTTAATAGTGTTTGTACAATAACATGTCTCCTAATTTAGGAGACATGTTATTGTACAAACTCTATTAAATGCCTCTGCCTCTATTATGGCCTCTATCATCATCTTCAGCTGTTATGAACAAATCTAAATCAGTTTTTACTCGCAACTATCTCTCTCTCTCTCTCTCTCTCTATCTCTCTATCTCTCTCTCTATCTATCTATCTCTCTCTCTCTATCTCTCTATCTATCTAACCGGAAGTTACTTCAGAAACAGCTCCATATTACGAGCAGCCGGCTATCATTAACAACATATATTGTCTGATTATTGTCTACATCAGGTAGAGTTGTTCAATACCTGTCTGCACCGCCTTGTTAAAAACTCGCCCCGACACATGTTCTGTAGTTAATGAATCTCAAATGAAGAAAGTTCGATCCCTGTCTCTTACGGCCTCGACTCTCTCCTCTCACTTGAGTGCAGTTCGTCGAACGGCCTCCCTATCTCCAGTTACACCTTCAGTTGAGGAGGAGCTGCTACCGTCCCTTCCTGAGAATGGGGTGTCCCCGACCCTTGCCAGCGTCTCCATGGTAACCCATGAGGATGAGGGAGGTGAGGTAGTGGAGGAGGAAGGTCCGGATGGAGGAGGAGGAGGAGGGGCATTCCTCCAGCCAGTCATACCATCACCCACCAACCCTAGTGGTGGTAACTTCAAGCCTGGCGGGTTGTCAGGGGACCTTGAAAACTCTGGGTAGGTTGTTGTGTTTACTTTGTTTGGATAAAAGATGGTATAATTTTCACAACAAGAGAGCAAACCCACTTTTAGGACACAATAAATTCTAATTTAGGACACCTAATTCTCTTTTAAGACACCAAATTCTAAGTTAGGACACCAAATCCTAATTTAGGACACACCAAATATTCGTATTCCTCGACCCTCCACTCTCTGGTTACAACCAAATGTTTCCTCTATAATTTCACTCTAAAATATCTCTTCCACGTGATATGATACGGTTCCCATAGCAATTACTCCTGAACTCATGCTCATTACATGTGTAATTCATGTTAAATACTTTTAAAATTTAATACTGTTCTAGCTCATCTAAACTTTAGGATCTATTCAGTATCTTTTCAGTATTCTGTAACTACAGTCGGACCCCGATTTAACGGCACCCTCGGGGGAAAGGGTTTTGTCCGTTAAATCGGGGTGTCCGTTAAATCGGGGTAGAGCATATTTGGCCCATAAAACCCTATTTTTGTCCAAAATGCTAAAACACCTCTAAGTGTTAAATGCAATGTCCATGTATTGATTACATGATCATTTCTTATTAGAAAAAGAAAATAATTTCAAAATAATTTCAAAATAAGTTATAAAAATTGTCTAAGGTACTACAGTCGGACCCCGATTTAACGGCCCCCGATTTAGCGGCACCCCGATTTAACGGCAGGATAAATTTCCCCCAAAATTTTTTGAAATTTTTTTTTTTGAAAATTTTTTGAAAAACCACGTCCGAATCGTGTTTCGAATCGGTGCATCTTATTGCATGTCTTGCCAGTAATTAGACGGTTCGAAACGAACAGATATGTGATCCCCATGAGGCCAATCGAATCACAATTTTGATTCACCCCCTGGTGACCTACAAGCCTGTTGACCTACTCTCTGATTGGCCTAATCAGAGACCAGGAGTATGCGATCGGGCGAGTAGGTCATAAGGCCATACAGGTACTCGTTACCTACTGCTGAACTTCATCATAGTTTTGAATGGCAGAAACTAAAACACGTTGTTTCTCAAACAAAAACAAAAAATTCATTTTACACAATCAGTTTAGATATCCAATATTTTTACAGTACATAACAGGGGGGGGGGTTCAACCTAAAAATTTCCATTTCCATTTGCCAAAATCCGGGTATCGATGGAAATTTTTAGAAATTTTTAGAAATTTTTAGAAGTTTTTAGAAATTTTTAGAAGTTTTTAGTACTAAAAATTTCCAAAAATTTCTAAAAATTTCCAAAAATTTCCATTAATTTCCAAAAATTTCTAAAAATTTCTAAAAATTTCCAAAAATTTCCATTGACCAAGAAATGAAAAATTAACAAAAACTTGAAAATATATAAAAACAGTTGTCGAAGAACTTGTTCCTTTTCCTTACCTCTTGTGACAACTGAGCATCAATAAGTTATTGAATGATAGATAAGACATCGATATCATATATTTTTGGGCAATCCGTACAATTTCTTCAGAAATCATAGTTTCATTGGACAACTAAGGACGCGGACGTCTCGAAAACTGATTTAAAAGTAAGTTACCAAATAGCACAAGATACCTTATGTACTTATATAAGGTGCTATTTGGTAACTTACTTTTAAATATTCCTTCGGACAGGTCCTTTTACCATGACTAATGCTTAATACCGTAGTAGATCAGGTTTCTTAGCATACAATATAGAAACTTAAACTCTTTTTTAAACTCGATAAGGGATATAGCGAGAATAAGTACTAACTTACTGTCGAAAACATGCACAGATTACCTGTCATTACCTTGGAATTGGGTTACCGACGAACTTATATAAACTTCTAAAAGTTTCTAAAAACTTCTAAAAATTTCTAGTAGGTCACCAGGGGAGGCACCGCAATTTTGACGCTTGTTGAACTGGCGTCATGGGGATCACGTATCGGTTCGTTTCGAACTGTCTAATTAGCGACAGGACGTGCGATAAGATGCACTGATTCGAAACACGATTCGGACGTGGTTGATATACCTTTGAAAAATTTTCATAACTTTTTTTGCAAAATTTTACAGAATGATTATCAATGCTTTGATCGGTGCTCCCCATGAATTTTCAGAGAAAAACATATTTTGAAATTCAAATTCTTCCTCGTCCCGCTTAAAGTGCCCCGAATCGGCATGGTATCACGTATCGGTTCGTCTAATTAGCAGCAAGACATGCGATAAGATGCACTGATTCGATAAACGATTCGGACGTGGTTGATGAAGTACCTTAGAAAATTTTTATAACTTATTTTGAAATTATTTTGAAATTACTTTCTTTTTCTAATCAGAAATGATCATGTAATCAATACATGGACATTGCATTTAACACTTAGAGGTGTTTTAGTATAGCATTTTGGACAAAAATAGGGTTTTATGGGCCAAATATGCTCTACCCCGATTTAACGGACACCCCGATTTAACGGACAAAACCCTTTCCCCCGAGGGTGCCGTTAAATCGGGGTCCGACTGTATATCAACCACGTCCGAATCGAATCAGTGCATCTTATCGCATGTCTTGCTGCTAATTAGACGAACCGATACGTGATACCATGCCGAATCGGGGTGAGGAAGAATTTGAATTTCAAAATATATTTTTCTCTGAAAATTCATGGGGAGCACCGATCAAAGCATTGACAATCATTCTGTAAAATTTTGCTAAAAAAGTTATGAAAATTTTTCAAAGGTATATCAACCACGTCCGAATCGTGTTTCGAATCAGTGCATCTTATCGCACGTCCTGTCGCTAATTAGACGGTTCGAAACGAACCGATACGTGATCCCCATGAGGCCAGTTTAACAAGCGTCAAAATTGCGATTCGATGGGCCTCATGGGGATCACATATCTGTTCGTTTCGAACTGTCTAATTACCGGCAAGACATGCAACAAGATGCACCGATTCGAAACACAATTCGGACGTGGTTTTTCAAAAAAAATTTCAAAAAAAAATTTCAAAAGATTTTGGGGGAAATTTATCCTGCCGTTAAATCGGGGTGCCGCTAAATCGGGGGCCGTTAAATCGGGGTCCGACTGTAGTAATGGAACACATGTCAGTAACATGAGTATTATAATGTCCTAACATGGGTATTATAATGTCCTAACATGGGTATTATAATGTCCTAACAAGGGTATTATAATGTCCTATTAGGTACTCAGTACTATAATATCTTGTGGCTGCTGCAGTCACGTTCCTTTTTTCAGACAACACGTGTAGTGTCCAATGCCTCTGTGTCTGTCCAAACCTCACCACACCCTAAGATAGAGAGTGTGTCTCTAATGGTACTCTACAGCTCAGATCTGACCTTTCTCTCTCTCTCTCTCTCTCTCTCTCTCTCTCTCTCTCTCTCTCTCTCTCTATTTCTCCCAACACTGCAACTCATTGTCCTAGTTGTAGTATCTGTCTGCCATTTTGTCCGGTCCTGCTGGAAGCAGGGTGTTCCAGATCTTGCAATTAGGAACATTTTGTAAATAATGACCCCTCCTACTCGGTCAACATCATGCAGACAGCTCTCTTTCCAACTTCATTTCACGATTCCCTTGATCATTGCTTTATCATCGTATTTTAAGCAGATAGAGCCATAAGAGCCATCATTTATCCAATTAGATGGCGAACTTTAAAAGAAAGCATCGTGAGGGATAGAGAGATAGAGAGATAGAGATAGAGAGATAGAGGGATAGAGAAAAAGAGAGAGAAATAGAGCACTAGAGTTCGTAGAACGGTTATATCTGGCCAATGAAATCAAGCCATTTCACATTAGGGAGTTATCTACCTTGCGGTAGAGGGAGAGTCAGAAAAGAGAGAGAGAGAGAGAGAGAGAGAGAGAGAGAGAGAGAGAGAGAGAGAGAGAGAGAGAGAGAGAGAGAGAGAGAGAGAGAGAGAGAGAGAGAGAGAGAGAGAGAGAGAGAGCGCTACAGTACTCTGTAGCAATCCCTCTAGACGCATTTCAGTCAGTTCTATATTTACGCTTTCCCGCAAACTGATTTGTTTCACTTGAGAGAGAGAGCAAACAACAAAGTTCCTGTTTGTCTGTATTGTCGAACTATCGAATTATCTGCCCCACATCTAGACAGATTTGCATTATTACTGTCCTCGATCTAACTGTCCTCACATATATCTAGCTACAACTAAACCGGCTCTCTTGTTGTTGTACCTGGTTGTGTGAAGCCAGCTCCAGCATCATGGCTGCTACGGAGCAGGATTACATCATGGAGATGGAGGGTGAGGATGGAGTGGGGCCCTCCGGGATGGAAATGGAAGACGCGGACACGGGGTATCTGGATGACGAATACCTATACGAGGATGAGATAATGGACCCTAAGGAACGGGTCAAGAAGGAGTCTAAGAATGTGCCCCTACCTGCCAAGGAGAAGAGGCTGGGAGGGAAGAAGGCGTATAAGGAGTACATGGAGAGCATGAAGAACCAGAAGAGGCAGCAGCCAATTAACCCTGATGATATGCCGCTAAAAGACAAGATCAAGAAGATCTTCAAGAATGATCATCGATTCTACGGAAAGTAAGTCATTTATCAGCCGTCATATTCTGTTGTCTACGTAACACCAGATCAGATTGTTTCACTCTCCCACGGTTTGATCCTAATCCAAATAATGGGAGTCATACCCTGGGTAGTAATCTAAATCTTGTTAAATCACTTAGGAAGCCTAATCGATATTGAGCAATATCTACTCATGTCATTACCCAAGGGGGGTGGTTTACTGGTTTAACCTGGGCTCGTGCTCTTTCTCTCTCTCTCTCTCTCTCTCTCTCTCTCTCTCTTTTTATCTCTCTCTCTCTCTCTTTTTATCTCTCTCTCTCTCTCTCTCTCTATCGATCTATATCACTTGGCGAACCTGCTCATGGTAATTAATCACACCACTTATTGGCAGTGAACAAGTGTGTCAAACGGGGTGTGGTGGGCGATTGCAGGGCGGGGAGAGAGAGAGATAGAAAGATAGAGAGAGAGAGAGAAAGATAGAAAGATAGCGAGAGGGAGAATCTTGAAGGGATTATTAGACTGGTGTAGTTATGCCCAAACAAGCATCTCTCTCTCTCTCTTGATCGATTACGCTGTCTTCTTCACAACGAGACCGTGGTCCAATGAGTAGACAGAAAGGAAGTCACGTGGGTACCATCCATCCAACGGGAACACCCATGAGCACCCACGTGCTTACAGCTTACCCAATGTGAGAACCCATCCCTCTTTTTAATTGCTAATCTCACCCGATTAGAGCGTCAGCGGTCAGCTCCTCCAGAGAATCTATGCATTCTCTCTCTCTCTTTCTCTCTCTCTCTCTCTCTCTCTCTCTCTCTCTCTCTCTCTCTCTCTCTCTCTCTCTCTCTCCTCTCTCTCCTCGACAAGTTTCGCCAGTTCAAGCGTTGGTACATTTTGATTCCCCGACCAAGACAGTTGTGTGATACCAGTAGTAGTATTATAGTTCGAACAACATCACGTGAAGAAGAACCATGGATCCTGATGAAGAGAATGAGGAGGTTGTGGAGGTCTCTGGACAACCAACTGCCAGGGCTGCAGAGCCTAGTGAGAAGATGAAGAGTAACTCACAATATGACGAGTAAATAATATGCCCCCCTTGATCATCTCATCTCTGGGTTTTGATATTCCTTGTTCTTCACTCTTTCCGGGTTGTCATAACCTCCTTCCTTCTACCAGCAGCACGCAGCAAATATAATTAACAAATATTGATAATCGCATGTGGGGTGATGTTAATAACTGCATGTTTTTAATAAAACCTTGATTTCCTTCTAGCATCCCAGCAGCTCCCCCGATAATATCTCGATATCTGATCTGTCTAACACTACTTCTCCCTTTCAGTGTTATTGCAGCACCACGGTCCACCATGGATCGATCCAAGCTCTCAACCAAAAAACAAGACTTCCAGGTAAGAAGCCCCTCCTATATCCGCATTATGTCACGTGCCCAGCAATTAGAGATTTAGTATACTAAACATCTGGTCTTTTGCATTTTAAATAGGTACTCTAGGTATAGCAATTAAATCCATTGTACACTAGTACTTTGTACATAGTATACTCGAGTAGCTAGATCATCCCGAGAGGGCTAAAGATAGAATTTGTGTAGAGTCTACACCTAGAGAGCAGCTAAGGAGGTAATGGTATGGAGTCGCTACAACTCCCACACTCTTGTCTTGAGATGGGAGAGAGAGAGAGATACACTGCTGGAGACAGACAGAAGCGAGTTTTAGAGAAATAACACCATCTTGACAGTTGACCCCTTTCTGTCCTTTTCCTATCCCCTTCAGTCCACCCAATCCCAATCCAACCGTTTCCCCTTCTGTCTAGTCCAACCTCACCATACCATTCTCTAGGTGAGAGTTAACATCCACGAGGGACGGAAGCTGATGGGAGGGAACATCCATCCCGTCTGTAATGTCCATGTAGGGAAGCAATCAAAGCACACCCGGGTACAGAAATCAACAAATAAACCTCTGTGGGACGAGGTCTTGTTCTTTGACTTCAACTGCTCAGCCCTGGACCTGTGCGATGAACCAGTTACGATTGAGGTTTTAAATTCCAGGAAAATCAGATCGGACTCTCTGATTGGAGCATTCAAATTTGACCTAGGATTGGTCTACGAGTCAACTGGTAAGTTAGTGATTATATTAATTATATTGATTATATTAATTATCACAACCCAGCACTAGGGTAAGAGTTATTATAAGTAGGATCATAGTTGATTATTATTTCACTAGCTGTGGAGTGGGAGATAGTAGAAGGGGTAGAAGAGGGCCGCGGTAACTACAGGGAATTATAGAAGTTGGGAGCTGGGCCGGTGTTATTATGCAATTATCAAATATTATATGGTTATTCATTCTCAAATATACCAAGAGAGCTAGGGTGGTTAATTTGGACCCGGGGAAGGTGGGGATAATCACTCACACCACCAGCATCTCTCTCCCAAAGTATTAGAATAGTAATTAGGTATAATCACATCCTACCCATGGAATATTCTCTCACTTCCTCATATCACTGATTCGCCTTTCTTCACCCCGACCATCCATATCTTCCAGCTTCCATCTTCCAATCTCCATCTGTCAATATCTCTCCCCATCCCACTCGATCTCTCAATATCCCATCCCCCTCTCTCTATATCCCATCTATCAACATCTCTCTTCATCTCTCAATACCCCACCCCCTCTTTTCAGATCACCAGTTTGTCCACAAATGGGTGCTCCTCACTGACCCAGAGGACAAGGACAGTGGCGCCAAGGGATACGTTAAGATCTCCATCTCCATCCTGGGACCCGGAGACAAGCTGAAGATCCCACCAAAATCGAGTGCCACCGATGATCTGGTCGACATTGAGAGCAACCTGCTCCGACCTGCCGGAGTTCAGCTCCAGCCGGCCACTTACACCGTCAAGATCTACAAAGCCGAGGATGTCCCTAAAAGTGAGTTGAGAGATAAGAGTCAAGAGGGAGTGAGATAGAGAGAGGGAGATTATGCAAACTAGAGACATATCATATAGAGAATAATTAGCCCTTTGAGATAAAAGAACAATAGAGATCTAACCCCACCCTCCCCTAGTGGACACTGATTATTTCGAGGGTATGAAGCGAGTATTGAGGATGCAACATGGTGACCATGACTTGGTAGACCCATACATGATAGTGAGTTTCGCGGGGAAGAAGCTCAAGACGAAGGTCATGCACAAGACGTACACCCCCGAGTGGTATCAAGAGTTGAATATTGGAGTGCAGATGCCCAGTATGTGTGAACAACTCATGCTCCGGTTAATGGACAAGTAAGTAGTAGAGTTAAAATTATAGTGGGTGCTTTCCAGCGCAGTTATATTTGTTTCGGTCAACACTGTCCAGGGGGGGGGGGTTTCCAAGGTGAAATTTGTAACCATGGCAACCCCCCACTTAGTTAGATATCATTCTGTTCAGTTAAACAGCTGATTTGCTGTAAAATACTTGTTCTCAATAACTGCATGTTTTCCATGGAAAATACAATTTGTACGGGGGAATTCAGCGATCTGTTCCTGATCCGTCAATAATACTTTTCCCGAGCTCTAATTCCTCTCTAATTCTGCGGATTGTGGTTTATCGGCAAGCGCCTTAGAGCAATCAACCGCATGAGTTTTGGGAGAGATAGATAAAAATAGGGAGACAGAGAGAGAGAGAGAGAAGATAGATAGATAGATGTTGTATGTACATGTAGAGAGGGAGAGGGAAAGATGATGATGATCTCTTCTGCGTTTGTGTGGGAGTTTTGCCACACCCTCTCTAGCTCATACAAACCATCACGTGCATTTATCTCTCTCTCTCTCTCTCTCTCTCTCTCTCTCTCTCTCTCTCTCTCTCTCTCTCTCTCTCTCTCTCTCCCTCTCTCTCTATCTTCCACTAATGATAATCGTTGTAATTACCTCAGACACACAGACCGACAGACGTACTACACACAAACCTGCATACAGGTAACTCCTAGACAGACTTGAAAACTCAGACGACTTGCGTCACGGCAGGTAGTAGTAATAACCACGCCTAGTTAGGCTTATATGAGATCATGGCTGCAGTAGTAATAGGCTTGTTATGTGGGCTGCATAATATGAAATTAGTACCACGCCCTATAGTGGTTATAGTCCAGGTACTAGCTCATTACTCAATTACATAATTAGAGAAGAAAACAAGAGAGAGAGGGTTGTTTTGTACAAGTCAACTACCGAGCTAGTCTAGATGGACAAGAACTAATTAGTCGAAAATAATGAACGGATTATGAGCAATAACTAGCAATAATAATTGGGCCAATTAACCTAATCATGATCCCCTCTCTGTCTGATGAAGCTAAACTGTTCTCTCTCTCTCTAACAATACCCCCGGGGGGATCCCATGGTATACTTTGGTATACTTTGGCACTTTCCACAACTTTTTCAGCGATTTTCCATATACCAAAGTATACCAAAGTATACCAAAGTATACCAAGGTATACCAAAGTATACCATAAAAATTTTGAAAAAGGTAAAATTTAAGCGATAAGATAAAATAATTGACTAAATTTGTAAAACTACATCCTTATTTCGTTATAAATTGGTAATTTAAAGCATATTAAACTGATTTTTACGTATGTTACATCATCCGGCTAGTGCTCAAGGCTGGCCACTCAGTGGCCAGGGTTCGATTCCCGGTGAAGGCAATTTTTGAAAATTTTTTAGAGACTTTACCAAATACTATTTGAACATTTTCTTGACTTTTTAAAATGTTTTTTATCATGCTCAAATGGGTCCCAATGTGTCAAACCCCAGTTTTGTGACTCATCATTTTATAGGCAAAATATTTTTCATCGATTCTTTGAATTTAGCCTATTTAACCTCAATTTTATGATTGAGAAAGTTTATACAAAATGTTTTAAAGTCTTAATTGTTGTAAATTAACACTTTAAAGTACGTAAAGCTATTAAAAAGATATTGTATACTTTGGTATACTTTGGTACTTTCCACATATTTTTTTGGGATTTTCCATATACCAAAGTATACCAAAGTATACCAAAGTATACCATGGGATCCCCCCCATACCCCCTCTCCAATACCCTGCTCTCCAGTAACACCCTCCCTCCCCCAGGGACCACTTCAACAAGGATGACATCATCGCCACCCATTTCCTCCAACTCACCCGACTGTCCTCTGCGGATCCGGATGACGAGGGATTCCTGCCCACCTTTGGGCCTGCCTATGTTAACTTCTATGGGAGCCCCCGAGAGAGCATCATGGATGACGAATTGGAGCCACTCAACAGAGGCTGCGTAAGTAATGGGTGGTAGCTGGGTGTAGAGGGCCACTCAACAGAGGGGTCAATTTATAACTGGTAAAATCATTGAAACGTGTATTTCCAACTCTAACTCCTAAATTACACAGGGTGAGGGATGTTCCTACAGAGGTCGAGCTCTGGTGGAGCTCCAAGTTAATATCGGCCAGGAGCCCTCTAAAGATGAGCTAATCAGGGACATTGATAGCGAGGACCTGGCCAGGATCCCCTCCTTCCTGAGGAGACGAAGATACCGACTGTTTGTGGGCTTCCTTGAGGGGACCATGATCCACCCTGTTGATAACCAGGTGGAATTCGAGATCAGCATCGGTTAGTTAAGTCATTTCGACAAATAAGTGTTTTTCTCTTTTTAGCCCTTTACGAAAAGTATCCTCCAAACGAAACCTAATAGGCCTGTCATATGATTTCGAATTAGGGTATAATATTATTTTCTAATCCCTCCTTTCTCCAGGTGAATACGGTAACAAGTTTGCCAGTACGACCATGCCTGCTCCCTCGACGACCCAACCGACCAGTACGGTCTACGATGGTAGTCACTATCACTACCTACCATGGGGACAGACCAAACCATGTGTAATGCTGAACAGTCAGTGGGAAGATGTCACTTACAGGATTGAGAGTCTCAATCTCATCTGCAGAACCATTGACAGACTGGTACGTGTATTATTTCTAGATTTAGGGGCGTTAGAACATAACAAATCTAGTTTCCTGGTACAGATCAGTTTAGAAATCTGATCTGGATTCCGGGGCATTCTCTTGATAGATGTGTCACATCCTCAATGCGTTATCTGAGTGACTCATCTTTCTCTCTTTCTCACAGGAAGGACATTTGAAGGACGTCAAGTACCTGATGAGGGCCAAGGCCCCTCTAGCGGAGAGCGCTGGCAAGCTGATCAAGCTGCTGGATGAGCTGATTATTGATCTGAATGAGCCACTGATTCCACCCCCAGCTAAATTGTACACCGACCTGGACAAGAAGATGTACGCCCTCCGAGGAGATGAAATGGTATGTTGGAGAGAGATAGTTATTGATATAGTTAGAAAGATAATGGGAATCATAATGAGTAATTAGAATCGTTGTTGATACAGTCTGTAAGTCTGCAAAAGTTTCCAAATCGGGAAACTGCACTGCAGTTAACCGCAATTGCTCATTGCAAGTATGTCTCTGTTCATGCGACTTCCTACCTCTTTTCATTGAACCAATGGACAGTCGACATTCGACAACTTCTTTGGAAATGACAATTTCTGTTTCTAACAAGAATAATTGCGATATGGTGTCATATCGCCTGGTTTCCCCGCCTGATATAGTTATAGCAATAGTATGTGACCTGGCATGTACTGCTTCTAAGCTAATTGGGTGTGGTACTGATAGTATCAAACCCATCAGCTCTGTACCGACTCACGTATCAGTGATACGTGAGTCGGTACAGAGCTGATGGGTTTTCTAATTAGACTTCATTTGCAGTGCTATATGATATCCTAGTAACACTAATAGGCGCAGTTCAGATTACAACTCGTTTACAATTACAAATGCAGTACTCTGTTATGTCATTACCATTACGATGACGTAACACGCGATGACGCGATGACAAGCAGGCGCTCATTCGTGCGCGCCTGCTTGCGCGCGCGATCTCTTCCGAGATCGTGTGTGAAGTGATACCTCCGCACTGGATGCGTTGCTATGGAAAAGTTACAGCCAGTTTTGTGACCGTGACACCTCACTAGTATGTAAACTTGTCGAATTCTAAACCCCTATGCCTTTTTACAAAAGGCATCCGGGTGAATGCCTTCGGCATTCACCCGGGCGGGGAAAAAATTGATTCATGGACCACACAATTAGTGTACACAATTAATTATTAAAATAGATGAAACAGAAAGAGATCTGGAAAGAGATAGAAAGAGGAACACAGAGAGAAAGGTCAATCTTTGTACAATTCATCCTTCCTAACCATTCTCTCCCAAATTTAGAAACGAATCATAGTAGAGGCAGTTAACCTCCCTAACCCTATTCTCTCCCCAGAAACGAATCATGGTAGAGGCAGTTAACCTCCGAGAGAACGCCCGGGATATCGACCAGGCTATTATCGAGATTGACAGTTACATCTACCGGCTGCAGCAGATCGCCACAGAGGTATGTGTCACGTGCTCCACTGCTATTTGATTAGAGTAGTCATTATGCACGTGTGGCCTTGTGACGTCATGGCTAGTGACGTGCCGATCTAGTGGGAGGAGGGTGGGGCTCTTTCTGCAGCAGGGCATACAACCTGCAATTAGTCCAGGGAGAGAGAGAGAAGAGAGAGGGAGAGGGACTCGAAAGTGAGTTAGAGAGGGACTGGATCAGTGAGAGAGAGAGAGGGGGGGGATTGTATTGGTTACAAATCTCTCTTGAGAGACTGTATATTTGTAGCGTAGTAGGTTCTTCATTAGCAAATGAGAATCAGATTGATAGACTTGATGATGATCGGCTACAAATAGAGCAGATTGGGCCACCAAGTCAGGGGAATGAAAAACATATGAAATGAAAACAAAGTTTCAGTACTAAATTGGGTACAGCAGTGGTGGTATAAACAAAATATATACAACCCCGCTAATAGCGAGAATTACCACCAGAACTAACACCCCACTCTCCCTCCATTACTACCAAAACTAACACCCCACTCTCCCACCACAGCCCCAGAACTAACACCCCACTCCCCCTCCACAGCCCCAGAACTAACACCCCACTCCCCCTCCACAGCCCCAGAACTAACACCCCACTCCCCCTCCACAGCCCCAGAACTAACACCCCACTCCCCCTCCACAGCCCCAGAACTAACACCCCACTCTCCCTCCACAGCCCCAGAACTAACACCCCACTCCCCCTCCACAGCCCCAGAACTAACACTCCACAGCCCCAGAACTAACACCCCACTCCCTCCACAGCCCCAAAACAGTATCCCTGACGTGATTATCTGGATGTTGTGTGGAAACAGAAGGGTTGCCTACCACCGAATCCCATCCAACCAAGTCATGTTCTCACCCAAAGCAGACCGGTGTGGAAAACTCTGTGGTCATGTGTTCTCTGTGTTCCTGAAGCGGCCCTCTGTCCCTGACAAGAGTAACGCTAAGAGGCAATGGAAGCTCCCAGCAAAACTCCAAGTCTTTGTCTGGATGGGTCTGGAGGACCATGCCAAGGGGATCCAACACAGGCCCCTTGATGGAGAGATCTCTGTCTTTGCAGAGACCTACGAGAACCAGATCTCCCTGCTGAGCAAGTGGACAACCCGGGCAATGCCACGACCCAAGTGGTCCGATATGTCTGGACAGATGAAACTACCCAAGGAATTCTTTGCCACTCCCCCCGGATGGAGGTGGGCCACTGACTGGTTCATTAACCCCAACATGTCCCTGAGCTACGACACGGACAGTGGACAGAGCGTCTTCCAGGATGATGTCTTTGAGAACCAGCTCCGAGCCCCGGGCAGTGATTGGCCCTCTGCCAAGTTGTTCTGGACCGATGTGACTGGTGAGGAGGCGCAGAGCAAGGAGGAGATCATGTGTCCCCAGGGTTGGGAATGGATTGATATCTGGACTGTTGACCTGAACAGGGCTGTTGACGAGGAAGGGTATGAGTACTGTCTCGACCAAAGTGTGGGAGGGTTCGTCCCCGTTGAGAAGACTTACCATCTGTGTAGAAGGAGGAGATGGGTCCGCACTAGGAAGAGGAACCCGGATGTGAGACAACAAGCAGCACATGTAAGTCAGTTCATGTGTGTTCACGTATTTATCTATGTAGTGGGATGGGCCGTACAAACTCAGGGTTTCTTGTTTATCTGGGTTGTTGTACTTGTCTACACATGTGTAATTGTTTTTCTCTTTTTGTTTGTTATTTGTGGAGATTTGTAGATTTCTAAGTCGTTTCCAGCATAGGTTTAGCTTCCGACGAAAAAGAAGAAATCATGAGGTGATACATGAAAACTAATCAACAATTAATTGGGCTTGCATTTTAATTGGTTTCTGATCTTTTGACATAATAAAATACTAAATTTTAAACAATTTATTCTACTGGATAGACGGTGTACAATTGCACAGCCGTTCTGAATAGTATTCTAGTACTCTGAACAACTATTATATCCTCTGAACTAGATTAAAGAGTGTTGTGTTAACTGATTATTTTAGTAACCCCCCAGGCCAAATGATTTAACACCCCCCCCCCTCTCTTTCAGCAACGGATGGTGAAGGCAGCAGAGGAAGGTTGGGAGTACTCCCGACTATTCACCACCAAGTTCCACCTCAAGCAGAAGACCATGGATATGGTCCGGAGGCGAAGGTGGCACAGGAAGATGGTGGCTGATAACCCGGATAGGGATGCCATCTTCATCATTGACCCCAGTAGTGATGCTATAGAGGTACGTGTTCAGTGTGTGTGGCTTTGTGTCACGTGTTCCCCTCAGACAGGGACGTGATACATATGCGTGTTTAATGAATTCTCGGCGATATATTTTAATGCTTTATATTTTTTGTTGCTAAAAGTCAAAATGTCAGTTAAATGTTCATCACAATGATAGCTCCTCTCTCTTTTATGTCTCACTCACATTACAGACGCCAAAGAAAGGTGCAGGCGGTTCCCGCTTTGGTAGGCCGGATGTAAGTTACGGAAAAATTTCGAGCGCTCAAAATGCTGATCCCACTTTAGATCATCATAAAATGATTCAACAATCGTGATTCAAAACTCCATCTCTCTCTCTTAAATCCTGTCACCATCTTGCTCTGATTCACGCTATATTCTCAAGCAGATTTGATCATCATCAAATGATCGCTTACCGGGTTTTGCAGCTATAAGACAGATCATCACCCTTTCGATTTTCCTGCCAATAAACACAATCAATGCACCTGTCAGAACATTGGCCTGACAACAATGCACCACTATGTAGCTCCAAATCATCACACCAACTCTGTAAATACTAAATGTCCCCATTGTCCTGCAGTCTGCAGCTGCTGCTGCAAATAGAACCCGAGGGAAGAGTGGTGACGATGACGGTACACTCCAACGAACTATGATTACTCCTACTGTCTTTCTGACTTATAAAGGTATCAGGGCTGCTTCACAGGACGCAATATAATGGACACCCCCCACACTTCACACTTCACACATCCTGGTTTTTGTTACCATGGAGACATCATTGCGTCCTGGGGAGCGGCCCGCCCGGTAAGTATTCCCCGCTCTCACACTGCACCTCACTATCTAGAGCAAGGAGGAGAAGAGCGATAGGAAGGATAGCAGCCCGGGAGAGCTTCCCTTCCTCCCGAAGGTCCAGACACCCCGCATGTTCATTACTTTCACAGGTAGTGAGATATCGTGAATTGTGTAGCTTGCTGCCCTTCTCGCTCCCTCCCTACCTGGAACACGTCGAGTCTTGTTGTTGCTATGGTAACTAGTTGGTAGCCATGTTGATGTCGTCTCCAGTTGCTATGGTAACGTTGATAACCGTATTGATGTCGTCTCCAGATTTTTATATCGCGATATGTGTGATCAGTGATGTCAATTGATGTCCAGAGTAACATCTCTGCTCAGTGTTGTAATTATATTTGGCCCGTTCCATAATCCTCTATTATGCTTCCCCGCCACCGCCGCTGCGTGAAAATCTAACTAACTGCTGCTGCTTTTGATTCAGCTCCCCTCCGTGTTACCCGCGTTTTTGTTGTACAGAAATTAGTAATAATAATCGTGGTGTGCCTCATTAAACGACAGATACAACATCTGTATCTTTGTATCGTTCGTCTACCAGAGATAGTTTCGTGAGTCTCTTTCTCAGGAACCGACCGAATCAGGGAATACTGGTCCCTGATTGGCTGATAACCAGTCACGTGACCTAAACAACGAGTTCTGATTGGTTGTTTACTTGTTTCGGTCGGTTCCTGCTCTTTCTCTACATACCACTCGTCGTGTTGTTCCCTCTCTGATGATATCCCTCCATTATACCGATCTGTTTATAGTGATACGTTTCCCCGAGAGATCTGCTGAACATTGAACTTGTGGTGACTGCTCTTTTACTTGGCTACAATTGGAGACCCCACCATATCACCCCACCATCACCATATATTTTCACAAACTTCCCCTCCCCAGCTCCCCCGTTCGGCGAATAGTAATCCGAAAACCTGATATTTTTCTCCCTTTTATCTGCTAACTCCCTCAACA
The DNA here is from genome assembly GCA_020137815.1 of Hormiphora californensis. Classification (NCBI taxonomy): domain Eukaryota; kingdom Metazoa; phylum Ctenophora; class Tentaculata; order Cydippida; family Pleurobrachiidae; genus Hormiphora; species Hormiphora californensis. Next base: position 9,302,149 of record CM035350.1, read on the forward strand.
GTCAACTCCCCCTTCCTATCACGACCCCCAGTGTCACTAACCTCCCCGTTTCCCCTAGAACCGCACACCTACCAGCTCCCTCAATAACCTCCCCTCTTCCCCCTAGAACCGCACACCTACCAGCTCCCTTACTAACCTCCCCCCTTCCCCCTAGAACCGCACACCAACCAACTCCCTCACTAACCTCCCCTCTTCCCCCTAGAACCGCACACCTACCAACTCCCTCACTAACCTCCCCCCTTCCCCCTAGAACCGCACACCTACCAACTCCCTCACTAACCTCTCCTCTTCCCTAGAACCGCACACCTACCAGCTACGAGCCTACATCTACCAAGCTCGAGATCTGTTCAGTGCTGATCCCTCCGGTCTCTCTGATCCGTATGCTCGGGTTGTCTTCTCTCGACAGAGCCAGAGGACTAAGGTGCTCAATGAGACCCTCTGCCCCACCTGGGACCAGACTCTTGTGTTTGAGGAGGTAGAGTTCTATGGTAACCCCACTATGTTGGCTGAGAGTCCACCCATTGTGGTAGTTGAACTCTTCGATTACGATACCGTGGTACGTTGAGGTGGTTGTTAGGGTGGTATGTTGTTGGGGTGGTTACTAGGCAGGTTGCTAGGGTGGTATGTTGTTGAGATGGTTGTTAGGTAGGTTGTTAGGGTCTTTATTTAAAGGGATTCAGGGCGTGTTGAATTGTATTACACCCCTCTCCCTCCTTCCAGGGAAGTGACTTCTTGGGACGAGCTATTGCCACGCCCATTGTGAAGCTGGGTGGAGAGCACCAGATGGCCAAACTCAACTGGCACCCCATCACCCGGGGTGGAGAACCAGCGGGAGAGCTCCTTGGAGCATTTGAGCTGTATCTGAATGAGGGGGCAGAGTTACCCTTCATGCCCCCTACCCGCAACGACGTCTACCAGGTTCCCAGCGGTATCAGACCTGTTATGCAGCTCACACGAATTGAGGTAATTAATTAGTTAATTAGGAGATAATTGCTGTGTTAAAATTAAACAGTAAATTCACATATTAAATACTTGAATCACATCTGTTCAAACCTTTAGTGTTTTTCACTCTTCCTCCCAATATGATATGCCTCACATAATCCCACTCGGTAGGTGCTGACCTGGGGTGTCCGACACATGAAGAAGTTCCAGCTGGCTGCAGTGAACTCCCCCAGTATTGAGATCGAGTGTGGTGGTGTCATTCTCTCCACCGTGAAGATCAAGAATGCCAAGAAGAACCCCAACTTTGATACCCCTTCCATGGTCCTTGATGTGGTAAGTGCAGAACGATTCATGGAGCCAGATATTGTTGATATATTGTGCCTTTAGTGACGGGTCAAGTCATGGTAACCGGAACTCTTACAAATAATTCCAATAAAGAACCCCATTATCTCTCTCCATAAAGAGTTAGTAACCCCACTGTCTCTCTCCAGTTCCTGCCTGTTGAAGAGTTGTACACGCCGCCCCTCAACATCCGGCTCCTGGATCACCGGTCCTTCGGAGTGAAGCCCCTGGTTGGTACCCACATGATCAAAAGTCTGCAGGAGTATAGGCGAGACCCAGTTGCCATGGTACAAACCATCCGGGAGAAGATGCTGGAATCAGGTTAGCAACTTTTTTATGATCCATTGTAACAGTGTTGCTTATAGTTCCATAGTTACTAGTGGGTACTAGTTACCATGGTTACTAGTTACCATAGTTACCATAGTTACCAAGGTTACTAGTTTTGCTGAACACTCATGGCACATGGATCAAGTACTACCAAACCACTGTACCACATTTGTACCACCACCACCACCTCCACCTCCCTGATCCACTGCAGGGTCCTGGTCACACTGATTGTTAATCTCAGACATGTTAAAAACATTGCCAGCAGTAGCGTTCTTGGCTATAACATCAGGACCGAGAAACAAGATATCCTCTTGGACACGTCTGCTTCTCCGAACTCCCTTGATTAGTAGGGTGAGGACAGTTAGAAGGAGTACTGAAACCACAACTGAGAAAACCAGCCAAAACACCCACTTTTTGCGGAGGCAGCACTCAAAATCACAGCAGTAACCCTCGTCCTGAAACAAAATAGGGGAACTTTATAAAGCATTGAATAAGAGGTTCTACCGGCACACAATGTTCAAAAACAAATGTTGGGTTATTGTGTAGTTCAAAAAACAAGTTTTGTATTGACCATACACAGCCCCACACGTACTTTGCAACAGACGGTAGAAGCGTTATGGTTACACGTGGTGGCGGTTGAGTTAGCACTGCACTCAAAAGTAGCCTTGTGTAGTTCACATGTTGACACCAGGGCACTGTAACAGTCACGTGACACACTGTAGCAACAGAAACTGGAGTAGAAACACCCCCCGGAGTTGAAACAAGATTTGTTGTACGAATACACCGCCAGATTTACCATGGTGACGTCACAGGGGTGATATGATCGGGAGATAATACCGCCATAGAGAATCTATATCTGTCAAATAAAAAGGGGGGGTTTAAATAGTTGGGATGTTCTATTTTAGGCAAAGGTTAAATGCTACACTGAAACATCTATACATCCTTGCTATTATATAGAGCACAAAATGCAACACAAATGCGATAATAAAAGCATGAGACTCGGGCGGTAACAAAAAGGAAAGAATAATAATATTTTTTTTTGTTTCAAGCCCCCACCGTAATAAAACCTCTCCTCTCATCTATTGAAAAGAGAGAAGAGAAAGGAAAAAAAGCAAGGAAAGGGGGAAGAGAGGGAGGGAGAAAGGGAGGAGAGAGGAAAGGGGAAAAGGGGGGAAAAAAAAAGGGGGAAGAAGAGAAGAAAAAAAAGGGGAGGAACAACAAAAGGGGAAAAGGGGGAAAACAGGTTTCAAGCTAGGAATGGCTTTCCACTAAACAAAGGGCAGAATTTAAAAATAAGATAACCATACAGCTCTCCCGGCTCCCCCCTCCCCCCAATCTCAAACCCCCCCCCTCCCCCCCCCGAAGGAAAAAAAAGAAGGCAAAGGGGGGAAAAGAAAAAACACCCCCCCCCAAAAAAAAAGAAAAAAGGGGAAGAGTTCCAGAAAATTATCAATAGAAAGGAGACGTTTTGGGGGAAAAAAAAAGGCCAAAAAGGAAAGAAAAAAGGAAATCCAAGGAGGGAGAAACCGTTACCCCATAAGAATGTAAATCTCACCCCCGGGCTCTTCTTTGAACCCCCCCAAAATTCCCTTTCCTACTTTTCTTTCTTTTCCCCGGGGAGATTTAAACATATTTTAAAGTGAAGGCAGACCGCAAAAAGGTTTAAAAATTAACAGAACAAAAGAATGGAAAGATGAAATGAATTTATAAAAAAGTTTAAATTTAACTAACCAGGGCCCCTTTGCCAAGCGGAACCAATAAGGAAAATTAATTTAAACATGCGTTTAAAAATACAAGGGTCTTTAGGAAGTTTGGGGTTTGTTCTATTTTAAAAAAATTTTTTTAAAAAATTCCCCCCGGGGTTTTATAACAAACTTCCTTAGAGGAACCAAAAGAAAAAGAAAATAAATTTTTTTATTTTCCTGGAAACACAGTTAAAACCGGTAAACCTTTGAAGCTCCGGGGAAATTTTGTCCCCTTTTTTAAAAATACCCCCAAGGGGAAAAACCCCCCAAAAAAAAGAAAGGGGGAAAAAAAATGAGAGAGAGGGGGAAGAGGAGAGAGAGAAAAAGAGAGAAGAGAAGTAGAGGAAAAGGTGAGAAAGAGATAGGATTTAAAGAAAGATAGAAAAACTCTCTAGCCCGGGCCTAGATCTGCGCGTCTACGCTAGAAGAGAGCGAGAGCGAGATCCGCTCTATCTCATAGTTGCACGATAGCTCATCTCTCTCGCTTCGCTCTCGCTCTCTCTCTCTCTCTCTCTCTCTCTCTCTCTCTCTCTCTCTCCCTCTCTCTCTCCCTCTCTCTCTCTCTCTGCAGGGGATGCACTGTATTCCACAGTACATATTATACCATAGTGACCAGGCAGTACTCTGTCTGTAGAGGTCTTGTGCAACTTCAAAACAAACCAAACATGGAAATATGAAAGATGAAAATGACTCACAACAAGTATTTAACGTCAAACCTAACCAGGCCACTTAGACCGAGAAACCACTTATAGTTAGACCGAGAAATAAGAATATTTTCAAAACATGCGTTCTAACACAAGTCACAACTCGAGTGTCTCTTCTTATGGACAGCTTGCAGAGAATATAGTGTTACTATTTCCTAACTAGTTAATTATCTATGTTCTAACTAATTCTCTCCCAGGTTTCGGTGATAACGAATACTCTCTCGAGATGGAGAGCGCAGACGAGCCATACCAAGCACCGGTAAGTTAACTATTTTAGTTGTTACCATGGAAACATCATGTTACCATGGTAACCGCGATATCAGTAGTAAGTCTCACTTGAGTCCCCCCATTTTGCTCCCCTCTAACTTCACCCCGACCATCAGGCGGCACCAGCAGGCGAGGGAGCTGTAAGTTCACACGATAGATATATATCTGATCTAGACACAGCATTTGTTTTTCCTTGGCTATATCTTTCTATTGAGCGCCATCACACATAGATTGATCCCGCTCTGTTTCTCTCTCTCTATCTCTCTCTCTCTCTCTCTCTCTCTCTCTCTCTCTCTCTCTCTCTCTCTCTTTCTCTCTCTCTCTCTCTCTCTCTCCTCTCTCTCTCTCTCTCTCTCTCTCTCTCTCTCTCTCTCTTTCTCTCTCTTTCTCTCAGCAGACCTGTTTCACCTCGCTTTTTGGCCCCTCTCTTTGACATGCTACACTGTCCCTCTCACATAGTTAGCGCATGCGAGGAGGGACAGTATAATAATAGCATGTCAAACCATGGCTCCTAAGATTCAATGTTGGACCCCACAGCAGCGATCCTTACAATATCACAGCACAAAACGTGGAGCCCTGTAACTCATGTGTCTCGATTACCACACACACGTGTCTAGCAGTGAGCCCGCGGCAAAACATGTATCATGCTTGAGCATTTTGAGCATGCTCATCATACAGCGAGGTGCCCACTCACGTAAACAACTCTGCAGTTGAATGTTATTGGCTCAGATCCACTCAACTCACACAATTAGACACATCTCGTGCAGCAATTATTACAACCAGTACTCGCTACTCTCCTAAAAACAACTGCTGCTACTCTTTCCCTCTCTACTTCAGTTACATCACTAGCCCTACATTTATCTCACCCCATCTTCCATCCCCTAACACCCCATCCCCTTCCAGGCCCAACCGACCAGTACCTCTGGAGAGGAGGGAGAATTTAAGGAGGACGTTGACTGGTGGAGCAAGTACTACAGTAGCAGTGGAAACGAGCAGCTTGGCAGGGTCTACCGGGAGAAGGGATACGAGAACATGGTGGTGTTTGAGGAAGAATTGGAGAACTACTTTGATAACTTCACCGATCTCGCCCAGAGCTTCCCCCTCTTCCATGGGAAGAGACACGAGGATGAGGATCTTGATGAGGACAAGGCTGTTGGGTACTTCAAGGTAAGAAAGAGGGAGATAGATGAGGGAAAGGGGAATCAGGAGTGCAAGTGTCAGAACGATAGATATTCCTGAGTGATAAGTCGTCGTTTTCACAACCAACATAGTGTTTCAAGATAGGGTGGATGGTACAGACTACAGTTTTTAAAAAGAGCTATTATATGGAATATACAAGGTTTGAGTGGTAGTATAGGGTCTGTACACTAGGTTGGGTAGACTAGACAAAATGGATGGTTATGTTGGGTTGATGTACTCTAACAAAAAAGAAGGGAATCGTCTCGACTCAGATAGGGAGTCCTCTCTCTCACCACCCCTCGTTAGAACATAACAAAAGGATGAGACTGTAGTATATTGTGCAAGATCCATTGTATCATTTCGGTACCAGGAATAGCCGGCTAATCGATATTGCTTTTCTAAGAAAAGTGATCAATTAGAATATTGCATTATCACACGGGAAGCACTAACAAGTAACAACTAAGCAAAAATACCCAATAAAAAGTAATACACAAAATGAAAAGGGGCATCGATATAGTAAAACATGAGATATATCGTCACAACTCTCTCAAGAGGGCCCCATGTTGGAAATGATAATACACATGCTGGGGCGAGACTGCAATTAACTGATTGTCCCGCCAATTAATTTATAACCCCATTCCTCCTTCCTCCAGGGTACATTTAGGGTGTATCCCCTGCCCGCTGATGGTAGTGACCCTCCCCCACGAATGCTCAAGAACGTCCCCTGCAACCAGCTTGTGGAAGTTCTGGTCCGAGTCTACGTTGTGAAGGCCTTTGAGCTGCAGCCCCAGGATCCCAATGGGTTGAGTGATCCCTATCTGGCCCTCAAACTAGGTCGATTCAAGGTGAAGGACAGGGAGAACTATGTTCCCAAGAACCTGAGTCCTACCTTCGGAAAGATGTTTGAGCTAGATGGAACCCTACCTCTGGAGAGTGAGCTGAGGGTGCAGATCTTTGATTATGATCTCCTCTCTGGAGATGATCTCATTGGAGAAACCAAGATTGATCTGGAGAACAGGTTCCTCAGTGCCAGGAGAGGAGTCTGTGGTCTTCCCAAGCGATACTATATGTAAGGAAGACACATTCAGATTGACCTATATTATACCTAGCACACACACTAACTCTATCCTTATCTAACTCTTACTACCAAACTAACCCCTCCCCCTCCCATAGTGCTGGACCCTACAAGTGGAGGGATGCCGAGTTGCCCAGACAGATTCTTGAGAAATGGTGTGCCACTCAGGCCCTCCCCTCACCAGTATGGAGAGGTAACAGTCAGGTTTACGTGAACGGAAAGACCTGCTGCCTTCGAGATTACGGTAAGAGCATATGTGAACTCCCGAGTATGACACTTATTTGAGTAATTTACCACTGCAGGCACTCTGGTGAAATACACATATTATAGCGCACAGGTGTGTGGCCGAGATTTCATCCTTACCATATTAATCTCATCCCCCTATTTCAAGAGATACTCCCCCCTCCACAACAGCTGCTCTTTGATTCCACTGCACACAGTAATTTCCACCTCATTAACACCCTCCCATCCCTCAGAGACCCGAGGACAGGTTCACAAGGATTGGGGTCCACCCGAGGAGCGACTTGCCCTGTACACCCTGCTCGATCTTGGACTTGTTCCGGAGCACATTGAAACCCGAACCCTGTTCAATCCCTTGAGACCGGAGATTCCCCAAGGAAAGATCCAGATCTTTGTCGATATCTTCCCCAAGAGTGGAACTATTCCCCCTCCGATTAACATCACCCCTCGAGCTCCCCAGGATCTCCAGCTGAGGGTGATTGTCTACAACGTTCAGGAAGTGGTGCTTAGTGACACCAGCTTTACTGGAGAGAAAATGAGCGATATCTACCTCAAGGGGTGAGTGTTATATTTGTTGTTAGGTATGGAAAAGTAGTTGTTACTGCTTCAGAGGGTGGGGGCGGAGATAGTACGAACATTTCAAAGGGACTGAATTGACTCGGAGCACATTAGTATCTTTATGTCTGTACTCTGTACCCTGCTTTTAACAAACAAAACGTGAAGAACAGTCAGCTACTGTGACTGATTAGGTTTCCATTCCCTCATCCCTAAACAACTCATCCCTCCCCTCTCAGGTGGCTCAAGGGACAGGATAAGAAACAGAAGACAGACGTTCATTACCGGTCCCTGAACGGGGAGGGTAACTTCAACTGGCGATACGTCTTCCCCTTCAAGTACCTGCCTGCAGAGGAGGTGATGGTGATCAAGAAGAAGGAACACTTCTTCTCCCTCGATAAACACGAGGAGAAATACCCAGTTACATTTGTCGTTCAGATCTGGGACAATGACATCTTTACCCCTGATGATTTCCTTGGTAAGTTGGTGTGTGATTGAGGATTAATTGGGTATTAATTGAGGATTAATTGAGGATTAGATGTAGTTGGATTGGATTGGAAATATCCCGATCACTTCGTATTAGCTTTGTTCAACAAATTATTGCCCTCGACCCACTAACCCCTCCCTTTACTTCCAGGACTTCTGGAGCTCAACCTGAACTTCATGCCCAAGGCTAACAAGTTTGCCAAGAGCGTCTCTCTGGATGATCTTCCAGACAATGACAAGGGTAAACCCGTCCCCATGGTATCCCTGTTCGATCAGAAGAATGTCAAGGGATGGTGGCCAATGTATGAGGAGGGTGGTCCTGGACAACCCAGGGACTTAACCGTAAGTGCTCCTTCATCAAACTAACTATTACTCCTTTATAAATATTACCACGGTAACTAGACACACTGTACTGATCTAACAATTCATTACATTTAGGGTAAGGTAGAGATGGAGCTTGAGATCCTGTCCAAGGAAGATGCGGAGGCTAAGCCCGCTGGAAAGGGTCAGGAAGAGCCCAACGAGAACCCCCATCTTGACCCACCCAAGTAAGAACATCACTCTTTTCCGACCTGGCTATATCTTCCAACCCGCTACCATACCTACTCCTTACCCATGTCTAACCCATATCCCTCTACCCAATACTAACCCCTCTCTCTCTCTCTTCACAGCCGACCAGCTACATCCTTCCTGTGGTTCACATCACCTTGGAAGTCTCTGAGATACATCATCTGGAACAACTACAAATGGTATATCTTGGGAGGTCTCATCCTACTCCTCATCGTCGCCATGATCGGTCTCTTCATCTACAGTGCTCCGGTATGTTTTCAATTTAAAATACAAACTTTTGTGCTTCTACAACTTCTTTTTATCAACCTATTCACGACTCCGATTACTTTGTCATGCATTGAGCTAACACCTCATTTTCCCCAGGGTGCCCTGTCCCAGAAGTTGATCTCACAGATCTAAACTGTGAAAGATGGCTCAACTAAAATGAGCGGAGTAAACTTACTAAAAAGAGACTCAAAAACAGGACTGACTAGTTTTTTTTCGTGAGTGTGTCCGTGTGTGAGTGTGTGCGTGTGAGTGCTTATGAGGACTAAGCTTTCACCGCTCGCCCAATAAAATGTGAAGATGATGATGTTAGAGAACTCGGTCAAGAGAAGAATGGAGTTCTGACAAAACTGACACACAGCAACCAGAGACACTCTCAATAAAACTTTTGTAAACATTCATTTTAATTTATTTTAATTATTTTACTTTTAGAGCTCACTCTACATGCACACACGCAATTGTATGCCCTTTTGTGACTCTACAAGAGTATTTTCCCCATTTTTGAGATGTTGTAATGATGATGATAATATTATGTTAAAAAGCATCTCATTTCCCTCCGATTTTGTGTGTGTGTAGTTATGTATGTTTGTGTGTGTGTGTGAATGCATGTTTTGATATTTGTTCGTGTGCGTGTGTGATTGTGTTTTTGATATTTTTATGCGCCGTGTTCCTTCCACGAAATGTAAAAATAGGGAGGATGGGGCTGGAAGTCCCACCCAGCCCCTCTCTCTCTCCCCCTGCACTATCGTTAGAAGGAACACCTGACGTTGTGTGTTAATGTGTTCTGAGCAAGTGTAAATAATAACCGATAAAATGTAAATAAAAATCTTGAGCTGGCCTCCGTCCAGACCATATATTGTTTTTGAAAGCTCCGCAGCATTAGAATTTAGTTATTCAGGCCCTCATTGATTGTTCTTTAAGAGTTTTTGTTTGCCATATAATATCTAATCGAAATTCCGTTTATTTTGAGATCTGTGCATCTGCCGCCGCATCGTTTTTAGCGATTTATATTCTGCATGCTCAAGAACGTTTTTTTGTAACTGCTTGATGATAATTCCTGTTTGTAATTCAAAATATCATATTATGCCCAGCTATAATTAATATATCCACAATTATTTGAGATTTATTTAAGATTAAGTTACTTAACTTATTTCATTTATTGAATTCGTTCATGTTTATTTGTAAATTGTGCTATGCAAAACTTTTCTGCTACGGCTTTCTCTGAACGAATTGTTAGTGTAATGTTGTATCAAGATTCTTGCTCAATAACCAAATTACTGCTTTTACTTCTAAATTGTTAAAGGAAATTGAAAGGAACCGACTCGGAACGGTGATTGCTAAAAATCGACGAGTTTGGAGAATTAAGCTGCGCGGCACAATAATTGCGCGTGACAAGTGCGCGCACAGAAAAAATTTAAAATTCCTGTTTTTAAAAATAAAACACACTTTTTGTCGCGTCGTCAGTTTTTGGAATGCGCTGCAGCCCCCTCATGCGCGCACCCCCTTATATTATATTATAAGGGGCCTGCAACGTATGCCAACGTCAGTTTTTTTTCTTCATCAAAAATCAAAAATGTTACATTATCCCGCAATGAGGGGACTGCCGACTGTAGCATACGCCAACTCTCGTCTGGCGGCAAGAATAAGTCGCTTGCATGTTGTCGGTAAAGGCTCAATGATCTAAATTACCGTCAAACCTCCATTTACATTTTACGTAAACTCGATTTGTTGTAACCACGCCTTTAGGGTCGGTAATTCATCAAGAGTACCCCCCCCCCTCCGATATAAGAAATAGGCAACATTTCAACTCGTGAAAATATCCCTTAACTTAACCGAGGAGTCTGGTAAATTGAGGATTGATTGTAAAGTCAATCCCTCTCCAGTCTCTCTGGAGGGCCGAGGGCACAATTTGATTATGCCAATTTTGTAAATAATAATAGTATCTTAACTGTGAATTGTGACCCCGGTGATAATGCTTACCAAGTCTTTTTTCTGGCTGTGTAATAAATTCTTTAAAAGAAGCCTTTGGAACCCCCGATTTGATTGTTTTGTTCAAACCTTTTTATTTTATTTTATAAAAAAAAAGTCGCGGGGCGCGGGGAGGGAGGGAGGGGGGAGGGAGGGAGGGGGAGGGAGGGTCGAACAAGGCAACGATTTGATACATATATAATAGCCTGTCCTTTCAATTTTTCAAGGAAATTCACACAGTACAATTCGATGTCACCACTAATTAGTTAACTAATTAATAATAATCTTCCCTCATTTTACCAGGCCTTCCCATCATAATGACTAATGGAATGCAGCTTGCCACTGAATATAAGGAGTAAGTGACCTCAATTCTCTCTGTATGTTCTCGCAGTAATGTTTCCAATGTAAAATTACTGGATTCCTCTTCCTTTCTTTATTTTTATTCCATTTTTATTTCTGTTCCTTTCTTTATTTCTCTTCCTTTCTTCATTTCTCTTCCTTTCTTTCAATTATTCTAACGTACCGTATAGTAAATCGGAACATTTTAGTATCGCTCAGTTCGGTACCGAGACGAGCTATGCATCCGACTTCAAATGGAAGATGAACACAGACTTCCTGAAGAGTAGTGTGGCGAGACGATTACCAAACGGCCACAACCCACATCCCCGAGATGCCCGTGTTATAAGCTGGATAAGTGATGTGAGTGTGATCATATTCATGTGTGATTATATTCACACCGCAATGAGAGAGAGAGATATTCAGGGAGTGTGATTATCATATTATGTTGCTATGGCAACGAACACACGGACTTTACACTGTATCCCATTCCCCTCATCACAACATAGCTGTTCACTAAGGGAGACTTTCTCGGGCAATCAAATTTGTAATTGTATTAAAACAGGAGTGAGTCATGAGTGAGTGTGAGAGAGAGAGAGAGAGAGAGAGGGAAAGAGAGCGAGAGGGAGAGAGAGAGAGAGGGGGGAAAGAGATGGAGAGGGAGAGATAGAGAGATAGAGAGAGAGAGAGAGAGAGAGAGAGAGAAAGAGAAACCATGTTATGAAGGTAACTACCCCTCTCTCCCGACAGAGTGTCTGTAATGTCAGTACGTATGACCGACCCCAAAGTGGCTACACATATGTCCCCCGAAGTCGCCGTGAAATGCTCACTACCAGTTCGTTGGCCTACCAAGCACCCCCAACAGAAAGTTACCGTGCTAGAACGGCCGGTGCCACCAATAGGGCGGAGTTACTCGCCTCAACCGGAGTGGGTAGGTGTAATTTGTATGGCCCAGGGTTTGGCGTAGCAGATCAAGGTGTAATTATTGGTGTTGTACCTACATCAACATGACGTGGTTTTACCCGTTAACCCAATCTGTGATCTGACACTAAAATAATCAGATACATAGATTCCTTACCTATAATACCCCTATGACATTATTCTCTGTAGGTTGTGCCCTGTCGACGTATTCCCAACCAACACGGGCCTACAGCGCTGATCCCCGATATCGAGCCCAAAGGGTAAGCCCCATCTTGTCGACCCTTTTGCGTGCCCCAGCAGATGGTTACAACAAACCAAAAATTGCTCTTTGTACCTTTATGTTCTCCTTTTAATCCACATTTTTCAGAGCGGCCGAAATATTGATTTGAGTGTGAGCAGAGAGAAGCGAGAAAAGCTGCTTCAACGTGCCGCCCGGGAATCCTATCGACCAATGGTAGGTACTTGATACTACGTGAACCTTCCTTTCACTTCCTCGGACCCTCTTGTCCGGCATTTCAAACTCTCCTGGTTCCGGGTCACTCTACCCTTTCCTGTTATGCCAGATCCTCAACCCCCCTATAGCGTCAACCTCACTCTCACTTCACCCATTGTTTCGTTCCTTTATTTTGTCCACATATTTTAAGAAAGAGAGCTCACTATCTGGCCTCTTAGACATTCGGTCTCCCTATCGTTCTCGGCGTACTGTCTTCCACAGACTAGTGCATGATGTGCAAAGCTAAGCCGTGGGGGAGTGCTTTCAAAGCACTTTCAGTTTTACATGGCAAGCTATATAATGTGAGTTTTAAACAATAACAATTTTATAGTGGGAACAATAGGGGAATACACTAGTGCCCCTCACTGACGCTGATCAAGTCGTTTTACTACTTGTCCCCCCTCCTGCATGCACACATTCCTTCTTTGGCACTAGTGGAGCTGTGATTGAGGGACATGCAAATAAGAGGGAGAGTGAAGAGTGGAAGGGAGGAGGAATTGACTCACTTTTGCGGTCATGGCAAGGGGGAGTTGACTGTTGCGGTTGTTTTATGAAGACAATAATAACACATAGATCTAACTAACAAAGACTACTGTGTCAAAAATAAACGGGATGAAACAACTACAGTCTGTATAGAATAGAGTCCACTGTTTTTCACTCACTTTCACAATTCTGTCCCTCCTTTTTCACCTGGCAGATGCCACAATTTAGTCCCCTGATTCCAAGATATGATCATCAAACATCTCAGACTCCTCCAGCGGTTTCACATCGAATGGTTCCATGATCTGATAGCACTCCTCCGGTATCTTGATATCATGCTCACTCTCACCCAGGAGCGCATACGCATCACATAACTTGGTCATCTTCTCAGCTACTGGACTCCCCAGGAGACTATTCTCCTCGCACATTGGGAGGTTATAATCCCAGCTGAGACGCCTGTTTTCATACACTCGCACTGTTTTATGGGTCTTGGACCGGTAAATGGAGTACTTGTTTGCCCCTGTAATGGTGGCATAATAACCTTCCACGAACATGGGTAGACCCGCCTCGATATCGGTGCCATCGTCAGGCTTTTGAAGAATCAACTCCCCGCCTTTATAAATCTCCATGCCTCGTTCAGGTGAGAAATAGATGGTATCTTCCTTATCTTTTGTGGCACCCAGTACCCCTTCGGGTGTGAGCGTCTCATTTCGTGGTTTAGGGTATCCTGGGAGAAGTTCCCTGGGCTCGAACCGATACACCCAGGTCTTGTTACCGCTAAATAGGTGTACCATCCCACTTTTCTTGTCGGTGTACGCTGCGTCTATCATATACCCCTCCAGCCCAGGGAAATCATCGGATAACTTCTTGGGAAAGTCCAGGGAGACGACCATCTTCTTGTTTTTGTTTCGCTCCAGCTGGTAGTAAGAATCCCCGACAATAAAGAAGAGCCGCTTGTTGCGAGGGTGTCTGAAGACAGCATCGATGTGTTCGATACATTCCGCCCCTTCCGGTGCAGGGGCATGCCAATTAGCCATTTCCTTCAAGTACTTCCGGTAGTCTTCAGCCAGCTCCTTCGCCTCTGGATCACTTAAATCCAGGATTCGGCCGGTCCCAGAGCCGTACAGTGCAATAGCACCTTTGATATCATCATCCCACAATTCTATGTGGTTCACTAGGCCAGGGTGGTAGGGTGACATCAGACTCTTCCGATCCATACTGTGCTTTAAACCGAGAGTGTGCCCAAACTCGTGAGCGGCAGTATAATAAAAGTTGATACCCTTTTTTGAATGGGCGGTGAAGTTTTCCTCGTTGTCAAAATGAACTGCCCCATTACGAGGGTAAAATGCATGTGCCAACACTCCCATGGGCCCATCAAACGGGTACTTATCCCCGTGGTATTTTTCCACGAAGGATATCTGGATATCCGCAATGGAGGGATCTTCCACCTCATAGAATGTGATGGGGACATGCTCCGCCCACACGCTCATAGCCCTAAACATCTCCGCCCGGGTTACGGAGTTGTGAAGTGTGGAACTGTAATTCTCGATGTAGAATGATAGCTCTTCCTGCTCCCATTTATCGTTACTGGTCACATACCTCTTCCGCCTACCGTTCCTTCTCTTGTTATCCACTGCTGAGAAGTAATTGGGTTCAATGTCCGGGACTCCACACCGGGGCACCCTCATCAACCCAATAACCTCGTTATCAACTCGTCCCGTTACCGGCAGATAATTCATTGATTGGAACAACTTTAGAGCTCTATCCAGGTCCCCCACTGACATGAGAGAGAAGCTGCTCATCACATCATTCTCCATGACGCGGTTCATCCTCCCTCCCAGGGCCTCATTCACATACCCATAATCGTCCAGGTAGGCTAGCACCGTGTCTTGGTGTTTGATCCTCCGTTTGATCTCACCGAGATCGAACAGAACACTATTGCCCGGGGATGATCGCCTTGTTCTTGATGAGGAGCTGTCAGGCATGTTTAGCTCGCTGTAGTGATCCAGACTGTGGTGCATGTAGGAGCGGAGGTAACCAGATCGGCCCAGTTGGTACAGGACCACGTCTTCAGGAGCATCCCGGGCGGGGTGGGAACCTGCCAGGGGCAGGAGGAGGAGGAGGAGAAGTACAGAGAAAATCATGGCAACTAGTGAACTGAACTAGATGGTTTTGAAAACTGATATTACTTTGTTATGTCTACTAATCATGCGTAGTTCATCAATACTCATTTCTCTCTCTCTCTCTCTCTCTCTCTCTCTCTCTCTCTCTCTCTCTCTCTCTCTCTCTCTCTCTCTCTCTCTCTCTCTCTCTCTCTCTCTCTCTCTCTCTCTCTCTCAGACTGAGACACGTGGTTTAACGAGGGATGAGGTGGTCAAGCTGAGAGAAAGGAAATTAGAGCAAGAGAGAAACTTGGAACAGGAAAGGTGGGCGTACTAACTAACGCATCTTTGTTCTAAAGTTCGCTTACGGCTAATTTGTAGTTTGTACCAACGTATAGTTTGGATTTCCTAATCAGCACTCCCAGAGTGTCAGTTAGCTTCTGGAAAGATTCTCAGCTACATAAACTAATATTTTGAAACATAATGCTAACAATAATTGTCTAGGTACCGATCGGAGGTTAGACGCCAGATGGACGGTGCGAGACGGTACGATTTCAGCCTAATCCCCTTTGTTCACCGTAATACCGGTAAGCTATAGATGTGATAGGTCCTATTAGGACAATGTTTGACAATTTAAGTCATACATAAATTCATATTCAAATCACCGCCTTGAAAATTGTTCCTTTGTGATTTTCGGCCCGTTCTGTTCACTTCCACCATGAAGACTGAAGAGAGCTGCTGTGCGACTTGGTGTAGCGCGCGGCGAGTTTGTTGTTATTTGAACCGCGCAATCTGCCCATGTGTATGAATCGGAGTCCGAATCAAAAGTTAGTTGACTCAAATTTCTCAACTTCAAGTTGGACAATTGTGGGCTTATTTTAACACCGGCCCTTCTCTCTCTTTGCAGAAGTGTGTCACCCCCAGCAAAAGAGATTGGCAGATAAGAGGATTAGAAGTGTGGTCCCGAGGTTAACGGTCAAGTGAAAAGAAGAAGCAGCAGCATGAAATTGTGAACTTTTATATTAACGCTGAACTTCCCCTGTATATCGATCAAATGAAAACACTTAATTTTGAATAACTTAAAAAGAGGGTTTTTAAAATGTCGTCAATAAATTAATCCCAGATAAAATAATAAAGTCCGTTCAGCAGTCTTCATCCTTTATCGTTCTCCGTTTCTTTTTTACCGGTTCTTCCTCTTCTTTGGGCGGTTCGCTGCTTGCCTCTCCTTCTGTCTTCTCTTCATCTACTTCTGCGGGTGCTGTGTCTTCAATAAATGACATATCTGTTGGTCTTTCCTCTCCCTCGGGCTGAAACAAAATGGAGGATTAATCTTAGGAAATTGATGTTTTTTCTCGGGAGAGAGATAGGGATAGATAGAGAAAGAGAGATAGCAACTAACCCGTGTGTTTGGAGGAGTGTTAAAGTAAGGTAATCGCCCTCTCTGGAAGTCTTGGAAAACTATTCGTGCCACGGCGTCCAAGTCTGGTTCTCCCTTTTTCAACAACTTTCCCATCCGTTTACAAAGTTGTGCCAGGAAATCCTCTCCGTCCTTCCACTCTTCGATCTGTGTTAAATAATGTTAGATAATATTAAATGGGTTAAACATGATGCAGTGACATGATTCCTCAACAGATGGCTAAATAACTTGCTGTTATATCGCATTTGTGGTGTTTGTTACCTTGTAGGCCTGTGTGAGGTATTGAGGTTTGATCTTCTGGATGATGGGGTCTATATAGGCAGATGGAGTGGGTACCATTTCCATTCTCACCACCCCTTTACAGATCATATCGGCATTAGAGTCTGATGTGTTACTAACAACCCCAGGGCAATCTATCAGGTTCACTCTTTTGAACAGGGTCACATACTGCCAGACTTTGGTCTCACCAGCCAGGGGCGCTACTTTACAGCACTGAAAATAGAGATATATTGTTGGAAATAGGATTTGTCATGTTCATAACATTTGTGGGTCTAGCTAGGCTATACTCGCTCGAAGGAAGGCAAGATTGACATATAACAGGAGATTGGAGTGGAGAGGATACCGGGTTGGTGAAGGGAGGGTGTCATAATAGTGGTACCTTTTTGTGCATTAGAGTATTGATAATGGAGCTCTTTCCTACGTTAGGATAGCCAATGAAACCCACACTAATCTGTTTCTTATCCCCGTGAAGTTTAGAAAACTGTCTCAATAGGTTGATCAGGGCACCTGGAGTAGTAGGAGGGTTAATTAGTAAGGGGTTGTTATCGATTAGTCTGGGGTCATTATTTATTAGAAGGGAACGTTAAAAAAGATAATCGGCCTTCCTTTTTCACCAAATCAAGGCAATCAAAACGCCGTACCTTTTCCAAATGATTTCTTGAGGGTAGCGTGGAATGCCAGGGTAGGGTGCTCTTTGGAGAGATTAACTAGCCACCCCTTAGTAACCCAGGTAGGTACAAGATCACACTTGTTCAACACAAATACCAGGTGCTTGTGGGCTTTCTCTGTCTTTAGAAAGTGCTCTACATACTTTGATCTCGTACCCTGTGTAAGGGGATGGAAGAAGTTATAGACATGGGGGGTGAGAGACATGTTGTTAGCTTCGTTAGGATAGAAACTAGCTAATTGTTATTAAGATTATTAATTATTAATTAATTACCTGAGGATCTCTAGCATCCAAGACCTGTATCACTACATCGCTGCTGTCAATAACCTTGAACAACTCAGCGTGTATCCTCTTACTCTGTCCTGCCTGGAAAATATAATCGTTCGGAGCGTCCCTCGGCTCGTCCTCTGCTGGCACTTCCTTCTCATCGTGTTTCTCTGTGTCAGTCGCTATCTTCTGAACCATCTCACTGAGGTTTTCAGCAGCCAGCTTGGGTCGTTTTCTCAACTTCTTCGGACCAAATGTGCTCTCAAAAGTCTCCGTTTTAAGGATGTGAACGTTAGCGGTCTTTGCTGTCTCCTGGAGGAGTCCGGTGGGTACTTTGCTACTCTTCATAACGACCTGATAGGGGTTGTTCTGGATCTTGCCCATTTCACTCTGGAACCTCTGTAGAGCGTTCTGCGTCAGTGTCCGGGTGTTACCAAACCATTTCCTGTTAGGTTCTATCCTAGCTCGTTCCCCTGATTTAGCTTTCTCCTGATACTCTGCAGCCTGTACAATCTGACCATCCCTGTTTCGCTTAGGTCCAGCTGTCTTGTACATGTTTAGACGTTTAACTGTGGCTTTGTCCCTAATCCCAACTGGCATTTTAGATTTCCTGTTTTTTAAGCTCATGCTGTTGCCAATCTTAACTCGTCCCGGGGCTGAGCCGCCCCCTCCACCCTTCTTGTCGCCACCCGTCTTGGTCTGTTTGCCCATGCTGCTTTATAGAGTGAAAACAGGGTTAGTTTATGGGATAAAGGGTTAGGGTTGTTAGGGAGTAATTAAAGGGAGACCGGGGTGGTACCCATCATTTCTGATCGGGTTGGTAAAATCATGGAAGCATGGGTGGTCGCAACCAGAGAGTGATAGGTGGTAAACAGAGTGGTCGCAACCAGAGAGTGACAGGTGGTAAACAGGGTGGTCGCAACCAGAGAGTGATAGGTGGTAAACAGAGTGGTCGCAACCAGAGAGTGATAGGTGGTAAACAGAGTGGTCGCAACTAGAGTGAGAGAGGTGGCTAACAAATAGTGGTCGCAACTAGAGTGAGAGAGGTGGGTAACAGGTGCGCGCGAAGTTGCGCGAAGAACTACAAAACGTTGGCAAAATGTTGCTAGTACAAACAGTGAACACCGCCTCAATCTGTCCCACTTAGCGGTGAGCTATAATTCCACCACCGCCGCTCAATAATTTACAAACTCATTTCTTCTCAGTCTGTTTTCATTTTGTAAAGCCGCTATCAAACTCCAGCTGGGGGATGTGGGTGGTAATCCATCTTCTGTGTTCTCTAGGTACGAGCGGGTTACCGCCCTGTTCCTCCCATAGGTTGTCGAAGGGTTTGGGTCGAGGTGCCATGAACTGTAGACCGTACTTCTTATCTAGGACGTCCACAGTCTGAAAATAAGTGGTGTAGTTGGGAGAAACTAGGGATTGGGTATCATCTCAGATAAATCCTTGGGATTTGATTGGTTGTTATTGATATCATCTATGATCTACTAAATACAGACACTCGACAGGATATTATTAATTGAGTGTTAGTCATCTAAATCATGTAAATGTAAATATGACAGGATATCCGGAGCTTACCTCCATGATGGTTATAACAAGGCCCACCACAAATATCAGGCTCAAATAACCACTCCAGTTGTTCTCTTTTCCATTTATCCGAGCGTGCTCTTGTCCCATTGGTGTTAACCATTCCTGAAATGTGGTTAACAGTGGTTACTATCATGGTAACTAGTTCATCATGGTTACCATAGCGACTAGCGTTACCATTGGTTACCATAGCAACTAATGGCTGACTACAGATAGATCAGTACAAATTACCATCTGATATGATGTAAGCACATGTGACATGTCCACGCTAATTGGGAATGTAAAAAGAATGAGATGTTACAAATACAAGCACGGGGAAATTTCCAATTAAATAATTCCATACCTCCAAAATGTGGAATGTCTCTCCATAATTCTTCCGCACCCCAATACCATAATCGTATTTAAGGTTGGGATTCTTCAGCTGCCGATAGTAAAACGGCATTCTAGGATATGAGCTGTCTTTTGGTGCAAAGCCTCCCATGTCATAATTAGGGCCCCGTGCGTAGGGTACACTGCCCTTGTTTCGACCATAAAAAGTGTCCTCATAGTTCCTCATGTCCTCCGGGTCAATGTACCATTTGTCACCTCGCACCGGGACCGAGGTTCGAAGAAGGGAGGGCCGCAACCTCCCTACTACATACGCCATGGCTAGGGAGAGGGAGGGAGTGAGTGAGGGGGAGAGAAGGGAGGGCCGCAACCTCCCGACTACATACGCCATGGCTCTAGAGAGAGGGAGGGGAGTGAGTGAGGGGGAGAGAAGGGAGGGCCGCAACCTCCCGACTACATACGCCATGGCTAGGGAGAGGGAGGGGAGGGACTGAGGTTCGAAGAAGGGAGGGCCGCAACCTCCCGACTACATACGCCATGGCTAGGGAGAGAGGGAGGGGAGGGAGTGAGGGGGAGAGAAGGGAGGGCCGCAACCTCCCGACTACATACGCCATGGCTAGGGAGAGTGAGGGGAGGGAGTGAGGTTCGGAGAAGGGAGGGCCGCAACCTCCCGACTACATACGCCATGGCTAGAGAGAGGGAGGGGAGGGAGTGAGGGGGAGAGAAGGGAGGGCCGCAACCTCCCGACTACATACGCCATGGCTAGAGAGAGAGGGAGGGGAGGGAGTGAGGGGGAGAGAAGGGAGGGCCGCAACCTCCCAACTACATACGCCATGGCTAGAGAGAGAGTGAGAGGGAGTGAGGGGGAGAGAAGGGAGGGCCGCAACCTCCCGACTACATACGCCATGGCTAGAGAGAGGGAGGGGAGGGAGGTGAGGGGGAGAGAAGGGAGGGCCGCAACCTCCCGACTACATACGCCATGGCTAGAGAGAGAGGGAGGGGAGGGAGGTGAGATATACAGTCTAGTTTATAGAGGAGATAGGTAGAGTTGAGATGGAGATAAACAGAAAGGGGGAGAGATCGGTTGATGTGGGAGGGGTGAGATAGGTAGAGGGAGCGAGGAGGCTTGCATTTGGGTAAAACAGATTGGAAATGGGGTTAATTAAAACACATGTCTCTGCTATAAAGTGTTCGAATGTTCTTTAATACAAAGCGTTATTGATTCTTCTAAAAATCCCATATTATTATGTAACATTATATAACTGTCATGTAACTTGTGAGAGACAGTGTTATATCTGACGAGTGTGTACAAACCCACGCCATCAAGTTATACCAATGTTCATTTATATTAACTTCATATATTAACTTCATCTTCTTCTTCATCATCGCAGTAGCCACCTCGTCTCAAACTGTTCTGAACAATAATTGTCACGTTAGAAAATTGTTTTTCATCAAAAATTAAACAAACAAAGTAAAAATAACGACATAACAGTCTTACCAAGAGTGAAAGGGCGTCAACTCAGGTAGCTCCTTTTTCCAAAAGTTTTGAGTTTTCAGATTTCAATTGCGAGTTCTCTCGTTTCAAAGCGGCGATCTCCTTTCCCATTCGCTCCACTTCATCTCTCAGTTCATTATTAGTATCATTCGAACTAAACCTCTCCTTTTCCTTCTCCATCTCCAAATTAGTCACAATCTTATCCAAATTAACTATCTCCTCTATCAGCTCAGATCTCGTCTTATTTTCCATCATATCGGCCTTCATACTATCAAACGTCTCCGCGAAATCGTTCTCAAAGAACCTCCCAGAGCTCTGTTTCGCTTCCTCCTGGTCATCACAACTCACCCCGCTGAGCGACTCACCACCATCGTCCGAGTCGTAGCACATGCCAACTGGTGTTTGGTTGGGCGTGGCGGTCTTGTGCTCCTGCATGAGGAACTGGGTGGTATTGTTAGGGGCAGATATCTTGCTGCTTGCCAAACGGGCCTCTGCTAACTTCCTGTCTCGTTCGTTTAGCTCCTCCTTCTCCTCCCAGGTAAGTTTGAAGTAGGGTTTTTTGCTCTTTTTCTGTTTCCTTGGGGCTCTCCTTGTTTTCTTTTTAAAGGAGCCCTGGTCCGCTTGCTCGGTCGAGTGGGGGTTGTCCATACTCATCACAATGCTAGCCATGCTGAAATAGATAGGTTTAGCAAAACACAGAACATGCTGAAATAGATAGGGTTAGCAAAACACAGAACATGCTGAAATAGAAGTTATAAGTTTAGCAAAACACAGAACTAGATATTTATAATAACGTTTGAGCTGTAGTATCGGCTACGTCATCGCGACTTCTCAGTTCTCACTGGTTGTTGAACGATGGACAATCATCAATGGACAAGCCGGGACTTCCTTTTATCGCTCTGCATCGCAAGCGGGCAAGCATTTCTCAAAAGTCAAATGACAATCTTGTACTATGAACTACCAGGGAGAGCATTTTGCAACCGATCTTGTGACCACTGGCCGGTTACTTGTTAGCAGTCTCAGTGTCTGCTAGCATCAGTGGTGCTCCACCTTCCTCCGTCCTCGCTTTTGAATTTTCCTTTTTTGGTTGGCTTGACACAGTTTTGGCATACTCAAGGCCACAGCGATTCCAGGTCACTGGTCAAAACTGAAAGCCGTCAAAAACCAGGGACGGGGGCCTCACGTGTGGACGCACGGTGAGCGACGTCACTGAATTTTTTTGGCATACGTTGCTGGCCCAGCGCGGGATAAGGCAGCGCTTTTCAACTGAATTTTTAGGCCAGCGTTAAAATCTGGTAGTGGAAGCTCTTACGGTATTCCCACGGCCGTGGGAAAAGAGAGATAGATAGAAATACTAAGAGAGAGAGAAATTTCTCTCTCTTAGTATTTCTATCTATCTCTCTTTTCCCACGGGCGTGGGAATACCGTAAGAGCTTCCACTATGGGTGTTTTGGGAGTGCTGACAAACGGTTTTTTAGGGTTAGGGCTAAAGTAGGGTTAGGGTTAGGGCTTGGGTTTGGGTTGGGGTTAGGCCTTGACATTCCTTACCATATAAACTTTGAATCAGCCAAAACGGTTGAGTGGTTTGGCGGTTAGAGCCATTTTAGTGAATCAACTTTTTTGGCAGCGCGCACCTGTAAACAGGCCTCCAAACACCCAGATAATACTACACAACCCACTAGGGACCTCAAACACCCAGATCGTAACGGCGCCCGAATTTTTAACGCTGGCCTTTTTTTCGGGGGACTGCAAAAATAAAATTGCGGTAAAAATTTTAAATTGCAGCTAAAAAAACAGCAACGTCGCATTTAATGTAACGCGCGAAAAATATTGTTAATGCGCTGCAAAAACAAAATATATGTTTTTTTCAGATTGGAAATTTCTTTTATTTGACTCTTTCTTTTTTTGAAAAGTCTTGAAAAGCGCTGCCTTATCCCGCGCAACGTTTGCCAATGAAAAGTCAAAAGACCCCAGTGTCGGGAAAAGTTAACATCTGGGCGTTTGAGTGTCAGCACTAACGGTATTTAGGGTTAGGACTAAAGTAGGATTAGGGTTAGGCCTTAGGGCTGGGGTTTAAATGACCACTTCAAAAAAATCCGATATTTTTAAACTTTGAAAATTCCTTTTTGTTTGTTTTACCTCTCGCGAGTTGAAAAACTGATACTTTCAACTCAAAACAGCTGCTCCCATTTTAGTTATGACAATACGAGGGACTGTAAAGCAGTATGTCCACGAAGTCGCTACTCAGTACTCTCTTGAAAGCTGTGTAAAACTCCGGGATATGGTGCCACTGATGAGGGATTCGAATCTTCAGGTTAGGCGGATACAAAATTAAAGATTTCTGACCGATTTATCTGCTTTTAAAGGGCTCACACAGTCTCTCGAAATGGCAAGTTTACCCTCAGGAGGAAGTGATTAGTAATTTACTTCGTATTGTATCGGCTGGTGTAGGACGAGGAAAGCTACTGTGTGAAGTTATACTGTTCCTAACTGAGCTAACCATATTTCATGAAATTCATAAGTACAGTAACACAAATGTACAACATGATTCTCTAGAGATCTCTCCTCAGTTTCAGATGAATTACCTATCTGTACTACCACAGCTATCTGTAAATCATGTAAATCCATCTGTGTAATAGGTTATCACTGTCCATGTATAACTAATCGATCCTTAATTCTGTGTCTATATTATTGTTGAAAAGTGTCCGTTATGAAGTCACAATATCCCTTGCAGGAGCAGCCCAGACGTGGTGGATAACGTGATAGCAGTGTACTATGCAGCAACAACCAATGAAAGTATAAATGTTCTGGTCCGAGGTCTCGCCTTTACCTCTCTCTCTACCCTATCTCGTGTTGCCTACAAACCAGATCTACTGCACATGTACTCACAGAAGCCCCGAGAAAGCTACTTCACCCCACACTACTTCTCGCTGCTGGTGTGGGGGACACAGGATAGCGGTGTACTTGATAAGGCCACCATTACACCATCACTTCTGAGGTATTTATTTAAAATGACTAGATACTTTGTTTAGTCACTGCCACGACTGTTAACGACTAGATAACTTACGTGTTGCATTGTGTAAATCTATAGTTGAAACTTGTTCTCACTCATCTTTCAACAACTCACAACTCCACCTCATTTTGCAGGTCCTGCGTAGCAGTTCTACCGATTGAAAATGTAAAACCCGTTCTGGCCAAAATGGAATCCCCCTCCCCATTTCAAGTGGTATTCCTATCATGTCTATTTTCACCGGCCCAAGTCCAACAAGCCTGTGAGAGGATTCTGAACAACTGTGAACCCTACCTACAGGGGTTCGCGTACCAGCTGCTCCTAGAGATGGGTGCCACCCTACCCCGACAATCTCGCCCTCTTGACCCTCCTGAGAGTAGGGTGTTGAGGGTAATGTTGAGTGAGCCCAAAGATGCGATTGCTGGGTTGTTGGAGTTGCAGCAGTTGTTCTATCATGGAGTTGCAGGGGACTTCCCTGGGCTGTACTTTAGGGCATTGCACTGGTGTTATACGAGGGGAAATAGGACCGAGTTAGCGCAACTGATCAAGATTCTCCTGTTTGATAGACAGTCGGAGGTGTTCGCTGTAAACTTGTTGAACACTCTACCACTCACGGAGTTTGGGAGTGAACTGCAAGAGGTAGGAACCATGTGCATCGTCTTTTTGTTTTCTAAAGTTCTAAAAATATACTCATTGATTGTCTTGGTGATGCCATCTCTTCTTCGTGATTGTCATGTCTTCTAAAACTCCTGCACTTCTCCAGATGTTACTAAGGATCGTCGCTGAACGGAGTCGGGAGAAGGGAACAGATAACTGCCAGCATTACCTGCCAATATTCAGACACTACCTCTCTCTAACTGACTACTCGCCCAGCCCTGCCCTTCTCTACATATCATCTCTTCTAGATAATGGGAAGCTGCCTGAGGAACAACTATTGGATATCACTGATATTTTACTGTACGTAGACCCTCTCCTATTCCATTACTCTCATTACCTTCCTCTCTCTCACAATTCTGTCTCTGATATAATATCCAAGTTTCACCTCCCATCTCCCCCATTCAGGACTGTACTGCGGCACCCCCACCTATCCCAAGTTACCCAGGAGCTGTATGCGGTGTGTAGCCAACTTCAGGACACCCCAGCTACCCACTCTCTGTGTAGCCTGCTTACCCGTTACCTTAGCTCTTATTGTCCCCCCAAGATGGAGAGGTCTCTGTTTGGAAGCAGCAATCACGCTCCTCCCACCACCACCACCAACGCTTCTTATTTAGGTATTACTCAGACTACGGCAACCATGTTTTGATTCTCAAAACTAATCGTGCAAATGCGTTAAGTTAGGGTGTAACCTACCCTCCCCTAGATCTACCCCTTCCTGACTCCTCCCCCTAGATCTACCACTGATAAGACTGGAACGACTGATGCCAACCCTATCCAGGAGACGTTACCTAGCAACCGACTCCCCCTATACCATGCTAGATGTCGAGGAGTACCTGGGGGAACTTGATCTCTCAGTTACCCTCGCCTACTGTGCACACCTCGCCAGAGAGGAAGAGTGTCTCCTGTGTGTAGTCTTCACTCCCTCCCCTCTTAAACCCCACCTCTCCGCTGAACCAGTCTCTACTCCACTGCTAAGAACGGGGGACACTGTCTCGGTTGTCATAGAAACCACTCGTCCCCTCCCTGGTTCCATCGCACTGGCAGTTGAGTATACCAAGGGTGGCGAGCACTTCAGAGGGTCACTCCCCCGTTTGGAGATATCACTACTGGACTTGGTCCTACCCCTTCCTCTCTCCAACTTTTCACCTGACTTCCTGTTCTCCAAGCTATGGAACTACTTCCAGGGAGGGGGTGGGGTGGTCACTAAACTAAAACCCTCTGATGGGTATGAGGTTAAGCTCCATTCATATCGTCTCTCTACCGGGAGTTTCATGTTAGGTATACCACCCCGACATGTTGCCCTTATACAGCCCGTTACTGGATTTACATCTCTTAATGTTGCACTTGACTCCTGGTGTGTCCTCCCCCTTCTACATTCTCTACTGGTAGAGCAGTCAGCAGGGGAGCAGTGACTCCTGGTGTGTCCTCCCCCTTCTACATTCTCTACTTGTAGAGCAGTCAGCAGGGGAGCAGTGACTCCTGGTGTGTCCTCCCCCTTCTACATTCTCTACTGGTAGAGCAGTCAGCAGGGGAGCAGTGACTCCTGGTGTGTCCTTCCCCTTCTACATTCTCTACTTGTAGAGCAGTCAGCAGGGGAGCAGTGACTCCTGGTGTGTCCTTCCCCTTCTACATTCTCTACTGGTAGAGCAGTCAGCAGGGGAGCAGTGACTCCTGGTGTGTCCTCCCCCTTCTACATTCTCTACTGGTAGAGCAGTCAGCAGGGGAGCAGTGACTCCTGGTGTGTCCTCCCCCTTCTACACTCTCTACTTGTAGAGCAGTCAGCGGGGGAGCAGTGACTCCTGGTGTGTCCTTCCCCTTCTACATTCTCTACTGGTAGAGCAGTCAGCAGGGGAGCAGTGACTCCTGGTGTGTCCTTCCCCTTCTACATTCTCTACTTGTAGAGCAGTCAGCGGGGGAGCAGTGACTCCTGGTGTGTCCTTCCCCTTCTACATTCTCTACTGGTAGAGCAGTCAGCAGGGGAGCAGTGACTCCTGGTGTGTCCTTCCCCTTCTACATTCTCTACTTGTAGAGCAGTCAGCAGGGGAGCAGTGATTCCTGGTGTGTCCTCCCCCTTCTACATTCTCTACTTGTAGAGCAGTCAGCAGGGGAGCAGTGAGGGGATTTATATTCTATTTGGGCTTGTGGCGGAGGGGCTTCAGTGAGGTACTGCAGGAAGTGAATTTATCTGGGGCGCTGATAAACACTCAATGTCTGCTATCAGCAGTTGTTATTCTGTTATTTGGAGTATTGTGCACTAATTCCTGTAGGACGTCCCTGAGTTTATTTATCTGATGAAGTCGTGTTGTTTGATTTACTGTTTAACCATTACATCTCGTCAGTGTTAGCATTATATCCCCATGTTATCCCCGTGTTACCCCCATGTTATCCCCATGTTACCTCCATGTTACCCCCATGTTACCCCCATGTTACCCCCATGTTACCCCCATGTTATCCCCATGTTACTCCCAACCTTTCCATAACCCCCTCTCTTTTCACCTGTAGGATGGTGGGGGTAGTGGTGGTAGCAGGGTCCCCTGGCTCCGGTAAATCACACGTTATATCCCGGTACCTAGCAGGGATACCCTACAACACCGTCTCCTGGTCCCCTAATCTCCAACACCCTCCTTCCTCCAGTGACGCTCTCCTTGTCACCGGGGTTACCATAGCAACACCATCACAACTACACAGCCTCAGACAAGCCCTTATTAGGGTATCAGCACACCTTGTTGTTGCTGAGGTTACCCTCCAGTCAGATGGATTGGAGGAGATACTATCTGGTTGGCATGACGTCACCGTTTATCACGTGACTGGTCACGTGACTGGTCACGTGTTACCAGTACTCCATGCACCCTTCTCCAGGGAATGGCACATCACTGCCCATGTTATAAGAAGCTACAACAGAGACCCGGAGAGGCACACAGAACTAGCAGATCTGGATCTCACCCAACTACACACAATGAGTGATGGAGAAGTGAGGGAGGTGATCAAGGAGGTCCTACCAATGGGAACCTCTCTAAGAGACACGTGGTGCTATGTCAAGATTATATCCTATCTTGTCACAACCACCCTGGATAAACTGGACATGATTACACGTACATACGGGGAACAATTGTCTCTATACCCCTCCAATAAGGGAGTCATATTAGCTATTACTTTACGATGGATACTAGCCTCTGCTTGTGGTGAGATACCACCCATCTGCCTCCTTCTTCCCCGGTTCACACACCACAAACGGGAAATGATACACAGTTGGGGAGGGACGGTGACGAGGATTGATGAAATGCTGTTGAGGCAGAATCTCAGGGAGACCCTGGGGTATTATAGTAAACACTGTGATATATCACGACCTAATGTTACCCGTCATGTTCTACAAGGGGTGCTGGTCAGTGAGCTGGGGACTACAGTCACAGTCTCACAACCTAATCTGGTGTTCACCCACTCCCTGTTTTGTAGGGTATCTGAGGCACTGGTCCGGCTGGTAGTTGGGGTTCCTGTGGTTGTGAGGGGAGGGAGGAGGGAGAGGAGGGAGTTTATCACCCTTCTCAGGGACATAGTAGGGTGTGGTGTGACGTCATTATCTGGTTGTCATGGTGATGATGTGACGTCATTATCTGGTTGTCATGGTGATGGGGTGATGACGTCATTATCTGGTTGTCATGGTGTTGAGGTGATTACGTCAGCATCAGGGTGTGATGTTCCAGTTACAGCGTATCAGGGAGGGTGTGTTGTGGAACTAATTGGGGATGATCCTGCTGTAAAATCACCTCTAACCATGGTCCTTACCCAACAACCACTTCTGAATGGTGAGGTAGAGAAACCACTTCTCAATGGTGAGGTAGAGAAAGCACTCCGGATCCAGCCAGAAGAAGGATCTACTAAACCAATTCAGAGAGAGATTACAGCAGGAGGGGCCACTAAATTGGGGGACTGCAATAAAATGGTTTTGAGGGTGCCCGGATCTTGTGATGAGATTGAACTTTTAGATAAATTGAAGGAGGCTACCAACTACAGTTTATTAAATGTGAGTAAGGGTCAGACAGACAGACAGACAGACAGAAAGACAGACAGACAGACAGACAGACAGACAGACAGACAGACAGACAGACAGACAGACAGACAGACAGACAGACAGACAGACAGACAGACAGACAGACAGACAGACATACATACATACAGACAGACAGACAGACAGACAGACACACATACACACAGACAGACAGACAGACTCACAAAATGAATTATTCCTCCATCTCAGGGAGATCAGGAATGTGTGGTCGAAGTCGCTGAACCGATATTCCCAATGAACCAAGTGATATTGGAGAAGTTTCAACGAGCTCTACGTCATTCTCCCTTCATGGGCCCTGTAGTAACAATTAAAAAACAGATGGTGAAGGAACAGGAACAAAACCAGGAACAAGAGATAGTTAAGAATCAAACCGCCCAAAATGACATCTCAGAAGTCCCAAAGTTCTCCAACCGTCTCTCTGTGGGTGGAGCAAGACGTGCATACATTGCCTCTAAAGTAAGACTTGATGTGTTTCTCTCTCACCATAGTTAATATAACAATCTTTCTTTTTGCTCTCTTTAGTTAATATAACAATCTCTCTTGTGCTTTCTTTAGTAAAAGTAATGACACATTTGTCGGAGGCGCAGCAATTATCTCATTTTACAGGTGACTGGAAGATCGCTAGCTGAATGTGTCATTATCCAAGAATGTTCGAATCTAAACTGGAAAACAGCCTATCACCTCCTGCCCCACCTACCAGCATTCTCTGACAACCCAACTATAAAGATGATCAGGCTATTCTGTGAGCTGAGTTCCCGGGCCTGCCATGTCCGGGATGCAAGTTTTACAAAGTTTAAACAGGTACATTCTTACAGTTGTGTGCTTTCGTTGTTCCTTTCAAACTGAATCCGGGTACCGTGTGTGTGTGTGTGTGAGTGTGAGTGATTCCTCGTACCGTGTATTATCGGGGAAAGTCCCATCGGGAACAGCTGGTATATCAGGAACCTGGTATCGGGAACCTGGTATCAGGAACTGCCCTGACGGCAGTTTCCAAGTGTAGCTGCTAGGTGTAACCCCACTGTGTATACAACCCCAGGTATATGAAAATATTGGAACATTGGGAACACGAGAGGAACTTGTTTCTTGGATCACAGAGGGTGAATTGTCGGGAGATGTGCTGTGTTCTATTCTTATTACCGCCACAGTCCCAAACATTTCCCTGACACGGGATGTTGTACAGGATTGTCATTCCCTTGATACACTTTACACTCTACTGTCCTCTGCTAGAAGGTACCAATTACTGAGCACCAGGAACCGACCGAATCAGGAAATACTAGTCCCTGATTGGCTGATAACCAGTCACGTGACCTAAATAACGAGTTCTGATTGGTTGTTTACTTGTTTCGGTCGGTTCACTCTACTGTCCTCTGCTAGAAGGTACCAATTACTGAGCACATGTCTCTTTACTTGTTCAGAGTTTCATGGAACAACAAAATGGGCCATGATTCCCGAAGTTGTTTCTACAAAAAGGAGGGGAGATCCGATCAGACTCTAAGAAATTTTTTTTTCAGGCTGTTTGGGCAGGCCTACATCGATTCTCTCTACTCACCATCCCTCCTCTCCAACCCTCTCCTAGTGACTGTGTTAATGTCACTTACAGAGGAGGGTGGTACCTCTCCCCTCGCTCGAATTGTACATCAGAGACGCCAGATGGAGAGAGCCATAGGTGATCCAGAAGAATGGAATTCTCAACTAAATGAGGCTATGGAAATACCTAAAATTGCCATGGCACTAAGTAGGATAGCAATTCAATCACACGGGCTGGAATACTTTAAAGAAACACTTCTGCCCAAATTTCCAGTCCTTCAAAAGGTAAGGGTATAACAGTTGGAAGTGTGTAACAGAGTTCAAAGTGTAACACATGTGACACGATATAACTGTTTACATTTTCAGGTATCTTCTACAGTATGTGAATCACTGACAGAATACTCAAAACTAAGAGATGCTTGTTTTCCTGTTTGTACATTTTGTAACACTAATATTAAACCGTAAGTGACTTAATAACCCTATTACCAACTGTTATTAACCTGTACCATACTATTTTGTTCAAAATATTTTGGCAGAGAGAGAGAGAGAGAGGCTCGAGCAAGACAAACACCCTCCTAACACATTGTTCCCTTTTTCTAGGTCCGGCCCTGTGTGCCTAGTATACCGTGAGAACTCTCATCTACTCGACTGCAACTGTATCCCTGTACCCAAATTCGTCACCCCTTCCTCGCCCCGTGTTGGGGTCTACCTGTGTGGGGATACCGCTCCGTTCTCCCGCCACTTCGGAGATCTTGTTACTAGATCATGGGTTGAGTTGGGGAGTTGTTTCTGGCCGGGCATGCCCCATGACCATGTCGCGTATCTAAGGGATGTTGTCCAGCTAAAGGATGAATATGCAGGTATGTAAATTCTAATTTTAGTGCTTTAATGTTTGTATATCTGACGACCCCACTCCATATTAAGGTTGGCAATCGTAAATTTATATTTTCTCCTTTTTCTAGGTGTTAAAAAACATGCCAGATTCTACACTTGTGAAAATGGGCACCCTTATGTTATTGGGGATTGTGGTGACCCAATTGTGAAGGACAAGTGTACCGAATGTGGCAAGATTATCGGTGGGGTAAGCCACACTCGATTTGGCAAAAACAAGCTTGTCGGTCCGACGGAAAAGATGCGAATTGAGACAGGTGAGTGACGCGCGAAACATCTTGAGTTGGGAGACGCGCGCAATCACGCGGATAACTTTGCATTTGTGGACGGGCGTCATATTTCGTCATTGCAGGAAGCCATTTGAAATGAAATCCTGCAATGACTGACCCCCCCCCTCCTCACAATTTGAGAAGTTGAGAATAAGGAAATGTTAACATAACCCCTTTCAGGTGACACTTGGACAGCCAAGGAAGTGATCGGACGGGACTGTGTTCGGTCTATGGACAATATTTCCACGTGTGCCCTTCTCTACTTGACCTACACTTCTCTCTCAATGCGAGATGACCTCCCCAACAAACCTAAAATAAGGGAAACAATGTCCAAGGTCGAGGAGACTTTAGCTGAAAAGGAGCAACTAAATCCAGGACAATTGGAGTTGCTATTCCTGAGATTAGTTGAGAGAATGAGAAAAGAAGATGGAAATCTCGGCTATGATCCTTGAAGTGGTTAAAGACTCATTGAATATCTCGGAAATCTCAGCACAGTCCCACATGAAAGAGTTGAAAGAAAACCGTGAAAAGTGGGAGGTACAGTTTGTAACGTTATTTCACTCGGTCCTCGAGGAAATCAAAGTAGAGGAACTTGAAACTGAAGGGAGTGGAGAGAGGGTTAAAAGTTCCTTTCCCCAAACTGATTGGAGACACTCCGTGTACTGGGGTAAACTAGAATATCAAGTTAACTCCCTCTCTATCCTCCTATCTATACCTGCCTACCAGTTCCTTCCATCACCCCTCCCAGACCTAGTTAGAAATGACTGGCAGAGAGTTCTTGGAAAACTGCCAGAATATGATGACTTGCTTCCACTAGTTTGGAGAAAAGTGAAACAGTTACTAGATGGGAGAATTGGATGTGAGCAACACTCCGCTCCTTACCAGTATCCACCTAGTATGGTGGTCCGAGACCTCTTCGTCCCTTTCAATTTACACAGAGTTACAGAGTTTTACAACACTATCTCTCCCAACCATAGACCTCTGTCACTGTCTGAAAGAACCCAAATATCCGGTATACCCTCTCTGGTACCTTTGGGTGTGATGGTTTGCTGGTTTTGGGATCCATCTCCCCTTCTCTCAAACCTCTCCAAACCTGCCCGGAAGATAATCTCAAACCCAGAACTTGTCTTCGCCTGCTATAGCTATCTAAACTGGGTAGAATGGATGAATACCCATGATGATAACGAACCAATATCTGAACTGGAAGCAGAAGCAGAGTCTCTCCTCCTGACTTCAGATGACAAGTTTCAGGGTTGGGGGAGAGAAGAAGCGCTACCATTCTACCTGGAACTAATGGGACGTTGTTAGATCACACAACAAGAGGAGGAGCACCACGCATGTCCCATCACCAGCATTGTATATCTCGTGATGGGCTCACCTCCCCTCCAGTCTGTATATTTGTTATGTTGCTATGTCGTCCAACAACAACAAGGTTAAAGTTCTAGTTATACTGAAGAGAACCTCGCACCCCTTCAAAGAGGACAAGTTGTTTTGGAAGCGGAATGATGGACAGTCACTTCCTGCTTCATTTAAGGTGTGATGTTGTTGCTTTGTTTGTGATACAACTTTCATTTGCTTTTACTATTCTCGTAATTTCTTTCTTCTTTTATCCAATCGATTGGGTAGAA
This sequence comes from Hormiphora californensis, assembly GCA_020137815.1. Lineage (NCBI taxonomy): Eukaryota > Metazoa > Ctenophora > Tentaculata > Cydippida > Pleurobrachiidae > Hormiphora > Hormiphora californensis. Next base: position 9,335,232 of record CM035350.1, read on the forward strand.
GAAGAAAGAAATTGCGATCTTCTAGCTATTATTTCTGCATTTCCAACCCAAAGAATTCCTCATCAGTTTCCTTCCTCAGGTTTACAAGCGATATTGGCCCTACCAAGGACCTGACACAAAGCCCTCACCATCACTGAGATGCCTTGTTCGGCTCGATACTTCACATTCGGACGGCATCTACTCTCTGTTTTACGGTAAGTAAGTTGGTACAGCTCATTTTATTCATTTATTTTATTCATTTATTATTGCATACTTGGGCACGTCGCGCTATCCCCTGTACGTGGCGTGTGCCGTCTCCGACGAAGTTGGCAGCTTCGTTGCCAAATTGCATACCAACTAGTATGTATCTCACTTTCCTAACAATACACCAACTCATATAAGTTTCATTATACTCAAATCACAAACCCCCGACAATGTTGTTTCAGGTAAAAAGCCGTTGGATGTGCAAGTTACAGTGCTAAAGGGGCGATGTACTGTCCGCTTCGCCAAGGACACGGTTGACACCCGCAAAATTGATAAATAACTTGGATGCGAGGAATAAACTTTTAGAGTGAATGGGTCGGACCTGATATGAACTTTTAGTAGTGAAGGAATTCAATTGAATTTTTGGTTAATTTGACAATTTGAACGGATATGTTTTGTTTTAAGTGGAATGTTTATGAGTTATGTTATGTGACAACTGCAAGGGTGAAGGATTCTTCGATTGTTTGAGTGGATATATGTTTTACAGCGTGGAATATTTCGTTTATTTGAATATTTTTTTACATTTTTTTACAACAAAATGAACTTGTTTAACATTATTTCACATGCAGGGCAAGTGGTTGCTCACTGCTCAGTGCCTAATCGTCTTGGTAGCGCCTCGCAACAACTACCAACCCCTTGCCCTGCAATTGAATTGGAGTTGGATTCAAGAAAATGGATGATGGAAGGAGGAGAAGGTGTCCTGATCAGTATAGTACATGTCCTGTCAGGCAAATGCTCTGACCACGGTTCTCGAGCACGATCAGGCCAATACTCTGACAGTGCATGTCCAACTGTGCAGTAGAATATGTTATTAAAGTTCACTGGTCGGCTCATTAAGGGCTTGATACAAGCACTGGAACGGTATAAACACGGTCTCACGTTCACCCACTCAATTTAATTGCCCGGTAATTAGCTCCTAAACGGTGTCTTGTTCGAACAGATGGGTAATTAGTAGTCGTTAGTAATTATAGTACTCAGTGTAGCCCATTGTACTAGCAGCTGATTGGAAACTGATTTACACACCAGATTGCCCTGTCACATGGCCCTGTTCTCACACCGACTGCAGACTGATTGGACACTGATAGGGTCAGATTGCATAGTGCGTGTGTGCACCTCTCTCTGATAAGGCTATCAACTAACTGCCTCTTTTCTCTCTCTCTCTCTCTGCTTCTCACTTTTCCCTATCCCAGCAATATTGCTCCCTTTGTTCGATGTGAAATGTTGGTTGATGTGTTAGACAAGTGCTTGCTGCAGAGTTTGGATGGCGGAGTTAGAGAACTTTTTGATTCTGATCCTCCTATTGACAACAAACAGGTCCGTTAGTCTGTTGATTTGTTAGTTTGTACCCAGGCTTAGTTTGTTTAACAAATTGTTACTTTCGTTTGATATTTTATCCGTATAATTTTGTTTGCCACGTATTTCACTCTTTTTTTTTCAGAGAGGAGAAGGAATCGAAGAGGGCACTGTTGTGAGTGTCAACAAAATACCAGATACGGACAAATACAAAGTTCAATTCCTTCTAAAAACTGGTTTTATACAGGTTTGTGAAGCTTGTGTATTTAGTTTCACCTCTAAATTGTACGTAGTTACTGTTAGGACTCTTCCAAGTTCTATAAACTTCGTGACAATGGTTTCTCCTATTCCTAATTGTAAGAGCCAAGTATTATAGTATTCTGATTTAGTTTTTATCATTGGGGTCAAATATACCCCTCTCTACGATATGATAGTTCTCCGTTGTTCCGATCCGTTCGATTTGAATAATAGAATTCTTCCCCCACCTCAGATTGAGCACGATGTACCGGGGAAGTTGCCGTTTCTGCTGCCCAATCACGGCTGGGCAGTTTGTACACCTACCAAGATCCACGAGAGGTATGATGCTATTATTGATAGATAACTAGGTGGATTGTTGGGCAGAAATTATAAACTCTTGTCCAGTCTACGCCCTGATTTAGGTTTTTCTTGAATTTGTTTCGGATATTACCTCAACTCTATTTTGAATCTTCGCCCCTCAGGATAGGCAGACTGAGAGTGAGGGATACAGTTCTATTTAAGGTGAAGGGCGTATCCAATACTAGGGGCTCCCTGAAAGAACGATTAAACAGTCGATCCTATTGTGATCAAGATTTCTCCTCATGTCTGGTGTATCCAACCCTACCTGCAGTAGAAACACCTCCCGAGACTAACAGGTTGGGAGAGAGAGAGAGAGAGAGAGAGAGAGAGAGAGAGAGAGAGAGAGAGAGAGAGAGAGAGAGAGAGAGAGAGAGAGAGAGAGAGAGAGAGAGAGAGAGAGAGAGAGAGAGAGAGATCAGTCCAATTAACTCATTCCGCTACCGTTAATCAATGCTCCTCTCTCCTCTAGATCAGCTGACTCCTCCTGCCGGAAGGTAAGAAAGGACCAGCTGATGAATCACATTGTAAGCACGGCGTCAAGTCCCACTGTAGCTGCTGCAGCACCCCGACATCAAGGTCACATGACGTCTAATATGAAGCGATCAATTCCAGGTAGGAAGAATGGATATAGAGAGATAGAGAGATAGAGAGAGGTGGGGAAGTGACAGGCAGACATAGAGATCTGGGAGATCAGGGTGGCCAATTAGGGAATCAATTAGGAAATCACAGTTACCGTTTCAAGATCAGACTCCTCTCTTTATCCCTAATCTTTATCTGGGTTCTCTCTCTCTCTCTCTCTCTCTCTCTCTCTCTCTCTCTCTCTCTCTCTCTCTCTCTCTCTCTCTCTCTCTCTCTCTCTCTCCCGCATGTTCCCAAGTACAGACCTCGTAACTCGTTTATTAGTGACTTGACAGATACTCTGAGCTGGGTGAGATATAGTGATGAAATATCCTGTCAATCTATCCCCCATACAACCCCCCCTGACCGTCCAGACAGATATTGTACCCTTGCACGGACCCTAAATAGTAAATCCCTCCCCCCTCCTCGTCTTGACGGCGGCCGACTTACTGACAGGAGGAGCGAGATGTTAGAATTAATGGGTGATGGATTAGACAGAGGTTTCCTTTTCGTTTATATATGGGTTTCCATTACCTCTCCCCCCCAAAATACCCTAATGCTTGAGGCGAGTGAAACAATCAATAGTTCCCGCCTGCATTCCTTCAAAGGAATGATCATTCCCCTCCTTCACAAAACACCTCGCTAGTCATATGCTTACCACTCAATTATTGTGAACCACTCACAAATAGTGGCGCAAATATCATCGTATATTATCCTTTACTCAACAATACCATAAAGTATCCGTTACGCCGAATGAATGTGTCAGATATCTCCAATGTTCATGACAGGAAGCATTCATGAACCCATCATCATCCTTCTCCCTCAGCCATGATACCTCCCAACCCTTTCCTAAGTCTCACTCCCGTCAACCCTTTATCAACCATTTCTTAGCATTTTCCCTTTCCCACTCCAACTATTTCAGCATTTTCCCTTTCCCAGCTCTCACTTTTCCCAGCTCTCACTCTTTCCAACCCTTTTCCATCCCTTTACAACTCTCACTGTTTCAGGTGACTTCAGGAGCTCCGTTGAGGCAGGCCGGACAGGAAAGCACGGTCTAGTCTCCAGTGGATCGACCATGTCCCTGGACACGATAGCGCCCAATGTGACCATCTCTAATCCCAACGTGACCATCTCTAATCCCAATGTGACCATCTCTAATCAGGATCATCAGGCACCCATTCAGGAAGTGTTCCATACCCCCGTGATGATCAGGGCTCGACCCCGGACTGCTACAGTTGTTCGAATAGCCCGGACTGCACCCATTCCTGCACCTGGTCCTGAGAAAAAGTGACTCTCAATAGCTCTCTTTCTTGATCAGAGACAATAATCTGACAATTAAACCCTGTTAATTTGAAGTATTTCATTGGTCAATATGAATCGATAGATGAGCTCGTTTTTCTTTGGTGGCCTGGAAGATAGAGAGAGAGAGATGCATCATGGCGCTCTCTCAGTACGTTGAGAGCTGATTAGCATGGCGCTCTCAGATTATGATTAATTAGCGGGGTGGGGGACTTAGCATTTCCGTAGTTGACGCCTGCAATCCCCGGCACGCAATGAAGGTAAGGCACTGCATATCCATCTATCCATCTCTCTATCCATCTCTATCTCTCTTACTCTCTCCCACTCATTGTTGCATCAATCTCTCCCTGGCCCTCTCTCTCTACTGTCATCAATAAGTGGTCTAAATGGATCTAGCGTGGGGTCTAAAACCGCCGCAGGGAACGTTGCCGCGTGGTGTAGACCACTTTAGACCCCCTCTCTCTCATCTGTACAAGAGCTGCTAACTGCGTGCGTGTCAGACCCTGTCACACTATGATTATAGGGTACAAGAGCTCCTCATGTGTTCATCCCGCCCGATTTGCTGTCAGACCCTCCACTTTTAGTGAAGTACATGGTATAGTTATCCCACTCCCCTCCCGCTCTTTTTTCTGTTCTGTGTCAGGCTGTATTGTATAGAGAATAGAGATGCTCCATATGATCCATTGCTTGTACGTCCCGCCCGAATATTGTGTGTAGTGGGGTGGTCCTGTTACACTGGGTGGTTTATAGTGTACGGATTGTTTGTGCCGTAGGGGCCCTGCAATTTGTCACTCGTTAGCTCCCCCTGCAATCCTCTCTCCCAATAAAGTGTTTCCAATAACGGGATGTTCGCCCCCTGGATGCAGGGCGGGTGGTTGTTCATAATAAAAATCTGAAGCACCAGACCTCTCTCTTCTTTGCCTCTTCTCCTCAACGGAGAATGTGTGATACCTATCTCGCTCTCTCACTAGGTGGTTACTGCGGCCATGCCTACTCTAGCTGAGGCGTCTCCGTGCTTGTCAGAGAGAACACTGTAACAATGTGTAATGAAAAGGCTTCTGGCTAAACTGTATCCAAATCGCGAATATCTTCTCATTTCTTCTCCTTTCTTTCTAATTCTCTCTCTCACCCCCTCCTTCTCTCGCCCCCTCCTATCGATCTCCTCCCTCTCACCCCTCATTCTCTCCTCCCTCTCTCTCTTCTCCTCTCTCTCCTCCTCCTCGCTACTGCTCGCGTCCTCTCGCAGTCTGGCCTCTCCCTCGCTCTCGTGCATGTCTCGTCAGTCTGCTTCTCTCCTCTGCTCTCTCGTCTCTTCGTGCTCCTGTCACACCTCTCTTTCCGTCTCTGCTGCCTCTCCTCTGCATGTTCTCTCGATCGCTCCTTGTTGTTGCCCTCGTCTCTCACCGGGCATCTCTCCTCACAGTTATTCTTGCAGATCTCGTCGGTCTGTTTTCCGACCAACCGGCGTCTCACGCGTCCGGGCCTCCTCGTCATCTCTCTCTCTCGTCACCTTCATTAGTTGGCGTTTTCGCGTCGTCTCGACAGCTGTTGATGACAGTATAGGGCACTACTGTTCTCAAGCTGTATGGGGATGACTGTCTAACTCAACACTATCTTCCTGCATGACTGAACTGGCGACAGCGACATATATCGAGAGAACAGCAGTATTACACATATCTCTACTACTAGTACTACTATACTGCAGAGCCTAATCCCCCTCCCTGTGAAATAGAGACTCTTCTCTCTGCAATATCCCAGCATTCGAGGGAAGTGTCGACAAGGTCGCAGTTACCGTCAGTTACTGTTCATGGCAATATAATGATCATCATTTGGCTTCCCGCACTCACCTTGTTATGGGTTGCTAGGAAGCTGCTAGGCAACGCAGGAGAAGCTGTTGCTAGGCAGTTGGAGAGACAGTTGCGCAGTGGTGCAAGACTCCACACGGTGGTACTAGATAGAACAGTGACTAGACGAGTTGTTGAGAGATCCGCAGTTGCAGTAGGTGGTTTAGTTGTTAGATGCGGGGCCGGACTGTTGTTAGGGAGCTGCGGCCGGGCTGTTGTTAGGGAGCTGCGGCTGGGTTGTTTAGGGCTCGGGTTGAGGGCGGGGTTCCACTGCAACACTATTATAACCCAACACAGAGTACAGAGAGAGTGGCCAAGTTCACAATTGAAGGGGGCGCGTGTGTTGCATATGCTCCTCCTTCTATTATCACCTACAGCCTACCTGCGCTCTGTCGGGTACTATACTTGTGGAGGGAGAACTAACTTAATAACTACATTATTGCTAATCTATGAGGTGGGAATGCTAATAATTCTTCAAGAAGGGGGCCAAGAACCGACAACTACCCGCTCTGAAAGAGAAGAGAGAGAGAGAGAAGATAGTAGATCTAGAGAGATTAGCGAGATCGCGCTAGAGATAGCGAGAGCGCTACGAGAGATAAGCAGATATCGAGAGAGAGAGAGAGAGGAGAGAGAGGAGGGCCTAAGTGATAGAGAAAAACGTGCGACAGATAGAGTAAGGGTAAGCACATTACATACAGGATAGGGAAAAACGGAGAGAAAAAGAGAAAGAGAGGGTGAGAGAAAGAAAGAGATAGACGCAGTGAAGAAGGAGAGGATAGTGAACGAAAAAAGGAAAAGAGAGTAGCAGGAATAGTTATTGAGGGTTGCGCTTTTTCTAGTCCGGGGACGGTAATAATAGACACACCATCTAGTGCTAAAAAGCGGTTAGGTATACATGTGTAAAGCGGTAATTAAAGGGGAGGAGCTGCTGCTGCTGCTGCCGCTGGAGGGGGAGTGTTCCTCCTCTCTATCGGTGCAGGATCACATGATAGGGTCCATTGCACGCTCTCTCCCCTGTGTGATGGGCCCCGTACCATGCAATGTCTGCCACGCGAGATATATTCATATGAGTGTGTTAAAAGAGGTCTTCCAATCTAATATTGGGAGGGAGGTTTGAACCCTCCTCCCCGCCCCTATTGGCAAGACCCTGCTCCCCCCCCCCTCCCCCCACCCCGATTCTATTAAAAATAAATACTCAACTATCCCCCTCCCCCTCAAGTCTCTCTCCATAACAGAATTGTATCATTTTGCGGCCGTTGTGTTTTTGCACGGCTGCTGCCCTCGTTCTAATATTAGTTGCAGAGAGACACTGAAAGACTGATACAAGGTATTGGTCTGCACTCCACAAAACAAGGCAAAATGACGGTTTCTGCACTTCAGAACTTGCCGATCACACCTCACGCAGTAGCACTACAGATGCAGTG